>CM034352.1:4619543-5313041 GCA_019925275.1 Mytilus edulis
CTGTTGAACAGATTACAGCTGTGTACAACTGTTGCCTTTATTTACCAGGTCTACACAACTGTTCTCGCTTCGTTTGTAGTTCATGCGGTTCCCTCATATTTGCTGGGCTTTTTATCTTGATTTGTGTATTCCTAACTTAGATAAGAGATTTAGTCATCGGTATAGTACTGTTGCCTCTAAGATATTTTTAATTTCTAAAATATATATCAGCAACACCCGTATTGGATCAGTAGTATATGCATAAGTTGATAGTACATGCATTAACAAAACAAAAAATGAGTAGGTAATCACTTTCCGGCGTCCCATGTTAGATTTCTAGATGAAGCTTTGTGTCGAGTTTCGTGAATTATTTGTAAATATACGATTATTGTCACAACACAATACTGTTACAACGCTGTAACTTGTTTGAATTTGTTTTAACACAACTGAAATTGTATGGCTGCATTAGTGAGTTTACGAACCGTCACGTAAAAGGTATTTCACAAATATAGATATATTTCTTTAGGCTTATCGTTCTTTGTTCGGATATACTAGTAGTTCAAACCCTGATACCTGGAAATGTGACAGGTGTAGTTTACCATGCAATAACACTTGAATGTCAAAGTATAAAAATTCGGGTTTTTTCTGACGCTGTCTTAATATAAAGCTTCGGGAATCGGACACGTTGAATGAATATAATCTGTATATCTGATTTTGTGTCATTTGGTTTGATGCGAACGTATGACTTTACTGTCACTAAAACATTACTGTAATTAACAGAACATTTATATGCTACTCGCTTAATAGCTAGGACTGTTTGTCGGCAAGATTCCGAGTATTTAGGCAAAGAAAGCCTTATATGCAGATTAATTTTGGATTGTTTGGGTTACATAGAATTTTGCTCTTCAACATTTTATATTTTGGCTTCTGAAAAATTTGGTATCCGGCGTATCTGACAAGGTTAATTCCAGAAAACGTGGTATGCGCTATCGAATCATGTCGTATGTACAGTGTCTGGAAATACAACACCAGATTTTGTGTTCCTACCTGATCATGATTGCAACTTTTAGCGTTGATCCTAATTATGTCTGTAGATATTTTACAAACTGTTGCTTTTTAAATAGGAGCTACATAGATATAAGAAGATATGTTATAAGTGCCATTAAGATAACTCTCCATCCAACAGTCTGTTTCTAAAACGTAACCAATTTACATTTTGCCTTCTCCTTTTTAAATCAAATTTCCATTTTCCTTTTTGGTGTATAGATATCATCTTACTTGTTCATTTTTCGTATTTAGATTTTTTTTTTAAACAAGTAATTCAGTGGTTTTCCGTTTTGTTTATTGTTGTTTTTTTTTATTATTAAGGCCATTTATTTTATTGTTTGAGATGTGTTATATTTGTAATTTGAGGGATTTACAAAATCTTCTTATTTTTCTTTTGCACATACCTGCTAAACAGTTTCTTTTGTTTCTTTTCATACTCAAGTTCAATGAGAGAACCTTCGATCCAGAATTTACCGTCTCTAATTTGATACTCGTGTCCTTGTTTACAATCACATCGGTATGCTCCACGCGAAAATTTGAAGCCTGCTTGTGGTTTACACTGTAAAACAGATAAATTCAGATATATGTGAGATATATGAAAAATTATCAATTATATCTTAAAACATTTCCTTCATATATTTGTTGATAACTAGATAGGTAAATTATACAGCTGACAGAAACTAAAACAATCCGTTCATCTAATCTGACTTTGCGTAAACGTTAAGTCGTCCTTTTTGCTTTGAAAATCAATATAGAACGTTAGCTTTAATCTGGATTAACGAGTTGGACTTTTCTAATTCCCATACATTAACATATACATCAAAGGAACACATAAGGTTAGTTTATAAATTGTAAGGAAAACAAATAAGAGTATGCACTATTTTGAACTAATAAATAATTGTGGCATTTTAAAAAAAAATTCTCTGTCCATTATGTGTACAATACCCTTATTAGCATATTTGTCTTCACTTCAATAACCGCTAACATTTGAGATCACCAAAGTCAATGCATGATTTTTGTCCATATTCTATCTGCTTGAAAAAAGGGAGTGATATATTCCGGTTAAGCATGCAATTTGATTGGTTGCCTACATTGACAGGACTATATCCCTGTTGACATAAAAGAAGACCAATGCGATGATTAATGTTTTATGTTTTATTTTAGGGTACTCCAGTATTAAGATAAAAACAAATCACTTCACAGGAGACATAAATATTGCAAGGATGTACCCTATATCGACTTCGTCTAACGACTATAGGGAGTTGAAATTCTAACAGGGAATAAGATATGAAGTTTCGCATTGACATATAATGTAGAATATATGTGAATGAACCTAACGTCATAAAAATCAGAGATTACAGATTTTGCTCTCAGTGATATTTCAAAGCTACCGAATATTTTATATTTCTATTTGTCTTGAATTAATTTCCATACTAAACAATATTAACAAACTGCAATGTAAGTTCAAGTAAAGGCAACAGTAGTATACTGATGTTCAAACTCATAAATCCATGGACAAAAAACAAAATCGGGGTAACAAACTAAAACTGAGGGAAACGCATTAAATATAAGAGGAGAACAACGACACAACACTACAATGTAACACACACAGAAACAGGCCAAGCAACAGACAAAATCCCACGAGAATAACAAATATAACACCAAAACCAAATACATGAATTTCGGATAGACAAGTACCGTGACACGTCTTATCGCAATGTGAATTTACACTCAAAAATAAGAGAAAACAAACGACGCAACGTTAAAATGTAACACATACAGAAACGAACTATAATATAACAATGGCCATATTCCTGACTTGGTACAGGACATTTTTAAAGAAAAAAATGGCGGGTTGAACCTGGTTTTGTGGCAAGAAGAGACGACTATAGAACCTAACAAAATCAAACGCTAGACTATATCAACCAAGGGAACAAACGGCAACAAAACTGTCATATTCCTGACCTTGGTACAGGCAAAAGTTGTGTTCGGCACATTTAGAACGACTGCTACGCCAATAATGTTTATAAACAACCAAATCACTCCTGTAAAATACGCAACCAATTAACTTCTTATATTTACTACAAAGCCTTAAATAAATTTAACAAATATATTAAAGAGAAGTAGTTTACCTTTGTAGACTTTGTATGGCATCTAGCTGTATTTTTGAATGCGTTGGCAACATTGAATGGTTGTGGACATTGGTTTACTTCGAGTTTGTCTAGTGGTACGTCTACTGTTATAACTCCTCTGTAACCAGAAACACGACATGCATTTACAATGTAAACATTGTGTTATTAAGCTTTGAATTGTTTGCGTAAATATTTAGATAAATAAGTTTATCATTTTTAAGTAAGTTTTGTATTTCAAATAGTTTGGTTTGTAGATATAAATTTTATATAATGTACATTACTTAATTGTTTAAATAGGAAAACCATATAAAAATATTTGACACGATGTCATGCAAAATATATCATAATCTTAATAACACGTTGACAAATATATGATAAGAATCAATTATTGACTGCCTGGTAGATCTAAAATTTCAACATAATAAAGTTCAAGACCGAACATTAAAATGGCAAAAAAAACGGTTATAGTCATTGTATATACCGCCCTCTCATTGGGTATATAAATTCTTAGAATATACCATGAAACCACAATAAATTATAACAATGTATGAAATATACGTTTAGAAAACACTGTCCGTTGTTTCATTACATATTTCCTTCCCAAATTTGTACACACAAAAAAAACAGTTCTTCTTCACTATTAAACTACACCTGTCATTTCAAATACCTACACCAAATCGATTGCATCCAAGATTTTCAAGCACAGAAGTAAAAAACATTTACCCTCAAGTATTTAAATTCCAAAGCTATTACCAACTCGCTAAGCTTTTTACAGTAAATGTGACATGCAGAAATACTGTGAGAAGGAACACTCCCGAATTTGGTTAATATTTTAAAGGTCTACTAAAGTACTGCAAAATCTTCAAGACAACCAATTTATTTTTTGCAATTTGCAATAATATCAATACTTTTGGTTTTTCTGTGCATTAAACCATTATTCCCAAATACTAAATTGAAAGATGGGATGCATAGTATCATCAAACATCATCAAACATAACTATTTCTGCAAACAATAAACCCAAAATCAACCACACCAAAAAATCATATCATCAAAATACCCGACGTTTTGATCGACAGCATATTTGTTGAGTTTGGTGGATTGATATTTCAACAGACAGTCGGTATTTCTATTATAACTAATTTTCCAACTATACTGGCCATCGTTGTGATGTACTCATATAATTAACATACAATTGTTTGGATGTAACTTTGATTTCATACTTACGCGAATTCTATTTTATTTGAGATGTAGTTCTTTTTAAAGAATGGAGCAGAATATGTCATGATCCACTCATCCACCATACCATCACATCTAAAATATGGATGTGACCATTGTCCATCGTTATAATCTGGTGCCTTGTATCGCATAGGAAAGTATTCAAATCGAATCTGACTGGTCCCAGCAGGATCGTATCTTACCATTGGTCTCATCTTATACGTTTGTAAGTGTTCAAAGTTGGTTTTCCAGTTAGCTTTCATCTTAACATAAAAATCTTCATAAATGTATTTTCTGGGATTGCCAGCAGTATCAAGGGCAAGAGCTCGTCCATCTTGCATGTAAGCAAAGGGACCAAACATTTCTCTTTTGGAACCATCTTGGTTTTCAAAGGTGTATGGTTCGAAATAAAGCCCACAAGAAAGAATTTTATGATCAGCCATAACGTTGGCAATAACCTCTCCAAACATTTGTTCCATGTGCAATCGTCCACCACCCCTTAAATTACCAAAGTTGTCGCTAGCTTGAACATTTTGTAAGAAATTACTCAAAAAGTGGGCTAGTCTAAGTGCTGTTCTTCCTTGGTAATCAAATTGTCTGTCAACACCATAGGCAACGTCTCCTGGTAGATGTAACAGACTTGGTGCTGAAGTTCTACAGCTCACCTTATTGATACTGGCTTTCTGACGGAAAATCCTGATCATTTTTTCAAACCTCATCTGATCAAATTCGGATCTCTCACCACTATTAACCGTTCTCTTTCTCCTTTTTCGTAACTTATCTTCTAAATGGATTGGCGATAGCTTTTCTTTTTGTTGTCTTTTTTCAAACTTTTTTTGTGCTTTTTCCGAATATTTGTTAACCGTGTCATCATCTACATTAATGGATTTTAACGATCGACTTTTTATAACATTTGGTTCAGACCCGTTTAAGTAGTTTTCTGATCTTCTTCTTCTGACGTTAATATCTCCTACGCCAAACTCTACGACTACTTGCTCTGTCTTGTCGACAATGGGAAGCACTCCAAGTTCTAAAATTATTTAATATAGTTTATAGTAAGAAATTGACTCAATTTCCTGAAAATGTATGTCATTGATGTGTTCACTTCTTGTAAATTTACTATGTATAAAATGTTGAAATAATTATACAGTTTTTTTACCACCAGGTGTCATTGGTCTTGGTCTGAATTGGCACAACTTTTAAAGAGCCCACGATGGAACAAACTCAACAAAAGTCAAAATCGTTAAAAGTGAAATAAGTTTATGATAATTTATAACTTTCTCCATAACAGCCCACGATTAGGACGTAATGCAAATCGAAAATATTTTTGAAGGGATATTATTTCTACACTGAGTATTAAGGTGGTTGGAAATTTGTATCGTAAAAAGTTCTGTCATTTGTCCAAGCATAAACAACCAGGATTAATATTACTTTCTATTTTTCAGAAGAATGTAAAGGCAATAATCATATCTATCAAATGCAAGATATTTATTTTCAATTTGCTATCTTTTAAATGTCTAAAATTTAATCTGTTTTATCTGCAAATAAAGATGTTAGTGTAGTTCATGCGCGTTTCTCGTTTTTTTTATATATGGAGAAGACCGTTGGTTTTCCCGTATGAATAGATTACACTAGTCATGTTGGTGCCCTTTATACCTTGCTGTTCGGTGTGAGCCAATGCTCAGTGTTGAAGGCTGTACTTCAACCTATATTTTTTTTACTTTTATACGTTGTGACTTGGATTGAGAGTTGTCTCATTGGCACTCATACCACATCTTTTTATCTATATTTATATATTTGATATATATATATATATATATATATATATATATATCTGAAATTAAGACCGATGCTGATACAATATATCCACCTAAAATGTTACACGATATCTTAAGCAGATAATAAACAGAAAATTATCGTTCAAGGGGTTCGTGTTGCTTATTCTTTGGTTTTCTATGTTGTGTCATGTGTCCTATTGTTTGTCTGTCTGTCTTTTTCATTTTAAGCCATTGCGTTGTCAGTTTATTTTCAATTTATGAGTTTCACTGTCCCTCTGGTATCTTTCGTCCCTCTTTTAAACAAATTTGATATTAATTTTATCAAACATTATTATTTCCTACCTGAATATACATTGGCATAAAAAGATTGGGGTGAAATATCATAAACTATTTCAAAAAATCTTTTCTTTCAAACAAACATCTGCAAAAATCAAATGTTGTCACCGACTGGTGCAACCACAATGTAAAAAAAAAACAACTCTTAATTATGATTAAAAATATTTTTGAAAAACTTACGTCCATCTTTCACACATTCAAAGTTATTCTTGTATTCTTCATCAGTTGCTCTTTCTACGTCATCACCTTGGAATGGGGGAGATATCCATCTTGGATACCGAAATGGATTCTTACAATGACAAACATATCCTCCACGTCTTCGGCCATAACCCATCTTATGTTTACACTGAAATCAGACATTGACAATGACAAACATATCCTCCTCGTCTACGCCCATAACCAATCTTGGGTTTACATTAAAATCAGACCTTGACAATGACAACATATCCCCAGGTCTACACCGTAGCCTATATTATGTTTTAAATATAAATACAATTTTGAAAATCAAAAGATGACTAGTTGCAAGGCGGATTGAAAATGGTTAGTTTTGATGAATATTGTGAAAATAATTGTAAAAAGTTCGAGATTGCATGTTGGTTACGTACGTAAGCGCGGCACTGTTTTAGTTATCTTGTGGTGTTTACCGTTGATGGAATATGTTCGATGTTCTGCAGTTTCCATGTTGTGTCGACTTGTATATAATTTGTTTGTGCTGTATTTCTGTCAAGTAGTGTTTAGTAATATTTTTTTTACTTTTTCATAAAGCGGGAGGTTTGGCATGCCATTAAACCAGGTTCAACCTACCATATTTTCTATAAATAACCTGTACCAAGTAAATATATGGCAGTTGTTATTAAATAGTTCGTTTATGTGTGCATGCTGGCGTTTATTGTTGTTGCACTTCGGTGTTCCTTTGTTTTCCTCTTATAGTTGATGTGTTTCCTCGCGTTTGGTTTGTGGCCCGGATTAGTTTACTCTCAATTAATTTGTTACCTTTGAACACCGGTATACTACTGTCGCCTTTATTTAGACTTTTGGTATTAGGACATGTCTGTTATTTGAGAGTTGTGCTATGCGATCTGCATTAATTTTACTATTGAAAGGTGTGAAAACAACAGGTTCGAAAAACCATTGCATTAATTTTTATTTCAACCAAATTTATCCTCTGGTTTTTTCGCAATAGATGCAACATTATTTAATGATGTCGATTTTAATACAACTTACACGTGTGTCTGGAATCACTTTTACGACTACAGACAAGACTGACAATTTTGGAGGCCAAATACATGAAATCTAAAGGATTAAGGGTTTTATTTGTGTTTCAGGAACTTCTCCTATCTTTTTATGCAAATAATTTTGAAAAATATATAGCATCGTCTACAATGCATTTGAAATGGTATGACACACTTTAGATTGACTAACATAATAAGGAATGTAAATGTGAATATCTAATATACATGGGCCTGTTCTAAAAAAGATATCATCAATGATTGTCTCATGTCATATCTTGATGGTTTTTATGGGTTTCCTGAAGAATGTTGGGTTGATGGTTGATCTCTGATAGTTTCTATTGAACATGTTGAATGTATTGTCATCTTTTATAGACTCGGAACATTTAAAAGAACTTGACTATATGTGTCTTTTTGTTATTTTTGTCTTTGGGTTCCTGTTTCATTAACACATCTTCAGTTATTCGTATTGCAACAGCTTCATGCATTTCATCCCTTAACGTCTTTGAATATTCGCTTTATGTCAAAGAAATTTAACTTAAAACGACAACCGTTCTAGTAATTTATAGACATACTATATGCTAATTTTCAGAACGTGGATAGCATATCATGCCATATGTGAAAAATGCGATCTTAATGTTTTTTTATTTTACCAATTAATTTTTTTTCTGATATTGCTGTTGCATCAATGTGCACTATGTATATTTTCGTTAGAATTATCATAATATAATTTGAACATAATCAGATAAAAACACCTCAAAAAGTAACAGCATACCAATCAGGCAGAATTTGTTTGTCGGAGATAGATAGAAATAACATAACCCAAAGAGAAGAGAAAAATAGACACTAACTTATAGTTCATAAAACACAACTTAAAAACTCAGGGTTCAAATTGGTCTAAAACACTTGCAAACCTTGTTAAACCCGTTGATTTTTTGCCAGACCAACATGTTTAAATATGTTGTAGCATTTCTCTAACCTACAACCCTTTCATACTAAGACAGGAAAATTTATCAGTTTCGTTTTTCTTTCAAGATAAGAATTGTTATTCTAATTGGAGAAGAGGCATGTTATTTAGTATTACAATAAAAAAAAATCAAATTAACATACATTTCTTAATTTGTAATAGGTCAATGGTACTTATTTGTCTATTCGTATTACATATGTATTTAGTAACAATCCTTATTTTTTAATTGAATACTAGAAAATGTCCTTATCTTTATCGTACACATCCATAAGAAATTAAGGATCAAATCATTTAAACATAAACATAATCCAGCCGCTACTTCAAAGCACAATTACATAATAAATAAATTTGGTGTATTTACTGTTTTCTGATTGGTTAAAATTATTAGTTTTATTTTCAATGTTGATGGCGACACGCCCACTCTGACGTTATGTATTCATACGCAAACATGTGTGTACGTTGTTATTGTTAATATAAATAATATAAAAAAGTTCTTTAAGCCTTATTTTTGATACAAATTTATTTATAATGAATGGCAATAATTTATTTTGATTTTATTGAACCATAAAACTAATTTTTGACTCTTCGCGGATTATTCAATGTGAAGAGTCAAAAATTAGTTTTATGGTTCAATAAATTCAAAATAGATAATAGCCATTCATTAAATATAAGTTTAAAGAGCTATGATTTGATGTTGACTTTTCAGAGAAATCACTGTTAGAAGATAAAAGTCACAAATTGAGCACGGAACGTTTATGAATAGTAAATAAAATTATTTGGACACCCAGAAGAACTGGGCCTGACAAATACAAATAAATAAGGCCATATTCATACGCATTAATTTGTAATGTAAATGTTACACATAAGCTTTAAAAGGTAGAATTTTACCCCTGTAGAAGGCCCTTTACATCTTGAAATGCCGGACAGAAAACTGGGTCCAGGGTTACCAGGACTGGTACCACAGGCATTAAAGTCAATCTCTTGAAAATCTGTATCAATGACAATAACGCCAACTATTCTGGAAAACAAATATGAATGTTAATTAAAATGCATAACCAATGAGTCCTGACATTTAGGCTTAAATATATCACATTATAAAGATTTTAAGGATGTTAGTGTTTTTTTAAAGAAATGAAAAATTGGCTGTTTTATTAAGCTTATCTGTTTTTAAAAGGTGTGCTGTTTTATAACCTTGTATGTCAATATATGTAATCGTCCTTGTACTATTTGTATTGTTTATTCTATATGTATTTCCGCCTTATATAAATATAATGGATTCAAAAGCTCTTCGGGGCTTATGTTATTTGTGAACTTGCACATCGACTTTAGATAAATCTTCTGAATCTAGTTGAACTTTTTATTTTACGATTTTTAAAACAACATTCTTTGATGTGGTTTTATTTATCTTTTGTAACTTTTGGATAGTTTGGTCATTTTTAGGTTGTACCGATATAATTGAAACCACTTTTCAATTTGATTTGTATTGTGCTTTAAATCGTTCTCACTATGCAATTTAAAAAAATATGCAAAGGTCGTAGTATTCGTCAACAATTATCACTTGCTATAGGTTTTGATATTTATATGATAAGAATTGTGTGATAATGTACGTTATTTGGTCTTTGTTATACACTGATAGTTAAGTTCATTCCCATCGTTTGTATGGACTATGGACGATTTAGAGCTTACTAAATAGTCTTGGCAGTCAACGCTGAAAACGTGTTGCGATCTCTAGATGGCTAATTATGGTGAACTATTGTTTTTAGTTGCTTTCTCATTGACAGTTTACCTATTATAAATTACCATTAACTTCTAGTTTCTATTATCATAAGTTAGAAATTGAAAATAGTCCATTTCTCACTAAACAAAAACTTTTATTCTGTTGTTACAATGAAGTTTAAATACGAACGATAAAAACTAACCTCTGTCTCCTTAAATGTGTCCAGTTAGAATATCTTGGCATAAAATCCACTATTGGAGCCACAGCACTAACTTTCCATTTCTTAGATCCACGACAATCGAAATAGGGCTGTGTGAAGCGAACTGGCAATAACGTATCGTCCGAGTTTTGTTGTTTTGGTAAGTTAGGTCCAAAGAAGTTAAAATTGTCGAAATGATTATTAATAAACTCTCCTGTGACATTTGAATACTTTATTCCTACACCAAATGTAAACTTTTTACTTTTATCCAATGCACTGTCAGTATCAGGTAACCAGAAGTTGTACCACGGGTTCATTTTATAACCATCCGTAGTATAGTTTTTTATTTGTACCAGCGCCAATGTCCGTTACATATGCCGCTCGGCGTGTAGGCTCGCGTAAATAATTATCTTGGTCATATGTGTCATCCCAACGCCAACCTTTGACGCCAAATAATGGTATTGTGTTGTTGAAATCAAGAGTAACGAACCAATTTGGATAATAACAATTGTTGTCAAAGACTATAGAACTTCCGTTTATATTGCTTGGGTTGGCGTTCATATCAGCAGTTACGGACATATATAGATAATGAATATTTGGTTGTTGGTAAAATAACTCGGTGTCATTCATCTTCTGTAAAATGTAACTCATGAAATAAGCTCGATTTAAAGCCATATTATGCATGTGAACAAGATTTGTTCTATTTTTATAAATAATTGTACTTTTTAACTGATTTGCCTTTGGTATTTGCGACACTACATCCGGGCGAAGCAACATTTCCCGTTTTGACTTACTTCGACAATTTGATCCTTTTACTGCTTGAAACAAATCATCAATAATGTCAAAATTATCACGTTTCATCCATTCATATTTTCCCGCCAGGACAAAATGGCAAAATAAAACAATGACCCAAGGGGCAGCTCTAATCAATAATGAACATCCCGTTAAACTTCTTCGCGCCATTTTTCACATTTGAAGTTTCAAATAGTACTGCCTGAAAAGAGAAAAGAAAACACTATTTAACACAGTTTTTCTGTATCTAACTTCCTATATAGACACGCACTCATTTCACTCATTTCAGAATAATGTGGTTCCGTTTGTTTCACTCCCAGGTTCCTCTATTTATATCTATACAATGAGGTATTAAGTTACTAATCTATGCATGACATATTTGACAAAGCACAAAATATCATAAAAACAACAAGAGAGTCACGCTTTATTGTTGGGTTTCTTCTTTTGTTACTGATCTTCCAGTTTTTATTCAAATATGAAATATTTTTTGAGAAACCAATAAATACAAAAATTCATATGATGAAACAATAAGTGTTCCAACAAATAAATATAAACAAGTGGCATAGGGCAATTCGGTTTTAGCCATTATGGAATACATACAAATTACAGTATTTTTTAATTCCTAACTTTTGACTTTTGACGCAATTTAGAAAAGAGAGGCGAAAGACGCTAAAATGGGTATTCAAAATAATCAGTCGAAAAACAAACTGACTGCCATGGCACAAAAAGGGAAAACAAAGTTTAAAAGACAAACAACAGTACAAAAAACAACACAAAATAGAAAATCAAAGACAGAGCAACAAGTACCCCCTCAAAACCGGGGTTGATTTCTAGTGCTCTGGAAGGGTAAGCAAATTCTGCGCCAAAAGGACATTCAACATTATAAGTAGAAAACAAACCAATAATGTGATTGCACAAAACAACTAAAAAAGACGAAAGACAACCATTTGTACATAACATACAACATAGAAACCCCAACACTGAACAACACGAAGCCCTGCAAAAACCAGGGGTGATTTCCGGTGCTCCGGAAGGGTAAGCATATCATGCTCCATTTGTGGCACCCGTCGTGTTGCTTATGTAAGTACAAGTCAAATGATAAGTCTTATTCGTTAGGTTACTTTCGAGGAGGAGCGAAAGGGTTTGAAGCCACGACAATTGGACCATGTCTGTTATCATTTGTGAAACAGATATTCAATAACGGTCAACAAACTCTTAACGGCGTCAGTAACATTTTTGAAGGGATGATTATATCTTCACCTCTTAGAACACTTGCTTTTTAAAAATAGCTTTTTTTGTCAGAAGTGACCATATATATCAAGGAAATCTTTGAAGAAAATGCATGTTTTGTTATATCGTATCAACTGTGAGATATCACATTCTACACATGTAAGCGCTGCTGGACAATTGATAGTAACAAATGGAAAGTTCACCATTAGCATTGTTTAAAAACTGGTTTATAATTGAAGACCATATGTTGATCTGTAAATGCCTTTTTGTTGGTTGTGTAGGGTTGCTGTCACACTCACGTATGACTCGCACATCATTGTATTCATTGTCGATATATACATTTTCAGGTAATTCATTTCCCCATTTTCATTACCTAACTAAGAGTGCATCTCCCTAACCGAGAAACTGTTTTGGACATATTTTCTTTGCTACGTTTGGTTCCACTTTCCAAACTTTGGCTCTGGTATTTTCTGGTGCAGAATTATTAGATATTGCATCGAGCGGGAAAATGTAAATTTCATCTTTGTCCTCAGACAAATTGAGTTTCATGATTTAGACAAAAGTTTTGCTTTTATATCCAAATGTGAATGCATTTTTTTAATTTCTGACATAATATTTAGGCAAATCTTACCTTGAATTATAAATGCATTTTGTGTTAATCTTGTTTGATATACTAAACCATATTCCTTATGAAAGTATACCACTTCAATATTGTAATCAATTTCCAATAATATATGATTGGCGTACATGTATTTACTTCTTCGTTTTTAATATATTTTCAATTGAATAAATCATTTTGATACGAATTCGATTCTTCCAGCACAATCACTACAGAGAGCAATTCGAAAAAGAAAATGTTGTATGTTGCATCAAAATATTTTCTTCTAATGTTCAGAATTCGATTAGAACAACAACACCAAATGTATGAAAGATTAAAAATAAATATTTTGAAAACTTAATTATAGCTGAAATCAAAATATATATATAAGACTCCCTTGACCAGCAGTTGTGTAAATATAAACTTAAAGCTATTTATTGTCGAGCAAGATTGATGAGGCCGATTTAAAATGCACTATTTATAATTGTCAAGTTTCAAGTGGTTTTATCCAACTTAAACACGACATATGCAAAACCACTAGTTACATCTGACGTGAATAGATGCACAAGTATTTGCGGTTTTGTTTTTTAAAGGATGTGGAAAAATTCAAAAATATTATTTTCAATTATTTCAAAATTAAAAAAAAAATAACCTAATACTTCCGGTCCGCCATTTTCCTCAGTCAGAAAACTATTTTTGATGTTACGTTTGGGAAAATTTCAAAGAAACAAAACATAAATATACATTTTCTGTATTTTAATATATTGTTTTTACCTCAATGGTTTCTTTGTCTTTCTTTGGTGCTCAGTTTGTACAATTGTGTCTAAAATACAGTAAAAAATCCAACAGTAGATCACATATTGAAATTATTTATCAGTTCATATTAGTCAGACCAATGGTGTTATCTGAAGATAAATGTCGCGTTATCAGTTGTGTTTTGTCCGTCGTCGAATCTAGCAACACAACAACGCCTGATAAGCATTGATCTTTTGCAAACAATTTGAATAAAGTTTGACATGTTCTTTGCAATGGGAGGATCAAATCTATATTTGTCCGATGAAAAAAACTCAAAATAAAAAAAAAAACCTTTATTATACACGGGTAGTAGCATCGTCATACCTTGATGCGTTTAGAACGTTGATTTTGTCATACAGATTGGTTCAGTTAGACATGGTTGCGTTATGACAATGACAATATAAACATTCTGATTTTGCTAAGAGAACTTTTAAATATGAATTCAAGCTGATAAATATCTTTGATTATAGCTAATATGTTAGTAAATTCCAATTTGTATATAATGGTTAATTATTTGACACAGTATAGTGTTAGCGTATGCAAAACTATTGGTTTGGTGTCTGTTACATCACGTATTTCGCTACAATAAACAATTGCCGCATTTTTTCAGAAAAAAAAACCGCTTCTAGATTTTTTGTGTTCTGTTAAATAGTTCCTTTTAAAATTGTTTCACGATGATGACTGCTGTACCCATATTTTGACTATTTTATTCATTATGTCTGTTTAATTCACGCATCATTGTAAATATAACGGAATTTGATGATATAAAAAAGAAGATGTGGTATGATTGTCAACAAAGTGAGAGGTTTAGCGCTATAAAACCAGGTTTAATCCACCATTTTCTACATTTGAAAATGCCTGTACCAAGTCAGGAATATGACAGTTCTTGTCCATTCGTTTATTATGTGTTTTTTCATTTGATTTTGCCAAGTGATTAGGGACTTTCCGATTTGATTTTCCTCTGAGTTCAGTATTTTTGTGATTTTACTTTTTGCATAAAAATTAGGATAACTGACAATTCTGTATCATGGTTTAGTTCATGTTCGACATGGTTCAGTTTTGTGATGAAGGAAAAGTTATGATGAAACTGTAAACATACTTAATAATTTAGAGTTGTCTCATTGGCAATCATACCACATCTTCTTTTTTTTATAATTAATACAACTATTGAAATATTTTAAAAACAAATTTTCTCTCGGATACTTTTTTTCGAGATTCAGATTCAATATTTTATTATAATCTTACTACTTGCAATTCAATTACCCTGTTCTACTCCTATTTTGCGGCAATTCGAAATTGCATCGTAATATATAATTAGTAGATCTATGCTGTATGATTGCCAATGAGACAAATATCCACGCGAGACTAAATGACGTCTATATGGTCACCGTACGGCCTTCAACAATAATCACTCATAATGCACAGCAAGCTATAAAAGGCCACGACGAAATTAAAATGTAAATCAGTTAAAAAAACAACAAACAAAACAAACAAACATATTATAAAGTGACTAGTGGCACTCACGTGGCATTACAAGCCCATTTCCCGCCAAATTTTCAATGACTTGTACTTTTCAACCTAATTTCATTTATAGGTTATCTAAAACAAAAATATTATTACCACTTGTTTATGTTGAAATTTTGGCCCGTGCAGAGACGGTTAAATAACTCAAATGTCATAACGAGTCCATTAGTCAACACAGCAGTCATGTTCTGTATATTTACCATTTTCTGCTCCCACGCATAACTTTATTTGGTTTTCATTCCAGTTCAACTTAATATTTTTTTATACTTCCAAATGTTTAGATGCGAGCACCACCGGCGAGTCACAAAAATATTTAATTTTATGTTTTGATTTAGATATTCAGTAAATCATGGTTTTGAGTGGGAATTGTGCACCTTGGTCTTATATTTGTCCTTAATCATATTTAATAGTTTAACTTATTCTTGACTTGAGGCGATTAAAAGATTGACATATTGCATAGATAGCTGTTGAAGACTGTATGCTGCCCTCTCGATATTGTTTGGTTAGTCGTTGTTGGGTAACTGGCGTAGAATCCCGGCATCTTCTTTTATTCGTTACGAGACATAATCTGATACAAAAATGAAATCACTATGCACAGAACACAATTGTAAAAACAATGACTCGCTGCTACGTTATGTAACTTTAAATAGACGTATTGTACTAGTGATGCTGATTACGATATTTGTACATCTCTGAAGGAGGCCATCATTGACAAACAGAAAATGGTTTAAGTGAAACAGAAGCAATGCTTTTTGTTTGTGTGATCTTTTTTTTTTTAAACCGAAAACCAGTTCAAAAGATCTGCGGTTATTTACATTCTATATAAATATTCCGGCGACCCTTCCTTACGGCTAGTAACTATTCCTGAATAAAACTACAATGCAGAAATGTGAGCCATTTGTGCGAAAGCTTTAATGGCATTGCCAATAGTAACAACATTATTGGTACAATTCACCCAATGGGAATGTCGACAAAAATGTCTCTTCAGTGATGATCGAGGTTAAGATATTTGAAAAATCAAAACTAATTAAAACAAATGAAGATATCATAAACCAAAAAGACAAACGTATTACCAAAGCTGTGCAAAGAATCGGAGCATTGCATGAAGGAGATACATTCATTTCTTTAATTTAAAAATAATTTCAAACCTTTTTATTACAGAAAATTTTAATAACACATTGGTAATGATAACATAACGGTGCCTGCATTATATGCCATAGGAATGGAACTGCTGAATGCGATGGCAGTGGCGGATCCAGAACTTTTCCTAAAAGGGGGGGGGGCGTTGACTGACCTAAGGGGGGGGGGCCTGCTCCAGTCATGCTTCAATGATTCCCTATATAATCAACCAATTTTTTCCCACGAAAGGGGGGGCGGGCCCCCAAGGGCCCCCTGGATCCGCCTATGGATGATAGATTGACCATGGCTGTGGTGTAGTTGCATAATCGCCGTAATAAATTCGCAACCAATTTTGCGGCAATTTTAATTAATGTTTACATAAAGGCCTTATACATAACATTATTAGATAAGAATCAAATTCTGATATCAAATTCACAAATGCAGTTTATTCCGGTTTAAAGTTTTTCTTCATCTGATTTTTGTTTTTTGTTTTGTGTGTGTATATTCAATAGATACTAAGGCATTTAAACAGGACGAATGACGAATCAGAATTAAACTAAGCAAAACTGTTGATTCAATTTCATGATTTATTTCTGGTTGCCTTGTGATATTTTTTTTTCTGTTTTCTAGTTAAAATGGGGCAGTCTTGTGTTTTTTTTCTGTTAGTCTTACCAAATATGCAGGAATTCCAATCAGATCGGGTTGTTATTCTAGATATGATTACAACCAACCGTTTCCAGTTATTCTTGTTTATAAATATAGCGAGCAAGATTGTGTTTGTTATCGTATAATTTATGACATTATCTATTACCTATAATTACTAATATTATTTATTTTTTTCCCGAAATAATGATTGACAGAAGAAAAAAAACTTCAATCCTCTTATTTATCTTATATTTTTGTACTTCCGTAGCTTCAATAAAACTTACTTTGTTATTGTCAGTGAAAATGAAGAATTTCACCCGAATTTCAGTTTAACAAATAATACATTCCTGACAATCGAAAGATGTTGATTCACTGGACAAATCAACTGTGACACTTTCCCGAATTTTTTCACAAAAGATCCGAAATATGTTATAAACGCAAATTTTGGTTTAAAGACCACTAACAGAAACTTAAAATAAACAAATGCAATGTGCACGTAATTTGCATATATGACTGATGGAACTGATCGGGTTGAGGATTAAATGCAAATATAAGTTGCGGATCACAACTCCGTATTTAAATGCACCCTGTAAAATAAACCAATTCAATGTGCACGTGATTTGCATATAATATAATGCACCCTGTTACGGATTCGTGTGTCTTATTTAAATTCTAAATTTCTCCATAAAAGAATTAAAACGAATTTCAAGTGAAGTCTTATTGTATCAACTATGTTTCAATGTATTTATATTCAAAATTAATATATGTGATGCGAATGGTTATTATAAACGTCAATCGGTATATATTTCGTGTTAACCACGTACAACTACTGAAAAGAAAATTCACATTTAAAATGAAATAATTGACAATTTTTATCAAAAAATTTTTATTCTTACATTTTCATGTTCAAATATAGTCTGATCTGATGATTTGTAGTAAAAATAATCTTTTTTTTAGTAAATCAGCGATTTCTTTTTATAAACTTGATCTGTATGACGCAGAAAAGAAGGTTATTTTTACTGAAATTCTATCATAAGATTTTCTTATGGCATGTTTTAAAAATAAGTTTATTATTTATCCTTTCATTTCAAAACTTTCAGAGTATGTGTTCTTCGGTTGCATTAAACTCCTTAACTAAGCACATTTTTAGATTTCGTCGCTCCGCTATAACCATTAGTTAAACAAAAACGGTACTTATAATATATAGCGACTTTCAATATTTAGATCGAGCGATTAGCTCCGACCCCGTGACGGTCTTTTCATTGTAAATCTTTTGTATTTGTTTAAAATTCAAATGTGCTCTGAAAGTTTTTAATATTATTATTTTATACTTTCCAGAATGATAATGATCCTGAAAAAAGATCAGAGACTAGGTGGTGCACTTCAGAACTTTTCCCCTCGTTGTTTTCTATCTAATGATGGTAAGAATGAAAAACGTCTGGTCATTATTGATTTAAATTTATTTTATTTTTTTATTTTTCGTCTTATTTTCATATAAATTCGCTAACATTTGTCATATATCGCAACACTTCATAGCTAGTTTTGTGGGTTTTCTTTTCTCAATGTTGAAGGCCGTTCATGTATCTCTAGTGAAAAGCTGCCTCGTTGCCAATCACACACCCATGGTCTTATTTTAATTTAAACATATTTTATTTCAAAAAATCATGTGCATGACATACACATATAAATACAGTGATACAATATTACAAAGGGATTCGGAAACAAGGTTTCCCTTATATTAATCCGTCTCCCTGTAGAAAAAAGATAAAGGGAAATAACTGCAAAATAAAAAAGTGGATTTTTTTTTTCGTCAGATCTTTCCTATATATATGTACCGGCGGCGGAGTGTGTTTACAGGACTTTGTCAAGACTGTCTCACCCAATTACGATCCTAATCATGCACGAAGGACTATAAGCCAAAACGCTTCGAATCTACCAAAAAATGTTGCACTTGTTTAAACACGAGTAGATTTTCCTCTTGATTGAGGTTATTGCAGCCAAATAGGAGTGTTTCTATATTGTATGGGAACGGAATTTTTTCTATTGTACGTTTTCTGACAAGGGAGTAATTATTACCCTTGAGAAGAAAATGCTTACTGCTCTCGATTCTACCACAGGTACAGTTTTTACTTTCTATAAGATTTCTCTTAAATAAATGTTCGTTCAGATTACTACAATCCAACCGAAGTCTGGCATGAAGTATTTGTCCTTTCCTGTCTCCATAAAAATAATAATTTGGTAATTTACTTACATTTTGATTAAGGTAACGTTTAAGTGTAAACTTAGATGGAATTAGTCTGATATCGTCCGGAATAGCATTCCAGGATCGAATAACTGAGGGAAGAAAAGATTTCTGGTAAAATGCAGTTCTACACTTTATATGTTGCGTGTCATTTGTTCGTCTTGTGTCATAATTATGAATATTAAACAATTGTTGAGGGAAAATATCGCTTAAATAATCAGGGGTTTTGTTATGAAACATTTCATGAAATTTTATAATTTTGTGTTTTTTACGTCTTTCTGATAGTAACTCCCATCCTGTTTCGTCGTATAATTTATTTATGGACGATAACTTAGTACCACCAGTTACTATCCTAGCCGCTTCAAGTTGCATATTTTCTAGTTTATCACTTAAATAGTCTGGAATGGTCTTATTTTGAAATGTTGATACGGCTGTTCTGAGTCAGGAGCCAGTAATGAAGTGGTTGTCGTTTGTTATTATCAGGCATATTTGTCTATTGTTTATTTCCCAAATCATGCCGTGGGGTTTTTCCTTTGAATTTATTCACATTTTGCCATGTCGGGCCCTATTATAACTGTCCAAGTGGTGAGGGTTTTAATAAATCGATGATTTTTTTTTATAAATATGTATACTTTTTCATTGACATTTTCATTAATGTCTTGATAAAAAATGGCTGTATTTTATATTTTTAGATAAAAAAAAAAAGCATTGAAAAGAAAATAATAACTTTTATAACACAAAATAATGAAATGATATTTTTTATAACAAATACGAATTTACTTTGTATGATCTTGTACATTAAGTTAAAGCATATAGTTTAGGTCTTACGAGAAAAGAAGTCTGTTTGTCTACATTTGGGATCAGATTTACTCGAAAGAAGAAAAAACGTAATCACATGTCAAATCACTTGAAAAATCTTGATCCCAGCCGACACTTTAATAAAGTTGCTTAAATCTGCACTCTGATTGATATTTTTATCATTATTCCACATCTCTTTATTTGTATATGTACATTGTGGTATTCATTTTCAACACTGCACATATCTAAAACGCTAAGTTATCTCAAAGTTCCTCATGTTGCATTTTTTTCTAATACGTTTTCGGTATTTTAGTGTTTGTTATTAAATATGATAAAAAATATATTAAACATCCTAACAAAGAATTTGTATGCAGATAAGTGAGGCCCCTCATGGGGGGGTCCTAGTAATCACATAATCACCATTTTTTTGCCAATATAATCACATAATCATTAAATATTTGCTTATCTTTAGTAATCAAATAATCATAAACTAAAAATACAGTCCTAGGTAATCAAATAATCATGAAATATTTGGCTTAATAATCAAATAATCATTAAAAAAACGGCCAAGTAATCACATAATCAAAAACCCCATGAGGGCCCTCATAAGTTGAGGGTCGTGTTAAAAGAGCTAGGTGTGTCAGTCTAAAAACTTTGCTTTAAAAAAATGCAGCATAAATTTTCCAAGACCCTACGTAACTTTTAGTTGTTTACATACTCAATCTGATTGACAATCATACCACATCTTATTTTTACATTATAAATTTATTTTAGTATAAGTATCAAATCATTCCACTTACTGTGACATAGTAAAGCCGACCAAAGTTGATGAAATCGAAATTGAACAACAAAAATATATGAAATTGAAAAGGTCATTTATTTACTGACATATTATTAAATAATGCAACATATTTGAAAACATAAAACATAATCTATATTTGTATAATGTAATGTTTTGGTATTTTTGATGGCATTGTCAAACGTGAGGATCTCCAAATTTATATTATTGGTAATGTGCAACCGCCGTTTTGTAAAATTATCCAAGAAACCAAATAATGCATTTCCTGAAATTTGATTGGCTATGATAACCCTTATTTTATTTTAGATGTGAGACTCCATGTTGATGCTTTTTTTTTGTCGCTATTAAAACTCATAACTGGAAAAATTATGTTAAGTTCTTATCTGATTTAGATAAAACGAAAATAGTCAAGATATGATATCTTATATTTTGTGACATTAATGACATATTGAATTTTATTGATTTTTAATTTGTCTTTTTAAAATCTACTTTATTCAATGAAAATGTTATAAGGTATTTGTAGATGATCCTTCACAGGATACTTAATGTGGTAGTATTGTGAGTCCATTTTTTAACCTATCAATTAAATATGTCTTATTTGTTCTGGGTTTCATGTGTGCTAGCATTTAGTTATAGTTATTGACCAAGCAAGTCGGTATATAGAATTTAATCTGCACAGCTCAGGTGACCCTTATTAACCCGAACGACGTAGGAGTTCGGGTTAAAGGGTCATCCTGAGCGCGTGCAGATTAAATTCTATATACCGATTTGATTGGCCAATAACTGTTTTAACACATGACGTCATTAATTTACGTGAACGTTTTAGATGTGGACGATAATCCGCAATCCACGGATCCTAAGAAAGGGGGAAATACGACTTTCATTGGTGAGTTTTAAATTGACAACTTTTTTGGGGTTTAGACTTTTTGTAAAATTGCGATTTAATGGTAGATTTTTTCTTAATGTTTCTGTTTCATCTATTCCCATTTTTTTATTTAATAAGTGACGATATAAGACTTTGACAATTTGAGTACCTTCAAATCGTTGTATGAAAAAAAAAAATCATAACTGAAAGGGTTATTGAGTTTAGATTAATTGCTTTTGAATATCTTTCCATCAATGATGTGCTTTAATAGAGAAAGATAAACCGAGGAAGATGTTATATTACCTAAATTTTAAATGTTGAATAAACAGAAAATACGTTTCTCTTTCCAATCTTTTCCTCCCCCTCTCCCAGATTTCTTTGTATCTACTGTATTAATTTTTAAGACACGTCCATCTAAATGAAGTCTGATTGATCTCCAGCTAATCTCCTTGTTTTAAAAGAAACTTAAATATGACCCCTTTAAATTCGATCCAAAAATATGGGGAATAGATATTGAAAAAGTCGTTATATTAAATTCCATTGAGTCTAAAACTAATCCAAATCAGATTTCTTTTATTCGGATATTCTTAGATACATTTCTTTTTTGGCGGAAATGACCAAACATTGTTTTAACTCTCTTTCATGACTTTAAAACACTGATTTAAGATTTATGTTGTACGCAAAATGTAATAAAATTTTTTATGTTCAAGCTAAGATGAAAAAAAAAAGGAATGAGAAACCTTTCTTTTTTCCTATTTTGAAACTACGATGTTTGTACAAAGTTAAATTTTGTTGCAATTTCAAGGCAGAAGTCGGACTCGGGGGTGGGGACGAACATGTCGTTCACCCTAGGATTGGACAAAGTATCGTGTTTTGCCTTAAAATCGTCAATATTGTTTTAGTCTCGCTACACTCGGTGATATATTTTTTTAATTTGATAGAATAACGCCCCTGTCAACATCTAGGAACCGCCCCTAAAGGTAAAAATAGATTTGAACTGTGCAGTATATCTGAGGTAGTTAATGCACACCTTTGCTGTGCATTATCCAGATTATAGTACAGTAAGAACAAAGAGATTTTGCCCATGTCATGTGTTAAATTTAGTTAATTAAAGATGTTTTCTCTTTAGAAGAAACACTCCATAAATTGCCATTAATTGCTCATACTACTATGATTCTATGTTGTCTTTTGTCGTCTTGATCGAAATAACTGAATGCTTCCTTCTGAATAGTATTAAGTGAACAATTATCAATTCAATTATTTTTTTCTACAAAATATTTATATTTGTTCATTTGTAACATTAAACGTATTTGCAGCATGATAGAGCAATTACAACAAACGAATTAACAATAAATAATGTGAAGTGTACGCCAATGAAACCACACAACACCAAACCCCTACCTCCAAAATGTCCAGAATGAAATAAGGGAATTAAAGACTTTACGTCAATGATACAGCAACCCAACAAGACATCTACAGGAAAATAAACAGTTTTCAGACAAATAAATTGACAAGTTGAGAATTTATAATGCTTACTACTATATCATTTCTCCTAAAAAAAAATATAGGATGTTTCATCCAATCTTTTACGGTTATATTGTTTATAAAGCTCGTGAATTTGAATACGATCGAATTGAACTCACTAATTCTAGCACAAATTTATTCTTAAACGGACTGTTTATGACGTCTTCACATCAAATTCGACGCATGTGTACTGATTAATCGTCTGGAATAAGATGATTTTTCTATAATTTAGTTGTTATTGGGTTTGAACACGCTTTCATTAACTTCGATTACTCTTAGAACGGCACTGTGGATCTTTTGTCTTTATGTTAGAGGTGCTGGTCGTTCGTGTCGATCTTATTACTCAATCCATTTCCAACTGACTTTATTTACAGTTTGTTTTTTATGTTGTGCTGTATAGCCACTGTCTCAGGTTAGGGAAGGGATGCGCGTACATAAACATTTAACCCCTCAACATTCTATATAATATCAGGTAATTTGTTGAACAGCCGAAAACAGACCTACAAACTGGAACAGCATTCAAAAATTAAACGACACGTTATACAATATCCTGTAGTTTCGTTGTTTTCGGCGATTTACATGTTGTTAATACTATCATATCATTTATTTGTGCGTTTCTCTGTGATGAGTGTTCTTACGTGTGCATGTTTGTGTTGTATTTCTGTCACGTAGTATTTTCAGTTTAGCGATATTTTTTTACATTGCCATATATGCGGGAGGTTTGGCAAGCCATAAAACAGCTTCAACCCCCCATTTATTTCTTTATTCCTGGATTTTGCAGATGACTTGATGTTTCCCTCTGAAGAACAATAACATAATAAAATGTAACAAAATTCTAAGTCTCTCGTTCTTCATTTTATTTTCATCAACATTCTAGAAAGAGGTAAATAGAGCAAACAATATTGGTCATCCTACAACCAATAACTTTATAGAAAACAAGTTTGACTCACAGGTGGATAAATCAATCGTTGTCAGTTGATATATACCTGTTCAATGCAGTTTTGATGCCTTTTCAACATTTTAGTAATTAATATGTTCTAGTTGTCAGTACAGTATAATTGTTAACCGACTTATATAAATCAATCCATTAAACCGTGAACTACGTTTTCGTGTCGTTTTTTTTAAACAATCAATTCACCTATTTTTTTTTTTTTTTTTGCATTTATGTTTTGTTTTACAAGGTAAACATCCAATTCATCTATTGTAAATACTGCGTAGTATATCCGGAAAACAGGTTTAAAAGGTGTTGTTCAATGTGTATCCTTTCACCTAAAAGTACAGTAGAACGTCATTGGTCATATGATTGATACAGTATATTATGTAAAACACGAAAAACCGTATACAACACGTGTCGATCGTATTTCATTATACATTTAAATTTTGGGTAATAGCATGGAAATATTATATGAGATACTTTCAAGATACCACCTCATTTATTCTTTAACTGTACAAAGCAGTGACTGTTAGTAATTTCATTATCTCCCCGGCATATCAATATTAAGACAGTTGGTTGGATCGTATGGGTAGTTTTGCATAATTCTTGAAGTATGAGTCAATGAACTGATGTATGTGAGTTTTCTGAATCTTAAATGTATAGGAATTTAAAAGTAATGTGATTGAAATACAATACAATACAATACAATACAATACAAATACAATACAATACAATACAATACAATACAATACAATACAATTTACGATTTACAATTTACAATAATACAATACAATACAATACAATTAATGGCTAACCATGTAATCCGATACGAAACGATACGATACGATTATACAATACAATACAATACAATACAATACAATACAATACAATACAATACAATACAATACAATACAATACAGTACAATACAATACAATACTATTCGAAATGTGTGTTATATGGTGCTGATGATTGTCCGCTAGTGAGTCGTATGTTTACCTCTTACTGTAATTCTTTTTTCTGTTGCAATCTTAAGAAACTAACGTTACTGTTTCATTATTGAAAGTGGTTACTAGTAAATGATACCATGTTTAATGAGCCTAAATGCCTTCCTGCAACACATTTAATTGATTAAGTAAGATGTATATATTAAGAGCCATCACTGATCTACACTGTCACCTTTATATCTAAATGACGTTGCTCTAATTAATATAGTAATCATAATATCTTTCGGAAATGTTGTCAAACTTCCCCATCATCTACTTTTATTCGTACAAGCATAACGGAAGCTAGAAACATATGCACACAACTTCTTTTTGTTATATTCTCCTTAAGGAAGTTCGCTACTCAGTTTCAAAATAATAAGCTTTTCATAACACTAGTATATTGATAGGGATAATAAAGGAAGCAAAAAAAGCAAAAAAAATATATAGATCAATACACTTGTTTTCGAGATATAACAATAATTTCATAAGACTATTACAGATGGCTTATACTTATATATGTAAAAGATTTATAACAAGAATGTGTCCAAAGTACACGGATGCCCCACTCAATAATTTTCCATGTTCCATGGACCGTGAAATAGGGTAAAGATCTAATTTGGCATTAAAATTAGAAAGATTATACTATAGGGAACATGTGTACTAAGTTTAAGTTGATTTGAATTCAATTTCATCAAAAACTACCTTGACCAAAAACTTTAACCTGAAACTCACACTTTCATTTTCTAGGTTAAGGATTATGTACCCTTGTGTTGATTCAATGCTAAACCTAGAAATAGAAAATCCACAGCCTTTATCCTTGCACTCTCATCTTTGGCAATTTGATGACTGATAGATATAGGATTATTGCATGCAGTGCTAGCATTGATTTCCTTAAAACAAGTTTATTAATGTAGTTATTGGTAAAAACAAATAAAAATATGGACCAAATCAAGTACACCTTTTAGGGTGCGCTCGACTTTAGTGACTCAGTACGAGGTGTTTTGGAATTTACAGGTTAGTTTGAACTTTTTGTAAAAAATAAACACTAGCACATCATAGAAAAGCAAGTGAGTAATCTATGTTTCAAATTTTATAACAAAAATCTCTGTATTAAAGGCTGTGGATTTTCTATAAAAATCTTTGTCTATTTGCCACAAAGTACTCTTTTTCTATTAAATGAAATGAAACAGTAAATAATAATGCTTTGCATCAAGTTTCCCCTTGGTGTATGTACAAAATGGCCTATCTCTATTATTCGTTATATCTGTAGTTTTGATACAATTGAAGTTTGAAAAATTCGTACAAAAATGGCTACAGAAGGGGTCATAAACCTTAAGTGGACCGTGAAATTGGGGTCAAAAGTCTAATTTGGCTTTAAAATTAGAAAATCATATCATAAGCAACAAGGGGCTAAGTTTCAAGTTGATAGGACTTCAGCTTCATAAAAAACTACCTTGACCAAAATCTTTAACCTGAAACTCCCACTTTCATTTTCTATGTTCAATGGACTGTGAAATTTGGGGTCAAAAGTCTAATTTGGCTTTAAAATTAGACAGATCATATCATCAGCAACAAGTGTACTAAGTTTCAAGTTAATTGGACTTCATCAAAAACTACCTTGACCAAAAACTTTAACCTGAAGCGGGACGAACGAACAAACGGACAGACGGACGTACGAACGAACGGACGGACGAACGAACGAACAGAGCCACATACCAGAAAAGATAATGCCCCTCTACTATCGTAGGTGGGGCATAAAAAGAAAAATGGGGGTCAATGGGCAAATTTTTAAGGCATTCAAATAGATAAACCCAGAGGATTCTGAAATCTGACAAAAATTCCAAAAAACATGACAAGCGAACATCCTAAAGAAACGTAAATTATTGGCCGATAATTTTAGAAGAAAAACTTCAATTAATTCGACACTACTTATTTTAAGAAGACGTATGTAATGCATGTTAAGTTGGTCCCTCCGTAAAATAACCAGTATGCCTTCGGAATATACAAATAATTGAAAGTTCATGTTCTGGGTCAGCGTATAAAAGATATCGATTTCTTTAAAATATAGAATACAATAAAAAAAAAATGAATATTCATATATTAAGTAGGCCCATATTATATATACTTTTCGTTGGTAGATGGACTTGTCTTTTGTAGTTATTATGTCTTTCGTATATGTCCAATAAGTTTGTTTTGATTTTCTCTGATCGTTTGCTATGTTTGCATTTGATTTTAGGAGTTTGTTTGATTTTGGGTCCGGTATGATTGCAGCCTCAGTCTCTTGTCTCATACGTATTTTCGCCCTGAATTATCCATGGGTTTTAATCTTTAATTTTGCATGCTTTCCTGAATTAGCCATGTTTTGATCTGTAATCTTGCATGTTTTTTAAGGTATATGTTTGTTCAGCTAAATAGTCATTTATAAACAAACTTTTCTTAAAAATGTCGGTTTTAAGAATTAAGTCATTGACCTTGGTGGCAAAATGTTTTGGGATTTGGACCTTGGCCGGTAGTTATTGTCAACCCAGGTGGTCAGATATTTGTTATGCCGTAAACGCAGGACAAAGTGCTATCGCTATATAAAATATATGTGGAAGTGAGGGGTCTGGCCATTTTGGGGACCTGTAATTGAAAGGAGAGTAATAAAATGTTTATAGTGTAAATAGTTTCTTTTTTTCTTTTGAGTGTTGTGGACTTTTCATTGATTATTACATCGTACATACTGATACAAAATGCTCTTGAAAGACTTTGTTAGAAAAGAAAAGAAATATTGAGAAAGTGGAATAATTTAGTGTGGCATGTCACTTTATATTATTGTTATTTACCGGAGTGATGTGACTGTATTGAATTATGAGGTGTCTTCGACGAGGTCCGCGTTCAGCGGTCTGTTTGATTGTACATAAAATTGAATAAAATGTTTTTGTTTTCAGATGGTCATGGTGTTGCCTACAGCTTTGACAGCCTGATGAATGAAGGAGAAGCAATATGACATTGCACGATGGTTCATGTCAATGAGTTCGAATAACATAAAAAGAAAGGATTTTTCTGATCAGAATATGGTGAGAACAAATTGCAATTAATATTGAAGTAAAGTTTTGATTTCTAAAGATAATTATAAAAAAAAAAAAAAAAAAAAAAAAATGAATAGGAAAAATATGGATATAACACTAAATTAAATATGTCTGTGTTGAGAAAGGCAAAAGAAGTCAATATGGCACGGTACTTAAAAGAAAAATTTTGATGGAAGCAGCTTTATGGTCAAATGAACCTATTAAGTAATTCTAATAATTTGTCCGTAATTTCATGTGGATGTGTATATAATTGCATTGATGTGTTAAAATATGTCACATAAATCTGTTGTCTTGGCAGATTAAATAACGATTGTACTATTTTTTGTTTTGTTTAATAAATATAATGTTGAATGATTTTGTATACTAGTACAAATGTATACTAAAATTTTATTTATGGTTAAATTTAATTTTTTAATTTAAATTTCTTTGTCTACAGTTCGAGGGACACTGATTCCCTAGTGGGTTTCCACGTGGATTGTAGGCAAAGGGATTTTCCCTTTTCGAAGTGTGACTAATGCTGTCTTTAAGTACAAATAAACATCTTGTTATTGGTTGATATATTTTCAGCAGAGTTGTGAAGTCTCAAGTGGAACTAAAATTGTCAATGTTCCTGATTAGGAAGTAGAAAGTGTGTTTGATTCAACAACAGTAAAGAAAGAGACAAGCGAGCATAGTTTACACTTGGAGGTGAAGTCCCTTTGCTTACAAGCTTTCCATATGCCGAAGATGTTATTAAATAATGACAATGTTCATTTTGATATGATTTCATTGCCTTAACTCAACTTTTAAAATTCTATGTGGTCAAATTCATGAAAATTTATTGGATTATGAAGTATTTATAAAGAACTGTGTACATGTCTCTTGAAATTTTAAGTGTTTTAAAGTAATTAAGGAATAATATTTAATAAAAGTGTTTAAAAAAAAGATATTTGTGTTAGTGTTTTAAAGTAATTAAGGAATAATATTTAATAAAAGTGTTTAAAAAAAAGATATTTTTGTTTTGAGTATTGGGAATACTATTACTTCTGGGAAAGCCTTGCTAGTGGTGTAATTTGAGATTGGCCTTGTAATGTCTGGAGAGAATGTTCAAATATGTATAGAGTAATTTGAAGGCTTCAAAAACAATGTTGTAAAGTTAACTCACTCTGTGGTTAGCCACGAATTGTGTCCTAGATGACGTTTGTCCTTTGAAAAGTTCTTCAGAACTGGTATGACCTTGCAATGTTCGGTTTGAGATCCGTGTGAGCAGGGGAAAAGTAGCGATGATACGATGTTTTAATGTTCTTATAAGGTTAAAGATGAATAATCCTCCTAGACTGGAACACATAAATAGATTAAGAATATAATCAAACGAACTATATAAATTACAGAACGGTGTAACAGAATACTCCCCGTCTGATGTCTATCTGATATCACTTTTCCATAAATTTTTCGAATATGTATACAAGATTTATACAAATGAATTAATCCCAATATAAATTGAATATATACAGGTGAAATGTCCACTATTTCGTGTGAGAAATATCAGATCTCAACGATTTTTCACTATAAAGGTTCCTAATAAGTACGTTCCACGTGAAACTGGGTAGGCACAGTTTTTTTGTCCTTTAGAAGAAGGGTGTCTCGGACGACATTGTTGTGTTCTGTAGAATGTTCTATTACTGCTGTATCGATAATGGGAACTGTTTTCTCCAACGTAGTTAGACGGCGATGACGATCGAAGATAGATCGAAGTATAACAAGAGTTAGTAGTTGGTTGTCTTCCGATTTGGCGATATGACACATCTTTGTGAGTATCAGACGAAATTAGGCGTTTCGTCATAACGTCCAATCCTGCAGATCTAGTCGCTCTGTCTGTAGAGTGGCGTCCTCTTTGTTTGATTTTGTCGTAGTAATGTCCAAGAAAAGGTGTTACTCTGTGACGATGTCCAGATAAGACTACTGGTTCTTTTTCACTTATATTCAAGTCAGATTTGACAATACTGCTTCCTCCTCGTAGTAGACGTTGCTAATGCAATGGCAGATTGAGATTGGCATGAGGTCCTTCTTTCGGAATAGGTTTGTGAATGCTATTGATTTCCTCTCCATGAACTTAAGGTTCTGTTGATTTCGGATTGAAACTTTCTTTATCTATAGATTTTTCTATAGAAGTCACAGATTTTGCTTTTAGTGACGCGAGTGGTGTCCCTTTAGATGAATTTGTGCGTTTACCAGGCTTGGTACTAGGTCCTGTACATTCAAGGGATTGCATTGAATGCGATTTAGCGACCTTGGCATTCGAATGAAAGTGTGTGTCGTTATACTGAACAACAATTGGATTCTTGTCCTTGACGGCTATTTCCGGTCTTGAGGCAAGACGTTGTTCTGATTCCGTGATTGAAATGTTAGTTATCTTTGTGTTGACTTGAATAGGATAAGTTTGCTTGTCAATGTATGTATTTCCAATTATGACCCAACCAAGTCTCAACTTTTGGGCAAATGGAGTTCGGGATGGTCCTAGGCGTTGTTCAAGGACGTGGTGTGCCTCTATAAGGTCCCTTCCAATAAGGAGAAGAATTTGACAACGTTCCTCTATTGGTGGAATGCTTCCTCTGAGTTCTTTCAGATGAGGATGATGCATTGCAACTTCAGGAGTAGGAATTTCGTCTCGATGATTGGGAATATTATTACATTCAATTAATGTAGGCAGATCAAATATGTACAGATTTTATAACGAAATCTTTTTACTCTTTTCCCGGAAGTAGCTACTCTGCCGGAGCATGTCGTAAGAGAGTAGTTTTCAGGTTTCTCCCGAACGTTAAACAGACTGAAGAATTCAGGCGAGGCAAGAGACCGGTTGCTTTGGTCGTCAATAATGGCGTACATCCTGATAATTTTGTTTGTCTTGTCCTTGTGGTACACGTCCACAGGTAATATCTTGGCATAAGATTTCTCGCTCTTATGATCTCTGTAGATCTCTGTGCAGATCGAACTTACAGAGGTTAACTTTGTTTCAGCTGACTCTGTCTGCTCCCCGCCGTAGGCTTGTCTGGGTGAGCTAAACTGGGAACCTTCAGATTGTTGTGGTCTAGTGATGTGAAGTGCTGTGGTATGTCGTTCACTTCCACACTCGTTACAACTAATACTTGCGTTGCAGTCCCGACTTCTGTGTGTGGTTGACTCACAACACTTGTAGCACACATTGTTTTGTCTTAACAGTTCCTTGCGTTCCTCGATTGGTTTGGCTCGGAATGCTCGGCATTCATTCAAGGTATGCTTTGTCTTGTGTAGGATACACAGATTTTGTTGTTGACTGCTGTCTTCTGTTTGCTGTTCAACAGCCGTCTTATGGACGTTGACTTTAGAGTACGTCTGAGGTGTGAACCTTGGCGTAGAGTCTTTTGTATTTGGTGTTACTTTTGATCCAAAGATGAACCCAGGATCGTTCTTAATTTTGCTCATTTCCCTAATGAAGGCAGAGAATTCTGTGAATGGTGGAAAGGCAACTTCATATTTGGACTTGTATCTTGAAGCCCTTGTTATCCACTTTTCTTGGAGTCCGTACGGTAATTTTTCAACAATAGGATTTATCCCGGACGAGGAGTCAAAATATGCTAGCAAACATCCCAGCTTTGGATTTTCCTTGTGATATTCTATTTCAGATAGAATGTCAGACAGTTCGTAGAGACGTGCGTTGTCCTTATTCGTCAAGGTTGGGAATTTGGCAAGTTTACTCATGAGAGAGGCTTCCAACATTTCTGGAGCACCATACCGCTCGTCAAGCCTCTTCCATAATCTCTGTATACCTATTGTAGGATTATTGGCGTTCGACGCTCTTATGCTAATGGCGTGTTTAGCAGACTCTGGACCGAGCCACTTGATCAGTAAATCGATCTGTTCTGAGTCAGAGACTTGTAACTCATCAGTCACATTCTTGAAGCTTGCTTTCCAAGTATGGAAGGATTCTGCCCGATCGTTAAAGCTTGTTAACCGGGAGAAAAGCAGGTCCTTACGTAAGAGGAATCTAGTTATCTCCGATGTGAGGTTGATTTGTTGCTGGTGTGCAACAGGGATCTCTTCTAGTACGCCTTGTTTTTGGTGTGAAACAGGGATCTCTTCTATAAAGTCTTGTTTTGTGCGTAAGACAGGGATCGCTTCTTTAACACCCTGTTTTTGGTGTTCAGTAGGGCTCTCATCTGAAAGGCCTAGTCTTTGTATGCCAGTTACTAATCCCAGATCTGGGATTAAGGTAACTTCCGGTGATTTAGTATCGGAAGGTAAGACAGCAGATGTCTGTGACAGCAAGTTCAGTGCCACGGACGGCACGAACGCTGGTGCTTCGTGACTCAGCTCGATCTTAACAGGAATTTGTTTTTTCTTTTGAGGTCCTGTTACTTCCTTTACAACAGTAGATACAGGAAGTTTATTGACGAAATCTTGCACACGCTGGAGCGGGTCTTCCTTTTCGTCAGGGAGATCGCTAACCGCTTGGCTATCATCGTATTCCAGGATACGAGCCTCGGTTTCTGCGGCTGCAGCTTCTCTCTGTGCTTCAAGAAGGTTAAATCTGGCTTTCAGCTCGGCTTTTTCACGGCTTACCCGTACGGCTTCATGTTGCATTTGAGCCTTCCTGCGCATAGCCTCTTGTTCTAATTGAACTTTATGTTGAGCGACTTCTTGCTCCATTTCTGCCTTTTTACGTGTGGCTTCCTGTTCCATTTCAATTTGTCTGAACAGGGCTTGTTCCTCTAACATTGCTTCCTGTTGTAGGATAAGGGCATGTTTTTCGACGAATGCTATCTTAGACTTTGCAGCCTCTGCTTTGGCACGCTTTCTCCGTGCCAGGCTTGACATGTCTGACACGTTAGAGCTACCGCTGTGCGAGGTTTTCTTACCCCTTGAGGTCTTTGTTTTAGTTGATTTGGCCTTTGTTAGGGCGCGGCGATGCTCGTGTAGTTTTTCCATGACCAGCTCCACTTTGGACAGACGTAAATCCAAAGAGAGTTTACATGCATCAATTTCTTTTTGACTCTCCAATGTTCTGGTTCTTTTCAGAAAGTCTAGGTATTCATCTGTGAGCCTACGATAATTATTACAGGCTTTAACAAGTTTGTCCTGGACTGTTAGGAGTTGCTGGAGCTCGTTAGGAGGCGTTGTGACTTCCAATAACTGGGATTCAATGTCTGCCCAGAGAGCCTCTAGTTCCTGACAGAACTTGTCACGTTTTTCAGTGAAAGCTCCTTGTCCTTTTTCCGTGAGGTCACGTACTCGCCTAGCCTCGGGATTTTCATCTGACTGTATAGTATTAGATGGATTTTCTAATAATAGTTCAGGGACATCTACCTCTGGAGGCTGAATCTCTTCTTGTTGTTTCACATGGCTGGGATCCATGTTGACTCAACGTTGTTGGGTTGCTGTCGAGTTCACACGAGATATGTAGTCCACTGTCAGTGTAAAGGTGTGTACGTTGCTACGTTGTCGTTCCGTGTCTGGATATGTAAAGACAGGTTGTCGTCAATTTACTGTACGTCAAGGGATGACGCGTACATGCAGTGCTCAACAGGTAGGTTGTTATGTAGCTGTATAACGTGGAGTGGCGTTATCTGTGAGACACAACAGGCAAGTTGTAGACTTTTTACTGTAATGGCCTGACCATTAAGTATAACCGACGATTGGGCTCCAGCAGAAAAAACTATCAGGTGCTGATACTTTAATCAAGAGTCAATCTAACAAATGGTAAAAAGCTGAAAAACAAATAAAATACAATTTTACAATGTGTTCAATTAATGTTATTAAAACGAAATGTCAAAGGTAATAGATAGCACAGTCCGTTGAATCCGAGAAAATGTTGTACTTTCAAGAGCAGTTATAAATTTCCAGTGTTTCACGGAGAGAATGTTCAAATATGTATAGAGTAATTTGAAGGCTTCAAAAACAATGTTGTAAAGTTAACTCACTCTGTGGTTAGCCACGAATTGTGTCCTAGATGACGTTTGTCCTTTGAAAAGTTCTTCAGAACTGGTATGACCTTGCAATGTTCGGTTTGAGATCCGTGTGAGCAGGGGAAAAGTAGCGATGATACGATGTTTTAATGTTCTTATAAGGTTAAAGATGAATAATCCTCCTAGACTGGAACACATAAATAGATTAAGAATATAATCAAACGAACTATATAAATTACAGAACGGTGTAACAGAATACTCCCCGTCTGATGTCTATCTGATATCACTTTTCCATAAATTTTTCGAATATGTATACAAGATTTATACAAATGAATTAATCCCAATATAAATTGAATATATACAGGTGAAATGTCCACTATTTCGTGTGAGAAATATCAGATCTCAACGATTTTTCACTATAAAGGTTCCTAATAAGTACGTTCCACGTGAAACTGGGTAGGCACAGTTTTTTTGTCCTTTAGAAGAAGGGTGTCTCGGACGACATTGTTGTGTTCTGTAGAATGTTCTATTACTGCTGTATCGATAATGGGAACTGTTTTCTCCAACGTAGTTAGACGGCGATGACGATCGAAGATAGATCGAAGTATAACAAGAGTTAGTAGTTGGTTGTCTTCCGATTTGGCGATATGACACATCTTTGTGAGTATCAGACGAAATTAGGCGTTTCGTCATAACGTCCAATCCTGCAGATCTAGTCGCTCTGTCTGTAGAGTGGCGTCCTCTTTGTTTGATTTTGTCGTAGTAATGTCCAAGAAAAGGTGTTACTCTGTGACGATGTCCAGATAAGACTACTGGTTCTTTTTCACTTATATTCAAGTCAGATTTGACAATACTGCTTCCTCCTCGTAGTAGACGTTGCTAATGCAATGGCAGATTGAGATTGGCATGAGGTCCTTCTTTCGGAATAGGTTTGTGAATGCTATTGATTTCCTCTCCATGAACTTAAGGTTCTGTTGATTTCGGATTGAAACTTTCTTTATCTATAGATTTTTCTATAGAAGTCACAGATTTTGCTTTTAGTGACGCGAGTGGTGTCCCTTTAGATGAATTTGTGCGTTTACCAGGCTTGGTACTAGGTCCTGTACATTCAAGGGATTGCATTGAATGCGATTTAGCGACCTTGGCATTCGAATGAAAGTGTGTGTCGTTATACTGAACAACAATTGGATTCTTGTCCTTGACGGCTATTTCCGGTCTTGAGGCAAGACGTTGTTCTGATTCCGTGATTGAAATGTTAGTTATCTTTGTGTTGACTTGAATAGGATAAGTTTGCTTGTCAATGTATGTATTTCCAATTATGACCCAACCAAGTCTCAACTTTTGGGCAAATGGAGTTCGGGATGGTCCTAGGCGTTGTTCAAGGACGTGGTGTGCCTCTATAAGGTCCCTTCCAATAAGGAGAAGAATTTGACAACGTTCCTCTATTGGTGGAATGCTTCCTCTGAGTTCTTTCAGATGAGGATGATGCATTGCAACTTCAGGAGTAGGAATTTCGTCTCGATGATTGGGAATATTATTACATTCAATTAATGTAGGCAGATCAAATATGTACAGATTTTATAACGAAATCTTTTTACTCTTTTCCCGGAAGTAGCTACTCTGCCGGAGCATGTCGTAAGAGAGTAGTTTTCAGGTTTCTCCCGAACGTTAAACAGACTGAAGAATTCAGGCGAGGCAAGAGACCGGTTGCTTTGGTCGTCAATAATGGCGTACATCCTGATAATTTTGTTTGTCTTGTCCTTGTGGTACACGTCCACAGGTAATATCTTGGCATAAGATTTCTCGCTCTTATGATCTCTGTAGATCTCTGTGCAGATCGAACTTACAGAGGTTAACTTTGTTTCAGCTGACTCTGTCTGCTCCCCGCCGTAGGCTTGTCTGGGTGAGCTAAACTGGGAACCTTCAGATTGTTGTGGTCTAGTGATGTGAAGTGCTGTGGTATGTCGTTCACTTCCACACTCGTTACAACTAATACTTGCGTTGCAGTCCCGACTTCTGTGTGTGGTTGACTCACAACACTTGTAGCACACATTGTTTTGTCTTAACAGTTCCTTGCGTTCCTCGATTGGTTTGGCTCGGAATGCTCGGCATTCATTCAAGGTATGCTTTGTCTTGTGTAGGATACACAGATTTTGTTGTTGACTGCTGTCTTCTGTTTGCTGTTCAACAGCCGTCTTATGGACGTTGACTTTAGAGTACGTCTGAGGTGTGAACCTTGGCGTAGAGTCTTTTGTATTTGGTGTTACTTTTGATCCAAAGATGAACCCAGGATCGTTCTTAATTTTGCTCATTTCCCTAATGAAGGCAGAGAATTCTGTGAATGGTGGAAAGGCAACTTCATATTTGGACTTGTATCTTGAAGCCCTTGTTATCCACTTTTCTTGGAGTCCGTACGGTAATTTTTCAACAATAGGATTTATCCCGGACGAGGAGTCAAAATATGCTAGCAAACATCCCAGCTTTGGATTTTCCTTGTGATATTCTATTTCAGATAGAATGTCAGACAGTTCGTAGAGACGTGCGTTGTCCTTATTCGTCAAGGTTGGGAATTTGGCAAGTTTACTCATGAGAGAGGCTTCCAACATTTCTGGAGCACCATACCGCTCGTCAAGCCTCTTCCATAATCTCTGTATACCTATTGTAGGATTATTGGCGTTCGACGCTCTTATGCTAATGGCGTGTTTAGCAGACTCTGGACCGAGCCACTTGATCAGTAAATCGATCTGTTCTGAGTCAGAGACTTGTAACTCATCAGTCACATTCTTGAAGCTTGCTTTCCAAGTATGGAAGGATTCTGCCCGATCGTTAAAGCTTGTTAACCGGGAGAAAAGCAGGTCCTTACGTAAGAGGAATCTAGTTATCTCCGATGTGAGGTTGATTTGTTGCTGGTGTGCAACAGGGATCTCTTCTAGTACGCCTTGTTTTTGGTGTGAAACAGGGATCTCTTCTATAAAGTCTTGTTTTGTGCGTAAGACAGGGATCGCTTCTTTAACACCCTGTTTTTGGTGTTCAGTAGGGCTCTCATCTGAAAGGCCTAGTCTTTGTATGCCAGTTACTAATCCCAGATCTGGGATTAAGGTAACTTCCGGTGATTTAGTATCGGAAGGTAAGACAGCAGATGTCTGTGACAGCAAGTTCAGTGCCACGGACGGCACGAACGCTGGTGCTTCGTGACTCAGCTCGATCTTAACAGGAATTTGTTTTTTCTTTTGAGGTCCTGTTACTTCCTTTACAACAGTAGATACAGGAAGTTTATTGACGAAATCTTGCACACGCTGGAGCGGGTCTTCCTTTTCGTCAGGGAGATCGCTAACCGCTTGGCTATCATCGTATTCCAGGATACGAGCCTCGGTTTCTGCGGCTGCAGCTTCTCTCTGTGCTTCAAGAAGGTTAAATCTGGCTTTCAGCTCGGCTTTTTCACGGCTTACCCGTACGGCTTCATGTTGCATTTGAGCCTTCCTGCGCATAGCCTCTTGTTCTAATTGAACTTTATGTTGAGCGACTTCTTGCTCCATTTCTGCCTTTTTACGTGTGGCTTCCTGTTCCATTTCAATTTGTCTGAACAGGGCTTGTTCCTCTAACATTGCTTCCTGTTGTAGGATAAGGGCATGTTTTTCGACGAATGCTATCTTAGACTTTGCAGCCTCTGCTTTGGCACGCTTTCTCCGTGCCAGGCTTGACATGTCTGACACGTTAGAGCTACCGCTGTGCGAGGTTTTCTTACCCCTTGAGGTCTTTGTTTTAGTTGATTTGGCCTTTGTTAGGGCGCGGCGATGCTCGTGTAGTTTTTCCATGACCAGCTCCACTTTGGACAGACGTAAATCCAAAGAGAGTTTACATGCATCAATTTCTTTTTGACTCTCCAATGTTCTGGTTCTTTTCAGAAAGTCTAGGTATTCATCTGTGAGCCTACGATAATTATTACAGGCTTTAACAAGTTTGTCCTGGACTGTTAGGAGTTGCTGGAGCTCGTTAGGAGGCGTTGTGACTTCCAATAACTGGGATTCAATGTCTGCCCAGAGAGCCTCTAGTTCCTGACAGAACTTGTCACGTTTTTCAGTGAAAGCTCCTTGTCCTTTTTCCGTGAGGTCACGTACTCGCCTAGCCTCGGGATTTTCATCTGACTGTATAGTATTAGATGGATTTTCTAATAATAGTTCAGGGACATCTACCTCTGGAGGCTGAATCTCTTCTTGTTGTTTCACATGGCTGGGATCCATGTTGACTCAACGTTGTTGGGTTGCTGTCGAGTTCACACGAGATATGTAGTCCACTGTCAGTGTAAAGGTGTGTACGTTGCTACGTTGTCGTTCCGTGTCTGGATATGTAAAGACAGGTTGTCGTCAATTTACTGTACGTCAAGGGATGACGCGTACATGCAGTGCTCAACAGGTAGGTTGTTATGTAGCTGTATAACGTGGAGTGGCGTTATCTGTGAGACACAACAGGCAAGTTGTAGACTTTTTACTGTAATGGCCTGACCATTAAGTATAACCGACGATTGGGCTCCAGCAGAAAAAACTATCAGGTGCTGATACTTTAATCAAGAGTCAATCTAACAAATGGTAAAAAGCTGAAAAACAAATAAAATACAATTTTACAATGTGTTCAATTAATGTTATTAAAACGAAATGTCAAAGGTAATAGATAGCACAGTCCGTTGAATCCGAGAAAATGTTGTACTTTCAAGAGCAGTTATAAATTTCCAGTGTTTCACGGAGAGAATGTTCAAATATGTATAGAGTAATTTGAAGGCTTCAAAAACAATGTTGTAAAGTTAACTCACTCTGTGGTTAGCCACGAATTGTGTCCTAGATGACGTTTGTCCTTTGAAAAGTTCTCCAGAACTGGTATGACCTTGCAATGTTCGGTTTGAGATCCGTGTGAGCAGGGGAAAAGTAGCGATGATACGATGTTTTAATGTTCTTATAAGGTTAAAGATGAATAATCCTCCTAGACTGGAACACATAAATAGATTAAGAATATAATCAAACGAACTATATAAATTACAGAACGGTGTAACAGAATAGGCCTGCAAATATGCTGTATGGACTATAGAGTTTTCTATGCCCACAACTTAACATGAACTGGATGCAAGATTATATCAATCACTGAGGATATGTGTATAACCTCATTGGTTGATATCTTTGGCGGAAGTACATGTGATACATCCTCATTCTTTCAATATCCAAGTTGTGGTTGGTTTAAGGGCTATGTTTGGTCAGGCAATACATATTGCCTATTGCCTGTTTGGGTTGATGAGGATCTTAATAAGTTCCCCCCTCTCCCACCCATAAGTACAAAAATGTGGATTTGTTTTTATATTCATATTTTAATATTGGTATTGCATGTATGCATTTTGGGTTGATGAGTACGAGACAACACTAAAAAACATTAGCATTACCATGGGATCATGTTGATGGAACACTCCTTCGCTTTATCGATTTTCAAGGGGAACTTCGGGTCAAATAGGGCAAGTGTATTGGTATGTTTGTGCTTATTTTTTCATTACAATGGTAAAAATAAGATTATATATATCTCGGATGACAATAATGTTGATTATAATGCTTCATTTTATGAGCTCCAGAGTAGTTATATAAGAAACAACTGCGCACTTTATCCAGTGAGCTCTTGTGCATTGCATTGTGCATAGTAGTCCACATTTTGGTTTCTGAAACGTATAGATATTATCCTGTTTTCGGTTCTTTCCTCTAGAGTTTTCTAACCTCTATGCCCATAACTTAACATGAACTGGATGCAAGATTATATCAATCACTGAGGATGTGTGTATATCCCCTTTGATCATTTGTATATATAATATCCATAGCTCTTCAACTGTTTCTTATATGCCCTAAGCTTTCAAATGAAAGGATTTCAGCGCTCCTGATCAGGTAATTTAGATCCAGAAATACGTTTCGAACGCATGCATGGAATTTATAGAGTGAAGCTTTCATTTTTCAAAAGCCGTCCTTGAACATTTGCCAGAGAGTAATGAAGTTTTGATCCTTTGTTCAGATTTTCTTCTCATAGAGCAAATTCATACTGTCTAGTATCTTCTTTGGTGCTGTCTCTTTATGCTCATCTATACTATTTCCATACCCAAAAAATTGTCATTATGTTTTCTTTGTTTACATAGCTCATTATTCATCATACTATCTAAGTATCTTCTTTTATGCTGTCTCATTTTTCTCTTCTATCCAGTTGTATTTTTCTTTGCTTATGGTTGTTTGTCATTTGATTAGGGTCATATCTACATACACAATATCATGTTCTGGAGTTACAATTAGGGGACGACTATTTGATATTCGGGTGGGGGGGGGGAGGATTTTGTAAATAAATAACTCAGCCTTGATAATCACAAAAATAAATGGTTTGTTCTGTGGTACTTTGAAAATAAATTACCTGACTTGCAATGTATTGAAAATAATTAACTCAGCCGGTCTAATACAAAGTATGAGATAGCACCAGATTCGTCATCGTTTTTTCAAAAAAAATCGGGAAACACTACACATTTTTTTTAATGATAAAAGTATAAATATTATTTAAATATACTTGAAATGTCTGAAAATTGGTTTAATTTAACTTGAGGTATATTGTCTCAGGAAACCTTACCACACTTTTATTTTAACAGGGCCGACAGTAACTTCATTGTCTTCATTGAGGCAAAATGCCTCATATATAAAATTTCAAAACCAAACGCTTGTCTCTATATCAAATTGTGTTCACTGCGAGTGCCTTGCAAGAAGTGTTTTTCGGGATCAATGTTTCTTATTTATTTGTCTTTTGTCTGTATTCTGTTAGTGTTGCATTCCTTTTGTAATCTAATAATTTTTTTTATGAACTTTATCATGAGTTTAAAAAAGAAACAGCAGCCACAGAAGGTACAGACTTAACTATGTGAATTCCATTTTTGTTTAATCATGCATATTGGTCTTTTGGTGTTGTCTCTAGAAACTAAAGTCTTATACTGAATTCATACATTTTGCTTTGAGACCAAAATATTGTCAAAAAACTATTAAAACAAAACTTGCATTTTCAGATTATGAAAGGGTCTTTGGACCACCCAGAAAGCATGATTTTGCATTATTTTTTCTATAACTTCTTGGGCCTTCAGTGGGTCCAAAACCCTTCAAAAAAAAATTTGCCTCGCTCCGCTCAGCAAAATATGTTTCCCAATACTTTTAAAAGAATCTAGTTTCAATCCAACTTTAATACTATGTATGTATGCAATATATGTATATGCAGTTGAGAATATAAAAGATTAATTTCTGAAGAGGATGATGATTAATTCTGATTAAATGGTACATAATGACTTGACTTTACATGTATTATTTATAAAAAAAAAAATCATTTCGAATATTATAAATATTGTTGTGAAAATGAATAATCAGTCCCTTGCTTTAATGAAAATGAAAAATCTTGCTTCAATAGTGCAGAAAATGAATAATCTGTCCTCTTAGTTTTCAAAAATAAATAACCCATCAAAAACAAATCCTCCTGCCCCTCAACCCGAGAATATCAAATGGTCGTCCCCTTATATACTAGTATCACATCTTTATTCTAAAAAAAAACTTTTTCAATTGTTATTTGATAAGTTTACATTTGTAAGTCGTTTGGTTCATTTTGTACATTGTCTGAAACCAAAACGTGTATTTTATTAGAAATAAACGAGGATGTGTTTAATATAAACATTTATAGGACGGCCGTGAAAAAGCAAAACAACACGTGCGGCCGCAAATATGGCGCTTTTCTGGATCTATGTCACTAGGAACGCTCAAAGCTAACAATTTTTAACGTCTCCCTTGAACATTTTATAGAGAGTACGGTGTTTAATTGCTCCTTTGTTCAGAATGTTTTTTCTCTAGAATAAAGCAAAATCATACGGATTTTACTTTGTTTATGGTTGTTTGTCATTTGGTGTTTTTTCATATCGGTATATCATGAATGTCATATAATATTACTTAAAAAAATGTTTCGTTGTTATTTGATAAGTTTACATTTTGTAAGTCGATTGGTTCTTTTTTTACCATACAAATTTAAAAACCATAGGGAAATTGATTAGAAATAAACGAGGATTTGTTAAAATACAAACAGTTTTATATTAAATATGTTCAAATCATGAGTTTATTTTATTTCAATCACAAAAAACTGTCATTTTGCTGTTTTTGTTGATATATAGCTCGATGTACATACACCAATTTCTGTTATTGTGCTATGATTTTTTGTATTTCGTGTCTTTCGTTTTTGCTTATGTGCTTTATGTATGTGTCTATATGCCGTTTTATTTTTCTTTGTTGACATACATGTAGTTGTTTGTTTTATAGTGATTTTATAAGATTATAACTGACTGCTAAACCCAAATTTTGACATTTTTATCTATTATGTCGGTTTATTTTGCTCACACATTGTTCAGTGCCAATAGAATTGAATTCTATAGCTGTCGGTACATGACAAATCGGCACCTATCTATTTGGTTAACGGAATAGATAAAAGGCACTGTTTATAACAAAATTTCTATTTGGTTTTCTCTTATGCGAGACATATTACGAGTGAAAAAAGGGAAGAAAAGGAGTCTTCAATCACAGGCACTTGTCTCAGAACCCCAACCCCTTATATACCTTAATATAACGCAAGGTACTTAACTCGATTTTTTTTAACATGTCACCGTTATATTTCGATTTCTCGGTTGTCAACCCCAATAAAACTTGTTCTGTCGTAAATCTACATGTACATTGATTTATCTACACCGAGTGGAATAGGATTACTTTTGTTCTAGAATCAGGCATTCGTAGCAGGTCAAGCATGTCAACCGTGATTATTTCGTCTACCAACACCCGGATTGGAAATCTAACGGACCTGGTGCCGATTTAAAGATACATGTGCCGAAGTGACAACAACTCTTCTATGCGATTGTCAAGCAAGCGAGCGGAACGGTTAAACTGGCTACAAAATGGGGTGCAGTAAAGATTTATTTCTATATCGCTATGAATCCCAGTTAATGACCAAACTCAGTAAAGACCAATCATTGTTATATTTGGTTGATACATTCAAAAATACCTACCCTTATCTGGATGATATTTTTTCGTTGAATAATCCAGAGTTCTCTAAATATACTTCAGAAATTTACCCAAAAGAACTTACATTAACTAAATCTAACATAAACAGCAGCAGTTGTCCTTTTCTAGATTTAGACATTTCAATTTCAAACGGGAAACTTCATACTAAAATTTACGACAAAAGAGACGATTTTTCATTTCCAATATTGTTAATTTTCTTTTTTTAGACGGCGATGTGCCTTTGGCTCCATCATACAGTGTTTATATATCCCAGATCGTTCGGTTTGCCCGTGTGTGTTCGGATGTCATAGATTTTAACGAACGTAATCAATGCATCACTGGGAAATTGCTGTGTCAGGGATTTCGATACCATAAATTACTTAAAACTTTGACTAAATTCTTTCATAGATACAAAGGTTTGATTAGTAAATTTGGCTATATCTGTAGAAAACTTATTAAAAATGGTATTTCACATCCTAAATTTTATGGTAATATTGTACTTAAAGCGAGGAAATCACTATGTGATCCGTGTAAACTCATCGAACCTTTAAACAAACTTATAAGTAAAGGTTATCGTACCAATATTGTAATTAGATCTCTGAATATAGTTTACATTGGCACTAATATCGATTTTGTCATTAGCAAATTAAAACATAACTAAATTGTATCTTCTTTTGAGGCGGGATGTATAGAGACACAGACACGTTAATTTTTATCTCTTTAGAACTCATGAGTCGCTCCTCACTTTCCTACTACCTGTCGATACATTTATTTTTGGCATTGCACAAGTCATGTCTTCTCTGACTGTTCATGACGTTAAAATACTAAAACCCTGGGATGTGTTTTAGTTGATTTTAGTCTCTGATGCATGATTTTTTTATTATTATTGCGAACCCAATTGAACCTTTCCATAGATTCACCTGATAGTTACCTGTCCATTTAAACTTTTGGCAGTTCTATTGTCCCATCTAACAAATACAACAGGTATTGTTCTCTGTATAGTTTATTCACTCAGGCCTTTAAATTTCTTCTAAGAGAAATCCATCACTCATTGATTAATCTACCTGAGTAAAAAATTAACTGCTAAATTAGATGGAAATTACATGTTTACTATTTATAAAAAAAAACTGTATATGAGTTTGAATGTATTATATTTTCAATCTGTTGAATGTAAACACTGATTCAAACATTAATAAAAGTTGATTTCTGAAAAAAATCAACATTATTCCTATTTCGAAAAAAAAAATTGATAAAAAAAACATTAAAATGTTGATCTTTATATATTAAGGCCTTCTTAAAGTATTCTATAACTAACAAAAACTAAAAGATGCAAATTTTCATACGAACAATATATTTTTTTTTTTAAACAAACTTTTTATGATTAAATTATTTTGAACAGATCGAAAAAAATATTTAATTTATTTTAATAAACATCAAATCACAGGCATTTTTTTTTATGTGAAACATGTAATTTCCATCAATTTTGCTGATAAACTTTTTACTCTGGTAGATTAATCAATGAGTGATAGATTTCTCTTAAAAGAAATTTAAAGGTCTGAGTGAATAAACTATACAGAGAACAATACCTGTTGTATTTGTTCAATGGGACAATAGAACTGCAAAAAGTTTAAATGGACAGGTAGTTATCAGGTGAATCTATGGAAAGGTTCAATAATTGTTTTTGGCTTTTAACTAGCTGTCAGTAACTGCGAGTACTCCCAAATTGTATTTTCTTGTTAATTCGACCTGTTGGTACTGTTTATAATGCTTTTTTGTTATTTTATATTTATATGAATCTTGTCTATATACCAGCTTTGATTATTTGGAATATATTCAAAGTTTCACTTCTTCTTACTACATTTGTATAAACTTCAAGATTTACCTGTATTTTTTTAAAAACGTTTTTTTTTCTAAAGTGAATACTTTCGAAGGGTTAAATATTTCGCAGTGGTGACTTGCCATGGCTTTGTTTGGATTGTTTGTTTGCTCTTTGGCCTTGAATGTTTGTCCCTAATATTTTATTAACTGTGCATTTGAATTCAGATATCGCAGATCAAATTTATTCGTTTATATCGTTTATAGTGTATTAATGTACGTTTTTTTTATTGAGTTAAGCCTGCCAATTGATATTTTACCGTGTGTTTTTCTATGTTGTGATGTAATAATGCTATTGATTAAAAAAGGGATAAGGTTTGGATCCATTAAAACGTTTAATCCCGCTGCAAATGTTTGCACCTGTCCTAAGTCAGGAATCTGATGTACAGTAGTTGTCGTTATTTATATTATTAATACGTGTTTCTCGTTTCTCGTTTTTTAATTTTATATAGATTAGACCGTTAGTTTTCCCGTTTGAATGGTTTTACACTAGTAATTTTGGGGCCCTTTATAGCTTGTTGTTCGGTGTGAGCCAAGGCTCCGTGTTGAAGGCCATACATTGACCTATAATGGATTACTTTTTTTAAATTGTTATTTGGATGGAGAGTTGTCTCATTGGCACTCACACCACATCTTTCTATATCTATTTAAAGAACCATTTTCTATTTTTAAAGAAATTCCGGTTCTACATCAGGAATATGTTTTTCACAAGTTTGCAGTCATTAAGCTTTTGATTTTGACATGTGTCAGAGACATATATAGTACATATGTTTCTGAAATTTGATAAGGGACTCTCTGTCAGTTTCAATTTTCTTTATCTGGAGTCGAGCATTTTGTAAATTGCGTATTTTTTACTAAATATATATATAAAAAAAATAAGTTAATGTGGTCACTTTGTCCCAAATATATAACAAGTGGACATAATTTTATGTAACTTGTAATCAGGATGAAAGGTGCGCAGTGTTTATTCCAAAGGTTATCACCGAAGATATACGAGCAAACGTAGTGCGTTGCTATGAATACTGGATTATTAAGTGACAAGAATGCTGTTATCATTTACTTTCTCTGTACGCCTCTTGTCATTATCACGTGATAGTTCAAAATGTCTGCCTCCCGATTGTTTGAAAATGTATACAATATAGTTCTAGATGGAGAGATCTTTAACAGCATGACTTAATCATCATAATTCGAAAAACAGAAAAATAACATTGTTTCATTCAAAATGACTTCAGTTCAAAACAACGTAAGACCAATATATGACGGACGCTATTCAGTGAATGCAAGTATAGATGAAGGGGAGTTGAATTCGTTGCTGAATACAGTATATATATCAGACTCGGGAAATAGAACAGTGAGAGGCACGTCTACGTTTATAAATTTATCATTTTACCATGCAAATTTTATATAACTTCCCAAATTAAACATTAATCAACAGGCTTGGGACAGCTGGCCAAATTATGTCAATTGTCCAGTTGCAAATATTTCATGAATGTTCAGGACGAAAAAGTGCAAAATTGGGAATAGTTCCCAAAATGAATAACAATCCCACAATTGAGTTATACTTCAAAAGTGCTAAGAATGAAAAATCTTTTAAGCAAACCTTTTTGACTTAATAAAGGAATCCAATGTACACCTCTGAGGTGCCAAACATTTCTACAATTGAACTTTTTTTCTTAACCTTTAGTCATTGAGAACAGACCATATGGTGAATAAAGATGCTTATTGCACTAAATGCTGTTTTAAACATATTCTATGATTTAATTGATTTAAAAAAAAGATGAGGAAAAATCCATTCTTGCTAGATTTTTTGCAGATTCATTTTTGTTTTTCTGATTTAAACAAATAGTCTATTTTCATATTACCGACTTTTGACTCCAAAGTTTATATTTTTTTGACAGGTTACCTAAAACATCCTGGTATCAAGTCATGTTAGAGCAACATAAATAAGTAACATCAAGCTTTAATCTGTAAAATTCTTGGGGAAAATATACTGCTTCATATTTTCTTTACATGACAAACTCATCGGAAAATTATAAGTAAATTACCTCAAATTACACCGATTAAATGTTTAATTGTTTTTATCATGACTGCCCTTAATTGACCAAGTACCAGGATGTCCTAAGGTAACCTTTCCAAAAATTATATAAACCAGAGTCAAAAGTCGGTAATATGAAAATAGTCTACTAAGAAGGGATATAGTTACGATACTGTTGTCAGGCCATTTAAGATTGCATATTTTGGCGTTAAATATTGATTCACTTGTAGGGTCTTTTCATCGGAACTAAACACATGTTTTTAAAAACCAGTTGTTGCCATGACACAAGTTATGTTATTCTCATATATATGTTATGATAGTATGATACTAAACCCCTTACGGGAAGGATTGTGCCTGATATTCATATGATGAAGAAATAATCTTTCAATTAGTTTAATTACAGTATTAAAGTCTGGAGCTGGCATGTCAGTGAACTGCAAGTAGTCTGTTGTTATTTATGTATTATTGTCATTTTGTTTATTTTCTATGGTTACACCTTCTGACATCAGACTCGGACTTCTATTGAACTGAATTTTAATGTGCGTATTGTTATACATCTACTGTTCTACATTGGCTAGAGGTTATTATGGGGGTAGAGTTGGGATCTCATAAACATGTTTAACCCGCTGCATTTTTGCGGCTGTCCCAAGTCAGAAGCCTCTGGTCGTTGTTAATCTTTTATTATTTTTAGTTTTAGTTTCTTGTGTACAATTTGGAGTTTAGAATGGCGTTCATTATCACTGAACTAGTATATATATTTGTTAAGGGGCCAGCTGAAGGGCTGGTTGTTGCCTCTTTGACACATTCCCCATTTCCTATCTCAATTTTATTACATTTGTTACTTTCAATTGCTTGTTAAATTTCATATTTGAATCACCAGTTAACAATGGTTAAAGTCATATGAAACCTCAAATTAAAAAAAATGATGCATAGGTTTTTTTATAACAAAATGGATAGTTTTCATTATTAAACTTATCAGTCAAGGGTCTAACTCAAATAAGTTATCAGAGAAAAATAACATGCATATGTTATTACAGACACTTTCATGAGTTGTCTACTCCTTTTTCCTTAATCTGTAATAACATATGTTTGTTATCAGTTAAATATATCATAAATATTTTATCTTTAATGAGCACTTGGGAATTCTTAAAACTTTGCGCAGTAGCTTAATATATTACCTTGATAACTAATTTTCTAATTCCATTAATACAATTTTGATCAATCATGGTAAATCAATGAGACAAGGCTTTTAAGGGCAAACTAAGCTGAGATAACAAGGCTTAGTTATTACAAGTATGAAACTTACTATATATATGAGAGTAAATGAGACACTTGGAATCTTGGGCAGTGCCTCATTACAAGCTCTGATCATCATTTCTTACAATGAATTGAAATACATTGTTATGCATGTCAGAGCAAAGCCTTTAAAGAGATGTAGAGAAGCTGTAATAACATCCTTTTGTTATTGCAGGAAAATATTTTCTGTTATAACATAGGTGTACTATGCATGATATGTAAACTATGAGCTGTTATATCTTTGCAAAGATTAGTATACTTAAAGAAAATTATAATATCAATAGAACTTGAGAAAAATTTAACAAAATAAAGGTTGCATATTTTCCCTTTGAAACATGTAACATACATGTACATATATATGTTATCACAGTTTTTTTTATATTTTAACCCACAATAACACCATGTATGTTATTTTTCTCTAATAACTTATTTAAGTTAGACCCTTGACTGCTTATGTACATATACTTTTTTTCTGAAGAAAATTCTTTTAATTTGTCCACATATAGAAGAAGTTTCTTTTTTTTTTAATTGCTTGTTTCCAGAAAGCAATTTGCCTTCATATTTTCTGTGACCTTAGCGTGAAGCTTCTCGTAAAAATCCGGTGATCGCAATACACATGGATCTGTCACTGAAATAAACTATTATCTAATTGAACATGTTAAACACATGCTCAATATCCATGCTTTTTTGTTGATTGTTTACTATAAGGTGACTATCGGTAAACTTCAGAGTCAAAACACGGCAATATATTTGCATAAAAAATGATAAGATCGTGCACAGAAAACTAAGTTTATGATATATATACATGCATTTGTTCAAGAATTGGATAAACATTATTTTTCACCAGCCACTCATTTTTTTTAACTTTAACTTACAATTGTGGGATAATCTTGTTTTGCCTTTAATTTTTTTGTAAAATCATTATGTTATCTGTAATTTCTACTGTCTAATGTTTAATAAGTTGTTAATTTTAGGATCATCATGGTATGCGTCAGTATTTTTGGTAGTGAATGCAGCATTAGGAGCTGGACTTTTAAATTTCCCCGACTCCTACAGACAAGCCGGAGGAGTCATGATAGCAGTAGTTATACAGGCAGTAAGTATTCTGCATCAGTTGTAAAATTTGTAAAAGGTCCACTCATCAAAACAAATCTTAATAGTGTATTATAGCACTGGATCTGCATTTTATAGAATGCAACAGAAAAGTAAAATAAAACAAATACTGAACTCTGAGGAAATTTCAAAAAGGAAAGTCTCTTATCAAATGGCAATATCACAAGCTCAAACAAATCAAATGAATGGATAACGACTGTCAAATTCCTGACTTGGTACAGGCATATTATCTTATGTAGAAAATGGTGGATATAACCTGGTTTTATAACTACACAGCTACTTTTGCATAGATATTTTTGGTGTTCCTGGTACATATATTACAGTATTTAGTATACCAATGATTTTATTTTAGATATTTTTGGTGTTCCTGGTACATATATTACAGTATTTAGTATACCAATGATTTTATTTTAGATATTTTTGGTGTTTGTGGTATTTGCAATACTGATCCTGGCGTATTGTTCTGACATTAAGAGTACAGATACCTACCAGGATGTCGTCCTGTCTGTGTGTGGTAGGAATGCCCAGAGACTGTGTGCCTTCGTGGTAATGACTTACTGTTTTGGAACTTGTATTACATTTTTAATTATCATAGGAGACCAGTGGGAAGAATGTAAGTAAAAATAAAAATCTGAAAATTACGGTAGATATTGTTAAATTTTGTTTAAGAATGAAATATTGGAGGCATTCAATTTTATGCAGTATCAGCATAATTAATAGCATGCATAATGAGTAACATATAAGAAGATGTGGTATGAGTGCCATCTAAGTCATATGTAAAAGTAGTCTAGAAATTAAAAAAGCATGTTTGAATATTTTATGACAGAAAAAAAGAGTGAATATATGAAAACAATCTGTAATAATGACATATTACATGTATGTTTACTTTAAGTTTTGATTTGCTGACAACATTTGAGAGACATTATGAAATTAGATTTGTTTCCCAATAAAATCCCAAATTTATGTCATACATTACAAAAATGCACTGGAAAATGAATGAAATATTTGATAAAACTCTTGTAAAAGTGTTGATCTTTTGCACAATTTTATAATGAAGTACATGTACTTCCATACTTCATACAAAATGTGCCTAGTTCAACACTTTTACACCCCAATATTATTACAAAAGAAAGCATTCAATTCTTTATAAAAACATGCTACAGTACATTTTTGTATAAATAAATGTAAGTTTGGTATTGATGAACATCTTGACATATTTTTATGCCCCACCTACGATAGTAGAGGGGCATTATGTTTTCTGGTCTGTGTCTCCGTTCGTTCGTTTGTCTGTCTGTCTGTGCGTCCGTCTGTGCGTCCGTTCGCTTCAGGTTAAAGTTTTTGGTCAAGGTAGTTTTTGAAGAAGTTGAAGTCCAATCAACTTGAAACTTAGTACACATGTTCCCCATGATATGATCTTTCTAATTTTAATGCCAAATTATAGTTTTGACCCCAATTTCGTGGTCCACTGAACATAGAAAATGATAGTGCAAAGTTCAGGTTAAAGTTTTTGGTCAAGGTAGTTTTTGGTCAAGGTAGTTTTTGATGAAGTTAAAGTTACATCAACTTGAAACTTAGTACTCATGTTCCCTATGATATGATTTTTCTAATTTTAATTCCAAATTAAAGGTTTAACCCCAATTTTCACGGTCCACTGAACATAGAAAATGATAGTGCGAGTGGGGCATCCGTGTACTATGGACACATTCTTGTTTACAATCATAAGAACATTTTAAAAAAATCCACAAAACACTTACTGGTACACTAAAAACATCAAACAAAGTAACATGTTTTTCTTGTATCAGTATGAAATTTATTCCAGGTAATATTGTATATTAAAATGATAGTTAATTAAAAGGCTGATCTGTACATAACACAAAAAATACCAGCTTGACAACCTTAAATGAAAAAATACCAGCTGGACAACCGTAAATAAAAAAATACCAGCTGGACAACCTTAAATGAAAAAATACCAGCTGGACAACCTTAAATGAAATAATACCAGTTGGACAACCTTAAATGAAAAGATACCAGCTGGACAACCTTAAATGAAAAGATACCAGCTGGACAACCTTAATTGAAAAAATACCAGTTGGACAACCTTAAATGAAATAATACCAGTTGGACAACCTTAAATGAAAAGATACCAGCTGGACAACCTTAAATGAAAAGATACCAGCTGGACAACCTTAATTGAAAAGATACCAGCTGGACAACCTTAAATGAAAAAATACCAGTTGGACAACCTTAATTGAAAAAATACCAGTTGGACAACCTTAAATGAAATAATACCAGTTGGACAACCTTAAATGAAAAGATACCAGCTGGACAACCTTAAATAAAAAGATACCAGCTGGACAACCTTAATTGAAAAGATACCAGCTGGACAACCTTAAATGAAAAAATACCAGTTGGACAACCTTAAATGAAATAATACCAGTTGGACAACCTTAAATGAAAAGATACCGGCTGGACAACCTTAAATGAAAAGATACCAGCTGGACAACCTTAATTGAAAAGATACCAGCTGGACTACCTTAAATGAAAAAATACCAGTTGGACAACCTTAAATGAAAAAATACCAGCTGGACAACCTTAAATGAAAAAATAGCAGCTGGACAACCTTAATTGAAAAGATACCAGTTGGACAACCTTGAATGAAATAATACCAGTTGGACAACCTTAAATGAAAAGATAGCAGCTGGACAATCTTAATTGAAAAGATACTAGCTGGACAACCTTAAATGAAAAGATACCAGCTGGACAACCTTAATTGAAAAGATACCAGCTGGACAACCTTAAATGAAAAAATACCAGTTGGACAACCTTAAATGAAATAATACCAGTTGGACAACCTTAAATGAAAAGATACCAGCTGGACAACCTTAAATGAAAAGATACCAGCTGGACAACCTTAATTGAAAAGATACCAGCTGGACTACCTTAAATGAAAAAATACCAGTTGGACAACCTTAAATGAAAAAATACCAGCTGGACAACCTTAAATGAAAAAATACCAGCTGGACAACCTTAATTGAAAAGATACCAGTTGGACAACCTTAAATGAAATAATACCAGTTGGACAACCTTAAATGAAAAGATAGCAGCTGGACAACCTTAATTGAAAAGATACTAGCTGGACAACCTTAAATGAAAAAATACCAGTTGGACAACCTTAAATGAAATAATACCAGTTGGACAACCTTAAATGAAAAGATACCTATATGATTTAAAATAGAATAATAGCAGATGACTTATTTCTATTTTTCAGTCTTACTGTTTATTGCCAAAGATTTTTACTGTAAAGAGCATCCCTGGTATTTGGACAGAATCAGTACAATATGTGTTACATCATTCTTATTTATTCTACCTATATGCTTCCCTAAAAGGATTGATTTTCTTAAATATCCAAGGTATATAGATATATAATCTGTTATAGGGACACATTGTTTTGTATAGTTTAAAATTGAGAATGGAAATGGGGAATGTGTCAAACAGACAACAACCCAACCAAAGAGCAGACAGCAGCTGAAGGCCACCAATGGGTCTTCAATATACCAATTTGAATGGAATCAGCATTGAAAGGGCACATCTTTTTACCACAGAACAGTATACAAAAAGCACATACAGAATACGTTCAAAATGAATGTAACATAATTTATTAGTTAAGCATTTCCTCTGATATATTATTTAGACTTTTAAAATAAAAATTAATTGATACGCTTATGTAAATTGTGAACAGAATGATACCCCATGTCCGTGATGTCAGGTGACATAAAACCAAACTGTATATTCACTACTAAAGAACTTAATTCTTTAGCATGTTTATTACCCCAAGGTTGAAGCATTTTTTGACATGCTTAAAGATCATTGATACAATTTTAATGTACAAGAAAACTCACAAAGAGAACAGTTCTAAAAGTGATGATAAAAATAGAATTGAGAATGGAAATGGGGAATGTGTTAAGGAGACAACAACCTGACCATATGTGTTTTTAAGAGGTAATATTGCTTTGAAACAATAACATTTTTTCAAGCAAAAATGATAACATTTTTTTCAAGCAAAAATAGTAACATTTTTTCAAGCAAAATTGTTAATAAACAATTAACTGATTTCAGTGTCAACTTTTGAATTGCCAAACATGAAGATTGCTTCATAGCCTTCTATACCAAGGAAATATGCACACTCTTTAATGTTCTTAATGAAACATACATAAATTATCATCCAATGTGATTATTGGCATTTTTATGCACTAGGTAGTGTTTGGTAGATTTCAGTGTTAACAAGATGCACAGTTTGTCATAGATATGAAAAAGTATCTGAAATTAATTATTTTCATGAAGGATTTGGTAGGAAAATTGTGCTCAAGATTTATGGAAACTTCACATATCTATAACAAGACCTGGAATGTTAGATTAAGCATATTACATTTTGATTATCTTGAATTTTATTAGTTGTATAAATGAACTGACACATAATTTTGTAAATGTAAATAATTCATTATGATTTTCTCTTTTGACAGTATGTTTGGAGTGGTTGCCATATTGTATGTTGAGATTCTAGTTTTTTACAAATATTTTCATCAACATCCACCACCAGGCCCTATAAAAACAAAGTAAGTAAAGAATCTCTAATTTCAGCACTTCTATCATATATTGAGATCTTGACCTGTCTCAATACCCTGTTAAACTGAACTGCATTTAAACACATATTTATAGCATTTAGGAATAACCGTTTTTGGAAACATTGTCTTCTCTCAAAACATAACATTTCTCTTCTTAGTATACTTATTTAGTATACTGGTTGAAGACTAGTAATCATCTTGAAAGTGCTAGATATATCACAAAATCTTTATACTTACGATATAAACATTATTTCATGTCCTTTTGTATTCTTGAGTTCCACTTCAAAGTTCTAGTCTAGTATTGTTATTAACCTGTATATAATTTTTATGGCCCCACAAACAAAGTTGTCGGTGCTATATAGTTTTACCCTTGTCCGTAATCCCGTCATTCTGTCATTCCGCAACAAACCATTATACAGAGTTTTTTTCTAAACGCCTTCAGATATTGGGCTGATTTTAAGTATGTGAGTTAACCATGATGAGTTTAGATCAAGTTTAAGTTTCGTTCCGCTCGGCTAATTTTTACCAAAATTATGGGATTGGACTTCCATAAATTGTTGAAAAGCACAGTTATACAGACTTTTTTTCTAAACGCTTTCAGATATTGGAATGTTTTTTGGCATGTGAGTTAACCAAGATGAGTTACAGATCAAGTTAAAGTTTTGTTCTGCTCTGCTTATTTTTGCTGTATTATTTCGGGCTTTGGACTTTCATCAAATTTTTGAAAATCACAGTTATACAAACTTTTTTTCTTAATTTTATGCTTTCAGATATTAGACTGATTTTTGGTATGTGAACTAACCATGATGACTTACAGATCAAGTTTAAGTTTTGTTTCGCTCTGCTAATTTTATCCAAAACTTCAGGGTTTACAACTTCGAAAATTGTTGAAAATCCCAGTTATACAAACTTTTTTTTCTATACCCCTCCAGATTTTGAGCTGATTTTTGATATGTGAGACTCCATCATGTTTGTGTCCACATATGTTATTGAAATTGCAGATTTGTCAACTTTTTGAAAAGAAAAAAAACATTGTTGTTTTAATGTGTTAATTTTTTTAGGCCAGCTAGGCCACATTATTGATGTGTTTCTCTAGTTAATGCAATGCATGTTAACGTTGAAGGCTGTACTTTGATCTATAATTTTTTACTTTTACATATTGTGACTTTAGACGAGGAGAGCTAATTTATTGGCATTCTTACCACATCTTCTTATTTATGTTATTTACATTTTAGGCCAGACCACTTTATTGATGTGTTTCTAGTAGTGCCAACTATATGTTTTGCTTACCAAGTAAGTTATTGTAGTTATAAACCATTATTTAAGATGTTTTGGCTACTGACCTTCTTCAGTTTCTTAATTTTCCTCCTTATACTCTTTACATTCACAATCATTAAGATGTAATTAAGAGTTTCATATCAAAAAACAAGTATGTATTATTGAAATTTGGTAAGTTAGTTATCTTTACAAAAGGTTTTCGTGTTTAGTCTTGAAGAATGTATGACACACTAAAAGTGAAAATAAGCTTGCAACTAATGAGATATATTTTTATTTCAAAATAATTACAGTTATTTCCATTTGAAATATATTTTATTTAGATTGATTTACAAGAATATATGCATTTTGCCCTAATTCTTGACAAAAGAGTGAAATCCTAAAAAGTATATAGATTAAGTTTACAAAACATGATGAAGTACTCTTCAATTAAAGCACCAATCTGTTTATTATATGTATTTTACTTTGGTATTATTTTGTTCATTTATATATTTCTACACTGTGAAGATGGCATACTTTTGTTTTTGTTTCAACTATTGATTATTTTGTCATATTGAGTTTCTTGAATGCAGTATCTAATATTGTTTTTAAATGTTTTTTTTAAATAACCGGGCAGGATTATAAATTGTATCTGAAATTTTGATTACAAACATAGCCACTATTGCAAGAAATAGAACTTAAAGGTCAAATGCAGTTTTTGGCTCACATCTCAAAAACTAATGCAATGAGAGCAGTTTTGACATGAAATAAAACTGTTCAATAGGTCAAGATTTGAAATTTTCAGACAAACAGAAAACCAATTGTTAGGCTACTGCCAATAAATTGGTAATTTTAAGGACATTTAACAGTTTTTTGTTATTATAATGAATATTATTGAACATAAAGAAGATCCACAAGTATTAAGTTAAATGACCAAAATTGTCAATTGACCTTTTTAGGATTTATTAAAAATTTGTTCATCTAGTTTGCTTTCTTAAAAAAATCTTCAAACTTGGGCTGAATGAGTTTCAGAGTATCTAGTATAAATTTTGTATCTTATATTTTTGTACATCAAGAAATATATCCACTAGGGCTAAAATGGAAAATAGGGGTAAAATGCATATATTTGCTTTTATAGATAATATGACGGATACAAAGTACATTTAAATGGCACTTCAAGCCACTCATTGATATATTATTGAAAAGCAAAAATAATCATTGATGAAAAATTTAAGGAAAAAAACTACAGGTGAGCGATTCAGGCTCTTGAGAGCCTCTGTTTTTGTGTTAGGGATGAACTTGAAAAAAAATGTATGTCTATATCATAAAGGTAAAAAATAAAAACCTTGAAATCTTAAGTTATTTTGTTTTCAGTGCCATGTTAGTATTATACCAATATATTCCTGTATGGAGAATAGAAATCTGAAGGAATTTTCCAAAACAATATCCTGTGCCATGTTATTATGTATAGTGACTTATACAGGTACAGCTGTATGTGGGTATTTGACTTTTGGTGAGAACATTACATCAGATATCTTACTGTCATATGATCCAGATATGTCGGTGATAATTGCTGTGATACTTATTGCATTCAAGACATATACCACCTATCCAATTCTACTTTTCTGTGGAAGGTATGTACAATACTGTAATTTTTATTGGTGGAAGAAGACGTCAAGTCTTCTGAAGACCTATGGGACCGACTTTAAACTCATTGAGCCTCCGTATGCCGCATTCGTTTCTGTGTATTACAATTTCATAACAACTTAAATTACTGATTTTTACACGATTAAGCATCTGAATCATTTAATTTGTAAATTAGGATTGAAAAACAATCACTATCGTAAATGTGACCTTTTTATTTATGTAAATTAATAGATTTCATCTCATCCACATGAAATCCATGAATGTAATTTGTTTACTTGTAACCGGATGTTTTTACTGTAGATATTTGTAGTACGCATGCGTGAATTTGGTATCAGGACAACTCGCCCTGTTTACAAGTTCGCCCTTGAAGTTACGAATTTGCAATCTTGCAGACAAGAAGATTTTGTTTTTAATAAATAAAAAGGATCTATTTCTTATTAAATTGGTGTCTTTATTCATTGTTTTCCTTGTCATGTGAATTAGATGCCTTTCTACTTCAAATGGTTTGAATTCTCAGATCCGGACATCCTGGCATTTACATTTGTCAGGAGGTGATGCCATCCGGAATCCTCTAGATTTTTCATCTATTTGAAGGGGATTACTGATTATTTATATTGCCGATAATTTTTTAACGAGAGGTTATAGTATGTTAAAAATCAAAAAGAGATATTATATAGTGTCTTTAACAGTATTAAAAGAGTAAAATTACTATATTCAACTGGTTACGATATCTATCAATTAAATTAATTTGCAATAAGTCTATGGAAAATCTAGAGGAATCTTATCCGCATCACCTCTCAACATTGTTTACATAACAAAAATGCTAATCATTGATTGGTCAGTTACATGTTGTGATGTCACTGCAGATCTGAGAATCTATTTATAAAATTATTCAAGACTCAAGAGCAGTACGTTACTGTTGGGAGAATTTGATTGAACTCTAAATGCTCATAGAATAAGAATATAATTAAAACTGAATGTACCTCCTTCTGAATAATTTATTGCAATATAAATATAAATCCCATTTGACAAGAGAAATCTGACTTTTGTCAGAAATATTTTTTTCACATGTGCAAAGGTAATCACGTGTGGCGGCCATATTGGTTTATTTACAAATATGTGAAGAAGCTTGTAGAACCATGACCTAAACGTAAATAGTCTCTGAAAGCGTAAACTTTATGCAATACTATTTTATCAATCATGATTATTTTCATAAATTTAAATTTGATTATTTAAAGAAATAAAATTATAACAATTACGATTTTAGATAAGAGATTCTACTCAGACATGCTGTGATCTATTTATAGCCAAATTAGTTTACCTGTGTGAAAATGTAAATAATTTGTTTACTAAACAAGTAAAGACAAACTATGGATGGAAGATAATAATTTACATAAATATTTCAGGACATTTGATTGATTTTAATAAATATAGGATTTAAAAACTGCAAGTGGAAACAAATTTAATCATTAGTTATAGTATAACTAATCGCCGTATTTGAATATAAAAAATAAGACAACGCGTGACCGAACGACGCGTGGATTAAACGAGTGTGCAGCGGCGTTCGGTCACAAGTTGTCTTATTTTTGATATTCAAATACGGCGATTAGTTATTCTTTTTATTACATTGGCAAATGCCTTTTTTTATGAAATTAATGTAGAAAATGTAACATGTGTAAGGAACTATATCTTTTTCCTACGCATTGACAATTTGTTTTGATCCGACGTTATCGACGTCTTGACAACGCCTATTGTTGTATGACTTCAGAGAGTGAAATAACCACGTTTATTTCACATGTGAAATTATTTTTATTTAACTTGGAAATCAATGTAATTCATTGCAACCAATGTAATAACTACATATAATCAGCTGATAATTTTTCTCGCAAACATTGTGGTGATGTAACTGATAAAAATCACTCCATCAATCCTCCAGCCCTTTCACATATTAAGCAATAGATCTACTTATTATTGTAGAATATTCATTGAATATACATTTATCGTCTAATTGAATATATCGGGTAATTGGATATTTTTAGCTGAAATTTTGGGTATCCGATTGTCCGGAGTCTACTGTACTACCATAAACATGATAAAGATAGTAAATAGTATTTTTTTTCACTAATTTATTGACATAATACTGGTTGTAACATATTTTATTTTTGTATTCAGGTTGGGACCCCCCCCCCCCCCCCCAATAATGAGTGGTGTCCCTTAAATAAGGGACTGTTCCTAAAACAAGGGGTCATTTTACTGTTGAAAAAAAAAAAGGAAAGATCATTTTTAAGATTTTTATTAAACTCAAAAGTGGGAAAATTCTTATATTTGGAACAACTTTTCTAAATGAGGGGTCAAGTTAATAAAGAAGATATAAGTTTAGAAACATCAGAAAATTCTTTTGACATATTTTGACCATTTAGTACTTAATAGATGCATAGTTATTGGGGGAAAGTTTCATCAAATAATATGAATAAAAATGTGCTCATTTTTTACAGTGGGTTGTAATGTTCTTCCAATAAGATTACCCTTCATTTGGAATGTTGTTCCCAACCTGTTAAAGGTCCATCTTTGTGTGCATAATTCAAAATTGGAAATTTCAACAAGCATCTAATATTCTTACGCAAGAAAATAAACACTGATCTGCTAGCTTCATCTCTTCTACCGATTTAATAACTAGAATCATGCAAACAGACTTAAGAAAAAGGCATGTAAGTTCATCATACAAATATGACACTTTTTCTAGACAATCCAGATCGTGCAAAATACTTCGCTTAAAATTGTAACCTTACAATTGTTGTTGTGCACTAGAAACCCCTATGGGAACTTTCAAAAGTTGGCGGGTATGTAACAAGCCTTACTATTTTTATGCTCCATTTATGGGCATTATGTTTTCTGGTCTGTCCGTTCGTCCTGCTTCTGGTTATAAAGTTTATGGTCGAGGTAGTTTTTGATGAAGTTGAAATCCAATCAACTCGAAACTTAGTGCACATGTGTTCCTTATGATATGATCTTCTTAATTTTACTGCCAATTTGAAGATTTTACCTAATTTTCACAGTCCACTGAACATAGAAAATGATTGTACGGATGGGAAATCCATGTACTTATGACCTTTTCTTGTTTGAAGAAAAAAAAACAACATCATAACGATAATGGATCAAAGCAGCCTTGGTAAGTGGGGCTGCTTTTGTGGTAATTCAGGTTACCTTTTATTCACCTTCTTCCACCTCAGAGCTATCAGCTCTTTGATTTATTATATGGTGGACAACTGACAAAAATCTGAGATAGTTTAATAATACTACCAAATTTTAAAATGCAAGTTTTTAATTAAGAAAAACCTATATATCCTGCCATAATTTTTGCAATACTAAAGATCCTGGCTACACGACCGGTAAAAGTTATTTAATAATAACTCATCTTAGATACAGATTCAAAGTTATCCTTATCTATATGTTTTATGCACTTTATTTTGTAGGAATCACAGGTACCATGATTGTAAGAAATGCATGTTAATTTCGACAGGAAAACAGCAAAACATATCCATAGTGCTGCATGAACCTATTTCTTGCATGCAAACTGTTTTTCTTCATTTCTTAATCAATAGAAAGTTTGAAAATGTTGTCATTATTTATCATTAAACATACTTTTCTGGATAACCTATTTCAGGGCTGCCTTAGTCAGTTTATGGGTTGATATCAGGAAAATGAGCCTACATGAGATAGAAGACTCTGAGAGGAATAGACGTATTATAGTTACTATTGTCTGGTTCATACTGACTTTACTACTAGCAGTGTTTATACCTAATATAGGTGTAGTTATACAGATACTCGGGGCATTTGCTGCTGTCTTTATATTTATCTTCCCAGGTAAGAAAACAGTAAAATCACAAAAATACTGGTCTCCAAGGAAAATTCAAAACATGAAGTCCATTATCAATCAATTAGCAAAATTAAAAGCTCAAACACATCAAACGAATGGACATATTCCTGACTTGGTACACGCATTTTCCTATGTAGAAAATAGTAGATTAAACCTGGTTATTTGGCTAACTAAAGGTACATAAAATAAATATAGGTACCTGTCAATAATGCAAATTATAAAACCACAAAAAAAACTTAAAATAATTAGGGTCTACATGAGGTCTGGAGCTGGCATGTCTGTTAACTGCTAGTAGTCTGTTGTTATATATGTATTATTGTCATTTTTTTTTTTTGGTGACATCTTCTGACATCGGACTTGGACTTCTATTGAACTGATTTTATTGTGCGTATTGTTATGCGTTTATTTTTCTACATTGGCTAGAGGTATAGGGGAGGGTCGAGATGTCTTAAACATGTTTAACCCCGCTGCAATTTTGCGCCTGTCCCAAGTCAGGTGCCTCTGGCCTTTGTTAGTCTTGTATGGTTTTTAATTTTAGTTTCCTGTATATAATTTGGAGTTTAGTATGACGTCCATTTTCACTGTACTAGTATACATATTTTTTAAGGGGCCAGCTGAAGGACGCCTACGGGTGCGGGAGTTTCTCGCTACATTGAAGACCCGTTGGTGGCCTTGGGCTGTAGTCTGCTCTATGGTCGGGTTGTTGTCGCTTTGACACATTTCCCATTTCCTTTCTTAATTTTATTTAACATGAAGACAAGTGTCCATTAAAAAAAAGGTTAATGAACTTGAAAATTTTCATATTTCTTTGAATGCTAACTTTTCAAAACTAATACAGTATTTTTTTTACAGGAATGTGTATGATGTCAGCAGTACAGAATCTAGTCGATGATGGCATCTGGACAAGAAGATTAAAAGGGTTAGCCGCCTTTGCCTGTGCATTCATTTTAATAGGAGCTTTTATATTTGGTTTGACACTTACACAGTCTGTTATAGCAGATAAGAATGGGGTCAAGGCAGATAAATCAAAGTACACATGTTAATGCTGTGTGTCACTAGTCTGTAACAAAAGGAATACTCATGTCTCTTTATTGTGTATAATTATAATGTTCATTTCTATAACTTGTTCGATTTTTATCACTAAATATTTCGTAAAACTGCCAGTTTGGTGGATTTGCTCAAAGAACATTCCAATGTCTGGCTGACAAATATCTGCATTAGATAATAGAAAATATTAAGTAATTTTTCATCTGATTTTATTATATTAAGATAAATACTTTCAATCAACCTAACCATATTGCACTCAAATCACAATTTACCTACTATGAAAATTATTGACATTTGGTAATTTGATAATTAGTGTTTTGCCAAATAAATAGACAAGTATTTCTTGGTTAGATGTCTGAACTACAAATGAACCTCTTATACAGGCATTTTAGCTGTGCTATATTTTGATGCTAATTAAAGTTAACTTTTAGAATTATTATAGTATGAGCTTTGAGAACCTGCAAGTGAAATTTTTATTTGTTTCAAAAAAATATATTTATGGTTGAAATACTTATATAGTATAGCCCATTAATGATTAAACAAGTATATACATGTATGGTCCAAGTATTGTATGGTCTGGGACATAAACACAATTTTTTGATATGGCAGGAATTTTAGTGCAAGCTGTATTTGTTTAAGTCATGATTTAATTTTATGTATTAATGGGCATTTCAACTGTTTTCACCTGCCAATCTATAATAGATTATTTTTAAGTGATATTGTTTATTATTGTTGTGTTGTAATATGTACTACATGTACTACTTGGAAATGTTACAAATTATAAGGAAGCTTTAAAAGTGTTGATACCCAACTGTCTGTAACCATTATTTAAAGTATAATATTTTGCATTGCATGTATTGAATATTAGATAATTAATTTTTCCTGTAAGATACCACAAATTATTATTTTATGGTTACAGTATTTGATATCATAGGATTTGTCATTCGCTTTATAATAAGAATCATTGTTTCAATGAAATTTTGAGAAATGATGTGCAGAGATAGTCCATGAGGTCCTTTATAAATTTCCTAATTTTCATTGTGATTTATAAGCAAGCTTGGATGACAAAATATAGTGTTAACTCTCTTAATAGTATAAAAATCATATTGATTCTTTGTATTAAAAAAATGTTGATGCATGTCAAAGAAATTGTCAAAGCTACATAAACTCTAGAGATTGTTTTGTAAAAAGGTTATCTAATATTAATTTCACAATTTGACAATCTATTTATAGTACTATAAATTTTGGCTGTAGTCATTTGATGCATATATAAGTTGATAGTGCAACAAATTAACATTCCAAAATTTAACCATACATTTTGATTAAAGCATAAAAATATCCTGATCTATGTTCTTGTATTGTTCTCCTATGTATATTTATGTTTTCAATCATCATTTCTATTTTAATGAGATTTTAGTTCTAATTCTATTTTTTTTAAGTGAGCCACAATTTGTCGGCTGTAATGATATTAAAAAAATGTATAAGGCCATAATTAATTTGTCTGTAATGATATAATTGATAAAGTCTCAATAGCCAACAATGTAGTCAAATGCTACAATAATTTAAACGTGTTTAGTGAGTTCTATCATTTGTAGCAGATGAAGGGGTAGATTATATCTATTTAATTAAAAGAGACCAGTAAATAATGAAATGTTGTAAATGTTGTATTTCCATTGTTAAATGCAATTTTATTATATATTTTTCTTTCAATATACTTTGTGTTCTTTTTATTTAGGGATGACATCAAAAGATCAATGTAAGATAAAAAACTTAATTCAAATAGTTTGGGGGTGGGGGTTGAACTGCTGCAAGATTTGGTTATCCGACATTGATTTTTACATATATCCATATGGGTCAATCAATTTTTGCCCAAATTAAGTTAAGAGGGGGGTAGGGGGGTCAGTGAAAAAACTATGTGAATTAAGTTTTTTATCCTTCATTGAACTTTTGATGTCGTCCCTTATGGAACCAAGCACTTTAAATGTCAGTTGACCGTGCAGTTGACAAACAGTGAAATCTGTTTAATTGTTTGCATGTAGCACAAACTTTACAATGATATGCAATAATTGTTCAATAATTGTGATATTTGAATATGTATGATTTTAGTTTTAGTTTATGCACATATAATTTATATAAAAACTATTAAATTTGATGTCTTGATCTTTATCCCACAGTCGTTTTTAGATATAGGAAGATGTGGTGTGAGTGCCAATGAGACAACTCTCCATACAAATAACAATTTAAAAAGTAAACCATTATAGGTTAAAGTACGGCCTTTAAAAGGAGCCTTAGCTCACACCGAACAACAAGCTATAAAGGGCCCCATAATTACTAGTGTAAAACCATTCAAACGGGAAAACCAACGGTCTAATCTATATAAACAAAACGAGAAACGAGAAACACGTATATATTACATAAACAAACGACAACTACTGTACATCAGATTCCTGACTTAGGACAGGTGCAAACATTTGCAGCGGGATTAAACGTTTTAATAGATCCAAACCTCCTCCCTTTTTCTGAAACAATAGCATAACATCACAACAAAGAAAAACATACGATAAAATATTAATTGGCAGACTTAACTCAATCAAAAAACGTATGATTAAACAATGAACGAATAAATTTGATCTGCGATATCTGAATACAAATGCACAGTTAATTAAATATTAGAGACAAACATTCATGATGTTTATTGAAAAGTTAAATACCAAAAATAAGGAACTCTAAGGAAAATTCAAAACTGAAAGTCCCTTATCACATGGCAAAATCAAAAGCTCAAACAAATCAAATGCATGGAAAACAACTGTCACATTCCTAACTTGGCACAGGCAGTTTCTGTTGAAGAAAACGTATGATAAAACCTGGTTTTGAACCTAGCTAAACATTTCACTTGTATGACAGACACCTAAAATTCCATTATATTGACAACAATTTGGGGAAACAACAGTATACAATGCCATGTAATTTTATTCACAATACATATCAGCAACTATGTTAAAAAAGAAAAACAAAATGACATATTGACAAATTACCGACAAAGTACATAAGCTAGTACAAAAGACAAGTATACAAAAATTACAGTAGCACAATAACATTGATTGATTGATTGATTGTTAATTGCTTAATGTCCAGTTGAAGCACAATAACACAAATGCGTGATGTATGAAAACCTAGCCACGCTAAAATGGACGGTAGTAAAGGTTAATAATATACAATAACAGATAAAAGAAAAGATGATAGCAATGATGCAGTTATCTCTATATTTCTTACATGTAGAAATTGACAAGCAAATTGTAATGGTATCATCTATGACAAAAGAGATTTCAATTTCTCCATTGTTAACCCTCAATTTCTATAACAGCATTTCGATATGGGGTTATTTTTAGTGTTGGGTCAGAAATATTGATAGCATACCATGAATAAGTGGGGTTATGGTCTTTTTTTATAAAACTATCTAATAAAGGGAAACTGAAAAGGAAACTATTGAACCAAAAGTTCAAAGTGGTATAGCTAAGGCCATTCCATCGAAAAATTTACTAACACTATATTTGATCGACCTTTTTTGGATATCTCTGCCACAGTCGACTGCAAATATGCTCTCTTTGTCATAGCCAGAATCATGTCATCCTCGCCTGAATGGTCAACTTAAGTAATAAGAAGAGCTGTTCAGCCGAAAAGATTATTTGATAAATGCTATGATCCAATATGGCTCTACAATTGGATCATGTAAAGATTTTTCTCATATTTGTTATTGTCCACATTTTATGTAAAAAACATTTCAATTAGGCACTCACCAAGAATAATGCATGTACCATATTTTTATTTAAAAATTGGCACGTCGTTTTCAGATAGAAATAAATACGTTGAAACGAGGATACGGGCGTAAATTGATTGCAAGAATTGTAGATCTACTAGTCATTTTACCAGCGACTAATGTTAAGGTAGCAAACATGTCACCAGTAAATATCTTGCAATGATTGCCTAAATCTCGCACATCGAATAAGCAGACAAATAAGTAAAAGAATAACAATAACTGAGACAAAAGCATTACCTCTAAAGGAGCGAGATCGGGTGCTTCGACAGGGTAAGTTTCTTCTTCAAAGCCTACAATAGCGGCTGTGTTAATCTACATAGTCATAATGTGATAAGTATGTATTGAACTAAATTGATAAAATCACAGAAAAACGGTAATTCTGGTATTTAAAGATCAAAGACATTGAAACCATGTCGCTGGTCGAGGAGAGAGGCGAATAATGCATTACACAAAACATACCTAGGAAACCAAAGACTGAGTAAGAAGAAACCCCATCAAATATTGGGAGAGATCTCGGGTGAGCAAATCTACATGTGAGTTGAGATACAGACATATCTTATCAGTCAACCAATAATTAGTGATGGAGACTGTGAAACGCATTTTATCCTTTTAGTAAATTTTTGGACGTATGTTTGTGTGTAAGGATTATATCCCTAACATATAGTATAAACATGCATAATCGTAACGAATCAATTGAGATATATAGACGCCATAGAATGGGATAGAGAGTAAGTTATTGCTATATTGGGAAGTTGGCAATTAAAAAATTAAAATCACCACGTCTGTCATAGATTCTAGTTTGATACAGTTTATCAATGTGAGTACCGATGAAAAAAGAGGACATAACCCTTTAGTTTCGGAAGTAGTCTTAATTTCAAGTTTCCTGAGATATATGAGATACAAAGTAATAACGGAAAAGTTTGATAGTGTATGATGGAACATCATTGGTATATTTGAATTTGAATTAAAGAATTTATTATGTTCATTTAAGTCTGAGTTCCTTACAACAATTGTCAAAAACAAGAAGATCAAAGAAGCCAGATCATGTAATTTCACTTATTGATGATGTTCTTTTCATTTGCAATCACGAATTTGAGATACGCGGTCATCTCAGTACCAGAATCTATAATTACAAACGAAACGATTTTAATTTTGAAAATATTTTCCTCATCTAAATAGCAATATACCAATTTCATCTGCATATGGGATATAAAATTCACAAACTTATTCGGTATTGAAGAGCTTCAAGCTTGCTGATAAACCAGGAATATGTTAAAGAATGTCTCGTCGTTTTTTCTATAAAACAAATATCGGAAGGAACCATACAAGACCTTGTTGATGAATATTCGGTTCATTTAAAAAATAATACACGAGCGTCTTGACATTCGTACTGGCGTTGTTTATTATCTTTAATAACGTGTTTTACTTATTCTTTTCCCCTTCATTTATACTTCTTTTACTGTTTAGTCTGTTTTTGCTGATATCCAATTAAATTGGCTCTGTACTTATACTTCCCGTCACTGTTTTATTGTGCTATGGTAAAATTTTGTATTGTCTAATTTTTCAAATATGCTTTGTCACCCTATCCTATAAGTATTTGCTTTATCAATAAGAAAGTTATTAGTGTTATTTGTCTTCTAGAAATAGTAACAACGTATACTGTACGTACGGTAGAGTATGGTACAGTATGCTATTAGCTTTTTACAACAGACTTCAAGTAAATATTTTTTCGGAAGCACTCAAGTCCTCATTCGGAACTTGACAGCATCATGTTTATGAAGCGGCCATATTATCACTGATACTGCGGATGGAACCCAAATAAAGCAGAGAGTCATACATTTGTTTATGGTAAAGCTATCCTATTCTGAGGATTGCAATTTATTATAATTATTATATAGATAATATAAAGGAGAATATGGTCAAAAGTTTTCGTCACCTAGACATCTACATCAACATGTTTGATCATTTCATATAGAAACACATTTTTTTCAAAAATATCTGGAATGACATGGTTGTATTTTAATAAATAAGGTGTTGAAAGACACATAATCGTGTAAAGAATTATTGTGTAATGCACTACCGTCTAGTCTACATGGTCTAGACCCCTCATTACGCGTTGGTGGGGGGGACATGGAAGAATTCTAGTCAAATCGGCACCTGGTTAAATCGGCACTTGGTCAAATCGGCACCCAGTATAGTCAAATCGGCACCTAGTCAAATTGGCACCTGGTTAAATCGACACTTGATGTAGTCAATTCGGCACCCATGTTAAATTTGTTTAATATATGATGTGTTCAAAATATAACTTTGTACAATTTATAATTTGTACAGGGTTTTTGTACAAGTTATAAGTTTTTTGACACACATTTTCTTACACCAGGTGATACAAGTTTATCTTTAAAAATGTTCTAGTTCAATCTTTAAATTCAAATTTATATACTTTAACCTAACATTTCGTGCTATTATCCTTGTCCTCACAATGGAAATGAGGATACCTGAATAGTTTACATTTGAGTTTTAATTTCTCCTGATACCACATATATCCATAAAAAGTCTTTTTGTGGTCTAATCATGTTTGTGTATTAATTCTCGCTATTAGATTATATCATATAGTTGTGAAAATATGACAGAAATATGCGAAACAAAAGCTGGTGTTACATTGTGTTTTCACTATATATATGTACTTGATTAAAGACAAAGTTATTTATTAATTGAAAAGAAAATTTATCAAAACCATGAAAACATCAGTCACATAATGTTGAGAAAACTTTAAATGATCAACTTTTGTATTTTTACAGCTTGATGCTTTTTAACAAAATAAATCATGATCAAATTTATACATTTTTAGAAATATCTATATATATTTGGGACTATTATGCTAGTATACTTAAATTACTAACTTAGCATAATAGTCCCAGTCCCATATTGGATGCCGAATTGACTTTAAATAGGTGCCGATTTGACTAGATGCCGATTTAACCAGGTGCCGATTTGACTTTTTCTATGGGTGCCGATTTGACCAGGTGCCGATTTGACTTGTACCCGACATGGAAATACCAGGCGTCCGCCCGTCAGGTCGTGTTCTGAGACTGAGGTCCTGTTAGTGCTCTCACAGTCAGGTCTGTACAATTGTAACCACATTTGCTATAACTTATACTCTAGGTTAATATCAACAATATCCCTGACAAGTTCTAAAATGGTGGGCAATCAACTTTTTTAAAGAGTTATTCCCCTTGGAAATTTTAAATTTGTAGAAAATAGCCTTGCTAGCACTCTAACAGACCTGTTCTACAGCCATACAATTCTTCTCTGATTATTTTATAAAACTCATCATACTTTAAGTTAATATCTGCAAAATCTTGGACAAGGTCCATAAAGGTGTCAAATCATCTTTTCTCAAAGAGTTATGCCTCTTGGAAATATTAAATTTATGGAAAATGGCCTCGTTAGAGCTCTTACAATACTTGGCAGATTTTTACCAAACTTAAATTTTTATAGGATAGTATCAACATTATCTTGAACATGTTTTATAATGGTGGCCCATCACCTTTTTTTCAAAAGTTATGCCCCTTGGAAATATTAGATTTATGGAAAATTGCCTTGTTAGCTCTATGACAGGTACAATTCATGCCAGATTAGATAAATCTTATACTATAGGTTATAAACAACAATATGTCAGAATAGTTCTATAAGGCCCAAAATATATATATGTCTGTTTAAGGTTACATGCTTAAAAAAAAATAGGGTAGGTAGGTCGGTAATTTCATTTTATTTTATTTTTTCATTTTATTTTTTGTGACACGACTTTGAGTGTGCGGTTTCATCTTGTTGTGGGCAAAGTTGATCATGGCTGAGTTGACCCATATTTTTAATGAATGGATTATTTTTTTTGTTATTGATTTGAAAAAATGTAGGCAAAATGGTTATTTCATCACACCATCGCAAATTTCTTTAAACAGCTATCATATTCATGATTATGAATATTAGGATGTATCAGGCAACATTATATTCACTTTTAACACAAGTTCAGTTTATTTTTCACTTTATGATGGAAATAAAATGGCTTAGGTTCAGCACTAGGTCGGGTAACCGTAAACAGACAAATATTTTTTGTTTGGCCTAATGGTGGCTGTTCCACTTTTTATGCCTCTGATGTAGCGCAGAGGCATTAAGTTTTATGTACACTATATCTGTCTGTACATCAGTCCGTCCTTATGTCCCATAGTTGGTTTCCATTCTCCAACTTAAGTTTGCCTCATCCAAATTTAATGAAATTAATACACAATGCTAATTACCACAAAACATAGATCAAGTTTGAATTTTATTGGCATCACTTAAACCCTCTTGCTGCCGGAGGTACACATATGTCCATACTGACTGTATCAGAGGGTCAATTATGTCCATATTTCAATTTATTCATTTCGCCTCAGTGCTGTATCTTTCAAATGAAAGACTAAATTTTAAACATGATTACATGTTTCATCAATGGATCCCAAATGTAACAGTCTTTATGGAAATGACATTATCGTAGAGTGGACATCTTACTTCATAGACATTGAGCTGTTGTATTTTCTGGCACATGAAATGCAGCCTTCAAAAACAATGTTTAATCCCTCAAGAGTTATGTTGGTTTAAAAATGGAAAAAATGCTAATTATTTTGTTTCTGTCCTGTAAATTAGCTTGGCTTTACCAAATAGTATGAAACTTATACCTAATACTCTAGTTTAAAAACACATATCATGTTTAAATTTTGGTTATTTCAGTTTAACTGTTCTAGAGTTATGCCCCTTTAAAATGAAAAAAAAGGCTAATTTTTTCATTTCAATTCTCTTACTTGAGTTTGTCTCATCCAAATGTTATAAAACTTGTACACAATGTTTAATATTACAAAATATAATCATTTTTATACGACCGCAAAATTTGAAAAAATTTTCGTCGTATATTGCTATCACGTTGGCGTCGTCGTCGTCGTCCGAATACTTTTAGTTTTCGCACTCTAACTTTAGTAAAAGTGAATGGAAATCTATGGAATTTTAACACAAGGTTTATGACCACAAAAGGAAGGTTGGTATTGATTTTGGGAGTTTTGGTCCCAACATTATAGGAATTAGGGGCCAAAAAGGGCCCAAATAAGCATTTTCTTGGTTTTCGCACTATAACTTTAGTTTAAGTTAATAGAAATCTATGAAATTTTGACACAAGGTTTATGACCACAAAAGAACGGTTGGGATTGATTTTGGGAGTTTTAGTTTCAACAGTTTAGGAATTAGGGGCCAAAAAAGGGCCCAAATAAGCATTATTCTTGGTTTTCGCACAATAACTTTAGTTTAAGTAAATAGAAATCAATGAAATTTAAACACAATGTTAATGACTACAAAAGGAAGGTTGGTATTGATTTTGGGAGTTTAGGTCCCAACAGTTTAGGAATTAGGGGCCAAAAAGGGACCCAAAAGTAGCATTTTTCTTGGTTTTCGCACCATAACGTTAGTATAAGTAAATAGAAATCTATGAAATTTAAACACAAGGTTTATGACCATAAAAGGAAGGTTGGTATTGATTTGGGAGTTTTGGTCCCAACAGAATAAGGGGCCCAAAGGGTCCAAAATTAAACTTTGTTTGATTTCATCAAAATTGAATAATTGGGGTTCTTTGATATGCGGAATCTAACTGTCATGACTGTGTATGTAGATTCTTAACTTTTGGTCCCGTTTTCTAATTGGTCTACATTAAGGTCCAAAGGGTCCAAAATTAAACTAGTTTGATTTTGACAAAAAATGAATCATTTAGGTTCTTTTATATGCTGAATCTAAAAATGTACTTAGATTCTTGATTATTGGCCCAGTTTTCAAGTTGGTCCAAATCGGGGTCCAAAATTAAACTTTGTTTGATTTCATCAAAAATTGAATAAATGGGGTCCTTTGATATACCAAATCTAACTGTGTATGTAGATTCTTCATTTTTGGTCCTGTTTTCAAATTGGTCTACACTAAAGTCCAAAGGGTCCAAAATTAAACTTAGTCTGATTTTAACAAAAATTGAAATCTTGGGGTTCTTTGATATGCTGAATCCAAAAATGTACTTAGATTTTGTATTATGGGCCCAGTTTTCAAGTTGGTCCAAATCAGGATCTAAAATTATTATATTAAGTATTGTGCAATAGCAAGTCTTTTCAATTGCACAGTATTGCGCAATGGCAAGAAATATCTAATTGCACAATATTGTGAAATAGCTAATTTTTTTTAATTAGAGTTATCTTTCTTTGTCCAGAATAGTAAGCAAGAAATATCTAATTGCAAAATATTGTGCAATAGCAAGATTTTTTTTTAATTGGAGTTATCTTTCTTTGTCCAGAATCAACTTAAATCTTTGTTATATACAATATACAATGTATATTCACTTTTTACTACCAACTGATAAATTAAAATAATCTTTACCATTCAGTGATAACAAGCAGTTTTTTTACATCTTAATATTTTATGATGTATTTAAATGAGTAGTTATTGTTGCAAACTCCATTAGAAATTTTAATTGAGATTAGTTTTGGAATAAGGGAAAGGGGGATGTGATTAAAAAAATTGGGTTCAATTTTTCTCATTTGAAATTTCATAAATAAAAAAGAAAATTTCTTCAAACATTTTTTTGAGAGGATTAATATTCAACAGCATAGTGAATTGCTCTAAGAGAAAACAAAAATTTTAAGTTCATTAGAACACATTCATTCTGTGTCAGAAACCTATGCTGTGTCAACTATTTAATCACAATCCAAATTTAGAGCTGAATCCAGCTTGAATGTTGTGTCCATACTTGCCCCAACTGTTCAGGGTTCAACCTCTGCGGTCGTATAAAGCTACGCCCTGCGGAGCATCTGGTTGAATTTTCTTCTTTACAAATGGAAGAAATGCTAAAAAGAAATTTTCTGAAACTTTAACACAATGCTTATTACCATGAAATACATATTAGGTTTGAATTTTGGTGGTGTCACCTTGACCGTTCTAGATTTAAGCTCCTTTGGAAAAATTTCTGAATTTTTTGTTTCCATTCTCTTACTTTTAAAGTTTGCCTTAAACAAATTTTCTGAAACTTAAACACAATACTTTTTACCACAAAACTCAGATCAGGTACTAATTTGAACTTTCACTGTTCTTCAGTTATTTTTGTTTATAACTTTATATGATATGCAAGCATCATCCCATGGATACATTTCCCATTTATGTTAAAAAGTGTTATGTCTCTTGGAAGTATCAAATTTATGGAAAATGGCCTTGTTTGCCCTCTCACAGCAGACATGATTTATGCTACTATAAGTTCTGAATTCGGACACTTTAAAATTAGGAGATGTGCTGTGGTATGATTACAAACGAGACAATTCTCCAACACAGACTAAATGACAAAGAAGTTAACAACTATATATGCCATGTCAGTTAACTGCTAGTAGTCTGTTGTTATTTATGTATTATTGTCATTTTATTTATTTTCTTTGGTAACATGCATCTTCTGACATCAAACTCGGACTTTTAATGTGCATATTGTTATGCGTTTCTTTTCTACATTGGCTAGAGGTATAGGGGAAGGGTTGAGATCGCAGAAACATGTTTAACCCCTCCACATGTTTGCGCCTGTCCTAAGACAGGAGCCTCTAGCCTTTGTTAGTCTTGTATGATATTTTCATTTTAGTTTCTTGTGTACACTTTGGAGAGTATGTTGTTAAGGGGCCAGCTGAAAGATGTCTCCGGGTGTGTGAATTTCTAGCTGCATTGAAGACCTGTTGGTGACCTTCTACTGTTGTCTGTTCTATGGTCGGGTTGTTGTCTCTTAGACACATTCCCCATTTCCATTCTAATTTTTATACATTGCCATAGCTTCCTGTACATGCTGTATGGCCTTCAACAATGAGTTAGACTTATACCGCATAGTAAGCTGTAATAAGGCTCTGAAATAAAGAATTTAAAAAGAAAACTAAAAGCAGTGATTAATGTACAAAAAAATAAATGAAAAAACAGATATAACAGACATTTATCTAGGTTTATTTGGTCTAATATTGTATAACAAATGTATATTTAAGATATGATATATTTGAAATCCTACATGTGGCTTCCCATTATTTTTGGTTCTCATGTGATTATAAAAGAACAAGGAGGATTGTACCTGGGAATTTTAATGACATTGACATTAAGTTTCTTGGAAAAAAATAGTCTAGGGACATAAGTTGCTGACATCAGACTATGCTAGTAAATTCTGTAACCATGGACATTTTACACAATAAATTAACACAACCATGACTAGTCTACTAATATTTGTCTGTCTGGACACATTTAACAAGACTAATTTATCTTTTAAATATGAAAGACACTGTAATGAACATATATGTCATGTATAGATGCTAAATAATATTCAGTCAATTTCAGAGGAATTACTGTGGATTCATTTGTGTTTTTAGTGGGTTCCAATTTTCATGGATTAAGGAAAATTTGCATGTTTGTGGATGTTTAATTGCATGGTTTGGCCAATGTGTGCTTAGTGATGATACAATTCTATAGAAATTTGTTACTTGCTGAATGTTTGATTTTTGTTGTTTACCTGTACATACGAAATCAATGAAAATTAGGATCCAAAGAATAATAATGAATCAACAGTACATGCAGTATATTGAAACAAAGACATCAATTTTACAATAATCTTTTATTAGGTACCATGCATGATGCTACAGCTGTATTTAGATATGAATCACATTCATTGAAAAACTCATCTATACCTAACAACCATTACTTGGAAGAAGAAGATATGACCACCATAACCATTTGGCATTTGCTAGGATGTTGTCTGTTCTAGAGGATGTGTGGATAAAAAAGTCGGCATCATTAGGAAATGTGATATTGCACCTCTTAAAGAACATATTAAAGTATACAGTACATGTATAGCTTAACTAGAGATCCCATGCTTTTGTGTCTTCCACTACTATTGGAAAATTTTCAATGTGGGATAATATTTGATTAATTGAATTGCAAAACATTTTATTTCCTTTCTGGTTTTATTAATGGTCGAAATTAATTAAACAGAATTGTATATTTTATTAGGAATGAACTAATTGAAAACTGTTTCTTGGTCTTTTTCATATTTCTCTTATAAATATCTGCAAATTTAAAAAACATAATATGTGATAGTTTACTGAAAGTTTTATCTCCTTAGATGCTATGACATGGAGAATTTCGTTATTATATTCTTCAACTTTGTACTTCATTTAGCCCTTTAAGGGAAAATGGTAGTATTACATTTTCCCAGAATTAGGTTGGCCTTTTGTGTACCCAAGACAGGTGGGGTACAATTATTTTTTTTATTTATCTATGAATAACTACAGTGTGTAAATTTACCATATAAATTTTAAAACCTATTGAAATATTTTCTAGAGAATTATTCGAAAAGGCTTCCAAAATTTCATAAATTTGGTGCAAAATGACAGTGGGCATGGATAACATAAACAAGCTCCGTTGGAAATTGGTCATGATACTATTTGGCTTCAATTTTCACAATACAGTAATAAAGTACTAACACCACACATAACTGTTTTATCCAGGTTTTTATTATAAAAAACTGGTAAATTTAGAAAATGTTAGTAAATTTGTCGCCTATGGCAGAATAAATAGTACCGTTTTCCCTTAAAGTTTTTTATTTTGATCATCACTGATGAGTCCTATGTAGAGAAAATGTGCACCTCTGGTGTACAAAAAACAAAAAAATATAAACGTGATAAACCAGCTTTTATTTCTCAAACTTGATTTGTGGTAAAATTAAGCCATTACTAGCATGTCTTGCTAACGAAGTTTGCATTGATTTATTTTTGTGATTACAGATTTTCTATAAAAAAATATTTATTTCTACTAGGAAAGATCTATTTTTTTTTTAAATATTCGCAACAATTAATATTCACCTTGTTCATGTTGTTATTCTACACTTAAAAGTTGCAAAAAATATTGCATGGTGCAAAAAATAGTTGGGTTACAACTTACAGTAATATTTATTAAATATATATGTTTATTACAGAATTGGTAATAACAGTGAAATATTCCTAAAAAGAAATTTATAAGGAAGTAACGTGCAAACCAACAAAGTACCTGACATGGTGGACCTTCAAGAGTTGAAGATGTGGTGTAAGTGAACCTTTTTTCAGGTATTTATCCTCAATATTATTATATAGATAAAGATATTCAAAACTGTAAAAGGCAAAAATGTTCAGCAAAGTACATGTAGGATCCACAATTAGGTTTGATGACCAAAATTTTAAATTGACTTTTTCTGGAGAATTGCCTTTTATAGACAATTTTTCACAATTTCAATTTGTTCATTTATTAAAAAAGAAGATGTGGTATGATTGCCAATAAGATTACTCTCCACAAGAGGCTTAATGACACAGAAGCTAACAACTATAGGTCACAGCACAGCCTTCAACAATGAGCAAAGCCTGGACCTCATAGTCCGCTATAAAAGGCCCAGAAATAACAAATGTAGAACAATTCAAACAAGAAAACTAACAGCCTAATTTATGTACAAAAAAATGAATGAAAAACAAATATATTTGTAACTCTTAAACAAACCACAACCAATTAATTACAGGCTCATGACTCATGACTTGGGACAGGCACATACATACAGAATTTGGAGGGGTTAAACATGTTGGCGGGATTCCAACTCTCCCCCAAACCTAACAGTACAAAATACTAATAGAACGAACTATATAGAAATCAGTTAAAAAAAGACTTAAGGCCAATTAAAATGAATTGCTAGATTTTCATCCCCGCCCGCCCCTCTGAAATCGTCCCGCCCCGATTTTTTTTATTTAACAAAAATACGATTTCCGGATTTTGTTCATGTCCGTTACCGGGAACCATCGATAATTTCGTTTCATTCAAAACTTCCTGTTTCAAATTTCGTTTTTGTATTTCTTCGAGTAATCTAACAAAAATGATTAAGTCGACATATTCTGCTGCTCTATAATGACAACATCATCTACCGGGAATAGAGATTGATAACGAGAAGGGCGTGAAATATTCCAGTTACGAGTAAAATGCATTGTCCTTGAACGCAAATTGCAGTAGTCACAAGTGAATCGAAAACCGTGTTTTTTTCTTTATTTATACAACGACTTTGTGTCAGGAAATTTGGACTGTGAATGATATCCAAAGCGCAAGAATCGTAGAACAAATTGGTACAAAAAACATGACTGGATTAAAGAAATTGGCACAAGCACAAACTTGTTTGATTTATGACCGTATATTGAGAAAAAAAAGTCGACAAACACGCATTTTAATTATAACAAGCCCTTATATTTACCCATGGCTGTTGTTTTTGTTGACAAACAGCAAACACCCTTTGTAACTATCCCAATACCCTCAATTTAGTCATTAAACTGTTTTTCGGTTAAGTTCATGTTTTACATTATACTTTCAATACTGAGTTTACATTCTGTACTCATAATACTTGTGTTGCATACAATTGTACCAATACATTTTATTGATTTTATGGGTACTAAAAACCATTGCTTAGAAAATAAAATAAATTTGGTGTAGGTATAGTCCAAATGGGGGGCATTTTTCTCCTTTTTGATGTATACTATAAATAGGTTTCTAAAGCGGCAATTACATGTATAACAGTGGTTGCCAATCAGGGATTTTTATTTAAGAGTTTAAAAAATAGTGAAGGATTCCTTTTACGGCATGTATATACATTATACAAGCTTGTTTCCACTAGCATATACCCTGTGGTATGAAGAACTCGTGACGAGGGTTTCATATGAAATAAAATTTTAAAAATAAAATCCTCCCACCCGCCCCATTTTTTTCAAAAATTTGGATGAAAATCTACTAATTAATTTTAGTTGGCCTAAAGCATCAGATGGATACAAATAAAAACAGAGTGGATCAATGTGGCCGAGTACTTGTATATTCCAACAACAAAATTAAGATTCTGATCTGAGAGTACTCACAGTTACTGCGACTAATTTGCTTAGTTTTAAAAATCTTCTTCTTTGAACTTGCTGAATTAATTTCAGCCAAACTTCAACGGAATGAGTTTCAGAGTGTCTAGTATACATTTTGTATTTCATTTCCTTGTATGTCAAATAACTTATCCACAATGGCTAAAATGGAACATAATGGTTAAATGTATTTTTTTGCAGTACAATGGAGGTACAAATTGTGACTGCAGCAGACTGAATTTAGTTTCTAACTTTTTTCCAAAAATTATAGATGTACTGAATACTTAAATCTGACAGAAATTTTTTTTTAATAGATTATGTAAATGTTATTATATTTTTCAGTATCTGAAATTATGGGTTTATGAATTTGAACAGCTTTTAATATACCAGCAGTTCCAACAGCATGGTTCCTGCAATCCAAAAAAGAGGTATTCCTCTAATAGGTTTTCTAGGAAATTCATAAGATTTTTTGTTTAATGGTGTCGTTGCACTTGCTTTACTTTTCTTCCAGCATCTAAAAGACGGAATTTCCTTTTTCATTAATTTACATTTATCTTGAAGAGTACATTGTATAAATCTCACATCTCTATATTTTCATAATCAAAATTTTTTTGGTGGAACTTTGTATCAAAAACATCTGTTAGGATTTGGTCTTAAATCTAATTATTGCATACTTCCTACTTAAAGAAGGGCCCAGAATAAAACCCAAAGATCTTATCTTATTTTGTTGTTGTCTTGTATAGTGGCGCAGCAAAACATAATGATCTATTTTATAACTTGCCTGTTGATGAAAAGTTTATATTTTTATTCAGAACTGAAGAACTACATGAGGAAGTTGCTAAAACCTGCTTTAATATTTTATGTATGAGAACAAATTTCTTATTTACATGTATATAGCTAAATCTTAAATATATATAGTTTTAAAATTATGTAAAATATTGTTTACCGGTAATTAATTGTTTGATATTATCTCATAATTCATAATAGAATGGCACTTGTTTGTGTTTTATTAATTAAGCTAAATGTTATTTTACTGTTTTAGTTTTAATATATGAGAAACTTTAAAAAGAAAAAACAAGATCACAAAAATATTCACCAATTTTATTGAAAAATATGATAATGGCTATTTAGATGGAAGCCTTGGTTGTATATATTGATGTTGGGATGTTTTAATCGTTTTCTAGGCGCATAATTGAATTCAGTCAATTCATGGCAATTGATTACTTAATTAACAAACAAAAAAATTACATTTTCTTTCAGTATGTTATCAGTTAGCTTTAATATAAATTATGGCAACTATATTCATTGAACTATTAATCATGTTAATTCAGTAGTTAGTTTTGTTTATAATCAGATGTACATGAGTATAGAAAGTGTTTAGATTCTGATTTCTGTGCTTTCAGATAGGTACAAACCAGCTAGTATAGGCCAAAAGAACAAAGTACAGAACAGCGTTGTAACCACAGATGGGATTCATTTAATTGTTTACTTAGTCTTTTAATTAATTGATAAATTAGATGTTTAATTCTAATATATAATAGTTCATGCAAATAAGAATGCTCTTCCAAAAAACTTGGTGTGTTGTAGTTGGTTATGGAAATACAAATTGTCTTTGAATAGTTAGTCCCTTCCTGTCCAAATCTATTTTATTGGGTCAATCAGCTCGACAGATATTATTGTCAACTTTTTTTAACTAGTTTATTGTGAATTCTATTTTCTCACATTAATTAAGTTTGTTTTAAACTAGTTCATTGCATTAAAAGTTAATGTATTGTATTTTAATACGTATATTGGAATTACGTTGTCGTTGTCCTATTAAGAGTGAAGACATTTGGTTTTTCCACAATTACTTTAGTATATAAAGTAAATAGAAATTTATGAAAATTAAACACAATGTTTAGCATTTTTCTTGGTTTTTCGCACAATAACTTTAGTATAAGTAAATAGAAATCTATGAAACTTAAACAAAGGTTTAGGACCACAAAAGGAAGGTTAAGGTTGATTTTGAAAACTTTGGTCCCAATAGTTTAGGAATTAGGGCCAAAAGGGTCATTAACATAACTTAGTTTGATTTTAACAAAAAATGAATTCTTTAGGTTCTTTGATATGCTGAATTTAATTTTGTATTTAGATTTTTATTTTTTTTATCCTGTTTTCAAATTGGTCTACATTAAGGTCCAAAGGGTCTAAAATTAAATTTGATATTTGGGCTCTGTTATCAAATTGGTTCACATAGAAGTCTATAGGGTCCAAATTTGAACTTTATTTGGTTTCATCAAAAATTGAATTCTTGTGGTTCTTTGATAAGCTGAATCTAACCATGTATTTAGATTTTGGACCATAAAAAGTAAATGTCCAATTCAAAATTTCTAAGTTCTTATTAAACCACATTCATTCTGTGTCAACTATTTAATCACATTCCAAATTCAGAGTTGTATTTAATAGGCTTGATTGTTGTGTCCATACTTGCCCCAACTTTTCAGGGTTCGGTCTCTGCGGTTGCATAAATCTGCACCCTGCAGAGCATTTTTTATTATTTACGAGTTTGTCATGTTAATTTTTATCTCTAAGAGATAAAAATTTACACTTAAGAGATAAACATTTACAGTAAAATAGATAAAGACTGAGTCTTTATCTATTTTATTGTAAATTTTTAATTATTTATTAAAAACTTAAATCATATTTATGATATTAAAGTCCTAAAAACTATACTTATTGAATAATGCCTTATTTCACTTTCAATTAAACAGCTCCCTTGAAAAGTTTATCTGTTACTGTAAGTTTAAATAGAGTCCCCCATGAAATGATGTCCCATGGACAAAATTTCACAGATATGACCTATGAAATTTGGTCCAGGACATAATTTTATTATAAAATATTGTCCACTTCTATGTAAAAGTGTCCCTTTCTATTGTGACCTTCATTAGACATTTTTTCATAGTGAAATCATGTCCATATTGTATAAAAGTCTTGTCTAATACCAAAAAAAAAATTATTTAACAAAAAAATTTAAGACAAAATTGACATTTGTTTTTGTAAAAATATACAATAGGACTGGAATCTATGAATTGTTTTAATATCTTTGAATTGTCCTTTTTAACAAGACCAATAATGTCAGGAATAATATTCATAAATGCCTGATTGCCGTTTCTTCTTGCGCATACGTTTCAGTCTTGGAGGCGTCACCACTTGTTTCAATTTGTCCTTATGAATTACAAGTTTTAATGTTTTCTCTTGTGTTTTTTTGTCAACATGTATATAATACATTTCATTGTTTTTAATTTGAAACTGCTTTGCCTTCCTTCTAAATGATCTTCTTTAATTATTATTAAACTCTGGAGGGTATTGACCATCACACACATAATTATACAGCTGTTTATATTCATCACTTTCCATTTGTTCACATCAGTGTTGTCTTTATTTAAATTTCAATTATGATTTAACTAATTGATTAAAACATTTCAATGATTTCTAAATTATTTCCCTTCTTTAGGGACAGAAAAAAATAGCTACACTATGAAATATTGTCCTTTGTGACATATTTTTATAAAGCATCCATGAAATTATGTCCAAGTACTAGGGACAATTTTTCACTAAGGGAGACACTATATTATAGTTTACAAATGTGATATTCTGTCCCATGAACAAAATTTCACAGATGAACTGTGAAATAATGTTCTAGAGGACACAATTTCATGGGACACCTTTTTGGCTTACATTACCACATAAAAAAAAAAATTGAAATATTTAGTATAATAAAAAAAATTGTTGGTTATGTCAATCAGTGCTTATTAGTATCAGTTTTTATGCATAGGTGAAGAATTTTGAAATGAGAATTTATATATTTGTTTTATATGCCTATTGATGGAAGGTATTGTGGTAATTTTGCATAGGTACTATGTCTGTACCAAAAATCTGTAGTACTGGAAATATACTTCAGTTCTATTTTGTTGCTCTAAAATTATTGTAATATTTAGCAACCTGTATTTTACAGTACTTGATTTGTACTTGAAAATTTGATAGTTATTTTATTTTACTATATGACTTTCAATTATTTGTTTTCTCATTGGTAAAATCATAGGAAACACTCTTTGATAAAACATATTCACTGTGAAAAAAAGATGTATTAACTGTAATCAAGAAACAATCATTGTATATTATCTATGTGTTTGTGTGCCACTGCAAAGTATTTGTATGGTTATTAATCAAGTCAAATATAGAGTTATCTCCCATATGAAAAACAGTTTTTCCATAATCACATAGAAAAATCAAAGTATTGATTGGAGTCAAAGTGAAAATGTATTAGTTCAAAGACTCAGTAGGTTAATCTCAACCCATAGAGTTTACATGCAAACAATGTTCCCTGAATGAAAACAGGTCAACTAGATCCTTAAGGAGGCTAGAGGGTACCAAAATGATAGCAAAATTTTAAACATTTCTTTTTTTCATTACAAATTTTAATTATTTCACTATAAGTTGTTTCTTTATGTTATTGTACAAAAATCAACCAATAAAACTGATTAGTTTTGGCCCCAGATGACTATATGTTTATTTCATTGAAAAAGCTCCAAATTATCTCCCTTGTTATTTTTTTCAAATAAGCTGTACTTTAACAAAACAATGAACTAAACAACTGTAAAATTTAAGCAATGTCTGTAATATTTTATTTTGATATTACTCTTTTTCTCTCCTATTATAATAGTTCAACAGAAAAAAGTATCTGAACAAAAAAGCAAGTTTCGTTCAAGGCAGATTGTGAGCTTAAATGAATGGTAACCCAATTTTTATACGCCAGTCTTTTAGACAGGACGTATTATGGTATACCGTTGTCCGTCTGTCCGTCCGTCATCCACACATCGGACAATAACTCAAAAACACTTTCACCTATTTCCATGAAACTTAAATGAATTGTTTATATTTATTGATGTAAGCTCCCTTTCAATTTTTATAAATTTCAGATTTTAAGTTTTGGATTTATGGGGCTTTATTCATAAAAAAAGGGGGAATTTTAAAGAGCAATGGGCGTATCATGCGCTAAAGTGCAGCCCTTTATTTTATTTTAATTTTCTATTAAGTAAATGATAAAGTTCATTTATAGAAGAAAAAAAGCGAAATCTTATATTTAAAAGTTATACCTGTGAGCCCACTTCAAAAGGATGTTCAATATTACTGTAGATGGAATTGCTGCAGGCCTGTGTTTTTGTGTATTTAGCTCTTTTGATTATTCATTGTACTGGTTTACATATTGTCTGTCATTTTTATTGTCATAATTCATGATACCTAGTTTCACATTAAAGCTATCAAAACAATTTCTATATTTTATCGTATAAGAATTCAAAACACAGTCGGGCTAAATTTAGCATCAAACTTGAAAGTTCTTATTTGCCTAATTTGGTATATATCAATATCTATTTTATTGAGTAGAGCTAACAATATCTTATCATTCTATCAGCTTTTCTCTCCCAGTATTTCAATATTCAGTTAGTTTTTCCATTATTTTACATATTTCTTCTTTATGCTAAGATCATGATACAGATAAATGACATGATCAAATGATCAATATATTTATATGCATTGTTATATAGATTCATGAATGTTAATTATTTAAATCATCATACTAATATTGCATTCTATTGTTTATTGTATTATGCATTATATGCACTTGCAATAAAGACAGTTTAAATTTCTAATTGTTTGTATTTTCCAGTCAACCAGCCATAGGTTATCTGTATTCAAATACACATCAGACAGATTATTGGTCACACACACCATTATTCAAAGTTGCAAGTCGAGCATTCAACCATCATTCCCCCAACCCAACAAACACTCTATTGTATCAACACATTCAATAAAAAAATATGTATTATTTGATGTTCCAATACATTTCCATGTGTCAAAAATTATTGGTGTCCAAGGTTTCTTGGTCAAACTGATAGATTTTTGTGTTTTGGTTTGGTTTTCAAATACTATAAATAGCAATATGTAAGCTATAGAAAAGAAGATTTGGTATGATTGCCAATGAGACAACTCTCCATAAAAGACCAAATGACACAGAAATTAAAATCAATTGGTCAACATATGGCCTTCAACAATGAACAAAGCCCATACCGCATAGTCCGCTGTAAAAGGTCCTGAAATGATAAATGTAAAACAATTCAAACGAGAAAACTAATGGCTAATTTATAGGTACAACAATAGACAGTAAGTTGATGGGCGAGACGTTTCAGCATGGGCACTCTTGTTTAGTTTGTTTTTAGCTTGGAACATTGCCAAAGATGTCGAGTTTGGATATTCGGTAGAAACTACAGGAAACCCTGTGTAAAAAGAGGGGGCAGTTATATACCACTACATGGCTGAGGCATATAAAAGACAGAACTGTATACAGACAAATTTGACAGAAAAAAAGTGATATCAGATGCTGAAAGGGAAGCATTGACTGGTTTTGCCATGTCTGCTATATGGACAATTGGTCAATGACATATTTAGTTATAAAGGTGGCAAAATATATTCTTGTTATAGCTGAGAACTTAGTCTAGTATAAAAAAAAAAAGAAAAGAAGATGTTGTATGAATACCAATGAGACAACTCTCCACAAGAGACCAAATGACACAAAAATTACAACTGTAGGTCACTGTATGGCCTTCAACCATGAGCCAATCCCATACCACATAATCGGGTATAAAAGTCCACGAAATGACTATGTTAAAAAAAATCAAATAATAAAACTAGTCTAAAACTTATTGACTATGATTATTTGTGACAGACTCAACCGTTAAAATTCTATTGACTTTCTGTTTAGACAGTAACACAATTAAGTGGACTAGTTCGTTGTTGGCTGAAGCAAGAACGTATATATGTTAGTTATACGTCATTGGCTTAAGATATACTTACAATGGGAAGAACATGTGACACCTATATCTGTGAAAACTAACAATGCACAATTCAGGGTACTTTTAATTCGAAAGTTCGTTTTTCTGTTCATTTTCAAACTTACAGTATTAACAGTGAGTATTGCAATACTTTCATGTGAATGAAAAATGTTGAAATTTTCCAGTTTGAAAGCATAACCTGTTCATGACAACTAAGTAGCTAGACTTTGAACATCTTAAAGTTTTTTTCACATAACTATTGGTTGTAGTTGTAACTTGTATATATGTGTGGTATTATTGACTGAGGGTATAATATGTATAAGGATTCAGAGGCGGATTTAGGGGGCAGGGGGCCCGGGTCCTCCCTTTTGGAAAACATTTGGTTGCTTAAATAGGGAATCAATGAAGCGTCTGAGGCAGTTAGTGGACCCCCACTTGTGAAAATTTCTTGATTCGGTCCGCCACTGGGATTATACATGTATTTTCTATTCTATGGAACGGTACTTACTGAGTATTTTTACTGGTACATATGCTTTGTAGAATTTATAATGGTTTTGTCCATTTTTTTTAATAAAGCAATCATTATTTATTATTATCAACCGGTTTTGTTTGTTGGCAACCTAAAATAGCTAAAGCACCAAACAGCAGATTCACTGTTACAGTCTTTAAGAGAGAAAAATAAAAACAAAATTGACGATAGCAATAAGTCATCTAAAAATTAAAGAAATAAGTAAAAAGCTGCATCGGTTATGATCACGACTAACCTCTCTAAACAGTTTTTCGTTTTACCTGCGTTGCAATCGTTTTAGTAACCAAATTGATTGATTACGTCCAGTGGCAAATATGTCATTCATGTCCAGGACGTGAAACCATTCACGATGACTACAATTAATAGGTAGGATATGTAATCGCAAGCGTACTCCGTCCTGGTGTACAAAAACCTATTAAGGACCCGTGGCAAATATTTCATTCATGTTCAGGACGAGAACAAATTTACAATGAAAACATTAGGTAGGACATGTAACCGCTAGACTCTGTCCTGTGTGTCCAACAGCATATTTAGGTCCAGTGGCAAATATTTCATCCATGTACAGGACGAGGACAAATTAGCAGTGCGGGATACGATAGGTTGGTCACAGGACTATGTCAACCTGTCCAATTAACTGGATGGAAAAAAATATTTTCACTGCTTCTACTAGACGAAATCCTTATGTAAGTTGGTCTGCAGCTTGGTAATGTTAAAGCCAGTAAATAAGTACACCCGCCGTGAATATTTGTTAGCACTGTATCCGTATCACAATGTTTCAAAGACATTTTGTTTATTAACTATGTTGTCCGCTGTCTCGATAATGTATATATATATATTATAAGAAAAAGCCCTGTGTAAGCCTGTACCCAATCGTTTATATATATATATATATAGTAGACCACACGAGTGAAGCTTAGGTGGTCGTGTGGTCTAGCGGGACGATAATCTCAGTAGCATGGGTTCGAATCCCCGGTGAGGGAAGAACAAAAAAATTGCGAAAGCAAATTTACAGATTTAACATTGTTGGGTTGATGTTTAGACGAGTTGTATATATACATAATGTACATATATTACATAATGCATACATATGTACACAGCCATGTATCACCATCATTGCTGATTATCCGATGGATACATCTGTTGTAGAGTTTTCACTGACTCAGACGTACTTGTATTACATATTTTTTGATAGGAAATAGCCTCCTGTATCCCTCCACTAGAATGATTTCGATTCAAAAAAATGGAATAATACTTTCTAGGAGAAAAAAAAACAATCTTTATACCCTTAAAGCTTTAGTTAGAGCACCGTGTCTGTCTATATTTCCGTTTGAACGGTATTTTTCCAATACAAAAGAATCATGTTTCAATGATTTGGAAAAATAATATACATGTATACAGCTATGCGACACCTGCATCACGTTTGTTTCAATCATTTTAAACATGTAATTGCAGTTACTTGTATGACTCGTAGGTAATATATATTTACTTATCGGTCCTTTAACAGTACTTTCGTCTGTACTATTATTTTTGTCTGTTTGTCTTTTAATTTTAGTCATGGCGATGTCAGTTTATTTTCAATCTATGAGTTTGACGAGGTTCTTTGATTCTCCCTCTGGTATCTTTCGTACCTCTTTCATACTATACATGTAAAACAAGTATACAAGCAGATATCATAAAAGAACCAGAATCAATGCATACAGACTGTATATAATGTATATAATAACCATATATAATACTTACAGACTGTTACTAAAAACACAGACAATACTTACAGACTATAACTAAGAACCAAATACCATACTTACAGACTGTTACAAAGAACCAAATACAATACTTACAGACTGTAACAAACAACCAAATACAATACTTACAGACTGTAACAAACAACCAAATACAATACTTACAGACTGTTACTAAGAACCAAATACAATACTTACAGACTGTTACTAAGAACCACAGACAATACTTACAGACTATATCTTAGAACCCAAGACAATACTTACAGACTGTATCTAAGAACCATAGGCAATACATACAGACTGTATCTAAGAACCATAAGCAATACTTACAGATTGTATCTAAGAGCCACAGACAATACTTACAGACTGTAGCTAAGAACCACAGGCAATACTTAAGGCATGTATCTTAGAACCACAGACAATACTTACAGACTGTATATAAGAACCACAGGCAAAACTTATCATGCTTATGGCATGTATCTAAGAATAACAGACAATACTTACAGACTGTATCTAAGAACCGCAGACACTACTTACAGACTTAATCTAAGAATCTCAGGCAATACTTACAGACTGTATCTAAGAACCACAGACAATACATACAGACTGTATCTAAGAACCACAGACAATACTTACGGACTGTATCTAATAACCACAGACAATAGTTACGGACTGTATCTAAGAACCACAGGCAATTCTTACGGCATGTATCTAAGAACCACAGACAATACTTACGGACTGTATCTAAGAACCACAGGCAATACGTACGACATGTATCTTAGAACCACAGACAATACTTACGGACTGTATCTAAGAACCACAGACAATATTACGGACTGTATATAAGAACCGCAGACAATACTTATGGCATGTATCTAAGAATAACTGACAATACTTACGGACTGTATCTAAGAACATCAGGCAATACTTACAGACTGTATCTAAGAACACAGGCAATACTTACATCATGTATCTAAGAACCACAGACAATACTTATGGACTGTATCTAAGAACCACAGGCCATACTTACGGCATGTATCTAAGAACCACAGACAATACTTACAGACTGTATCTAAGAACCATAGACAATACTTATGGCATGTATCTAAGAACCACAGACAATACTTACGGACTGTATCTAAGAACCACAGGCAAACTTACAGAATGTATCTAAGAACCACAGACAATACGAACAGACTGTATCTAAGAACCATAGACAATATTTATGGCACGTATCTAAGCATGCTAAGAACCACAGACAATACTTATGACTGTATCTAAGACCCACAGGCAATACTTTCGGCATGTATCTAAGAACCAGACAATACTTACAGAATGTATCTTAGAACCACAGACAATACTTACGGACTGTATCTAAGAACCACAGACAATACTTACGGACTGTATCTAAAACACAGACAATACTTACAGACTGTATCTAAGAACCGCATACATACTTACAGACTTAATCTAAGAACCAGCAATACTTACAGACTGTATCTAAGAACCAAGACAATACTTACAGATGTATCTAAGAACCACAGACAATACTTACGGACTGTACTAATGAACCACAGACAATAGTTACGGACTGTATCTAAGAACCACAGGCAATTCTTACGGCATGTATCTAAGACCACAGACAATACTTACGGACTGTATCTAAGAACCACAGGCAATACTACGACATGTATCTTAGAACCACAGACAATACTTACGGACTGTATCTAAGAACCACAGACAATAGTTACGGACTGTATATAAGAACCGCAGACAATACTTATGGCATGTATCTAAGAATAACTGACAATACTTACGGACTGTATCTAAGAACATCAGGCAATACTTACAGACTGTATCTAAGAAACACAGGCAATACTTACATCATGTATCTAAGAACCACAGACAATACTTATGGACTGTATCTAAGAACCACAGGCCATACTTACGGCATGTATCTAAGAACCACAGACAATACTTACAGACTGTATCTAAGAACCATAGACAATACTTATGGCATGTATCTAAGAACCACAGACAATACTTACGGACTGTATCTAAGAACCACAGGCAATACTTACAGAATGTATCTAAGAACCACAGACAATACGAACAGACTGTATCTAAGAACCATAGACAATATTTATGGCACGTATCTAAGCATGCTAAGAACCACAGACAATACTTATGGACTGTATCTAAGACCCACAGGCAATACTTTCGGCATGTATCTAAGAACCAGACAATACTTACAGAATGTATCTTAGAACCACAGACAATACTTACGGACTGTATCTAAGAACCACAGACAATACTTACGGACTGTATCTAAAAACCACAGACAATACTTACGGATTGTATCAAGAACCACATACAATACTTACGGACACGATGTATATAAGAACCACAGACAATACTTACAGACTGTATCTAAGAACCATAGGCAATACTTACAGATGTATCTTAGAACCACAGACAATACTTACGGACTGTATCTAAGAACCACAGACAATACTTACGGACTGATATCTAAGAACCACAGGCAATACTTACGGCATGTATCTAAACCACAGACAATACTTACGGACTGTATCTAAGAACCACAGACAATACTTACAGAATGTATCTTAGAACCACAGACAATACTTACGGACTGTATCTAAGAACCACAGACAATACTTACGGACTGTATCTAAGAACCACAGGCAATACGTACGACATGTATCTTAGAACCACAGACAATACTTACGGACTGTATCTAAGAACCACAGACAATAGTTACGGACTGTATATAAGAACCGCAGACAATACTTATGGCATGTATCTAAGAATAACTGACAATACTTACGGACTGTATCTAAGAACATCAGGCAATACTTACAGACTGTATCTAAGAAACACAGGCAATACTTACATCATGTATCTAAGAACCACAGACAATACTTATGGACTGTATCTAAGAACCACAGGCCATACTTACGGCATGTATCTAAGAACCACAGACAATACTTACAGACTGTATCTAAGAACCATAGACAATACTTATGGCATGTATCTAAGAACCACAGACAATACTTACGGACTGTATCTAAGAACCACAGGCAATACTTACAGAATGTATCTAAGAACCACAGACAATACGAACAGACTGTATCTAAGAACCATAGACAATATTTATGGCACGTATCTAAGCATGCTAAGAACCACAGACAATACTTATGGACTGTATCTAAGACCCACAGGCAATACTTTCGGCATGTATCTAAGAACCAGACAATACTTACAGAATGTATCTTAGAACCACAGACAATACTTACGGACTGTATCTAAGAACCACAGACAATACTTACGGACTGTATCTAAAAACCACAGACAATACTTACGGATTGTATCCAAGAACCACATACAATACTTACGGAACCACAGACTGTATATAAGAACCACAGACAATACTTACAGACTGTATCTAAGAACCATAGGCAATACTTACAGAATGTATCTTAGAACCACAGACAATACTTACGGACTGTATCTAAGAACCACAGACAATACTTACGGACTGTATCTAAGAACCACAGGCAATACTTACGGCATGTATCTAAGAACCACAGACAATACTTACGGACTGTATCTAAGAACCACAGACAATACTTACAGAATGTATCTTAGAACCACAGACAATACTTACGGACTGTATCTAAGAACCACAGACAATACTTACGGACTGTATCTAAAAACCACAGACAATACTTACGGATTGTATCCAAGAACCACATACAATACTTACGGAACCACAGACTGTATCTAAGAACCACAGACAATACTTACAGACTGTAGCTAAAAACCATAGGCAATACTTACAAACTGTATCTAAGAACCATAGACAATACTTACAGACTGTATTTAAGAACCACAGACAATACTTATTATAGATGGCATCTAGGAACCATATGCAATACTTACAGACTTATCTAAGAACCACAAACACTACTTACAAATTGTATATCATAACCTCAGACAATGCATACTATGGTTTGCTATGGGTAAATCATATTAATTTCCATGTGCATTTGTATTGTGTACATTTTCGTACATATTTCATCAACTATTTATTTAAGAGTTGTTTTCTGTACATGCCTCACATCTTTCATATTATCTATTTTTAACTAAATTAAGGCCAAGGTCTTTATTTATCTGCCTGTATATTTACAGTATAAGTACACTTCATAGACAAACAAACCATATTTGACTTCTAAAAACACACAACAGTACACAAACTGAAAGGTCTCACCTGCTTTACAGACCAATGATCTTAGGAGTCTTGTAGATTTAGGTTTCACTACAAGTATCACAGACAATTCACATTTCAGATAAATCCTGCCAGACACACACACACCTTACAAAGATTATATACACACCATATAGTTGACCTACTGCTTCAAGTGTTTGAGGAATGAAACTTAACATATAACTTTAAACATAAAATGAGGTCAAGCACATATGAACCCTGTCTGATGGACATGTAGACATTGCAAGAAACCCATATACCAAATATAGTTATCCTATTCCTTATAGTATCAGAGGCGGATTTAGGGGGGGGGGGGGCCTGGGCCCCCCCTTTTTGGGAAAAAATTTGGTTGCTTATACATGTATAAGAAATCATTGAAGCGTGACTGGACCGGGCCCCCTCTTAGGTCAGTCAGTGGGCCCACCACTTATGAAAATTTCTGGATCCGCCACTGAGTATGTATGTTATTCAAATGAAAATCATTTTTTACTTAGTGAATATATTGTAGTCTTCTTTTAATGAAATATAATTTCACACATGCTTAGCTGCAATACAGTCCATAATAGGCCTTATATTAGCTCTCAATTCCTGCTTTTTACAGGAAATGGGACTTTGAATATGACCCTGTGTAAGAAATTTTCTCTCTTCTTCTTCTTCTTTTTTTTTTTTTATATATAATAAAAGTTATATATTTAGACACCAACTTTCCTTTAAATATACATATTGGATTAAAAAATATCAATCAAAACATATCTAATCAATTTTGTTCTTTTATTATAAATCTTCTAATTTTCTAAATTTGCATATAGGTAATTGAATAAATTATCAGTAATACCTAAATAAAGTTTATAAAATATTAAAGAAAACAAGCATTCTGTGAGTATTGCATGGCAATAGTCCCTACATAGTCACCTAGTGTTAAGAATTCACTGTATTGGAACAAAATTCTAACTTGATCTATAACATGTCATGGTGTAAACAAATATCAAGTCAATATCTTCAAACATGATGAAAAAAGTTTTGATAACTGATTATCTATGTGAATTTTCTAAGTTCAAGGAATATAACTCTGCAGAAAATCATCAGACCAAAACAAAATTCAATCTTGATCTGTAACTTGTGATGATAAAAATATAAACCAATTATCATATCAATATCTTCTAGCACGACGAAAGAGTGCCGAAAACTAATTATTTTATTGATATTTCTAAGTTCAAGAGCCATAACTCTGCACAAATCAGAACAAAATTCAAACTTGAACTGTAACTTGTATTGATAAAACTATATACTAATCATCAAATCAATATCTTTAAAAATGACAAAAAAAGAAGAGTGGAAAATTGATTATTTAAAAAGTCTAAATCGAAGGATAACTCTAAAAAAAAAAAGCAGCCTCAGAACAAAATATGATTGTGATCTGTAGCATGTCATGATAAGACAATCTACCAAATATCAAATCAATATCTTCAAGCATGAAGAAAAATAGTGTGGAAATTAAACTGATTTGCAGGACTGACAGATCAAACCTAAAGTATACTTCGACTTCATCAGTAGGGGACTAATTATCCATACATATGTGACATGCGTCATGTAAAATTCATACTTATCATGCATAATATTATGGTATAAAAGAAGTAGACAAAAAAGTTACTAATTAAAAAAAAAGAGTAAGAGGTCACAATGTATTTTTGAGAGAATTCTTTTTGAATAGGAAGACTAATACAGACATTTTTTTTAATATATTCTAATCTATTATAAACCAAACAAATTTATTAACCAATTTACCATTTTCGAAAATTAATAATGCATAAGCAATATATCTTAGAAAAAGACAATAATTTATACATTTAAATAATTGTAAATGAATTATTTGTGACTCTGACTTTCTGTCTGGTTACTCAAGGTCCTTTGAATACTTTTTGTTTTTCAACACAAAAGGCAACAATCAAGGGGCATGACATATAAATAGTCAATTCAGTTTAAATATTTATCATAATTAAAAGTAAAATTATTTGTTATAATGAAGTATTAGCATATCATAATCATTATGTATGTTTTTCTGTATTTACAACAAATACATATACAAATCACATTGTGGGGAATATTAATCTAATGATGAATGCACTCTCTATACAATGAAGAAAATCCCCAATAAAAAATGAAATTTAAAGTATTTAAATACCAGAATTATACAAAAAGAATCACTGGTGTGACACTTTCCAAAGTTTCTTCGTATGTATGATGTCATCTTAAGTCTTCATAATCTAATGTCTTTTAAAATTTGTTTTTATTTATGCCAAGGTTCTCTAAGTTTTATTTAGATAGGCATTTATATTGTTATGGTATAAATGATAAAATTATGTTTTTTCAAAGTTAAATGCAATTGGGGGGGAAAGATTAATACTACACATATCAAGTAAGAAACAACACAGTTCATACCTACAAGGTACTAGTATTCAAGAATAACATCTTAATCTTATAAAATAAAAACCCAAAACAAAGTAACGGTACTTAAAACTTTAAATAGTAAATGTCAATGATACTCAAGAAGGAAAATGATTATAAACATCTACAACATTTTTAAAATGAGTAATTACCAAAACAGATATATTAGAACAATACATTACATGAATTTTACACAACTCTGTCATATAGTCATAAAATATAAAGCAAAACTAAATATTAAGTGCAAGTCTTCTCTGTTCTTTAAAGTCATTCTTGTCCTTCAATCTTTGACACTTGTATTGCAACCACTAAGGATCACTAAGATATATTGGTGAACCTAAAATAACATTGATTCATGTAAGTGCACAAAATATAGTTCAATTAATAGAATAAGCATTCATGTTAAAATGAAAAAGAAATAAGTTTGAACTGATCTGTTAACATCTGCACTAGATGACTGACTTTTCCAATGATGTGTTCAAAACTTAAGTTGAAGCTGTGTCTTTCTCTGATCTTCCTGCTTGGGAATGTTGCCAAAAATACCTTTTTTGGTTTAAGAATATTTTACCAAGTATAATTTAATATATTACTTAAAGTCCTTAAACATCTTTTATAGCTTGACAGTAAAATAAAAAAAACTCAAGTGTGATTAACATCTCTTAATGTTTAAAAAAAATTCCTCTTTTAATTCAAGGGCTGTGCAGATAATAACATTGATTATGTAAGACAATTTGTGTTTTGTTTTTATCCTGAAGGCTAGCCCACTGGATTTTTATTTGATATTTATACATATGTTCCAGACCAAAGGATAATTTGGGCTGTACATGTACAGTCTGGACAGTTTGCGAACTTTTACACAATATGCATACGGTTGGATTTGAGATAAACAAAGTGGTGATATAGATATAGAGAGTTGAGATAAATATACAAAATGGGGATATATAAACATAGTGGTGATAGATATGGACTTGAGATAAATAAACAAAGTGGTGTTATATATACAAGTGGGGATATATATAAACATAGTGGTGCATTTATAGAGTTGAGATTAATAAACAAAGTGGTGATAGATATAGAGTTAAGGTTAATGTATAAGTGGTGATTAATATATAAAGTGATGATAGATATAGACTTGAGATAAATTAATAAAATGGGTATAGATATAGCATGTATAGAGAGTTGAGATAAATATAGAGTTGAGATAAATATACAAAATGGGGATAGATATAGAGTTGAGATAAATAAACAAAATGGGGATAGACATACTTAGTGGTGATAGATAGATATAGAGTTGAGCTAAACTTACAATTGGTGAACAATATACATAGTGTGTTAGATATAGAGTCGAGATAAACATACAAAGTGGATATAGATATAGAGTTGAGATAAATATACAAGTGGTAAAAGATATACATTGTGGGGATAGGTATATATACAGAGAAGTGACAAGTATACAGAATGGTGAATAAATAAATTCATCATAGATACCAGGACTAAATTTTATATATACGACAGATGCTCGTTTTGTCTACAAAAGACTCATTAGTGATGCTCGAATCCAAAAAAGTTATAAAATAAAAAAAAAAAGCCAAATAAAGAACGAAGTTGAAGAGCATTGAAATCCAAAATTCCTAAAAGTTTTGCCAAATACATAGATATTCAAGGTGGTGAAATATAATTTAAATGTTAAATAAATACAAAGTGGTGACAGATATAAAAGGAGGGACACCTATATAGTGCTGGGACAGATATATATACATAGTGGTGATAGATATTCAAAGTGGTAATAGATTTACAAAGAAGTGACAAATATAGAGTGGGGTTGTAGATATATAGAGTAGTGATAGAAACACATAATTTTAATAAGAAGAGGTTTTAGATATACAAAGGGTGATAGATAAACAGAGGAGTGATTGATATACCTATAAATATTCTATACCATTTATTCCATTAGGAACATATACTGTTATATTTATTCCTGTGGAAATAATATTCCAGAATAATGTTTCCTTTTGGAACTTGTATTATGAAGGAACTTCAATTCCATGACAGTGATAGATATAGAGGTGAGATAAATAAACAATTAACAAAGTGGTGACAGATATACATAGTGGTGTCAGATATAAAGTTGAGATACATATACAAGTCGTGATAGATATACATAGTGGTGATAGATATATAGAGTTGAGATAAATAAACAAAGTGGTGATAGATATAAAGTTGAGATACATATACAAGTCTAAATAAATATACATAGTGGTGATAGATATAGAGTTGAGATAAATAAACAAAGATGATAGATATAAAGAAATGAGATAAATAAACAAAGTGGTGAAAGATATACATATTGGTGATAGATAAAGAGAGTTGAGAGAAAAATACAAAATGGGGATATATAAACATAGTGGTGATAGATATAGAGTTGAGATAACTCTAGAAGTTGTGACAGATACACATAGTGGTGATAGATACACATAGTGGTGATAAATATACACAGTGGTGATAGATAAACATAGTGGTGTTAGATACAGAGTTGAGATAAATAAATAAAATGGGGATAGATATAGACTTGAGATAAATAAACAAAACAGGGATATATAAACAGTGGTGTTAGATAAAGAGTTGAGATAATTAAACAAAATGGGGACAGATATACAAAGTGGTTATAGATATAGGGTTGAGTCAGAGATAAAAATACAAAGTGGTGAAAATATACATATTGGTGATAGATACAGAGAGTTGGAGCTAAATATACAAAATGGGGATATATAAACATAGTGGTGATAGATATAGACTTGAGATAAATAAACAAAGTGGTGTTATATATACAAGTGGGGATATATATAAACATAGTGGTGCATATATAGAGTTGAGATTAATAAACAAAGTGGTGATAGATATAGAGATTAGATAAATAAACAAGTGGTGATAGATATACATAGTGGTGTTAGATAAAGAGTTGAGATAAATAAATAGAATGGGGATAGATATAAGATTTGAGATAAATAAACAAAATGGGGATAGATATAGACTTGAGATAAATATACAAAATGGGGATACATAAGCATAGGGGTGATAGATATAGAGACATAGTGGTGATAGATATAGAGAGTTGAGATAAAAATACAAAATGGGGATATATATAAACATAGTGGTGATAGATATAGGGTGGAGATAAATATACAAAGTGGTAAAATATATATATATTGGTGATGGATATGGAGAGTTGAGCTAAATATACAAAATGGGGATATATAAACATAGTGGTGATAGATATAGAGACATAGTGGTGAAAATATAGAGTTGAGATAAATAAACAAAATGGGGATATGTATAGAGTGGAAATAAATAAACCAAAATGGGGATAGGTTTACATATTGGTAATAGATATAGAGTTGAGATAAATTTACAATTGTTGAAAGACATACATAGTTATGATAGAGAGAGTTGAGATAAATATACATAGTGGTGATAGATATAGATATAGATATGAAATTATACAGTGTGGTGATTAGTTTTCAAAATGTTGATAAGTTTACAGATTGGTGATATACAGAATGGTGTTCAATATATAGTGTTGGTATAGATATACAAAGCAAGTAGTGATATGTATATATGTAGAGTGTTTTGAAAGACACACAGGCTAGCAAACACCTTTATCCATACAGTGTAAATTCATTCATTTTTTATGAAACCATTTTTTTTTAACAAGATTAAAAAAAAACTACAGCTGTAAATTAACCTTTTGCAATGACTGGAGAATTCTTTATTTTCCTTGGTAAATTCTTCCACCAAACAAGTCCTCATTTTCAATCCAGCATGTTATCTGCAAAATATAATATACGTTTATACTACATGCGAGTACAGTAAAACTAATATCCTGAAAGTTTAAATAAGTAATTTTTTATTTGAAGTGAAAAGTCCTTATATAAAAAGGTCTTCAAATTGTAGGGTAATGAAAAAAGTGGTATAACCCTGATGGTTTTATACCTTAAAGTTAATATACCATCTACGATATTTTTTTGGGAATGATTGCTTTATAAACTGTGTATAGAAATAAGGTGAGGTCTCTGAAGGATTGTTCATTAAACCAACAATATACATGTAGGTAAAAATGATTAACCACAATTTTCTACAGGATCAACCATTATAAAACAAGCTATAAATTTGATCAACCATTAGTTTCCATTGGATCAGCCTTCATAAAACTAGCAATATAGTTGACATTGAAAAACTTCTATTTAATACTAGATCAATCAAAAAAACCAAGAAACTAAACATGCTTAAGTGAGGTTGATAAGCAGCTATTTCAGACTACATATATATATCTACAATACAAGCAATATAGGAAGGAATGATAAACCTCCATTTTATACAGTATCAGTCTTGAAACCTGAAACATAGATAAGGCTGATACATGTAATTTCCCATTTTATAATTGATATACCGTTTATAAAACAGGCATAATACTAGGTTGATAAGCTACAGTTTTTAACTGGATCAGCCTACATAAAACAAGTAATATATTATAAAGGAGAGGATGATGAACCACAATTTCAACCTGGATAAGCCTTTCGCAAAATAAGAATATAAGTAAAGTTGAAATACGACCATTAAAACCTGGATTAGCATTCATCAAACATGTCAAACTAACAATATAGTTGCATGAGGCTGATATCTATACTTGATCAGCCTTCAGAAAACAAGTAATAAAAGTGAGGTTGATGTTACACCATTTAAAACTGGATCAGACTTCAATCACTGAAAAAGAAATATAGGTGGAGTTTACATGATATATTTAGAAAAGACATTGGTGGATAAACAGCTATGGTTTTCAAAACAATGGAGGGGGAGCCAAGTTGCTGAATAAGTTAGTAAATAATTTACAATTTCAACATTTCAATTAAAAGCCTGTCAACATTCAGATTGTGAGTTTGCAATAGTATGTGGCAGCATGGCCAACTGTATTAAATTCCAATTTTAATTGACTAGAATTGATATTTTCCTGTTGAACAATATCTCTGGGGCAACTCAAAATATTTTTCTTAAATTTTCAGGATTGTTATTATAGTTTTTGAGATATTAGCCATAAAGTGCAGGTTTGGTAAAACAGATTTCTTGTGCCTTCATGAAGCGTTATTGATACTGGCACAGAAGTTGACCAAACATCATCTTATAAACTTTAAAAAGACATTGAAACATTAATTGTGACTCTTATGTTAATCATTACAAAAATAGTTTTTTTTTTATTTAAAAAATGGATAAAAGCCTTAAACTCAAAATGTTAACCTTTATCATGCAGAAATAATTTCCATCTTTATAGGCACAAATATTTTTTCCTTTTCAAGTGGAAATATTTTCCGCCTCTTTAGGTTGAATATTTTCAAGTGCTATATTTCCCTGTTATAGAACAGATTTTTTCCTTCCAATATAGGCGCATATTTTGGCTCTATTCCTACTTGAATATGTCTGGACCATGTAAGAAAGTTTCTAGGCGTAAAGGGGGACCTCAAACGGATTCCCTGTAAAAAAAACCCACCTGGAATCCATCAAAAATCCACATGGAATTTTTTTATTTAGGGACTACATTGTAATAAGAGGAGATTTTGAAAGAAAAGTTTACCGGTAACAAAGAATAATACATGTAATGTAAAACTAGGGGATAAACAATAGTGGACTTTTTATATGTGCTCTTATTTTTTGCAATTTCATACTTTTCATACCATTAAAACTATTAATCCCGCTGCAAATGTTTGCACCTGTCCTAAGTCAGGAATCTGATGTACAGTAGTTGCCGTTTGTTTATGTAATTTACATGTGTTTCTAATGTTTCTCCTTTTTGTCGTCTCGAGCCTTCGACTTTAGTCGAAAAAGCGAGACTAAGCGATCCTAAATTCTGTCGTCGTCGGGTGTCGTCGGTGTCCAGGAATATTCACTCTGTGGTTAAAGTTTTTGAAATTTTAATAACTTTTTTAAACTATACTGGATTTCTACCAAACTTGGACAGAAGCTTGTTTATGGTCATAAGATAGTATCCAGAAGTAAATTTTGTGAAAATAAAATTCCATTTTTTGCTTATTTTACTTATAAATGGACTTTGTTTTTTCTGCGGGGAAACATAACATTCACTCTGTGGTTAAAGTTTTTAGAATTTTTATAACTTTCTTAAACTATCCTGGGTTTGTACCAAACTTGGACAGAAGCTTGTTTATGATCATAAGATAGTATCCAGAAGTAAATTTTGTGAAAAAATAAATCCATTTTTTCCGTATTTTACTTTTAAATGGACTTATTTTTTCTGCGGGAAAACATTACATTCACTCTGTGGTTAAAGTTTTTGAAATTTTTTAAATGACTTTCTTAAACTATCCTGGGTTTGTACCAAACTTGGACAGAAGCTTATTTATGATCATAAGATATATAGTATCCAGAAGTAAATTTTGTAAAAAGATGACTCCATTTTTTCTGTATTATACTTTTAAATGGACTTAGATTTTCTTCCAGTTAACATTACATACAGTCTGCATTTAAAGTTTTTTAAAAACATTTATTAGATTCATTAACTATCATAGATTTTTACCAAACTTGGACAGAAGCTTCTTACAATCATAAGATAGTATCAAGAGAATATTTTTATTGATTTTTTTCCCTCATTTTTGTTGAGCCTGCCGTTTACAGCAAAAGTAGGCGAGACACTGGGTTTGTTGTTTGGTGTGAGCCAAGGCTCTGTTTTGAAGGATGTTCATTGGCCTATAATGGTTTACTTTTTTTTAAATTGTTATTTGGATGGAGAGTTGTCTCATTGGCACTCACACCACATCTTCCTATTCTATTTTCCCTGAAATATTCAAAAAAGACATATTCTGACCGAATAGAATCTCAAAAACACATTTTGCCTTGAAACACTTGTGAAATAGGGATATTAGACTGTTAGTTTTCCCGGTTCAATGGTTTTACACTAGTAATTTGGGGGCCCTTTAGAGCTTGTTGTTCGGTGTGAAGCAAGGCACTGTGTTGAAGGCAGTACATTGAACTATAATTGTTTACTTTTATAAATGGTTATTTGGATGGAGAGTTGTCTCGTTGGCACTCACACCACATCTTCCTATTTCTATACAGTTTGTGTATATCCTGATATTATACCCTGATGCAGAGCAACTATATACTCATTTTCTTAATTTTTCTCCTTATTTCATATATTTGACTATAAAAGAAAACTTAATTGTTTCTAACTTTAATGCCAAATTAGATTTTTTACCCAAATTAACATTCCATTGAACATGGAAAATGATAGTGCGAGTGGGGAATCCGTGTACTTTGGACACATTCTTGTTATCATTCAATGGGTCCACAGATATTTTATCATGATGCTGTGCGATTTGGATTTAAAATTATTTTTTGCTAAAATCCCAGTAGATCATATGATCCAAAAACTTCATTCAATCCCATGTTCTATAATTTTAACAGCAGCAGCCAGGTTTGTTGATGGATTAAAACTAGGCAACATTTTTTTTTTCTGTTTTTGTTTTCAACTTTAAATTTAGTTTAATCAAAAGTAGGGTATGGAAATTATACACAATACTTATTACAACAAAGCACAGATCAAGTTAAAAATTGGATGGCTTCAGGAGTTGTGCCCCTGTTTTTAACATAAATTTCTGATCTTTTAGTTTCTGCTTTCTAACTATAGTTTGTCTCCTCCAAATTTCATGAAACTCCATACACTATGCTGAATATATAACCAGAAACACAAATCAAGTTTGTCATTGGTTGGTTTCACTTAAACTGTTCTTGAGTTATGCCCCTTTATAAATTTATATTGAAAACTGTATAAAAATCGCTCATACAGTTGCTCGGTAATAATTTATTGAAAATTATTGATTTTAGTTGAAATGATAGGACAATTTTTTAGTGGGAACTCACTTTTGTCCAACGACTTTTGTATTTGGACCAGTATAAGTTGGTCCCTTCCGTAAAACATTCAGTATGCCTTCTAGTCCAGTCAATCTAGCATAAATTTGACCCTAACCCTAAAGTAATTGCAACAGAAGATTTTTAAGTTTTAATCTTTTGCATTATACCCCAAATATACACAGAAATAAGTCCCATCAAATCTAACTTGAGGAAGACTAAAAAAATCACTATTTAAAATTCCTATGGAGATTTGCATTGAAAAAGTAGATAACTCTCGCAAAAAGGCAGAAATTTGAATAAAAATTGATAGAAAGTTATTACTTTACTGCTTCTATTCATCAGAATGTATTGATTCTTGATTTTTTAGCTGTCTTTAGAGTATAACAAACAACTCTAAAGGTGTTTTATATCTTTTATCAAGCTATAAACTTAATTTCATAATTCATTGGTTGACCCTTTTTTGAATTTTTCAACGTGTCAAGGTAAAGAATCTCAAATTTAATCAAAATAATTAAGCATGTATTCTTCTTTTTTGTGGTTTAAAGTTTCTTTAGATAAGTAAGTTGCTGAAAAATATAATATACAGATGTAAACAATACCAAATTTTCACATTACTTTTTCTAAATTGTCACAAAGCTTCAAATTTGCAATTTTTTAAATGAAAAATGCATGGAAAAAATAAAACTACCCATAACACTTAGGTTTTGTACATTTCATGAGCAGAAGATTATATAATTTAGTCAAATACAAACCTATAACCCCATTTAAGTTTCATACTTTACATAAATTTCAAGAAAAACAACCAAAATCTGACCAAAAAAAGACTTATTTTTGCAAGAGTTATCTCCCCTTCTAATGTTAATTTCCATAGGAAATTAAAAATGCTGATTTTGAGTTTTTCTCAAGCTGGGAACAGTATATTTAGTATATATAACATATTATATAACATGTTCCTGCCTCAAGTGAAGTTAGATTTAATGGGACTTTTTTCTGTGTATATAAAAAGGGCATAATGCTATATAGATTATAACTAAAACATTTTCTGTTGCAATTAGTTTGAGGATAAATCTTAGATTGACTGGACTACGGTATTCGGAATATACATATATTAACAAATATTGTCAACAATTTCAATAACGGCCGGGAAACAGACTAACATCTCAGTCTGGTAAGTCTAGTATTTTATTTTTGTTTCTGGAACGCCTCACATTTTCTATAATTTTATTATCTATAGCATGTATAGGACTGTCTACGAGTGCAGCTAAAACAAAAAATATATCATTTACACCCATTACTCTTTGGCCTTCTTCCATCTTCATCGTCATTACCAGTCTGTCCCGATTTTGTTGTTCATCTACTCTTGACTCTTGCTGATCCGACATGCTGTAATGGCCGTAGAAATTATTTATTTTTGTAGAAATATTAGAAGCAGCTCAGGAAAGGGATGCTGGTCTAGTTCCGGAACAAATCACCTGTTTACTTAGTCTGTTGTAATAAGCTAATAGCATACTGTACCATACTATACCGTACATACAGTATACGTTGTTACTATTTCTAGAAGACAAATAACACTAATAACTTTCTTATTGATAAAGCAAATAGTTTTTGGATGGGGTGGCTTTGTCTATATGGAATTTTGTGTTTCTTTGTAAGATATGACGTTGCTCGATATTTATACATCACGTCATTGTGCTACTGATTTTTTTTATTCTTGTCTAACATATTTGCTACTGTGCTTCGTCTATATTCCCTTTTGTGATTCTTTGTTGCATATTTGATTGTTTTATAGTGATTAAGATGATAACACATTAATGTTGATTGCTGTACCCAAATTTTTGACATTTTTACCGTTTATGTTTGTTTTGTTCACACATCGTTGTCAATATAATGGAACGTTATGCGACTGACAAACAATTGAAAGGTTCACTGGGGTAAAGCTGATGACCGTAACTGCATTCACGGTCATCCCAAGATGTCAGCTGAAAAATTAGGTCAGTATTTGTATTGTCTGTTAAGGTGTTTCTACAAGGCCGTAGCTACCCTTGAGGCAAGTGAGGCAATTGCCTCACTAAAATTTCGACACTGATTATTTTTTTTTATACATATATATAAATATAATAGTCATTTGTTGTTCTGTCTCAACCTTGATTTCTATAACTTGTTATCATTCCTTTTCAACTATTCTTCCTGGATATAACTCAGCATCTCAACGGGTGATGTTTCTCAATTACATTAACCTAGTAACGATAATCATCATGGATCTCTAGTTAAAAACAGGCTCTTGCAGAAAAAGAAAAAGCGACACTGAAGGTAAAGAAGGAATAATTCTAGTAAACTATTTTTGTGAATAGAGTCTGAGTATTGCATATAACTTCATTAGTACAGTCAAAAAACGATAAGTAGACTGACAAATCAAGTATACTGGTCTTCGGAAGGGGGCAGTCCTGTCTGCGTATTCATTTCTCCGTTTCAACAACTTTTGACAAATCAAGTACTGGGCATCGCAAGGGGGCAGTCCTGTCTGCGTATTCATTTCACAAACTTTAATCTTTCTCTTTAGAGATAAATAAAATATAAATAATATGAAACATGCATGGATTAGTTTTTATCCATGTTTCTTTAACCTTAAAAATTGAAAGAATATCCCAAATTCCAATTTGATATTATTCAGGAATGGTAGAACCTTTAACACAGGATTTCGTCTTTACTTATTCGGGACTACGGAATTTCGTTTCTTTATATTCGGGGTTTCGGAATCGGACACCCCTAATCCCTAGCCCCTAAATTTATAGATTCTGGAACTGAAATACCACCAACTAATTCCAGAAATAATTGTAAATTACGGCCCTACATGTAAACGTCAAAAACTCTATTCCAATTTCCCCTGTACCCATATCAGATATACTTACTCTATAGATAGAATCATATACCTGAATCTTATCTCATTCTATCCCCTCGCCGCGATTTAGCCTTTTTGTGCTAATGCGGCGTAAAGCAACCAACAATCAATCAATCAATCATTCTATCCCTAGTTTGTCTACTCTTTGTCAGCATAAAAGCGAGTTTAATATTTTGTAACTGCGACTGCATGATGGTGCTTACAGGAAAGCTTAATTCTTTTTTGCAAACAAAACTGTTACTACCGATGCTGCTAACGAATTGCTGATGGAGAAGGAATTGGAAGAAGACATTGATCATTGTATTGATGATAATGTGCTACCTTAAGAAAAGAGCATGCATGAGTGGCGAGAGATTGTGTGGTCTTGCCATGCTCCATGTTCATCGCGATAAGGATATCAGCAGACCAAATTATGATTCCCAAACGATTTGACTGAACCGGCAATAGAAAAATTTGGCAAACTCTACTGAATCGATGTTTGTTCTATGTTCTGGCAGCAGACTCAAATCAGTGATATTTGGATGTTTATCTTGCATATAAATTTAAATAAAGTTGTTAAAAATTTGGTGTTAGTAAAAGTCTTATAATATGAAAAATTTATATAAAAAGTGTCCAAATTCAAAACATTATCAAACTCTCTAAAAATGCATAGAATGCAGGATTTTGCACCATTTATTTCATACCCTCCAAAAAAAAATTTCGCCTCGCTTCGCTCGGCTCAATTATTTTGCCTCACTAAAATAAGATGCATAGCTACGGCCTTGTTCTACATCATTTTCTTTACAAAGCATACTTTGATACGATGTAAATTTATAAAAGATTCACACGGAAGTCACAAATCTCTACTGATGAACGTGTATAAAACGGGAATTTGGATTTGAAAAATTCGCTAGGATGACCGTAAATCGTAATCGAGATGACCGTAACAGGATTAGCGATTCATAACAAGGCTGACCGTAATTGGTTAAAAGATGACCGTAAATTGTTAAGGATGACCGTAATTTATAAAGAATGGCTAAATTTAAAAGGATGACCTGACCGTCAATTGAAAGAAATATCCATATTTGTATGCATTTTTTTTTGTTGAGTAAAAATTAAAAAAAAATGTTTTAGCATTTAAAGTATAGAAAATTGTTACATTGTATTTGCCGTTTTTATAATCAATTTCTGTGATAATCGAAGTGCCGAATTATGTATATCGTATTACATGCATGGCCGGGATCCCCACAAAATAAAAATAACTTCGTAAATGCATCTCATTCTGATTTTAGTGGTTTGGGGACGAACACAGTATATATAAAGTCTGGCACGACCTCCGAAAATCCAAAGTAAAAACATATTATGAAAGGACGAAAAGTGAAAATTTTCGTTTGCAAAATCTAATTCTAGTATCTAGTATTGGTCATGTGAGCTGATGTGATCTGTCTTGTCTCACTTTGCTTCCGTCGATCTGCCCGTCTATCTGTCAACTCTTAACATTTCCATCGTCCTAACCTAGTTTGTCGAGGATGGTGTTATGGAGTGTAAAAGTAATTCTTAAGTGTTTGGGTTTCATTTCACATAATTGAAACCATGTTGAATGGCTAAGACACATTGACGACCTGCAAACAAGGGCTTCTTATTTTCGTGATGTTTTTGTTTTTATGTCTATCACAACTACCAGCACCAATGTCTCTCAAGGATTGGTTGACAGATATTTATGACCTGATATTGATATATAGATTATTTTAGAAGTGCTGGTGTCTTGAGTGTAGATTGGTTTGCATAAGAACACAGAATCAAAATAAAATGTTCGCATGATCTTCAGCTTCTGTTTTTGGCTGCAGCTTTATAAATTCAATCATAGATATGCAGAATGAATCTCTGACATGAAGTGCGTAAGGCAGCAACCATTTGATTTTCTGGGGGGGGGGGGGGGGGGGGGGGGGGCTATGTTTTTTTTTTTCTGTGCAAACTTTTTTTTTCGCCTTCGACGAGGAACATCTATTATTTAGGGACAAACCGAAAACAATTTTTTTCTTTCAATTTTAGCATAACATATACAAAAACCAAAGCGCTTCATACTAAAAATGTGCGCACGGTCAACGCTTTTACAACCCTATAAAGTTACAAAAAGAAGCATTCAATACTTATAATTACATTTTTTAGCTAAGATCATGAAAACACGATTTTTATCTCAATTTTTTATTTAATTCACCTGTGCACTTTATTGTGGGAGCTCGTGTGATCATAAATGATAAATGTTATTGTCTAATGCAATTGTTTGAGGAATAACACGTGATGTGCAGTTAGCCAATCAGAATAACGTATTATAATGAAACATACATCTAATTTAATTATTTATTATAAAGAATTAATAGGAATCTCAGAAATAAAAAAAAAATCTTTTGGCTTGTAGTTGGATGCTACATATGACGAACCATGTATTTGAAGCACGTCTTATTTTTGTCTACCTTTATGATAATGTTGTCTAATAAATACGTCTTACACAAACATGATTAATTATTTGATACCAGAAAGGTAATACAAATACGGATATTTCTTGGAAGTGACGGTTGTACTATGAAAGTTACGGTCATCCTTTATAAATTACGGTCATCCTTTCGAAATAACGGTCATCATTTTACCAATCACGGTCATCCTTATTATATGTTACGGTCATCTTGAAAATATTTTAAAGATGATTTACGGTCATCTTAGCGAATTTTTCAAATCCAATTTCCCGTTTTATACACGTCCCTCGGTAGAGATTTGTGACTTCCGTGTGAATCTTTTATAAATTCACATCGTACCAATGTATGCTTTGTAAAGAAAATGATGTAGAAACACCTTAACAAACAATACAAATACTGACCTAATTTTTCGTCCGACATCTTGGGATGACCGTGAATGCAGTTACGGTCATCAGCTTTACCCCACTGAAGGTTTAGCTAGCTATAAAGCAGGTTTACTCCACCAGTTTCTACATACAAAAATGCCTGTACCAAGTTAGGAATGTGACAATTGTTATCAATTTGTTTGATGTGTTTGAGCTTTTGATTTCGAACATTCCGTTTTGAATTTTCCTCGGAATTCAGTATATTTGTTATTTTACTTTTTGCAAGATACTTTTGTATGATGCATGTTTCAAATGAGTATAAAAGCAAGTCGTCAAATAGTGGTGTACAATAAGTAACCAATGGAACACCAAATTAAACAAATATTCTGTCGATATGTAATCCGGTATTCAGCATTATGATGATGTCTCCTCGATGTACATGTTATAAAATTGAGAATGGAAATGGGGAATGTGCCAAAGAGACAACAACCCGACCATAGAAAAAAACAACAGCAGAAGGTCACCAACAGGTCTTCAATGTAGCGAGAAATTCCCGCACCATCAGGCGTCCTTCAACTGGCCCCTAAACAAATATATACTAGTTCAGTGATAATGAACGCCATACTAATTTCAAAATTGTACACAAGAAACTAAAATTAAAATAATACAAGACTAACAAAGGCTAGAGGCTCCTGACTTGGGACAGGCGTAAAAATGCGGCGGGGTTAAACATGTTTGTGAGATCTCAACCCTCCCCCAATACCTCTAGCCAATGTAGAAAAGTAACGCATAACAATACGCACATTAAAATTCAGTTCAAGAGAAGTCCGAGTCTGATGTCAGAAGATGTTATATGCAAGACTGTAATGGGTAGTCAATGTCGTTTACCCGCCATGTAATTCCAAAACCACCCTCCAAAAGTTAATGTCGAAGCCAGGAACAAGTTAATTCTAATATAATTATAATGCATGTTGACCGTGGACAAGTGGGATTCAGAAATTAAAAAGAACTGTGTAATATATATTTATTTTATTGCACATGTAAGACGACTGGATAATACAATAACATTAAAGGTACCAGTTTTAATAAACCAGGTGAGCATTTCTATAAATTAAGTAAATCAAAAGACAATATTGAAAGTAAATGATAAATCTATTCTGTCCGTGTGAACACTTTAAACTGGAATTGTAATCCATTATCTTCCTGAATGTCTGGGTATACTCCTGCCTCCCTGTAACATAAATTTCATAAATATAAAGATATTAGTAGGCGAAAATGTTAATAAGAACATTAAAAGCATAGTTAGAAAATTCATGCGAGTAACAAGGAGAAATGGTAACGTATATTTTCATAAACTGTGCCTTATTTCACCAAGAATCATTCAATATAACTGTCCCTACCACTAATACTATTAAGTCATGTCGACGATCGTTGTCAGTTTATTTTCGATTACTAGTATGAGTTTGATTGTTCCTCTGGTATCTTTCGCCCCTCTTTTAGAGGAATATTTTCAAGTTGACCAAATGAAGTCTTTGAAGCAGAATTGGCAATGCAAGTCAACTATCTATTATGTTATTAATTCATTGAATCGTCGGTATTTTTGTGATTTTACTTTTTACCTTTTTAAAACGTTAACTAATGTTGTATGTAAACAGAGTTCCGCTTATAATTGTTCTGACTAAACAACTTTGTGTCCTCACTTCCAACGCACTTGTTATGCACATATTATTTATTCTGTAAATGTAAAACCTCAAAAACATACCCAGTTTCCTTGAAACAGCTTGGTATTGGAGGAAAGAATGTATCACTTGGGAAGTCCTTGTATATTTCTGTGAGGTATATTTTCTTACAACATGAGTGGTGTATTGCATCCTAAAATATTAGATGACACATTAGACATTGACCTTGAAATCAAGTATGATGCCTTCATTTGCATTCCAAAATAAAAAAGCTTAAAAACTGATGTGTTATAAATTTGACTAACATTAAGATAAACATTGATAAAAGTTAAAAGGAATCCTTCATTTTTGACTAAAATTGTATTATTTGTGAACCTTATATAGCTCTTTAACTGTTTCGTTTGGCTCTCATATATCCAGATCTGAGAGTTCGTGATGAAGATATACCTAACTAGATGTGTCGAAACGAAACGAATGGTACCGTCTCAAAAAGTTGGAAAATCTGCAATTTCACCAACACATGTGGACACAAACATGATGGTAGTCTCACATATCAAAAATCAGCTCAAAATCTGAAGGCGTATAGATAACTGTGATTTTCAACAATTTTCCAAGTCGTAAACCTTATTTTCCGCAAAAATCAGCGGAGCGGAACCAAACTTAAACTTGATCTGTAACTTATCATGGGTAACTGACATACCAAAAATCAGCCAAACAACTTCGGTACTAACATAGTTTATAACAAAAATTCAACTGTTTAGGTAATCATTCATTCTGGCTATCAAGTATTTGGCTTTTTATGCCCCACCTACGATAGTAGAGGGGCATTTTGTTTTCTGGTCTGTACGTCCGTTCGTTCGTTCGTCCTTCCGTCCGTTCGTCCCGCTTCAGGTTAAAGTTTTTGGTCAAGGTAGTTTTTGATGAAGTTGAAGTCCTATCAACTTGAAACTCAGTACACATGTGCCCTATGATATGATCTTTCTAATGTTAATGCCAAATTAGTTTTTTTACCCCAATAATGCAAATTTCAGGTTAAAGTTTTTGGTCAAGGTAGTTTTTGATGAAGTTGAAGTCCAATCAACTTGAAACTTAGTATACATGTTCCCTGTGATATGATCTTTCTAATCTAAATGCCAAATAAGAGTTTTTACTCAAATTTCATTGTCCACTAAACAAAGAAAATTATAGTGCGAGTGTGGCATCCGTGTACTATAGACACACTCTTGTTTGGTTCTTAACTAAAGTAAATCAAGAAAAGGCGATTTTTTTTGGTAACATTTTATTTCAGTAACAAGTTACCTACAAATTTGTATTATTACTACATGAATTGTTTCAAATTGTCTTACATGGTGATGCAGGGTCGTTAATGAAGCTATCTCTGCCATAAATTAAGAGAAGTCTCAAACATGGGGTAAGTGAAAAACACAATTTGCGTTGAAAAGAATACAAAATCATCAAAAACTTATTATAATCAACGAAGTTATCTTACTGTAAACGTCAAATTTACGGTAATGAGCAATGCAGTTTTGAGTATGAAAGAAATCGGATGGATGCGGTGTAAATATCAACAAGACAGTAATAAATCCAGACAAACAATAATCCACATCTATACTATTAAACGAGAAGACCACATTTTGGGTGTCGCTTCTCTTCTTTCCACAATAAATTAATCAACACACCTCTGTGTCCTATATGTACAGTGCATAGTCGCATTTGTCATCCATTCATATGATTATTCAGATTGAGTTATTTTGGGAGAAAAACGAGAAAAAGGGCATCCGAATATTGTCCCGTCATTGGACCAAATTTTAAGTCAGGTTATACTTCCGGTTTGCGTTTTTCTGTATAGGCTTTGAACATACATATACTACGAATAAAGTGTATTTTCAGAATTCTATCTGCTATCATTTTGAAGTTTACTATCCACGGTGGTCACAGAGTTTATTAAATAGAGAGGGTCTGTATACTATATCAATGACCACCATCGATCGATTAGAAAACTTAGAATTGAAAGTAAATACACTTTATTTATATAGTGTTCAAAATATACAGATAAGCGCTAAAATTATTCATGTGCACTTTTGATACCTTTTCTGAAATTCTCCAGTCATTAAATCTTTTACATTATTCATTGATTACAAAAAAAAGAAGATGTGGTATGATTGCCAGGTTAACAACTCTCCACAAGAGACCAAAATGACACAAAAGTTAACAACTATAGGTCATCGTACGGCCGTCAACAACGAGCAAAGACCATACCGCATACTCAGCTTTAAAAGGCACCGAAATGACAATGTAAAACAATTCAAACGAGAAAACTAGCGGCCTTAAATATGTACAAAACATGAACGAAAAACAAATATGTAACACATAAACAAACGGCAACCACTGAAGTACAGGCTCCTTACTTAAATGTTCATAACATACTAAATGTATATTCATATTGAAATTGATAGAAAACCACAAATTGGGAATTTTGGAAATAGAGGAGGAGAGATTAAAAAAAATATTTTCCTGTCCCCAATAACCTATGATTTATGATACTTTTGCTGAAATTCTCCAGTCATTCAATATTTCACAAAATTCTTCCAACAACACTTTACATACTTTAAACTACGCTCTGAATGCCCGCGATTTCGCGGGTGTGTTCTAGTAATATGTAAATAACAACATCTCTTCTTCAATAATTATCAATTATTAGTGATCTGATATGTCCAACTCTAAAGCATCCTCTACCCAACAGCGTAGGAAGTTCTTAATAATTTACATACGGTAACAAGGATTTGACTTGAGCAAATATTCATAGACAAAGGACTAGATATTGCCTTATGTTAACTTAGTTTTTTGTTTTATCATTTAGCGTGTATGTCTATTTTGATATTTATATCATATATTTTTTTAAGTATAACAACTATTTGTCAATGTATAGACCTACCTCATAAACGTTTTTCCCACCTTCAAAACACCCTGGCATACTCGTTCCCATTTCATAAGACTTACATCAAATACCTTTTGACCACATAACACATAACACCAAATAACTTTCTCAATCTTTATTTTTACATCATATACTGTCGCCCTTACACACACCCTTTTTTCAATGTTTATACTTACAATACATACTTTTGTCGGTGAATTCACTTATATGATATATATTTTCCCCTAAAAAAACACCAATTTTCCAATGTTTATACTTTCATCATCTACCCCCCCCCCCCCCAAAAAAAAATTAAATAAAACAAAAACAAAAAACATTTGTCAATGTTTACACTTTCATCATGTACTTTTGCCCCCAAAAAATACCCAATTGTCAAAGTTATACTTACATCATATACTTTTTGTCCACCTAACACCCATACTCGTTCACATTTTCCTTCTTGTTTTAATGTATTTGCATATATCAAGGCTGTATCTAAGTTGTCTGTAACTTTATTTATATACTCATCGGATTCTAGTTGATCCCTGTTGAATGTAAAAAAACTATGTTACGGTATCTCCCAGTCCCTGTATCAATCGATACTAAAACATTAGCCAATCACAATCCATATTCACTCTTGTTTCATTGTAAAAAGTAAAAACACAAAAAATTCTGAACTCTGAGGAAAATTCAAAACGGAAAGTTCCTAATCAAAAGCATAATCAAATGATAAAACACACCAAACGAATGGATAACAACTGTCATATTCCTGGTTTGGTACAGGCATTTTCAAATGTAGAAAAATATGGATAAAACCCTGCTTTACAGAGCTAAAGCTCTCACTTGTATGACAGTCGCATCAAATTCCATTACATTTACAACGAAGCATAAACAAAACAGACATAATAGATAAAATTGTCCCAAGGGTGACTGGGGAATAGAAATATGGTCACTTGGTCTTCTTCCGACCGGCAGTAAAACGCTTGCCGATTTGGGTGTCCGTTTGGCTGTGCGGGATGTATTAAGTTCGCAGCCACGTCCGGTCAGATTGGGGACGTTAAATCCGATGCCTCGTGTAAGGAGTGTGCCACGCTATTTGTACGTTAAGAACCCTTGCAACAACTCTTTGAGGGGTCCGTAGGTGGCCTGTTGCAAGGCAAAATTTCTGTCCCTATCCAATATACCCTCATTTTCCAATGGCAGTCCAAATTTCCCAGATCATCATCCCAGATGGCCTCTATTATTTCAAGACCTACCTATAGTATTTATTGTGAACTTGTCGTCCTGAAAATGCATGAAATATTTGCCACTAGACGGTAAGCAACCAACAATCAATCAATCAATAAAATTGTCAAAATTATAATCCTTTCGTTTCATTTTATCCTCCTGAAATTAAATGTTATCTTATTTTAACAGTTTTGAGGCACCATCAATTGTAAAAGGTAGTAATGTCCTGTGATATGTTCTGGAAATGAAATAGCACTGTCTAACTATGTAAACACAAAAGTTTTTTGTTCACATTTTCTCATTAAACCGTTCGTTTTATCCCAGATATGTATTAACATAATTCCCCACTATCTAAATGCTAAATTTAACGAGAAAAAAATCCAATTATTTAGTCAAAAGGTCAGTATCGAAAATCTGGTGTACTCGAAAAGTATGTGAAATTGAAAATTATCTTTAATAAAAAGGTTTTTCAAAATTTTCTATATTTTTTTAATTCCATTTTACTATTTTTAACCTTGAACAAGCCTAAAGTTCATACATCCTTACCTTTTGGAATGAGAAATAATGACGTTCAGATAGCCAGGGTGTGTCCGTTCCAAACCTTTAGTGCTTTCCCATGTCATTCGCCCTTTTATCACCACTGTGTATTTTCCTGTACAATGTTACAGATACTATTTGTCAATGATTGCATTTATGCAATTTACGATTGAGCATATATGCAGATTACAGCATGCTGACACTTGTTTAGTTATCATTCACGTAAAAGCATTAAACAAGAGAACAGTGAGCATTCATAACTTGTGATTGGCTGTCTGGATTTATTTGAAACTGGTAAAGTTTTAAATTTGACTAACGTATGTATTTTGAATGAAAACCTATTTAAAACTATAAGTTTTGTGAAAGCAACCATGATGAGGATCAAATCATCCAAAAACCAAAACCATTATTAGGGGATGTAACAATGAATCGTATTGATTTAATTTGTAAAAAAATAAAGCAACATTCATCAGCAAACAAATGGCGTTATGCCTGAATCTTAGATTGTGTTCCGAATCTTAGATTGTGTTCCGAATCTTAGAATGTGTTCCGAACCTTAGAATGTGTTCCGCAGTCAGGCCTCTTCTAGAACTTGTTGCTGCATCCTAAACTGAAATCACGGAGGCATGATAATGACTCCTCAATAATTAATCGTTTTTCTACAATCTGTGGGATAATTTCTAAGATGCAAATACATGTGATTTCGACAATGTCCAATGTAACATACAGTTTTGATTTTAAATCCTCATCGAATGAGAGTTTTAGCATTATGCATGCTTAATAGTCAAGTCTGTGAAGCAGTTTTCTATAATATTATTTTACATGTATCTCCTTAAGAACATAATGTCAGGATCACCAGCTTGAATTTTAGATCGGCTTAAAAACAGCATTTTCAGTAAGACAATTCTATGATGATGGAAGCATAATATCAATCAAACGTCTGAAGCAGTTTCCGAAGATCTTTCAAGTAAAGAAAACAGAATAATTTCTTTAATACAAAAGACACAACTGCAACAAAACTTTTTGCTGCAGGGTTTGTTTTTATTAATGATGATGTACAATGTTACACATCAATCTATAAATAAATTATCTAAATTATCTACATCAACCAACAGGATGCAATAGTTCACATTACTTCCGAATGTCTTACCTTTAATGGTTGGACTACATTTCTGTGTATAATATTCGTAGTCTTTCCTGAAAAAAAGTATTTCAACCAATTGTTTATTATATGATAATGATTATATGTTATTGTACCGTTTGCACGTGTCCTATTCCAGTCTGTGATATTTTTACTGTGTGTAAATTACAATGGCGTGTAAAACATGCATAACAAAAGGCGCATCGGGTCTTACTCTTTTTATAGCTTATTGGATTTCCTCAGTTTCCCTCCGTTAGATTAATTTCTCTGTTCCTAATCGTATTACCTGATTTCAAACAACGGTCTTACGGACTTACGCAATGATACTTGAAAGTAACCGGCTTCAAGTTTATCATATAGTAGGCATTTACCTAACCAGCTCTTTGCAATCTTCCGCATTTTACAAGTTAGCTTCAAACCGCCCAGCCTTAAAAAATTCTCACATTTCAAGGTCAACTAGTTCCTCCCGAGACAATAAAAATTACAATTAACAAAATATTCCGAACTTTCAGGAAAATTCAAAACGTAGAATCCTTAATCAAATGGCAAAATCAAAAGCTCAAACACATAAAAAGAATACAAACATTTAGTGTCAAAACATATCTTGTTATATTGAACTCCTTTACAACTGAACAGAAACGGGGTGCAAATTTGAAATACCTCGCCAGCTTTACTGATTATGATTGAATTTATGGTGGAAGAGTATTTTATATCAAGTTCAAACTACATGTATTACACAAACGTAACAAATCAATAAGCATTAAAAAAAAAAAAAAAAAAAAAAAAAAAAGCATTAAAAAAAAGTTCAAGGTCACACAAAAGCTGGCAGATGGTCATGAACACCTTACAATCATTCTAGACACCAAATATAATTGACGTATTACTCAAAGTAACTTCAAACATATCCGGTGATAAAGGAAACTAAACGATAATGAGTTTTGTAGGTTCATTTTGTTGGTTGAGTTCGTCTAGCTCGGTTTTCAATTCTATATGTTGTATTTTATTTTGTAGACTGTTGTTTGTTTTTTCGTCAGTTTGTCTAAGACATTTGATTAAGAGTATATTCATTTGGAATATATCACCCTCTTTTTAAATTCAGACGAATCCTGTTTGGAAAAAAATATACACATGCATTATACCTATTACTTATAACTAAGAAACGACCCTTGTAACTTTACCCTGATAGACATGTATACCATACCTTGAAATGAATATACATATATACTAAAGGAAGTCCTATTACTCACAACACCAAAAACTTCAAGTGATAGTATGATTGTATGCCCCACCTACGATAGTAGAGGGGCATTATGTTTTCTGGCCTGTGCCTCCGTTCGTTCGTTCGTCCGTGCGTCCGTTCGTCCCTCTTCAGGTTAAAGTTTTTGGTCAAGGTAGTTTTTGATGAAGTTGAAGTCCAGTCAACTTGAAACTTAGTACACATATTCCCTGTGATATGATCTTGCTAATTCTAATGCCAAATTAAAGTATTGGCCCCAAATTTCACGGTCCATTGAACAAAGAAAAAGATAGTGCGAAGCTCAGGTTAAAGTTTTGGTTAAAAGTGTTTGGTCAAGGTAGTTTTTGATGAAGTTGAAGTCCAATCAACTTGAAACTTATATGAAGTACATATGTTCCCAATGTTATGATCTTTCCAAATTAAAGTATTGATCCCAATTTCACGGTCCACTGAACATGTAAAATGAAAGTGCGAGTGGGGCATCCGTGTACTATGGACACATTCTTGTTTGTTTTTATAATTGAACCGTAAAAATAAGACCAAGGAACACAGACAATGTCCTTACCATGTTTCTTGGAAGCATTAAAGACTGACATGTTATATAATACAACATAATGTTGGTTCGGTATTTCTGGGAGTACATGCAACATGCAACTTTTTGGTAACAAAAGTACACACAGAAATGTCTCGCCTTCTTTGCTAATCATTGACATTATGTTGATAGTCCTAAATATAAAGCTTTAATAAACTATCACATAAACTTAACATGATCCAAGAAAATGAGGTCAAATTCATATAAACCAAACAAGACATCCATGTACACCTTACAATCATTCAATACACTAAATATAGTTCACTTACTGCTAAGAATTAGATTTACCCAAGAAAACTAACCATTGACCAATATGAAAATGAGGTAAAGGTCAGATAAACCCTGCCAGACAGACATGAACAGCGTAAGATATTTCTATACACCGAATATAATTGCATCTAGTAACAGAAAAAAAGATCCAAACTAAAAAAAACTTTGACCACTGATCTGTGGAAGAGGGTCCCCCGTGAAAATGAAGTGAAGGTCAGATAGCACCTGCCAGTTGGACATGTATACCTTACAATCATTCCATATCCCAAATATAGTATAAAAAAACCAGACCGAAACACATAAACATAAACATAACCACTGAACCATGAAAATGAGGGAAAGGTCAGATAACACCTGCCAGTTGGACATGTACACCTTTCAATTCTTAAATACACAAAATATACTAGACATATTGCTTATAGTATCAGAGATATGGACTTTACCACCAAAACCTAACCTTGCTCACTGATCCATGAAATGAGGTCGAGGTCAAGTGAAAACTGCCTGATATGCACATACCAAATACAGTTATAAGCTTATACTAATAATGACCACTGCCCTTTCCTCGATCTTGATATCTATATCATTAACGGGAAGCCTAATACAAAATATTATGATAAAAGAGATGATTTTTCATTTCCTATCGTTAATTATCCATTTTTAGATGGTGATGTTCCCTTGTCACCATCCTATAGTGTTTATATATCTCAACTTGTACGCTTCGCTCGTGTATCTAACAAGGTATTAGATTTTAGCGAGAGGAATTCATGTATTACTGAAAAATTATTTCACCAGAGTTTTCGATATAACAAACTAGTCAAAACACTTACTAAATTTTATCATCGGTATAAGGAAATAATTCGTAAATATAACTCAACATGCAGACATCTTATACGTTCAGGTATTTCACATTCAATCTTTTATGGTAATATTCTTTACAAAGCACAAAAAGCTTACAAAACCTTTAAACAGACTTATTAAGAAGGGATATAGTTACGATACTGTTGTCAGGTAATTAAAGATTGCATATTTTGGCTTTAATATTGATTCACTTATAGGGTCTTTGCACCGGAACTAAACACATTTATTTTTAAAAACCAGTTGTTGGCATGATACGGGTTATGTTATTCTCATATGTTTTATGACAGTATGATACTAAACCCCTAACGGGAGGGATTGTGCCTGATATTCATATGATGAAGACATAATCTTTCAAACAGTTTAATTGAGGTTTGGACCTGGCATGTCAGGTAACTGCTAGTAGTCTGTTGTCATTTATGTATTATTGTCATTTTGTTTATTTTCTTTTGTTACATCTTCTGACATCGGACTCGAACTTCTATAGAAATGAATTTTAATGTGCGTATTGTTATGCGTTTACTTTTCTACATTAACTAGAGATATAGGGGGAGGGTTGAGATCTCACAAACATGTTTAACCTCGCCGCAGTTTTGCGCCTGTCCCAAGTCAGGAGGCTCTGGGCTTTGTTAGTCTTGTATGATTTTTATATTTAGTTTCTTGTGTGTAATTCAGAGTTTAGTATGACGTCCATTATCACTGAACTAGTTACATATTTAAAGGGGCCGGCTGACGGACGCCTCCGGGTGCGGGAGTTTCTCGCTACATTGAAGACCCATTGGTGGCCTTCGGCTATTGACTGCTCTATGGTCGGGTTGTTGTCGCTTTGACACATTCCCCATTTCCTTTCTCTATTTTATCCTTTTACTCATAATAAGAGAGAAATTAACATTACAAAAAAAAATTAGTTTTGTTTCAAGTAGTCACTGATTAAACCATAAAAATGAGGTCCAGGTTTTCCACCTTCTAAAATATAAAGCTTTTAAGAAGTTAGTTAACGCTGCCGCCGGATAGCTATCCCTAATTCGAGCTTTCTGCAACTAAGGTCACAGGCTTGCCAAAAAACCAAAAGCCTACTTTGTACTTTTTGAGGGCTTCAGGAAATGGTCGGGGAAAAGTTACTGCATTATACGATCTTATACTAGTACCGTATTTGGCACAACTTTTTGGAATTTTGGGTCATCTATGCTCTTCACCTTCGTACTTGGCTTTCCAACTATTTTGATCCGAGTATAACTAGCGAGGATTAGGTAGACGAATCGCGCGTCTGGCGTATAAAATTATAAGCCTGATACCTTTGACTACTAATTATACGTAAACGCTACATGATCAAGAAAAGGTAGAAAGTCCATATTTAATATGATGTAGAGAACTCTGTCCATCTCATTTGATTCAAACAAGAGGCCTGTTTGCAAAGTTATTCTGGTAAATTTCCAATAATATAATACCCTTATGGGCAAACGATACCAAATGGATCTTGAACTTGAAAGTCAAAAACATACTGACAATGTTATGGCAAAAAAGGAAAAACGTACAAAAGTAAACAACAGTACACAAAACACGGTATAGAAAACAGCTAAGAACCAGTCAACACAAACCCCACCAAACACCTCGGGTGGACATGGGTGTTTCAGAAGTGTAAGCAAGATCCTGCTTCACAGGTTGCAGTCGGCGTTTTGTTTCATGTAAGCACAAACCCCAAGTTTTTGTCTATTTCTGTAGTTTTCATTGAATCTATGATTAATTGAAGAGTTTGACAAATTGTTTCAAAAACCATACATATATTTCTTGTAAAATGCTACTCCTCTGTAAACTTAGTTTCAAACCAGAAAGATGTGAATACCATTATTCCTATTTATAAGGGGCACTAGTTGTCAAATTTCTATTCAACAATTTGACTCAAATTCTCATATTCGACTAATAACATACTTAAATATCCAAATAAAAAAGTCATAAATGAACTATTTCCGATGCTAACAACAGAAATTATGTATCAGCATGTCAAGTTAAGACGACTGATGAGCCTAGTTACGTAACCCAGCTCTAGCTAAGAGGTTCAATTGAAGTTCACATGAATACAGATTTAATGAGGTAACAATTCGCTTGAAATAAATAAATTCATGAGGTATATTTCTGTTTATTTTGACCAAACTGAATAAAACTAGCTGCTAAAAGCGATTTTTCTTCTTCATTATTTCACTTTCATTAATGATTGAACAAAAGAAATTATTGTTTATTTATATCTCGTAGCTAGTGCCCATTCAAAGGTTTTATATCCATAGAAATCCTTTCTTTATTTCTAGAATTGTTGTTGGCAAAGGAATTTCTAATATCAAACATTTGCTATCAAAATGAGTGTATTTGATCAAATAGGGACATCAAAACTGCAATTTTGTTGTGCCTGCTCTTTTAAAGAAACCATAAACTATCGTAGCTACGTGACAAAGTATAAGAAGAGTATGAGTGAGCTATGTGTAGAAAGCATGCATACAAAACAGGTGACAACACACTCACGCTATACATGGCCAGGGAAGTTTGTTGTTCATTCCAATTCCTCTGTTGCTACACATTGCTGCCATGATATCAAATTCACACATCTGGTTCACTTTCTAATGAAAAGAAACATGCATTTCTGATCATTTTTTTTTTATTTGTTCGTGGAATCACGCACTGATTTGTCTTAGTAATGACTACCAAGGAGATCAATCAAGCAAAACTATCAAATTATTACTGTGTGCACCCTTTTTTAGTGGAGTTTGATGTTTAAAAAAAAACAAATATTTATACTATATGAATGTTGTGTATGTTGAAATATGTAACGATGTTATCAATGAAAGCACTGTGGTAAATCTACCACAGTCCTACCCCGAATTGTTTATCAGATTTCTTGTTACTAAATATTATCTCCTAGCAATAAATTTTGATTTACATAGGAACTGCATAGCAAATTTATATATTCAAAATTATATATATAGGCCTATTATGTCTGTTTGTTTTGCTCACACACTATTGTCAATATAATGGATTTCTGTGTGGTTGTCATACAAGTGAGAGGTATAGCTAGCTAATAAACCACGACTAATCTACCATTTTCTATATAAGGAACTGTTCACATAAAGCTTGATACCAAACTTCAGGGAGCTATGCTAGGTAGTTCAGTAGTAAAATATGGGGACCTGTATCTTTCTTGTGTGTAGAAAAATGTAAGTATTCAGGGGAGCAAGGAATATGAGAATATATCACTTTGTAAAGCATGCTCAAAATAGGCTTGATAGCGAATGTCAGGATGCTCTAGTTTGTAGCTCCCGAGAAAATGGTGATGTGAATTCCATACATGGCCATTATGTATAAGAATATATACCACTGATGAGTCTTTTGTAGACGAAACGTGTGTTTTGCTCAAATACAAAATTTCAATCCTGGAATCTATGATGAGTTTATGTATTCAGTAAACAGAAAGTTGATGAACTATTAATGTGAAAACGCATTGCATTTTATAAAATGCTCAAATGAAGCTTGGTACCAAATTTCTGGAAGTTCTAATTTGTATTTCGTGAGAAATGTATTTCTAAAATTTCAAGGGATGGACAGAGGTTAACCTGTAGATTCCCCTTCTTTGGAGCTGGTGTATAATGTTGGTTGAAGAAAAAAGTAAAATCACAAAAATACTGAACTTAAGAGGAAAATCTAATTGGAAAGTCCATAATCACATGGCAAAATCAAATAACAAAACACATCAAAAACGAATGGACAAGAACTGTCATATTCCTGACTTGGTACAGGCATTTTCAAATGTAGAAAATGGTGGATTAAACCTGGTTTTATAGCGATAACCTCTCACTTTGATGACAGTCTCATCAAATTCCGTTATATTTAAAATGATGCGTGAACTAAACAGACATATTCAATAAAATAGTCAAATTATGGGTACAGCAGTCATCATAGTGTAACATTTTTAAAAGTAACAATTTAACAGAACACAAAAACATCTATCTACAAATTCATTCATTGATTCGCGTGTCTGACGTCAGAAAACTTTATGCGTCACATATATTTGTCGTTCAATGTATATACAAACAAAATTTTAAAATTTCACATAGGCAATGTTTAAGCATACAGGGTTAAAAAATCAAAAGTATGTAAGAATTAATTTCAGAAATACACTGAGATTTAAAATAGTCCAAAAGTTATATAGAACTTATAAGAATCCACAAATAGTTCATTCCACTACGGGATTGAATAATTTTGACGTTTGTGGTGATTACAATTGTGTTGAATACTTTCTACAAGTCATAGACACATCTGTTGTTTAATTATATGGCTTAATTTAAAACTCGGTCCCATCTTAAAATCCTTAATTGACTAACTTAATAAAAATCAATGACATAACGTTAAAGAAAGCCAATAAAATACTGATTGAAGAACATTATATTGTGAAATAAAATTACATCTGAACTATGGTGCAAGTTAGTCACAATGGGTACATAATGATACATACATACTAGCACTACTGAATGGTTTGTTAGTCACGTAACTGTATGATTTCAAGAATGATGAGCAATTTCTCAGTAGTTAGACTTAGATGGGCTTGATAGAGCAAACGGTGGGTCACTACATTTGTAAAAAAAAAAAATTAAATTGCAATTTTTAAATATTTTAGTTAATTGCATAAAGTTTAAAAAAAATATATAGAAAGAATAGGAATTACTTTCTGAAACTATTTTCATTGTAGTTTCTCAGCTTGTTACTGAAATAACTGAATATGAATGTTTTGTGTGAAGGCATAGGGGAATTTTCATATGACATAAAAGAACCTTTGTGAGCGCACTCACATACCCCCAGGCTCCTACAGTTCCTTGTCAAAATTCCTAAGTCCAAAAACTCATAACTCATATAACTGTATAAAAAGTCAAGGAATCATAATTTCTTGAGCGTATGTACATCTAGTGTCCTTATTAGCTACAAAGTATCATATAATTCTGTTATCTGAATTCATAGTAGTTTGATATCATGTAGAAGCAGGGTTTTCAACTACAAAAATTTAAAACACTTATTTAATATGACAAAAACTAGCCAGTAAACACACAAAACCAACTTCTCTAAAGATTTTATAACCAACTTATTTACGTTCATTTCTGCATATTTATATAGCCTTTGTTAATCTCATGTTTTCTTTGCATTTTGGTTCATATATTTGTATGTTTCGGAGTATAGTGTGGCATCCATTTTGCTGAAATAGAATACTTAATTGTTTAAAGGGGGAGGGGGGACTCCTGGTACAGAATTTTCTCCCTGCTTTGAAGACCCATTGGTGACCTCTGGCTGTTTTCTGCCCTTTTTGATAGGGTTATTTGTCTTTTTGACACATTCTCCATTCTTTTATATAGACTTGATAGGCATTGAGACCTAAATTGTATTCAGATTGAGAAGCTAGCCTGATCACATCATATTGTGTTCTAATCATTCCAAAATATATATTTAATCAAATGCAGGAAATTTCCAAAATTGTATACCCAAGGCTGTCATGTGTACTTCTGTGCTGACATGAATTATCATTGATATGGTCATATTTATAAATTTACTGTTAACAAAACTTTTGAATTTTGAAATACTAAGGCTTTTTCTACCTCAGGAATAGATTACCTTAGCTGTATTTGGCAAAAGTTTTAGGAATTTTGGTCCTCAATGCTCTTCAACTTCATACTTTATTTGGCCTTTTTAACTTTTTTGGATTCGAGCGTCACTGATGAGTCTGTTGTAGACGAAAACGTATGTCTGGTGTAGTTACAAAATTTGGTCCTGGTATCAATGATGAGTTTGTTCACATACTGGCCTTGTATTAAACCTTATGAATTTGATTTAGATTAGGAATGTATTATTGATTTATGTAGGAAGTTATGGAATAAGTTGTCTTTGACAATTTAATTGTTATAATATATATTTCAATTTAAAGAAAAAGGTGAAACTGAAATAAGTGGTTCAAATAAGAAATAAACACTTTGTACTGTGGAAAAGATTCAGTGTGAAAAGCCTCCAGTATTGAAATGATTGTAAAAAGCAAAATCATAAAAATACTGAACTCCAAGGAAAATTCAAAAAGGAAAGTCCCTAATCAATTGGCAAAATCAAAAGCTCAAACACTTCAAACAAATGGATAACAACTGTCATATTTTTGACTTAGTACAAGCATTTTCTTATGTAGTAAATGTTTGATTAAATCTGGTTTTATAGCTAGCTAAACCTCTCACTTGTCAACATTGTGTTATTTTTTTAATCACTATAAAATCAAACAAATATATACCCGGTAAACAAACATTTACCATGGCACAATAACCATGATAACACAATGATTGGATGTATAAGTACAGAGCCATGTCATAAGTAACAAAGAAACACTAAACAGCATACAGACATATTGAGTGAGACAGAGGCTTCAATAACAATCAGCAATAAGTGTTTCTATCTATAGGTAAAGGAATAATATATGGTGCATGTAAATAAAATGAAAAGGCAAACAATGATAACAAAAAATAATCTTTATCATAAACAACATACAATTTTTATATCTAAAGATGGCTAAATGTTATTGACAGTCCTTTATAGTTCTATAATAGCAACACCTTTGTGAGGAAAATCTTATCAACATACAATGCAATGAAGTGGAAATGAAGATTGGCTATATGAATATGAACAACAGCAATGGAAGATAGTTTTAATTAGCTGACCTTTTCATAAACTTCAAAAATAAAGTCTATATCCTTTTCAGTCTGTGTTCCCGTTGGGACTCCTTCATAACTGAAATTATAAGCAAAACGATATATTCATTTTTTTTATACATACAAAATTCAACATTCAGATGGCTAGTCTTGAGGAAGAATTTATAATGTATTTGGATCTTTCTTTTGAAATGTTTGTCAGCATACTGATACTAAACTGTTTGTATGAGATTACAGCTAGATATCAATGATCTTGCTTCATTAACCATGTGTTCTAACTGTTTGTATGAGATTACAGCTAGATATCAATGATCTTGCTTCATTAACCATGTGTTTAAACTGTTTGTATGAGATTACAGCTAGATATCAATGATCTTGCTTCATTAACCATGTGTTTAAACTGTTTGTATGGGATTACAGCTAGATATCAATGATCTTGCTTCATTAACCATGTGTTCTAACTGTTTGTATGAGATTACAGCTAGATATCAATGATCTTGCTTCATTAACCATGTGTTTAAACTGTTTGTATGAGATTACAGCTAGATATCAATGATCTTGCTTCATTAACCATGTGTTCTAACTGTTTGTATGAGATTACAGCTAGATATCAATGATCTTGCTTCATTAACCATGTGTTTAAACTGTTTGTATGAGATTACAGCTAGATATCAATGATCTTGCTTCATTAACCATGTGTTCTAACTGTTTGTATGGGATTACAGCTAGATATCAATGATCTTGCTTCATTAACCATGTGTTTAAACTGTTTGTATGAGATTACAGCTAGATATCAATGATCTTGCTTCATTAACCATGTGTTCTAACTGTTTGTATGAGATTACAGCTAGATATCAATGATCTTGCTTCATTAACCATGTGTTTAAACTGTTTGTATGAGATTACAGCTAGATATCAATGATATTGCTTCATTAACCATGTGTTCTAACTGTTTGTATGAGATTACAGCTAGATATCAATGATCTTGCTTCATTAACCATGTGTTCTAACTGTTTGTATGAGATTACAGCTAGATATCAATGATCTTGCTTCATTAACCATGTGTTCTAACTGTTTGTATGAGATTACAGCTAGATATCAATGATCTTCCTTCATTAACCATGTGTTCTAACTGTTTGTATGAGATTACAGCTAGATATCTATGATCTTGCTTCATTAACCATGTGTTCTAACTGTTTGTATGAGATTACAGCTAGATATCAATGATCTTGCTTCATTAACCATGTGTTTAAACTGTTTGTATGGGATTACAGCTAGATATCAATGATCTTGCTTCATTAACCATGTGTTCTAACTGTTTGTATGAGATTACAGCTAGATATCAATGAAATAGCTTCATTAACCATGTGTTTAAACTGTTTGTATGAGATTACAGCTAGATATCAATGAAATAGCTTCATTAACCATGTGTTCTAACTGTTTGTATGAGATAACAGCTAGATATCAATGATCTTGCTTCATTAACCATGTGTTTAAACTGTTTGTATGAGATTACAGCTAGATATCAATGATCTTGCTTCATTAACCATGTGTTCTAACTGTTTGTATGAGATTACAGCTAGATATCAATGAAATAGCTTCATTAACCATGTGTTCTAACTGTTTGTATGAGATAACAGCTAGATATCAATGATCTTGCTTCATTAACCATGTGTTCTAACTGTTTGTATGAGATTACAGCTAGATATCAATGATCTTGCTTCATTAACCATGTGTTCTAACTGTTTGTATGAGATTACAGCTAGATATCAATGATCTTGCTTCATTAACCATGTGTTTAAACTGTTTGTATGAGATTACAGCTAGATATCAATGATCTTGCTTCATTAACCATGTGTTAACTGTTTGTATGAGATTACAGCTAGATATCAATGATCTTGCTTCATTAACCATGTGTTTAAACTTTGTATGAGATTACAGCTAGATATCAATGATCTTGCTTCATTAACCATGTGTTTAAACTGTTTGTATGAGATTACAGCTAATACAATGATCTTGCTTCATTAACCATGTGTCTAACTGTTTGTATGAATTACAGCTAATATCAATGATGCTTCATTAACCATGTGTTTAAACTGTTTGTATGAGATTACAGCTAGATATCAATAATCTTGCTTCATTAACCATGTGTTTAACTGTTTGTATGAGATTACAGCTAATATCAATGATCTTCTTCATTAACCATGTGTTCTAACTGTTTGTATGAAATTACAGCTAGATATCAATGATCTTGCTTCATTAACCATGTGTTCTAACTGTTTGTATGAGATTTACAGCTAATATCAATATCTTGCTTCATTAACCATGTGTTTAAACTGTTTGTATGAGATTACAGCTAGATATCAATGATCTTGCTTCATTTTAAACCATGTTCATTAACCATGGTTCAAACTGTTTGTATGAGATTACAGCTAGATATCAATGATCTTGCTTCATTAACCATGTGTTTAAACTGTTTGTATGAGATTACAGCTAGATATCAATGATCTTGCTTCATTAACCATGTGTTTAACTGTTTGTATGAGATTACAGCTAGATATCAATGATCTTGCTTCATTAACCATGTGTTCTAACTGTTTGTATGAGATTACAGCTAGATATCAATGATCTTGCTTCATTAACCATGTGTTTAAACTGTTTGTATGAGATTACAGCTAGATATCAATGATCTTGCTTCATTAACCATGTGTTTAAACTGTTTGTATGAGATTACAGCTAGATATCAATGATCTTGCTTCATTAACCATGTGTTCTAACTGTTTGTATGAGATTACAGCTAGATATCAATGATCTTGCTTCATTAACCATGTGTTCTAACTGTTTGTATGAGATTACAGCTAGATATCAATGATCTTGCTTCATTAACCATGTGTTCTAACTGTTTGTATGAGATTACAGCTAGATATCAATGATCTGCTTCATTAACCATGTGTTTAAACTGTTTGTATGAGATTACAGCTAGATATCAATGATCTTGCTTCATTAACCATGTGTTTAAACTGTTTGTATGAGATTACAGCTAGATACAATGATCTTGCTTCATTAACCATGTGTTTAACTGTTTGTATGAGATTACAGCTAGATATCAATGATCTTGCTTCATTAACCATGTGTTCAAACTGTTTGTATGAGATTACAGCTAGATATCAATGATCTTGCTTCATTAACCATGTGTTCTAACTGTTTGTATGAGATTACAGCTAGATATCAATGAATAGCTTCATTAACCATGTGTTTAAAGTTTGTATGAGATTACAGCTAGATATCAATAACTGCTTCATTAACCATGTGTTCTAACTGTTTGTATGAGATTACAGCTAATATCAATGATCTTGCTTCATTAACCATGTTTTAAACTGTTTGTATGAGATTACAGCTAGATATCAATGATCTTGCTTCATTAACCATGTGTTTAAACTGTTTGTATGAGATTACAGCTAGATATCAATGATCTTGCTTCATTAACCATGTGTTTAAACTGTTTGTATGAGATTACAGCTAGATATCAATGATCTTGCTTCATTAACCATGTGTTCTAACTGTTTGTATGAGATTACAGCTAAATATCAATGATCTTCTTCATTAACCATGTTTCTAACTGTTTGTATGAGATTACAGCTAGATATCAATGATCTTGCTTCATTAACCATGTGTTTAAACTGTTTGTATGAGATTACAGCTAGATATCAATGATCTTGCTTCATTAACCATGTGTTTAAACTGTTTGTATGAGATTACAGCTAGATATCAATATCTTGCTTCATTAACCATGTGTTTAACTGTTTGTATGAGATTACAGCTAGATATCAATGATCTTGCTTCATTAACCATGTGTTTAAACTGTTTGTATGAGATTACAGCTAGATATCAATGATTGCTTCATTAACCATGTGTTTAAACTGTTTGTATGAGATTACAGCTAGATATCAATGATCTTGCTTCATTAACCATGTGTTTAACTGTTTGTATGAGATTACAGCTAGATATCAATGATCTTGCTTCATTAACCATGTGTTTAAACTGTTTGTATGAGATTACAGCTAGATATCAATGATTGCTTCATTAACCATGTGTTTAAATGTTTGTATGAGATTACAGCTAATATAATGATCTGCTCATTAACCATGTGTTTAAATGTTTGTATGAGATTACAGCTAGATTTCAATGATCTCGCTTCATTAACCATGTGTTTAAACTGTTTGTATGAGATAACAGCTAGATATCAATGATCTCGCTTCATTGACCATGTGTTTAAACTGTTTGTATGAGATTACAGCTAGATATCAATGATCTTGCTTCATTAACCATGTGTTTAAACTGTTTTTATGAGGTTTCAGCTAGATATCAATGATCTTGCTTCATTAACCATGTGTTCTAACTGTTTGTATGAGATTACAGCTAGATATCAATGATCTTGCTTCATTAACCATGTGTTCTAACTGTTTGTATGAGATTACAGCTAAATACAATGATCTTGCTTCATTAACCATGTGTTCTAACTGTTTGTATGAGATTACAGCTAGATATCAATGATCTTGCTTCATTAACCATGTGTTCTAACTGTTTGTATGAGATTACAGCTAGATATCAATGATCTTGCTTCATTAACCATGTGTTTAAACTGTTTGTATGAGATTACAGCTAGATATCAATGATCTTGCTTCATTAACCATGTGTTTAACTGTTTGTATGAGATTACAGCTAGATATCAATGATCTTGCTTCATTAACCATGTGTTTAAACTGTTTGTATGAGATTACAGCTAGATATCAATGATCTTGCTTCATTAACCATGTGTTTCAAACTGTTTGTATGAGATTACAGCTAGATATCCAATGATCTTGCTTCATTAACCATGTGTTCTAACTGTTTGTATAGATTACAGCTAAATATCAATGATCTTGCTTCATTAACCATGTGTTTAAACTGTTTGTATGAGATTACAGCTAGATATCAATAATCTTGCTTCATTAACCATGTGTTCTAAACTGTTTGTATGAGATTACAGCTAATATCAATGATCTTGCTTCATTAACCATGTGTTCTAAACTGTTTGTATGAATATACAGCTAGATATCAATGATCTTGCTTCATTAACCATGTGTTTAACTGTTTGTATGAATTACAGCTAAGATATCAATGATCTTGCTTCATTAACCATGTGTTTAAACTGTTTGTATGAGATTACAGCTAGATATCAATGATCTTGCTTCATTAACCATGTTCATAACATGTTTTTGTATGAGATTACAGCTAGATATCAATGATCTTGCTTCATTAACCATGTGTTCTAACTGTTTGTATGAGATTACAGCTAGATATCAATGATCTTGCTTCATTAACCATGTGTTCTAACTGTTTGTATGAGATTACAGCTAGATATCAATGATCTTGCTTCATTAACCATGTGTTCTAACTGTTTGTATGAGATTACAGCTAGATATCAATGATCTTGCTTCATTAACCATGTGTTTAAACTGTTTGTATGAGATTACAGCTAGATATCAATGATCTTGCTTCATTAACCATGTGTTTAAACTGTTTGTATGAGATTACAGCTAGATATCAATGATCTTGCTTCATTAACCATGTGTTCTAACTGTTTGTATGAGATTACAGCTAGATATCAATGATCTTGCTTCATTAACCATGTGTTTAAACTGTTTGTATGAGATTACAGCTAGATATCAATGATCTTGCTTCATTAACCATGTGTTCTAACTGTTTGTATGAGATTACAGCTAGATATCAATGATCTTGCTTCATTAACCATGTGTTTAAACTGTTTGTATGAGATTACAGCTAGATATCAATGAATCTGCTTCATTAACCATGTGTTTAAACTGTTTGTATGAGATTACAGCTAGATATCAATGATCTTGCTTCATTAACCATGTGTTTAAACTGTTTGTATGAGATTACAGCTAGATATCAATGATCTTGCTTCATTAACCATGTGTTCTAACTGTTTGTATGAGATTACAGCTAGATATCAATGATCTTGCTTCATTAACCATGTGTTCTAACTGTTTGTATGAGATTACAGCTAGATATCAATGATATTGCTTCATTAACCATGTGTTTAAACTGTTTGTATGAGATTACAGCTAGATATCAATAATCTTGCTTCATTAACCATGTGTTCTAACTGTTTGTATGAGATTACAGCTAGATATCAATGATCTTGCTTCATTAACCATGTGTTTAAACTGTTTGTATGAGATTACAGCTAGATATCAATGATCTTGCTTCATTAACCATGTGTTTAAACTGTTTGTATGAGATTACAGCTAGATATCAATGATCTTGCTTCATTAACCATGTGTTTAAACTGTTTGTATGAGATTACAGCTAGATATCAATGATCTTGCTTCATTAACCATGTGTTCTAACTGTTTGTATGAGATTACAGCTAATATCAATGATCTTCCTTCATTAACCATGTGTTCTAACTGTTTGTATGAGATTACAGCTAGATATCAATGATCTTGCTTCATTAACCATGTGTTTAAACTGTTTGTATGAGATTACAGCTAGATATCAATGATCTTGCTTCATTAACCATGTGTTTAAACTGTTTGTATGAGATTACAGCTAGATATCAATGATCTTGCTTCATTAACCATGTGTTCTAACTGTTTGTATGAGATTACAGCTAGATATCAATGATCTTGCTTCATTAACCATGTGTTTAAACTGTTTGTATGAGATTACAGCTAGATATCAATGATCTTGCTTCATTAACCATGTGTTTAAACTGTTTGTATGAGATTACAGCTAGATATCAATGATCTTGCTTCATTAACCATGTGTTCTAACTGTTTGTATGAGATTACAGCTAGATATCAATGATCTTGCTTCATTAACCATGTGTTTAAACTGTTTGTATGAGATTACAGCTAGATATCAATGATCTTGCTTCATTAACCATGTGTTTAAAGTGTTTGTATGAGATTACAGCTATATATAAATGATCTCGCTTCATTAACCATGTGTTTAAAGTGTTTGTATGAGATTACAGCTAGATTTCAATGATCTCGCTTCATTAACCATGTGTTTAAACTGTTTGTATGAGATAACAGCTAGATATCAATGATCTCGCTTCATTGACCATGTGTTTAAACTGTTTGTATGAGATTACAGCTAGATATCAATGATCTTGCTTCATTAACCATGTGTTTAAACTGTTTTTATGAGTTTCAGCTAGATATCAATGATCTTGCTTCATTAACCATGTGTTCTAACTGTTTGTATGAGATTACAGCTAGATATCAATGATCTTGCTTCATTAACCATGTGTTCTAACTGTTTGTATGAGATTACAGCTAAATATCAATGATCTTGCTTCATTAACCATGTGTTCTAACTGTTTGTATGAGATTACAGCTAGATATCAATGATCTTGCTTCATTAACCATGTGTTCTAACTGTTTGTATGAGATTACAGCTAGATATCAATAACTGTTTGTATGAGATTACAGCTAGATATCAATGATCTTGCTTCATTAACCATGTGTTTAAACTGTTTGTATGAGATTACAGCTAATATCAATGATCTTGTTCATTAACATGTGTTTAACTGTTTGTATGAGATTACAGCTAGATATCAATGATTGCTTCATTAACCATGTGTTTAACTGTTTGTATGAGATACAGCTAGATATCAATGATCTTGCTTCATTACCATGTGTTTAAATGTTTGTATGAGATTACAGCTAGATATCAATGATCTTGCTTCATTAACCATGTGTTAATGTTTGTATGAGATTACAGCTAATATCAATGATGCTTCATTAACCATGTGTTTAATGTTTGTATGAGATTACAGCTAGATTCAATATCTGCTTCATTAACCATGTGTTTAAACTGTTTGTATGAGATTACAGCTAGATATCAATGATCTTGCTTCATTAACCATGTGTTTAAACTGTTTGTATGAGATACAGCTAGATATCAATATCTTGCTTCATTAACATGTTTTAACTGTTTATGAGTTCAGCTAGATATCAATGATCTGCTTCATTAACCATGTGTTAACTTTTGTATGAATTACAGCTAGATCAATGATCTTGCTTCATTAACCATGTGTTTAACTGTTTGTATGAGATTACAGCTAGATATCAATGATCTGTCATTAACCATGTGTTTAGTTTGTATGAGATTACAGCAATATCAATGATGCTTCATAACCATGTGTTTAATGTTTGTTGAGATACAGCTAGATATCATATCTTGTCATAACCATGGTTACTGTTGTATGAGTACAGCTATATCATGATCTTGCTTCATTAACCATGTGTTTAATGTTTGTATGAGATACAGCTAGATATCAATGACTTGCTTCATTAACAGTGTTTAACTGTTTGTATGAGTTACAGCTAGATATCAATGATGCTCTAACATGTGTTAACTGTTTGTAAGATACGAATATCAATATCTTGCTCATTAACATGTTACTGTTGTATTACAGATATCAATGATGCTCTAACTGTGTTTAACTGTTGTATGAGATTACAGAGATATCAATATTGTCATTAACCTGTGTTACTGTTTGTATGATTCATAGATCATGATCTTCTTCATTACCATGTTAACGTTGTATGAATTACGTAGTATCATGTTGTCATACAGGTTTAATGTTTGATGAGATTACAGCAGATTCATGATTTCTTCATACATGTTTTAACTGTTGTATGATAAGATATCATGTTCTCATTACATGGTTTACTGTTGTAGATTACAGAATCAAACTTTCTAACATGTTACTGTTGTAGAGTACAGCTAGATACATATCTGCTTCATAACATGGTTACGTTTGTATGATTACAGTATACAATATCTGTCATAACCATGTGTGTTGTTGGATTCAGTAGATTCAATCTTCTACATTTCTAACTGTTGTATATAAGAATTCAATGATGCTTCTAAGTGTTATTTTAAATTAAGTAATTCAAGTTCTTCATACCATGTTAACTGTTGATGAGATACAGTATATCAATATCTCATTACAGTTAATGTGTATATTACGTAGAACATATTTGCTTCTAACTGTTCATGTTGTATAGATCAGCAATAAATGATTCTTCATAACCAGGTTATTGTATGAGATTACACTAGATACATAGCTCATTAACCATGTTTTAACGTTGTATGAGTTACAGCTATTCAAGATCTGTTCTTAACAGTGTTATGTGTATGAGATTAAAGATACAATACTTGCTTCATACGTGTTAACTGTTTGTATGAATTCAGCTAGATATCAATATCTTCTTACCATGTGTTTAAGTTTGTGATTAGTAATACAAGATGCTTCTACTGTGTTAGTTTGTATGAATTACAGCTAGATATCAATGATCTTGTTCATAACATGTGTTTGTATGAGATAAGTATTCATGTGTTATAACCTGTGTTTACTGTTTTATGAGATTAACTATATCATGATCTTACATGTTTACTGTTGTATGAGTTACAGAATATATCTTGTATGAGATTACAGCTAGATATCAATGATCTTGCTTCATTAACCATGTGTTTAAACTGTTTGTATGAGATTACAGCTAGATATCAATGATCTTGCTTCATTAACCATGTGTTCTAACTGTTTGTATGAGATTACAGCTAGATATCAATGATCTTGCTTCATTAACCATGTGTTTAAACTGTTTGTATGAGATTACAGCTAGATATCAATAATCTTGCTTCATTAACCATGTGTTCTAACTGTTTGTATGAGATTACAGCTAGATATCAATGAAATAGCTTCATTAACCATGTGTTCTAACTGTTTGTATGAGATTACAGCTAGATATCAATGATATTGCTTCATTAACCATGTGTTTAAACTGTTTGTATGAGATTACAGCTAGATATCAATAATCTTGCTTCATTAACCATGTGTTCTAACTGTTTGTATGAGATTACAGCTAGATATCAATGAAATAGCTTCATTAACCATGTGTTCTAACTGTTTGTATGAGATTACAGCTAGATATCAATGATCTTGCTTCATTAACCATGTGTTCTAACTGTTTGTATGAGATTACAGCTAGATATCAATGATATTGCTTCATTAACCATGTGTTTAAACTGTTTGTATGAGATTACAGCTAGATATCAATAATCTTGCTTCATTAACCATGTGTTCTAACTGTTTGTATGAGATTACAGCTAGATATCAATGATCTTGCTTCATTAACCATGTGTTTAAACTGTTTGTATGAGATTACAGCTAGATATCAATAATCTTGCTTCATTAACCATGTGTTCTAACTGTTTGTATGAGATTACAGCTAGATATCAATGAAATAGCTTCATTAACCATGTGTTTAAACTGTTTGTATGAGATTACAGCTAGATATCAATGATCTTGCTTCATTAACCATGTGTTTAAACTGTTTGTATGAGATTACAGCTAGATATCAATGATCTTGCTTCATTAACCATGTGTTTAAACTGTTTGTATGAGATTACAGCTAGACATCAATGATCTTGCTTCATTAACCATGTGTTTAAACTGTTTGTATGAGATTACAGCTAGACATCAATGATCTTGCTTCATTAACCATGTGTTTAAACTGTTTGTATGAGATTACAGCTAGATATCAATGATCTTGCTTCATTAACCATGTGTTTAAACTGTTTGTATGAGATTACAGCTAAATATCAATGATCTTGCTTCATTAACCATGTGTTCTAACTGTTTGTATGAGATTACAGCTAGATATCAATGATCTTGCTTCATTAACCATGTGTTCTAACTGTTTGTATGAGATTACAGCTAGATATCAATGATCTTGCTTCATTAACCATGTGTTCTAACTGTTTGTATGAGATTACAGCTAGATATCAATGATCTTGCTTCATTAACCATGTGTTCTAACTGTTTGTATGAGATTACAGCTAGATATCAATGAAATAGCTTCATTAACCATGTGTTTAAACTGTTTGTATGAGATTACAGCTAGATATCAATAATCTTGCTTCATTAACCATGTGTTCTAACTGTTTGTATGAGATTACAGCTAGATATCAATGAAATAGCTTCATTAACCATGTGTTTAAACTGTTTGTATGAGATTACAGCTAGATATCAATAATCTTGCTTCATTAACCATGTGTTCTAACTGTTTGTATGAGATTACAGCTAGATATCAATGATCTTGCTTCATTAACCATGTGTTTAAACTGTTTGTATGAGATTACAGCTAGACATCAATGATCTTGCTTCATTAACCATGTGTTTAAACTGTTTGTATGAGATTACAGCTAGATATCAATGATCTTGCTTCATTAACCATGTGTTTAAACTGTTTGTATGAGATTACAGCTAAATATCAATGATCTTGCTTCATTAACCATGTGTTCTAACTGTTTGTATGAGATTACAGCTAGATATCAATGATCTTGCTTCATTAACCATGTGTTCTAACTGTTTGTATGAGATTACAGCTAGATATCAATGATCTTGCTTCATTAACCATGTGTTCTAACTGTTTGTATGAGATTACAGCTAGATATCAATGATCTTGCTTCATTAACCATGTGTTTAAACTGTTTGTATGAGATTACAGCTAAATATCAATGATCTTGCTTCATTAACCATGTGTTCTAACTGTTTGTATGAGATTACAGCTAGATATCAATGAAATAGCTTCATTAACCATGTGTTCTAACTGTTTGTATGAGATTACAGCTAAATATCAATGATCTTGCTTCATTAACCATGTGTTCTAACTGTTTGTATGAGATTACAGCTAGATATCAATGAAATAGCTTCATTAACCATGTGTTTAAACTGTTTGTATGAGATTACAGCTAGATATCAATGATCTTGCTTCATTAACCATGTGATTAAACTGTTTGTATGAGATTACAGCTAAATATCAATGATCTTCCTTCATTAACCATGTGTTCTAACTTTTTCATTGAATGACATAGTTAGTTATTTTAATTATGTACATGTTCCAAGTTATATTAACAAAATGCTTATTTCTTGCAGATCAATTTATTCCAAGTGTAATTAGGTTTGTATATCAAAAAAGATATTGAATGCTTACTGTTGGATGCCGAATTATCACCAAGGTAATAATAACCATAGTAATACCATACAAGGAAGCTTTGTGACTAATTGCTTTCTATGGTTTAATGGTTATCAAGAACAAAAAGCTTTGTATACATTTTTATAAGGCACCAATAGAAAAGAAGACCCCACTTCCAGTCACATAGAAGTTATCATCCCATAAACAAATGTTAAAAAATCCTTCACCAATTATAATTCTTTATTTACTCACTTTTCTATAATCTTGTATAGGTTCTCATCAAACTGTGGAAGGAATGTATCACAATCATAATCTGCTAAAATCTTGGTCAAGAATATTCTTATATTATAGTCTGAATCCATTGCTGCCTAAAAAGATAAACATGTGAAATTTTTAAGATGAATTTACAAGACAATAAATGTTTTAAGTTGCCTTAAAGACATGTGAGAAAGTTTAACAGAACTGTTTTTGTCAATATTTTATTCTAACACGTTGATTTTTACATCCCAAATAGGTCAAAATAAAGGGTTTTGGTAAAATTTGACAAAACAAGAATGTGTCCTCAGTACACGAATGCCCCACTCGCACTATCATTTTCTATGTTCAGTGGACCGTGAAATTGGGGTAAAAACTCTAATTTGGCATTAAAATTAGAAAGATCATATCATAGGGGACATGTGTACTAAGTTTGAAGTCGATTGGACTTAAACTTCATCAAAAACTACCTTGACCAAAAACTTTAACCTGAAGCGGGACAGACGGACGGACGAACGAACGGACAGACGGACGAACGAACGGACAGACGGACGCACAGACCAGAAAACATAATGCCCCTCTACTATTGTAGGTGGGGCATAAAAAGCTGGATTTCAACCAATTCAAGGACCAGGAAAGATAGAGCGCAGGCGTAGACAAACTTAATATTCAAATAAAACATGTGAAATGTCTTCACAAACATTATATTAAAAGATCTTTGTTGTCGACATATGCGCTCTATGATTCCTGTCTAATAATCTATGGGAAATTTACATTTTCATTGATTTTTTCGTGAAAAATCAATATGAGTACAACTTGTGACGTCATAATAAAATGCAAAAACGTAAAATTTTCAACAAAATGGCTTATTTCCTATCTAGTCACTGTATAAGCTATTATTCATTGTGATATTGGTCAATAAATCCGAATTTGAAATTGACGCTAAAAATGGGGGCCATTTTAGGACCTTACCGAACATAATCCTTTCATTGCAATTCTTTTTTGTTCATTTCTACTATATGATCATGACTAATACCATTTTTTTTTAAAATCTTTCTTGTAAATCTTATATTTCAATATATAACTAAATCATACAACTGAAAAGTCAAAGGTTTGCTCCTCTTTTTTTCATTCTGTTTTTCAATCTTAAAGTACTAAAAATGTTACTAAAACTAGATGTGTCGAAACGACACAAATGGCCCCGTCTCAAAAAGTTGAAAAATCTGCAGTTTCAATGACACATGTGGACACAAACATGAAGGTAGTCGTTATAAAATCAGCATAAACTTGATCTGTAACTCATTATGGTTAACTCACATACCAAAAATCACCCCAATATCTGTAGGCGTTTAGAAAAAAACTCTGAGAATGAAGGAATGATGGAATGGGGGAATGACAGAATGACAGACAAGGGTAAAACTATATGGCCCTGACAACTTTGTTGCGGGGCCATAATTAACATTTATGACAAATTTGGGTATAGTAGTTTCTTAACATAATTAGTATTTCTTGGCTAAGACTTGTTTGACAAGTTAAATATATAAAACAATGCAAACTATTGACATAAAATCAGCATAAGTATACTATGAACAGCTTTAAGACGTAAAGCCTTAAATTGATAAACAAAAATTATCAATACTATTCTTATAGTTGATTGTGTTGACCAATGGACAAGGATGGCAATTTATGTAAACTAGAGGCTCTCAAGAGCCTGTGTCGCTCACCTTGGTGTATGTGCATATTAAACAATGGACACAGATAAATTCATAACAAAATTGTGTTTTGATGATGGTGATGTGTTTATAGATTTTACTTTACCGAACGTTCTTGTTGCTACAATTATCTCTATCTGTAATGAACTTGGCGCAGTAATTAGAGTGGAAAATATTTTCTAAAAATCTACAAAAATTTATGAAAAATGTAAAAAATTGACTATAAAGGGCAATAACTCCTAAAGGGGTCAACTGACCATATCAGTCCTGTTGACTTATTTGTAAATCTTATTTTGCTGAACATTATTGCTGTTCACTGTTTATCTCTATCTATAATATTATTCAAGATAATAACCAAAAACAGCAAAATTTCCTTAAAATTACCAATTCAGGGGCAGCAGATTTGCTCTTAATGCTTTGGTTTTTGACAGTCAGGGGAGTTACTTGTACGAGTGATTTTTAAAATCACTTTCTCAAGTGATATTTTCAACATAATAAGAGTTAATTCCCTTTCATTACTTTTTAAAAATCACTTCTACCAGTGATTAGAAATATTTTTTAAAATCACTCATTCAAGTGATTATTATTGTTTGGAAAATCTTTAATAAGAAACCAGGATTATCCCTCTCTTTCAGAGGACAACATCACAACAGGGGCCTTCTTGACATTAAAATAACTATAAAAAAGGTAAAAATAAATAAAAAAACTAACTTGTAAGCCCTGAGTAAAATTTATTTTCTGAGCAAAAAATAGCATTAGCAGTAGTACATGAATTACATGTTTTTCATAAAGCAGAGGTTTCAAACCACCAAAACTTAAAATATAAAAAAAACAATTATTGCTGAGTTTGGCGGTAATATAAGCATTGTCTATATGTTGATAACATTTGGTTGAGGCAAATTTAAGTCAGAGAACAGAAACCAATTTTTGGACGAACAGACAGCATGGACAACCTTATATTACAGAGAAGCTTTTTGTAAAAGCTAACGACGGACGACGACGACGCCGGACGCCGGACGCCGGACGCCAAGTGATGAGAAAAGCTCACTTAGACCTTTGGGCCAGGTGAGCTAAAAAATACTGGTTTATCACTCAAGCTTTATGTTAACATTAAACAAAATACATTTCAAACAGCGCTTACAGTACATTTCATAATGATATGGTTAATAGTTTTGACAGCTTTGATTATAACCAAAATATTGAGATCAAACTATCAATTATATCAGCATAAAAAGTGTATATTGACCTTATATATAGAACTTCCACCAATGATATAAACAGATTCTACTTTGTCTGACAAGTCTTTGTTCACCATGGTGATAGCTTCATTAAAACTTCTGGCTATGTACACACCAGGTGGAGCTTCTCTGTAATATAAGGTTGACAATAATTATAGAATACCTAATTCAAGAATTCAAATACATAAAATAGTCAATGAGGGACTTAACAACTCAAACCATCATGCATGAGTGCACATCTACTGTTGCTAGGTAACTAGTACATTATTTTTTAATATTTTAGTTTTTGAATAATTTGAATAAATCTATAGCTATGCAGTAAGGGTTTTCTTCATTGTTGAAAGCTGTACAATGAAACTGTTACTAACTTCCTATGTCATATGGTCTCTGGCTTAAAGTTGTGTTATTGGCAATCATACCACATCTTCATATGTGTATCTTAATGGTGTACTTAGAAAAAAGCTTAACCTCGAAGACAACACTATCTGATTTTTACACTCAACAGAACACATAACATTATCATGATTATTGTTTATTTCTTTTAATAAATATTTTAATTTTGGATGTAAAGTTTTCTTCTGATGGCTGACATTGTTTTGTTTATAAGCTCATAGACATAATTTTGTCATGTGACCGTGACGTCATCACTGTTTTTTCATGGTTTACTCCGGTTTAAAATGGAATTTAGAATTGAATTATAAGAAATGAAGTGCACACTTTAAAATAACCTGCTATGGGGGTTATTCAGTCTGCACCACATTTTTTATGTTATTTCTTCATAGACAGAAAAAATATTACAGTCATTCCTTAAATCAATTCTATACAATGATTAAGTATATATTCAACAAATCCTTACTTAATATATGGTGAATTCATTAAATATTTATACATCCAACTGAGTTACAGTTGTACTGGAGAGCTTATTAGAGAATTAAGTTCAAAATTGTTTTTGGCTGCAAAATTACTAAATGTTCCTATCAGTTTAAGTTTACTTCTGTGTGTCTATTAGATTCATGTGCAATTATCAGTTTTCTGTGTAATGGTTGTTTTTTTTTAGTTTACCTTGTCTATATAGTTATTGTGTTGCCTAACCTACATCCACTTAATTTGAACATTGGTGGATATTTGTTTCATTGGCAATCATACCACATCTCCTTATTTTATTTTAACATGATTTTATTGCCAATTGCAATTGATATCTTCTTATTCTCCCTGTGTATTTATAAACACATTAACTGCTTAATTTTCTTATATTTGCAAGAGTCCATTACGTATACATGTCTACTCAAGTACATACAATATCAGTATCTATGAAAATTGATATGTAGTATATACAAAATTGGTATACATAAAATGTCTTTAACAGTTTCAGCTAGTTTAAGTGTAAATTATTCTAACAAAAAGTGATGTGATATTTACTTCATTTCTCTGCTAAGTACAATGTTGATTCTTTTAGGCAGCGGCCTGAACTTCTCTGGTATAGAAAACCATGTCTTCCTTCCCATTATCACAACATTCTTCTTGTCTGTAAAAATAATAGGATAAAAATTCAAGATTCATTCTTCAGTCAAACTACTACACTTGATATTTGTATTCAATAATGAGCTCTGCATAATTCTAGTCTTTAGCTACATCTGCAAAAAAAGATCTTTCTAAATAAAAAGTAAGTGATTTTGTACAATACAATGGTATACATGGTATAGGTAGTCCTAAAACATTTTAAATATCTAGGTTCATCAATCCTGAACAGCAAGTGAAAATTGTCAATATGGAACCTCAATTTTGTAATCTGTAACAATGTTAAAATATGAAAAGCATTGGTTACATTTTACATTTATAATCAAAATAAAATAAGAGTGAACAGTTATTATAAGATGCACTTATCGATATTTAATCAATATCACACACCAGCTCCAGGAAAAGCATCAAAACATCAGTTTAAGAAATGACAACAAAAAACATGCACTTTCATTGAAATCAATTCGGGCTGGTGAAGGTCGATTTGTGGAAATTTTTACCTCAGGAAATATTCAGGATATGATTTATCATGTCTATTAAAATCCATGCTATAAACTTTTTTTAAAGTATTTTTTGCAGCTAATTCAACAATGTTCAAATATGGTGCCTTTTTGGTGGATGTCGGATGTTTTTTTCAGCTATAAGGGAAATCAATATTAAATACCATTGCATACCTGTATACATGTATTTGCCACTGAGAAAGAAGAATTTTCCTACTTTTTTTTTTTAAACAAAAACAAATATTTAAAATAACCACATACTTTATTAATTACAAACTAGAAGGTCCAAGGACCCTGTGTCGCTCACCTGATATTTTTATTTAAAATTGATGCATGATAAATGCAACTGTTGTACTGTCGTTTAGTTTCAGAGATATAATACTAAAAAGTGCATTTGAAACCTATGTTTTATTTCAGCCATGTGGGCAGGCAGGGTCATCATACACAGTGGTCCCTGGATATCCTAGTGGTGATTTAAACCAAGTTTGTTTAAATTATTTGACAGTTGTTTCAGGGGAGAATTTTGTAAAATTTATCTAACGAGAAATGCAAAGTAATGAGAAAGTTGTGAAGTTATTTTGTTGTTGCGCAACCCCCACTCCCCCTTTGCCAAACTAGAGGCTCTAAAGAGCCTGTGTCGCTCACCTTGGTATATGTGAATATTAAACAAAGGAAGCAGATGGATTCATGACAAAATTGTGTTTTGATGATGGTGATGTGTTTGTAAATCTTACTTTACTAAACAGTCTTGCTGCTTACAATTATCTCTATAATGAATTGGCCCAGTAGTATCAGTGGAAATGTTAATAAAAATTTACAAATTTTATGAAAATTGTTAAAAATTGACTATAAAGGAAAATAACTCCTTAGGGGGTCAATTGACCATTTCGGTCATGTTGACTTATTTGTAAATCTTACTTTGCTGAACATTATTGCTGTTTACAGTTTATCTTTATCTATAATAATATTCAAGATAATAACCAAAAACAGCAAAATTTCCTTAAAATTACCTATTCACGGGCAGCAACCCAACAACAGGTTGTCAGATTCATCTGAAAATTGTAGGGCAGATAGATATTGATCTGCTAAACAATTTAACCCCATGTCAGATTTGCTCTAAATGCTTTGGTTTTTGAGTTATAAGCCAAAAACTGCATTTTACCCCTATGTTCTATTTTTAGCCCATGGCCATCTTGGTTGGTTGAACGGGTCACGCCACACATTTTTAAAACTAGATACCCCAAAGATGATTGTTGCCAAGTTTGGATTAATTTGTCCCAGTAGTTTCAGAGGAGAAGATTTTTGTAAAAGATAACTAAGATTTACGAAAAATTGTTAAAAATTGACTATAAAGGGCAATAACTCCTAAAGGGGTCAACTGACCATTTCGGTCATGTTGACTTATTTGTAAATCTTACTTTGCTGAACATTATTGCTGTTTACAGTTTATCTCTATCTATAATAATATTCAAAATAATAACCAAAAACAGCAAAATTTCCTTTAAATTACCAATTCAGGGGCAGCAACCCAACAACGGGTTGTCCGATTCATCTGAAAATTTCAGGGCAGATAGATCTTGACCTGATAAACAATTATACCCCATGTCAGATTTGCTCTAAATGCTTTGGTTTTTGAGTTATAAGCCAAAAACTGCATTTTACCCCTATGTTCTATTTTTAGCCGTGGCGGCCATCTTGGTTGGTTGACCAGGTCACGCCACACATTTTTTAAACTAGATACCCCAATGATGATTGTGGCCAAGTTTGGTTTAATTTGGCCCAGTAGTTTCAGAGGAGAAGATTTTTGTAAAAGCTAACGACGACGGACGACGACGACGGACGCCGGATGACGCCGGACGCCGGACGCCAAGTGATGGGAAAAGCTCACTTGGCCCTTTGGGCCAGGTGAGCTAAAAAAACCAAAAAGGTAATAAAAAATTATCATATAAGGGCAATCTATCCTATTAATGATTTCTGCAAAATTCAGTTGATTGTGCAAGGGTTGTATAGCCAGCTGAGGTCGTTAAAAACTCTCTTTTGTTGTTGCAGATAGATCTTGACCTGATAAACAATTTTACCACATGTCAGATTTGCTCTAAATGCTTTGGTTTTTGAGTGATAAGCCAAAAACTGCATTTTACCCCTATGTTCTATTTTTAGCCATGGCGGCCATCTTGGTTGGTTGGCCAGGTCACCGGACACAATTTTTAAACTAGATACCCGAATGATGATTGTGGCCAAGTTTGGTTTATTTTGGCCCATTAGTTTCAGAGGAGAAGATTTTTGTAAAAGATAACTAAGATTTACGAAAAATGGTTAAAAATTGACTATAAAGGGCAATAATTCCTAAAGGGGTCAACAGACCATTTCCGTCATGTTGACTTATTTGTAGATCTTACTTTGCTGAATATTTTTGCTGTTTACAGTTTATCTCTATCTATAATAATATTCAAGATAACCAAAAACAGCAAAATTTCCTTAAAATTACCAATTCAGGGGCAGCAACCTATCAACGGGGTTGTCCGATTCATCTCAAAATTTCAGGGCAGATAGATCTTGACCTGATAAACAATTTTACCACATGTCAGATTTGCTCTAAATGCTTTGGTTTTTGAGTGATAAGCCAAAAACTGCATTTTACCCCTATGTTCTATTTTTAGCCATGGCGGCCATCTTGGTTAGTTGGGCGGGTCATCGGACACAATTTTTAAACTAGATACCCTAATAATGATTTTGGCCATGTTTGGTTAAATTTGGCCCAGCAGTTTCAGAGGAGAAGATTTTTGTAAAAGTTAACGACGACGGACGACGACGGACGACGACGGACACCGGACGCCAAGTGATGAGAAAAGCTCACTTGGCCCTTCGGGCCAGGTGAGCTAAAAAGACTTTTGCAAATGAGAAAGAATTTGGAATAGGTATTCAAACTAAATTCCAATTTTCATTGAAATCATACATTTATGACTATATAGAAAATTTTGAAAATTTTCACTAGTCCGAATCAATATTTACTAGTCTGGGGCATCAGACTAGTTAGTGGCTATTGGTGCAGACTGCTATCATGACAATAGCTAAAGTACTCCTGCATCCTCGATGTAACGATGATATCAAACTTATTTTATGAATATTTCATACAGGAGAGTAAATCTTTTGTCAACACTTTCCCTTCATATAAAGTGAAAAACAATGATATTCCTACACTAATTTACCTTGAAACATGTTTAAACTTTTTTAGTCTATCTACTTTCTGAATCTGTATAGATTTAAGATAAACTGAAAGGAAGATACCCACTTCTTTCTGTTCTCCATCTTGACCGATGTTGGAAAATATCAGAAAAAGCTTTCCAAACAAGAGGCTCTCAAGAGCCTGAATCGCTCACCTTAATTCTTTTGGTTAAATCTCTCATCAATGATTATTTTGGCTTGTCCTATTTTCTTCAAAAGCCAAAAAAAATAATCATTTTCTCCTATGTTCTATTTTAGCCATAGGAGCTATGTTTCTTGACATACAAGGAAATAAAATATAAAATTTATACTAGATACTCTGAAACTCATTTAGCCTAAGTTTGGCTGAAATTGATACAGCAGTTTCAAAGGAGAAGATTTTTTAAAGTAAGTCAACATGATGAACAAATTGTGAAAAAAGTCTTTAAAGGGCAATAACTCCTTAAGGGGTCAATTGACAATTTTGGTCAAATTGACTTAATTGAAGATCTTACTTTGCTGAACATTATTGCTGTTTACAGTTTATTTCTATCTATAATTATATTCAAGATAATAAACAAAAACAGGAAAATTTCCTTAAAATTATCAATTCAGGGGCAGCAACCCAACAACAGGTTGTCTGATTCATCTGAAAATTTCAGGGCAGTAGATCTTGACCTGATAAACAATTTAACCCCATGTCAGATTTGCTCTAAATGCTTTGGTTTTTGAGTTATAAGCCAAAAACTGCATTTGACCCCTATGTTCTATTTTTAGCAATGGCGACCATGTTTGTTGATAGATCATAACTTCGGATACAATTTACAAACTAGATACCCTAAGGAACATTCAGTTAAAGTTTAGAAGTATTTGGCCCAGTAGTTTCAGAGGAGAAGATTTTTGTAAAAGATTACTAAGATTTACGAAAAATGGTTAAAAATTGACTATAAAGGGCAATAACTCCTAAAGGGGTCAACTGACCATTTCCGTCATGTTGACTTATTTGTAAATCTTACTTTGCTGAACATTATTGCTGTTTACAGTTTATCTCTATCTATAATAATATTCAAGATAATAACCAAAAACAGCAAAATTTCTTTAAAATTACCAATTCAGGGGCAGTAACCCAACAACAGGTTGTCTGATTCATCTGAAAATTTCAGGGCAGATAGATCTTGACCTGATAAACAATTTAACCCCATGTCAGATTTGCTCTAAATGCTTTGGTTTTTGAGTTATAAGCCAAAAACTGCATTTGACCCCTATGTTCTATTTTTAGCAATGGCGACCATGTTTGTTGATAGATCACAACTTCGGATACAATTTACAAACTAGATACCCTAAGGAACATTCAGTTAAAGTTTGGAAGTATTTGGCCCAGTAGTTTCAGAGGAGAAGATTTTTGTAAAAGATTACTAAGATTTACGAAAAATGGTTAAAAATTGACTATAAAGGGCAATAACTCCTAAAGGGGTCAACTGACCATTTCCGTCATGTTGACTTATTTGTAAATCTTACTTTGCTGAACATTATTGCTGTTTACAGTTTATCTCTATCTATAATAATATTCAAGATAATAACCAAAAACAGCAAAATTTCTTTAAAATTACCAATTCAGGGGCAGTAACCCAACAACAGGTTGTCTGATTCATCTGAAAATTTCAGGGCAGATAGATCTTGACCTGATAAACAATATTATCCCATGTCAGATTTGCTCTAAATGCTTTGGTTTTTGAGTTATAAGCCAAAAACTGCATTTGACCCCTATGTTCTATTTTTAGCAATGGCGACCATGTTTGTTGATAGATCACAACTTCGGATACAATTTACAAACTAGATAGCCTAAGGAACATTCAGTTAAAGTTTGGAAGTATTTGGCCCAGTAGTTTCAGAGGAGAAGATTTTTGTAAAAGATTACTAAGATTTACGAAAAATGGTTAAAAATTGACTATAAAGGGCAATAACTCCTAAAGGGGTCAACTGACCATTTCCGTCATGTTGACTTATTTGTAAATCTTACTTTGCTGAACATTATTGCTGTTTACAGTTTATCTCTATCTATAATAATATTCAAGATAATAACCAAAAACAGCAAAATTTCTTTAAAATTACCAATTCAGGGGCAGCAACCCAACAACAGGTTGTCTGATTCATCTGAAAATTTCAGGGCAGATAGATCTTGACCTGATAAACAATATTATCCCATGTCAGATTTGCTCTAAATGCTTTGGTTTTTGAGTTATAAGCCAAAAACTGCATTTGACCGCTATGTTCTATTTTTAGCAATGGCGACCATGTTTGTTGATAGATCATAACTTCGGATACAATTTACAAACTAGATACCCTAAGGAACATTCAATTAAAGTTTGGAAGTATTTGGCCCAGTAGTTTCAGAGGAGAAGATTTTTGTAAAAGATTACTAAGATTTACGAAAAATGGTTAAAAATTGACTATAAAGGGCAATAACTCCTAAAGGGGTCAACTGACCATTTCCGTCATGTTGACTTATTTGTAAATCTTACTTTGCTGAACATTATTCCTGTTTACAGTTTATCTCTATCTATAATAATATTCAAGATAATAACCAAAAACAGCAAAATTTCCTTAAAATTACCAATTCAGGGGCAGCAACCCAACAACGGGTTGTCTGATTCATCTGAAAATTTCAGGGCAGATAGATCTGTCAGATTTGCTCTAAATGCTTTGGTTTTTGAGTTATAAGCCAAAAACTGCATTTGACCCCTATGTTCTATTTTTAGCAATGGTGACCATGTTTGTTGATAGATCAAAACTTCGGATACAATTTATAAATTAGATACCCTAAGGAACATTCAGTTAAAGTTTGAAAGTATTTGGCCCAGTAGTTTCAGAGGAGAAGATTCTTGAAATAGTTTACGACGACAGACAACGACAGACGACGGACGACAGACGACGGACGACGACGACGGACGCCAAGTGATGGCATAAGCTCACTTGTCCCTTCGGGACAGGTGAGCTAAGAAGTGTTAATACAGTGCCAGATGACAGTCTTAGTGATGCAATACATATATTCTAAACATGAAAGTGACCTATATCTTGATATGTTTACCTGGGTCCTTTGTTTCCATAGTAATCTTTTTGAAAAAGTCCATATCTTTCCTGAAAAAAAATGTTGAAACGTTAAGTCAAACAAAAGTTTGTGCAATTTGACAAGTTCAAGGTTAAAAATGATATACATGTGTAGAACTCACTCAATTAAACTCTGCCATTCATTTTCAGTATACATTAATGTGCGGAATTATCTGTTTACCGTCATGTATATTCTGCGATCAGAAATTTGACATTAAAAGGCACTGGCTAGGATTACCCACATAATGAAACAATATAAGAAATAATCTTTGTTACTTCTGAGACGACCAAATTTCAAACGGAAATTGCAGGTTCCAATATCATTTTTGTCAAGCCTGTGACTTCTGTCCCAGAAAGTTCAACATAGGGAAAGTGATCTGGCTGCAGCAGGGGCGGTGGTGTTAACTTATTTCTTAAAAGGTTGACATTTTAGAGGGTGGAAGACTTAGATGCTTCATACTTTGTATATAGATGCCTTACGTTATTAAGTTAATCTGTCTGTCACACATGTCACATGTTCATTGTTGTTGATCCTTTTTCATGGTTCAGTGACTACTTGAAAAAAAAGTTAAAAATTTGGTCCGGTAATGTAAATTTCTCTCTTATAATGAGTAATATGATAACTATATTTGGTATGTGTGTATCTTGGAATGTCCTCATGTTTGTCAGACAGTTTCCAATAGACCTCAACCTCATTTCATGGATCAGTGAACAAGGTTAAGTTTTGGTGGTCAAGTCCATTACTCAGATACTATAGTTTTTTCCTCTTGTCTGTCAGACAGTTTTCAATAGACCTCGACCGCATTTCATAGATCAGTGAACAAGGTTAAGTTTTGGTGGTCAAGTCCATAACTCAGATACTATAAGTAATAGGTCTAGTATATTTGGTGTATGGAAGGATTGTAAGGTGTGCTTGTCCAACTGGCAGGTCTCATGTGACCTTGACCTCATTTTCATGGTTCAGTAGTTAAAGTAAAGTTTTTCTGTTTTGGTCTGTTATTCCTATACTGTATGCAATAGGTCTACTATATTTGGTGTATGGAATAATTGTAAGGTATACATGTCCAAGTGGCAGGTGTCATCTGACCTTGACCTCATTTTTATGGTTCAGTGGTCAAAGTTAAGCTTTTGAATTTTGGTTGTTTTTTCTAATACTATATGCAATATGGGTAAACTATATTTGGTGTTTGGAATATTTTATGATGTACATGTCAGTCTTGCAGGTTTGATTTGACCGTGACCTCATTTTCACAGTTCATTGCTCAGTGTTAAACTATAATTTAAGAGCAATAAGTCAACTTTATATGTTGTATGGAAGGATTGTAAGCTGTCTATATCTGTCTGTCAGGTATCATCTGACCTTGACATCATTTTGGTGGTTCATTGGTCAATGTTAAGTTTTCATGGTTAAGTTTGTTTCTTAGATACTATAAGCAATAGGTCAACTATATTTAATGCATAGATTGATTGCAAGGTGTTCATGTCTGTCTGGCATGGTTCATCTGACCTTGACCTCATATTCATGGTTCATTGGTCAATGTTTAGTTTTCTTGGTTAAGTATGTTTCTTAGTAACTATAAGCAAAAGGTCAACTATATTTAGTGTATTGAATGCTTCTTTCGCTTTATGAATAAACCGATGCTTTAAATCCAATAATATTTTTTTGCACATGCGTATATTGACTACTGCAGAATGATGAATTTTATCAAATTGGCATGCATTTAATATATTTCAGTAACTTAAAACACTTCCAAACTCTTAAATGATGCACATGTTGTTACTTATTCATTTATTATGACTGTAATGTGTTGCATTTCGAAATTGACATATTTGACCTAGATACGACAACCGTTCATGCTGGCTGTTCAAAAACTCCTCTCTCTGAAAAATCACAGTGCCAGCTGTTTGCTTCTTTACAAACAAAAAAAGGGAGGTCTATGGAAGAGCCTACAAAATCATTTTACCCTTATACACATCGAACATGGAAATTACCTTAATTGTCCTTATCAGAATCAAAATAATTGATGCAAGCTATACTTTATTGTAGTTTTAACATGGGTAGCATTATACAATAAAGTATAGCTTGCATCAATTATTTCTTAAATAATGACCCGAGCATGTAATGAGGTTCTGGCAAGCTTCCCAAGTGTCTCACATAATAAGTTACATTCCTTTAATATTTAAGCATTGTTATAACAGCTAAGTTTATCCCTTAATTAAAAGCCTTGTCTCATTGATTTACTATGGTTAATCAAAAATGTATTAAATTTAATTAAAAAAATTAGTAACCAAGGCTATATGCATTTAGTTTCTGTGCAAAGTATCAAGAGTTCCCTAGAACCCACTATAAATTGAAATAGTTTTGATTTATTTTACAAATAACAAACATATGTTATTACAGATTCAGAAAATTTAAGGAATTATGAGTAGACAACTCATGAATGTATCTGTAATAACACACGCAAGTTATTTTCTGTAATAACACACGCAAGTTATTTTCTGTAATAACCCTATAGAGTTATATCTCTGTTAGTTATTGTTACCGACAAAAATATAGTCATGCATGATGCATCCATATAGAAATAATTCATCATGGCAATCTGTGGAATAAATTCAATTACAATGTAAACAAAACCATTAACATGATTAAACAGCTAGATGTACTGATCAATGATACGTTCACTTATGCCTAAGGGGGTCGATTAAAACAATTCACAATTCTTAAGCATGTTAATAGATATATGAAGAGGTGGTATGAGTGCCAATGAGACAACTCTCCATCCAACTTCCAAGTCACAATTTATAAAAGTAAACCATTATAGGTCAGTGTAGTCTTCAACAATAAGCCTTGGCTCACACTGAACAGTAAGCTTTTAAAGGCCAAAAAAATAACTAACTACTTGTAAAACCATTCACACATAAAGCATGGATACGAATTCATGAGGAGGATGTCATATTTGTGGTCAGTGCATATATATGGATCAACAGTTTGCTACATGAAGATGGGTCTGCAGTTCCACCACCCGTAAAATCTCAAAATGCCACCTAAGAAATGTGTCACCTGCAGTATAAAATATGTCCTTATATTTTGCAGTTAAGGTTTGTGAGAGAGCTGTCTACATATAATTTGCATTATAGTTTATAAATACAGTTATATCACTGTGCTTAAACGGCTGTGGGTAACTTAAGTTACCCACAGCCCAAGATGGCGGACTCTAAACTCGTTGATATTTAATTCATACAAAATGTACCTTTTGCGACGTTTTTCATACAGAATGTAAATATTTATAGGATTATTGAATAAAGAAATGACTAACAATTACCATAAATTTGTTAATATAGAGTTCACTAAAGCGCAAGACCAACTTTAAAAAATGCATAAGATGTCCGTAACTTTTTGATCGAAACTAAGCAGACTGTCCGTAACTTTATTTTTAGATGTGGGTAACTTTTGATTTAAAATTTTAAGAATTATAATTTCAACAATTAGAAGACAATTAACATCATATTTGTAACCTTCGCAGCCGTTTATACTACTCATTCACCACCAAATGTGATTTTATTAACGCATCATACTTACACCACAGCAGTTTTATGTGGGGTTTGTGGTACTCCATCCTGGTTATGGTTTGAACTTTTATTTACTGATGTGCGTCTTATCGACGTTTTTCGCTTGTCAGACCAAGGCTTTTCCATACTCTTTAATGTTTTGAGTTTAATTATATGTTTTCGGTTTACCTTCACCTCTGTTTCTTTCTATGTGTATTTTGATGAATACTCTTTGACGCGGCTCGGTATTTATACATCCCACCAGTTAGTTATAGTGTTATGATTTTTTGAATATGTTTCCTAGTATGTTTTTTTTTCTCTCTTTGTATGTTATCAGGGGTTGTTAGACTATTAAATTACCCTGTTGTCCTACGTAGTTATTTATATTTTTATATACTATGTCGAATTGTTACACTATGTTGACTGCTCTTTTCCTTTTATTGTCACTGACTTTTACCTATTGTGTCTTTTAGTTTTATTCAGTTTAATGAGATTTAATGCAACTTGCATACAAATGAAATATGCAGCTAGCTGTAAAACTAGGTTTATTCATTTATACAAAATGTCCTTTTTTCAAGTTTTCCCATTTACTGTAAATCTTGGCTAGGGTGCCGCAATATCACCGTGCGCAACGTCCCAGTGTGTCCAGATTGACACCCCTTTTATTTTACTGTCAATGCTGATGGGATTTGTTTTTGTGGGGATGAGAGAAAAGTGTTTTTGGCTTTTTCAAAAAGACGGGAAAAGTTTGTGCACTTAAGTCTCGTATAGTCTATCCACTGCATGCCTGGGCAATTTGGGTTCCCCTCCAAAATCCCGGATTCACGCTACCCTTGTCGTTGCTGGCAGAAAATCAGTAAGTGTATACATGCTACATGTATGTGTAAAAAAAAACTTGTGTAGTCTACTTGTTCAAAAATAAAAACGAACAATGATGTTTCAACAGTTTATCTGCTATGATCGGAAACAACCCTCCGAACTAGGCGATTCGGGTACCCCGACGTTATACAAATAGACCACTTTCGAGTTCATCCGTCACCGGAAAAAACTCGTCAATTATACGCGCCTTTATCACCGTCATTTGTGCGTTTAGGGGCGTCGTCACTTCCTTCCAATGTTGAGCGAGTGGTTGGAAAACTATAATTCTATATTGTACGAATTATTCGGCAAAAGGAATTCTCAAAATTGACAATCAACACTGCTGTCATTAGGGAATTGTCAGTAAGTACCTACAGAGCAACAATTATTTCTAGTTTATCCTGCACAAAGACGATCACTAAGACGCTTGATGAACGTAAATAGTGCAGGGATACAGGCGAGCCCCTCTATCTGGTAAATGACGTCATAAAGGCGTGCATAATTGACGAGTTTTTGCCGGTGCGGATTTATCGTGATTTTTTTCATAATTTTCCCAATTTTGTCTTCCATCGATACAATGAATTATATCATACTAGACATCTACTTCGTTTTGTGAATATGTATTCGATGCAATCTCTATCATCAGTTTAAACATTACATCCGCGTATGTCGATTCTTTGAAAGTTACGGACATCTCTATTGGTATGATGAAAAAAGTTACGGACATCTCTATTGGTATGATGAAAAAAGTTACGGACAAGTTGTTTTGAAGTTACGGACAGCCTAAGTGTTTTTTTAAATCGTGCTGTGATCGTTTATTTTGTAGAATTTAATCACCTTTCCAGTTTAGGGGTTTCCCTAAACGATTAATACAACTTTTAAATTCAGTTGTTTAATTGATGCATTCGTGGTATTGTTATTCTATAGAAGAAAAGTATCTAACCGACGCAAGGCGGATCCATCTTGGGCTGTGGGTAACTTAAGTTACCCACAGCCGTTTAAGCACAGTGTATATACTGTATATTCTCTTGTGGAGAGTTGTCTCATATCATGCATATATATATACCTTATTCTCCATGGGAGTTGTCCATTTTTACCTATGCCTCTACTTTTACAAGCTGCTACTACTAAATTCAATGTGGATTTGGTTTGAGACATGATTGTCAACCTTAGTTTCACTTTCATCCACACTTTAGGCGGGAAATATGCAGTTGCTTCCCTTTAACACCAAAAAACATTGCCTAAACCCTGATAATTTTGGTTGATATTTTGGTTATTATTGCGGACCTCCATGAGAACACCAGTGCACGTGTCGACAACAAATTGAAACGCGGACTTCAAAGAAAGCACCCAATGTTTACATATTATCATTTAGTTTGTTTCAGTTTACTTTGATCACATGACTGACGTCATTTTTTGTGTTGGTTCCATGACGCAAACAGGGAAGACAACATGGCGGAAGACAATGATTCCACATAAACAAACAATTTATCATGAAAATGAAAACGTGTGTCCCTTACCTTAATTTGACAGTTGTAAGAAAAGATACTATAATTTCAATAGAAATGTCGTAATAAAATGGGAGGAAAACAAAGTACAAACGCTCCAAGGGGTCGAACTTTTTCTGGAAGTGCTCCTGGAACAAGTCATGGTGCTTCTGAAATGGGGTTGTCTGGCACAGCTAATGGCGCTCGTCAGAGAGCACGAAGTTTAGGTGCATTTGTTGCAGGTTCTTCGATGGGAATCCCAAATGGGAATGGTGATGCGAGAGGAGCTGGTTCTCCAGACTCGGATTCTAGTACCCCTGAGGATGGCCCCATCTTTGGAAGAACGAACATAGCACATTCTTTACCATTACATTTATTTGCCCTTCATGGTGAGTATTAAAATGAAGTTTGCAAGACTGAGTATTAGAAATAATGGTTTTATGGGAAGTATTCAATTGTCTTTTACATAACCATGGTTAAAGTCTTCAACCTCAATTTTGCAAGCAAAGTAATAAAAATCCTGGTCCATTGCCCTCTTAAACAGTTTTCCCCAGGTCCATTTGTCTCATGTTTCAGGAATTAGTTCATATTATTTTTAAAACCAAACATCATACATAACATTATAGCACACCAATGCATAAAATCTACAAGCTTTTATTAGAAAACAAAGGCACATGATTCAAAACAATGCACAGTCCCATATCCGCTAAATCAAGGATTTGAATAGTTAGACTATACAAATCCTTGGTTAAATAAAACTCTCAGTACTGAAGAGTATTTATATTAGGCAGGGATTGATTGATTGATTGTTGGTTGCTTAACGTCCAGTGGCAAATCATATTAGGCAGGGATATACATGTACTAAGAAAAACTGTTAAGAAACACTTGTAACAAATCATGTTGCTCAATATGACATAAAGAAGTTAAAGTGTTCAAATAATAATATAATGATTATATTTATAGTTGAAAAAAATCAATCAGGTTTCATCTTTCCAAATGTATATCTGTTTTTCAGGAATAAAAAGGAAGATTTTAGCAATATAGAAACCTACAATGTATAAATTAACTTGTCAATGATTTGTTTCTCTGGAGTTATTCTGGCTTCTCATGTGACCTATTATAAATCTGATTATTAGCTACATGTACATAAAATTGAGAATGGAAATGTGGAATGTGTCAAAGAGACAACAACCCGACCATAGAGCAGACAACAGCCGACGGCCACCAATGGGTCTTAAATGCAGCGAGAAACTCCCAAGGCGGAGGCGTCCTTCAGCTGTACTATCGGCTGCACTGAACATACAATGTACACATTGACAAATGTCTTAAGACTTAATGATTTATATGAGGGTTAAGACAATTCTGAAAAAGCTGAAAAGGGCAACCAACTTTTAAGCAGATCAACTTACAGTAGATTAACCATGTTGAATGCATTAATAAAACAAACATTACACATGTGTTACACTAATGGCTACAAAAATTATAAATCTTAAAAATTTATAAAATGTTAAAGTACTATTTATGGAAGCATCATAATACACATGTACATGTACATGTATGTCTTTACATGAAAATGATGTGATCTTTTACTGGAAAATCTTGGATAAAATAATCAGGAGTTGCAACCTTGCAAACTTCAGCAAAAATTATATTTCATATTATGTATGTCATAAGCTGGAGACAGTAATTTTATAATTATTTAAAAAGAAAGATAATTATCCTGTGTGTTTCAGAGTTTCCATCTTGAAAATTTCACCATTCACTGACATTTTGTTGATTTCTATTTTAGGTATAAAGTGTCCTGTGTGTTCCAAATTTGTACCCCCAGATGATTTGGAATGTCACCTAGTCATATGTTTAACCAAACCTCGGATTACTTATAATGGTAAGATAAAGTCAACAAAATATGAAGAAGAAAAAATTGTTAGAACTTTCAAACTTGGGGAAAATATTATTCAGAACTTTCCACTTTCAAGAATTGTGTTAAAGTAATGCAACGTAAACAGTAAATGTAATTGATTTTATGGACTGGAAAGAAACCTTTTTTTATCAGATTATAATTTCATATGTTTAACACTGCCTTGTCAGACCATGTACATGTTTGACCATGCAAAGATACCAGAATGTCATATTAAATATTGGTCCCTGTTGCCTCGCCATAAGTTTATACTCTCAACATTAATGTAATCATTATTCCTTTTTAGCATGTTTAGTTGTCATGACTAATTGTCTAATTCTGTTAAAATTTGTAAAAGTAAACCATTATATGTCAAAGTATGGCCTTCAACATGGAGCCTTGGCTCACACCGAACAGCATTCTATAAAAGGCCACAAAAAATAACTAATGTAAAACAATTCAAACTGGAAAACTAACAGTCTAATCTATTTAAAAAAGAGATACAAGAAACACTTATGAACCACATCAACAAATGACAACTATTGAACATCAGGTTCCTGACTTGGTTTACCTTTGGAAAGAGAGTAATCTTTATTCAATATCCATGGTGTTTTTGCATACCAAGCACAAGAACTTATTAATGAACATACATCCAAATATGTTTTAGTGGAAGAATAAATTACAGTTTAAATTAATTAAAAGGCAATTACATTTTAGGGAATATTTGGCCCAGGCAGTAAATTCTCTAGGAATTAAGAAAAAAATGGTATGATAACTTATCATGCTTATCAATTTTTTAAACTTTCAAAAATACTTTAACAAAATATGGAAATAAGCTAGGCCCTGATGACACAATTATGTTTAAGAAGTTATAAAATTGATGTCAAAAGAGACAAAATTAAAAAATATGTACTGGACATATGTATGTTTATTTATTTGCAGAGGATGTTCTTACAGAAGATAAAGGGGAATGTGTGATATGTTTTGATGAATTAAATCAAGGAGACACTATAGCACGATTACCATGCCTATGTATATATCATAAAGCGTAAGTTCATCATGTCAGCTAAAATCTGATACAATGTATAAGATTAAATCAAGGAGACAGTGTATTATTGGAAAATGATGCAGTCATTGTTCCATAACTGCCGACCTGATTTCTCTGCCTACCGCGCTTGGTTTCGTATTTACTAATTTCAATACAAACTGGAATGTGCTTGTGTTATCATTAATATGCATGAGCATTGTGTAGTAATCAGCCAGGAACCAGTTTACAAACTAACTGGTTTCTGTTTGTATTCCACTACAGTCGAACAAAGTGTTGTAGTTTGACAGGAACCAGTCCAGAATTTTGTAAACTACAAAACGTAATCGGTTATTATCATTCCGTTTTGGTGTTTCATACCGACTTATATGGTTTGAATAAGCTTAAGACCCTTCAAACATTAATGTGATAGGTATATTAAAGACTGTTTTACAAAAGGATGGAACTGTTTTGCTTTAAAAGTCGTACTATTAGTGATATATGTTATGTACGGATTTCCACTCTCACCGGTTAATTTCTTCTTTTACACGTGCTTTTGAAACTTTCTGTTTAAACATCGCAAGTTTTAAAATTGTTTTTTGAGTGAATTAAACTTATTTTAACAATCACGAAGCGTTCGGGAATCATTTCAAGCAGTTTCTTCTTCTCTTTGATGATGGAAAATAGGTTTTCTCAAGAAAATACCGCAAACGATCGCAGAGGAATTGAAAAGTACAAGTCAAGTCGGCACCTGGTTAAATTGGCATCTAGTCAAATCGGCACCTATTTGACGTCAATTCGGCTTCCAATAATATTTATTATAATATTTTCTATTCAATTAATTAATAACTGTTACCAAGTACATAGTGAATATTAGGTAAACAACGAAACCAAAGTGAATATGTTGTTGTGTATAAAAGTAAACAACGAAGCTATTGTTTTAACCATTAGACAATTATTAAAATTAAATGGAAAACTATGAGTCCCTTTCAATAAATCAAACTTTCATGCCAAATAATTAGCAAATTTAAGGTGGGTTTTTTTTCAGTAATGTTTAAACAGCATTAAACAAACAATCCTGTAAAAGACTCAACTGGTTAAATAATGCATAAAAATATCCAATATCTCATGTATTAGTCCAAATAATAATGACGTCTGACAAGGCTATTTTATTTTTTTCTGGGACGCCTTCCTAAGACGTTCTTAAGAAGGCGTCCCAGAAAAAAATTAACATAGCCTTGTGGTCATAGGAAGGTGTCCCAGAATAAAATTTAAAAAGCCTTGCCAGACGTAATAATTATTTGAACTACTCATATATATCATTAAAAATACACCAAAAAATTCATGTAGTTGAGAAAAATAAATACATACAAAATGTACATGAACATCCAAAAAAGTGAAAGTTAGTATTAACTCTTTTTGCTTTAAAAATTTACAACTGCATTTAAGTATTGAATGCTTTTTTTTTTGTAAATTCATTGAGGTGTAAAAGTGTTGACCGAAGTACTTTTTGTATGAAGCGCGTAAGCGTAAGCGCTTCATTCTAAAAATGTGCACACGGTCAACGCTTTTGCAACCCTATGAGGTTACAAAAAGAAACATTCAATACTTATAATTACTTTTTTTAGCTAGGATCATGAAAACACGAATTTTATAACTTTTTTATTCAATTCATCTGTGCACTTTATTGTGGGACCACATGTTATCATGAATGAAAAGTTTTATTGAGTGATGCAATTGCTTGAGGAATAACATGTGATGTGCAGTTAGCCAATCAGAATAAAGTATTATAATGAAACATATATCAAATGTAATTATAACAAAATACATTACGTTGTAAGAGTTATCTCCCCAAACACTGTTTTTCTTGTGGCCACCTCTCCTTCGTAACCGTAAAAGATTTTATTTTACCAAATTACTCGTTACATATTTAGGATAAGAATATTCGTTTGAACCCTAGCTCTATGGGGACTCCATATGAGAGTTATTCCCCCTTTTTCATTTGATTCAAGCGGTATGCATTTTCAACTGGTAAACCATAACTGATAGAGACCTAGGGTCTTCATGAGGTCATTGGTACTAAAAATGAAAATGAGGTCAATGTCAAAGGTCAAGGTCATATTATAAATTTTGATTTTGGCTTATTTTCACTTCTTTTCAAATACTGTATGACATTTTGACAAATAATTTTTCATAAATTATTAGTTGCGACATGTCCTTACTTGTATATTTTGGTTGAAAGGCTGCGCATACAATAAAAGGGAGTTTTTGTCCATCTTACATTTAAAATTACGCGTCAAGTGGTAGTACTCATTAACCAAACATATTAAAGACCTAGGATATTTTGATTCAAGGTCCATGGTTTGTGACCTTGAAATTGAGGTCAAGGTCATAGGTTAATAGGACGTCATAAAGCCATAGGAACTAACATTTTAAACTGATTTTTCATATTTCAATATAAAAATAGATCTTTTCTAGTGGAAAGACTTCAATTGTTCTCTGAACAATTTGTTTTTAATTTACTTCATATTTTGTGGGAGAAGGGGGTTCAGACTATGTGGTATCAGGTCTGTTTGCGCCCAATACACTTTCGCACCTCGCACGTTCACACCCAAGGTCCGTTCGCACTCTACTCATTCGCGCCCAATTTTAATTCAAATTCAAGTTGAATAATTGGAAAATCATGATTGTTGTTTTAAATTGCTTTGGTGTAAATACTGAATGTATTTATAGCTTGGTATGAGTAAAACATTGAAGATTTTAAAGGAAAAACACAAAAGATAATTGTTTTTAAGCCCTTTGATCTGAAACAACGAAATAATAAAATATAGGAACCAAAATATAGCAATCCACTATTATAACCAAAACATGATAAAATTTATTCAACACACAGAAAAAAAATTAGTCAGAATCTCACTTCATTATGAAAGAGGTCAATGAAACAAAGTATAGCAATACACTAACCAAAACATGATTAAGAGTTATTCAACGCTAAATAAAACGTTGACAAAATACCACTTTATTTAGAAAGGATTTTTATTATCTTTAACAATACGCTATCCGAAACATGATTAAGATTTATTCAACACAAAAAAAAAATGCTGTCTCACTTTATTTTGAGACAATGACAACAATTATACTTAAAAGAAAACACTTGCTTACAGAGTTATTAAACACAAAACCAATTAAGATTAGTTGCGAACATGTAGGGTGTGAAAGTGAAAGGGGGCGAACATGAGTTGGCGCAAACATGAATGGGCACGAACGGACCCGGATTCAGCCTATGTATCAGTGAGAAATATAGAAGCCTTTCTACAGTATTTATTTGTACAATTCAGGTAGTCTTGACCTATTCATTTGTCTTAAAAAAAACCCAGCCAGTTGACACCTTCACTTCACACACACTCATATACTAATATCAATTATATGCTTACGAGACATGTTGCATTGTTAAACTAATTACGGTATGTGAAAATCAAGACTTGCATAAAAACTATCCCAATATTAGAGACAGTGGCGTCATTTTTCTTCAGAGCTTTCAGCTCTTTGATTAGTTAAGTGGTGTGTTAGTGACCTAATACAAAAAGTCAATATATATGGGATCAGTAAAGGACAAGGTTTACTTATGGCACAAAATGGCCTAAAATATCAACTTTATCATAAAACACCACAAAGGTCATAATTTGATTCGTAAATGGGTCTATTTCAAAAGCCTTAATGCTAAATAAATCAATTCTATCTATAAAAGTACATAATATTCTCCAAAGTACAGTTCAATTTTCGCGAAAGCCATCGCAAACTCCATACACCGAGTTTTTTCCTGGTGTAACACCAGGAAACTCCGACATCACTCCCTAAATTCTCGGAGAAATTTGGGAGTATTCCCTCCGACTTCCGCGTAAATCCGTTACCTTTTGTTTATTGTATTAGCGACATCTCTCCCAGTCTGGAGTGACGCGGTGTCACACCAGGTAATTAATTGCCCTAATCCTTCTGATCTATGCCGGCACGCGACAGTCAAGGTATGCGAGATTTCTAATGTAATTATACAATTGTATTTCCTGTCTATTGATTATCAGTTTATATCTGATTGCTTGAAACAAATGAAAGATTAAAATCAAAACGTTGTTGTTAATTCTTTTAATTACTCTGTACATCTAAATCAATTTTTAAAAACAACTATATTTGATTTTGACTTCCGTTTTTTATCAGTAAATAAATATTTAATTTACTAAAAGAGATATAATTGTGTAACAATAAACGGAGACTAACACTGAATAAATTAGGGTAGTTTAAAGAAAAGTGACAAGTCTCAAAGTTTTTTATACAAGTAAAAAAGAAAATATTATTCACTATCTGTTATGCTAATAAGTCTACGCCATTTCCATTTTATGATTACAAAATAAAAGTTTTAAAAAGCAAAAGGTTGTTGTTATTAAATGCTTTCAATTGCATTAAAGTTTTATAAAAAAAAATCTATACTTGATTATGACCTCGGGGTTTTTTTTTATCGGTAATTTATATAACTTACGAAAAGAGACATACTTGCGTGAAAATAAACGGAAATTAACGCTGAAGGTATAAAATGTGAGAAAGAAAGAAAATAACGTGTCTTAAACTTGTATATGCAAGAAAAAAAGAAAATACTTTTCACCATTCCTTATGCTTAATAAGTCTACGGCATTTTCTCTTCACGATTTGTTAGCATTACTTTAGGATAAATAATACATTTCGGCTACAACAGGAATACTTCTATAGCTGCATCAACTCGTCGTTGCATAATATTCATTTACGCAAAATGTGTTGTATTAAGAACAGTGATCTTTAAATATTTTTAAAGCAATTGATTGCCGTGGGAAGACGATACGCATCTCAGTGATCAACAGTGCGTAGTTGAACTTGAACTTGACTTTGCTCACAATATTGAATGCTAAAAATAGTGACATCAATTTTGTCCACGAGATTTTTATTTGGCGGGAAATAGTATCATCTCAGGTGACCTTTCTGGATAACCGTGGGAAAATTCATTCAAGGTTTAAACTTGCTTTCTAATGATTGACATAAATTTGTGTGCGTTAAGACTGAGGCTCTAGAAGGTACTTTTACAATTGATTAACCGGATTCTAAATTGTATTCCTTTTCTGAATTAACCAACATCAGCCTTTTATTTTTACGTTTCTCAATCAACAGAGGACATAAAACCAGACATTATTTATACGTCCATAGTCAACAATATATATTAATGGTAGACGAAAACAGGATGCATGTCGTTCAGTTCCTGATGGGCGTTGGTAGAGATCCTCTGTAAAAATTTGCCGATTGTAAAAATCCGATCCACATTTTTTTTTACATATTTCTTTCTTGTAGAACACATATAATTTCATTTAAATATTCTATTTTATAATTGTTGAAATACTTCTTTTTTATATTTCGATGAGGACTTTTAACTAGCTGTAAAATACGGATTGCGCCAATCCAATTTTATTTTAAATAATTAAAGATCAATAACAGATCATAACGGATAAAAAACGATTTTTTTTTCTCCATATAATTAAATATTTAAAGGTTGTGATTATTGTGTTGTGTCTGGGCGGCGAATGTATCTCAGTATTTATAAAATATAGGGCTGCCACATTGCATACAAAACTATTTGTCACTTTACTGTTTCTTTTTTAAATTCAAATATTTCAAGTCGGTAATCTACCGAGGTAGTGAAACATAATATTTTACATTTCAAAATAAATTGAAAGTAACAGAGTTCACTTGTTGATCCGATAATTTTGATTGGACATATTACCGTAAAAAACATCATTTTGTTTTAAGCCAGTTGATATTAATTATATAATATTGAACTGTTAATGAACCGAATATTTCTCACTGAGTAGGTCATAAAAGGTTCTAATTGTGGTAAAATCGGCTTTGTTGAAAAAACAAAATTATGACCTGATCGAACTATAATGAAAATACAAAATAAGTGTTTTAATCGTATTTTTATACGTTTGTACGTTCTTTGTCATATGACAATGACATGGGCATATACATACTAGAATAATTATCTTATTTTAAATAAAAATGTCACACTTTTATCTGACAATGAAAGGACATTTAAATAACGTATTTTAAAGCACTCAGGTGCAATCAAGATCGATTAAATGTACAAAGGTAATAAATCTTGCTAATCCGATGATGTTGTCACGCGTCATTAATTTTCAGTACATCCGATGGGCAATAAACCAATAAACAGCCACGCGGTGTTGGGAGAGAATCTTTGGAGGAAATTGGGAGTATAATCCGTGATTCGCGGTGTCACACCGCTACACTCGGAAATCGGTGATTAGAGTTCACGATTACATACTCTCTGGGCGTACTGTAGGTCCATTTTGGACATTTTGTCAAAATATGAGAATTTTGTGCAATTTTCAGACCTAAAAGCTTTAGGAAAACCTTGGCCACCACCTACGATCTGAAATGTTGTGTAATTAATTACCAAAAGATTCCAATTTTGATACAGCTTTCACCAATATAATAACTTTTTGGATCATGGATGGCGGCCAAGGTTAATCATGCCAAAAACTGTTAAAATTATGGAAAAAAATTACCAAAATTGACCAAAAATACAAATAATGTTTCTTTAAGGGGTCATAGCTATATAAGTTTTAAAGGAAGGTGCAAAACAAATATATTCTTGTTTTAATAGTATTATCACAAGTATGTCTATGTAAAATTTCTAATTTTTTGGCCTGATTTAAAAAACATAAAAAATTTAGGGCCAATTTTAACCCTTCGTAAACCTTCTCCTTTCATATGTGGTGAGAGCAAAGCTTGAATCCCCATGTAACTTATAATATAGCTATAGCATGATTACCTTGCCTACATTTGTGTATGTATATATCATGAAACTTAAGTTCATCAAGTCAGCTAAAGTTTGAAACATAGTATGATATTTCTGTTCATTTTTCACTTGATTGGTATTGCTGCAGTCAACATATTTTATACAGTTTCCTAATAGAAATAAGGAGATGTGGTATGGTTGGCAATGAGACACCAGAGATCAACTGAAGTGGGTATAAATGTAAAAGGCAATATTTATGAAAATCTTGACTAATGTAAATCCATTTTTTTCCAATGCATGATCTTCTACTACATACTTTTTTTGTGAATATATAAATTCGACTAATAAAATTACAATCAGAAAGACATGACATATCTCTGTGTCCACACTTTATTTTGGTTATATTTTGTTGTAAACAATGGAGTATCTATGACTAGTAAACACATGCTCACACCGTCTTAATGTTTTATTCTGTTTGTTGTAGGTGTATAGACAAATGGTTTGAACGAAACAGATCCTGTCCAGAACATCCACAAGACTGAGACAAACAATAAAACAGTATACTTGGGCTTTCATTTTTTATACACAAGTCATTACAGACTATTAGGAGAATTTTGTGTGATGTGTGTTACTATGGTAACAGAAATGATCTGATATATACATTGTGTATATTGAACATTTAACACTATTCTTATCGTTACTGAGATGGTGCATTTTATAAAGAGGAGCACATGATAGCCATCAGACAAAAATAGATACAATAAGCATCTCATTGATTATATTTTTGTTAACAAATATCTAATTTCAGAGTCACAACAGATAGATGTATTTATGTAACATGACATTGACAGAACTTTTCAGTTGCAACATACATTTGAGTCCAGCAAAGACACTACTCACTGTGAAGTCAAAATCTACTACATTTGTACATGTATTAGTAAGATAAAAATGAGAACATGTGATTTGATGTCCACAAAGATTAACAGACAACTTATCATGTACAGCCTTCAAAAAAGAGCAAAATTTATACCATGTATAGTAGTAGCAGGTCCCAGGATGATTAAAATTGAACAAGGTTAAAACATCAGTTCAAAATGGCTTGACTCCTTGCTGAAGTACATTATGAGATGAAAAATCTATTTTAAAAGGGTCTTGACAATTGCATTTTATTCTAATAATATTTTTGAGTTAAAAATGTAGTGAATTTAGTGTCAGATTTTTCAGTGTACAAAAATTACACTTAATTAAAAGCTTATATCTGCTATATAAAGTGCCTTGCTGGAGTTAAATGTATGCTATAATTGAATCGATCTGAATAAAAGCATGTAATATTTTGCTTGATTCATATAATGTATCAATTGTTTACAATAAACTTGGGTCTGTTTTTAATTAGTCAAAGTGTTGCAGATTTGATATTTATGTAATTCACAGGGATAGTGTGGATATTTGATATCTGGGTTTTGTGAAAGTCTGCATAGAAGCCTAATGAACATTAATGGTTCACCTTTACCCTAGTAATCCACTAAAAATTGGAATAATAATGAATCCACAGTTTAAACTGTATAAATCTGTTGTTAGAATGGATGTTTTATATACACTGTATTTAGGTTTAAAATGAGTTCACTATGTTTTATATCAACTACATGTATAATTGATTGAATAGTAGATGGATCGATGTGTACATTTCTCTGTCATCATCTTTCATGTATCTAGTTTTCACCTGTTAGGTTACAATACATAAATCAAAGATAAAATTCTGGTATTCATGTTATTTTTCTAATGGCCTGAGTGAGAAAAATCAGTTGGTTAACATTTATTGTATAGCACTCATGAATGCTTGCTAAATGAGTAAAATCAATGCTGTATGAAAGTGATCTGTATACTTAACTACTTTTATTTCTATGTTCAGTGTTTTATACATCATCATCAGGGCTCTTCAACTTAAACCAAATGATTAAAAACAGAAATATGACATATTTAGAAAACGATTACACTTGAAAATATTTTTTTTTAATGACACAAAAACTCTGATACTCAAAACCAGTTGACATAAACATAGTCATAGATTGAAATACATAAATTTAAAATTTAGTACCTTAGAACCAGAAAATAGGTTTTTATATGGCCCAATATTTTTAAAGGTCAGTTGATAATTTACTTGACTAAGAAACCAAAGAACTGATTTAAGTTGGAAAACAATTCTGTTGATTCTGATCATTATTTGCAGTATTTATTTTATCTCTAAACACATCTTCCATTTTGTTTTTATCAGATATCTTATTTTATTATGTAAATTATATTTACTTTTTAATCATGCATTGTAAGACATGTATAAGTTTACTTGTATTTTGTTTATTATTTTACTTTTAAGGAATTGATGATAATTTGTAAGCAGTCAGTAAAATTTCTGTAATCAAAATTTTCTTCTTTTTTATCGCTGTATTGTCATATGTATGAATCGGTAGAACTGAAAAGGGGTACATACATTTATTTTTCTACACATTTTTGCCATATACATTTTTCCATTTTCCATTCTTAAGAAAATTTTGTAGGTCTAGAAATTTTTTAATTATGAAAATTTAGTTTGAGAATATTTTTTTCAGAATTTATAGTGCTATATGAATTTTATTCAGAGAGAGTGAAAACCTTATTTTTTTTTTCAGTTTGCTGGAAGTTTTCACAAAACATTTGCAAAAAAGGGTAAAAGCTAAAAATTAAATTTTCTGAATAAACCCCCTTGGATTTCGATGAAAATCTTGAAATTAAAGTATTAAGTCCCAATATATATTATTAATAGAAAATTAACATTGCAGGAATTGGTTTTAAACTTTATATTAAAAAAAACTTAAGATGGAAGATAACATACTTAATTCTTTGCAATAAATGTCTACTTTTAAAACTGAAATGAAAAATGTGCTTGATATGACTATTAGTCTATGTTCCTCAAAACTCATGTACCAAGAAAATCTATAGATGTTATTCTAACAGGATGTACAATGTATGTCTACATTAACAGTATACAGTGCTCTCATGTTTATGTTGTGATATTTTAGATGTTAGTTTTATGAATGTTGACATTCACTTGATTCAGGTCTCATTATTTTGTATACAGAAAATGCAAAAGACATTTGCAGCAAATAAGCATTTTAATTCATTTTATATCATTTTGTTTTTTGAAGATTCTCACAGAAAGTAATTGAAAAATTACGTTGCATGTTTTTATCATTTATAGATGTAAATCATTAATACTCTGACATTGAAGTGAAGGATTATGGGTAATTAGAGCCCTTATACTTCCATTTTTAGATGGTTTTTAGATTTGTCTTTTATTGTTGAGTATCTTCACACTGTATGTTTTACAAGAATTTTGTTTCTTTATCCTATCTGCTATCTACAATACAAATACAAATCTACAGCATTAAAAAAATAAAGCAACTCTCCTGTGTGAAATTGCTGTAAGGAAAGTTGAAATAAACTTTGAAAGGACAAGGAATATCAGGAAAATCAGCTATGTTTACCAGGTTAAATTTAAAACTTAACTCCTATATTCACATACTACAACTTTTGGTTTCTCATGTATGATGATTATACTATCTAAAGCCATTTTGGCTAAACAGAAACTTCTTAATTCATTTTATCATTGAATTAATTAGGTCGGAAATTCATTACCCTTAAATACATTGAATTGACATCAAATTCATTGAAATTGCCTCGCAAATATAAATCTTGAAATGATACTTAAATAACTGTCACTCATGAAAAAGTTAAATTTAGTGCCTTTCTATCATGTTAAATTTACTGATTTAATCTTTGTTTCACCACCACCACTTTAATTTTATATTTTTTATGTTGATTGATGTCTTTTCGTGTAACTTCTAAAGAAAATGTATTAAACTGAATAATCAACAAGACTTATTGGTGGCCTTCAGCTGTTTTGCACTTTAGTCAGGTTGTTGTCTCTTTAACACATTCCCCATTTCCATTCTCAATTTTAAGTTTTTGAAAAAACAACATTTCTTACACACACAAAAACCACATTTCTATCAAAAAATCACTTTTCATTTTTCAACAAAAGCTTGATTGGGCGAACATGAAAATAAATATGTGGTGAATATAAGCTTTACTTGTGTGAAAGTAATATTTGTATTTTGTAACGTATACAAAAATAATGTCAAGTAAATTACAAGGTGCCCATGTTGTTATGCAAAATATAAAGGTGGTTTCTAAGAGTTCAGAGTAAACATTGATTTTTATAGCAACTTTAACAGTAAAATTGATGAGATATTTCAAATGATATTGACACATTAAAGTTTTCAATAGTTCAGGTTGATATGGAATGCTTTATATATTTTTTTCATTGTTGATATCCAGCTGTGATTTTTGTAATACATTTATCATCAATGATAGTTCCATTGAAAGCAATACGATATTATCTTTTTATAAGATAATAGATCATTTTTTTTTCTCACTTTATTGAAAATCAGGTTGGAAATTTGGCTAATAATTTTTGTTAGCTATTAGTGGCCAGTTGTGAATAAATTCAAAATATATACTTTTCTATAAGAAAAATTATGAAAAAATAAAGTAAATTATAAATTGAAGGAGCCTTAGGAAGTTAAATATAAGTATATGAATATGGAGGTTGTACAGTATATTTGATTTACTTTAAACGATTGATTCCTTTGTAATTTGATATATCTGTTATAAATTTAACAGGCTCCTTGGTACATTTCATACTCTACATGTTACTATAATAATCAGATATAATCTGACTACTAAATGTCATACTACTAAAACTTATTTATAACTGGCCTAAGAGTGAAATGTGCACCATTTGTAAAATAAATCATGAAATGTATAATGTAAGTAATTTGACAGTATTTATATAATGCTTCAGTTGTTGTTACTTATTATAATGAAAATACAGATTGACTTCAAATAGTTCTTTGTTTGTTGCATTATGTTTTGCCTTTCACAAATAGACACCAAGAAGTACCAAAAAACACATATCAATACTCAGTGGCCAATCAACAGAAAGCTTTCAAACTTGATTTGATTATTCTTCCCCTACCTACTTAAAGTTTGTACTCTGGCTGTCTGTCTGGCAAATCAGTTTTCCACACTTTTCTTCCTGCTTGACAATATTGATTTGATATTTTGTATATACATATGTTTCATCATGACACGTTACATATCTAGTTCAAATTTTGTTTCTGTCTGATAATTTTGTGCAGAGTTATGATCCTTTGACTAAAAAAAGTATTAAATAATAGGTCTTCCACACTTATTTTCATCATGCTTGAAGATATTGACTTGATATTTGTTATATAGATTACACAATGACAACTTAGAGATCAAGTTTGCATTTTGTTCCAGTACAATGAATTTTTAACCAGTAGGGGACTTACTATGTATTGACATGCAATACTCTCAGAATGCTTTTTATGCATCATATTCTCTTGCACATGCTGTATCATCAGTATGATTTGACAATTTCTATGGAAGTCAATGAACTTTGGCCTTTTCTTTAAAGTTATGTAACAGTGATCTCTTGTGAATACAACTCCTCATAGTCTTAACCAATAGTTCTTGTTTGGGATAGTTTGCCATTAATGTTGATTTGACAATTTATACGAGTTTAATACATGTAGTACAATGTACTTATAACATTTTGGGAGTATTGAGACAATTAGATCTTGTGAATGGAACTCCTCTGAGACCATTTGTAAGAAGGCTTTGATACTTAGTACTATTGTTCGCTATCACATATAGCTGACCATTTTTTACCACCATTTTGATTTTACCATAATTATGGCAGAAATCGGACTGTAAACAGTAGTGGGAGTATTGTTACAAAAGTACCTTGTAAAACCAACTCCTCGGAGACTGTGTTACAGAATGATCTGTTTGGTAGTATCTTTTGTCATCATGTGTAGTTGATTATACTATATTGTCTTTTCGTTCCATCTATTTTTAGCTCACCTTGTTACAGTGACAGTAGGTCACCTTATAATTGCAACTATTCTGAGACATTAGAAGGAAACATTTAAACTCTTGTGTTTTTTGCCATCTTGTGTTGTTGACCATGTGTAGGATATCAAACTCACAGCCCCAGTGTTATACAAGCTAGTTTATTACTGCTAGGCCCCTGAGGGCAATATATCTTTTTCTAATAAACTGTTGATATAGAGATATGTCCACTTTTTTGTTAATTCAAAAGTAAAATGCCAATGTTGAAATAAAAGTAGCAATATTTAAGCATGTAGTTTTGCATAATATTTAAAAATCCATGAACCATGACTGTAGGTACAGGGCCAAACAATCTCTATGGAAAGGAGATGTGCCAATGCTGATACTAAGTGACCCAATACAATATATATCATGGGGTCAGTAAATTCCATATGGGGATGAGTGCGCAACTCAAATTTGGACATTCATCACACAATTTTATAACTCCTCATTTTTACAGAGAAGGGTTAAATTTCTCTATCGTGAACCAAATTTTATAATGTTATTTGCTTTATAAAGTTGTTTGGTTTTTTCTTTTGAATTGTTTGACACTATGTTGTTTCAAGGCCTATTTTAACTTACTACATGTACCATTATAAGGAATGAGTTTTGCTCATTGCTGAAGGCTGGAACTGTAGATGGTTACATCTCTGTACTGTTTCTCTTCAGTCTTTGATGGATATATTATTTATTGATCTCTTAACTGATCATCATGACCTTTCAAGAATTTTTTTTAGAGAATACAAAAGGAACCAGAAAAAGTAGACTGGAACTGAAAGGCAGTGAACTCACAGTTCTGCACTTCCATTATTATAAGATTTAATTGGACATTAATGGGGTACGACTTGATCCTCATTCTGGTTTGAAAGTTTTTCCTCATTTTACTGGACCATCCATAAAACATTAATAATTCTACCAAAATAAATCCAAATTTAGTTTAAAATTAAAAACCATAGACATTCTGATCAGAATGACCATCATCTAATAGCAATTTACCACAAGAATTTGAACAACAAAACTTCCATGAATAAATTTATTTCCAAAAAGATATATAACATGATTAATAATTTTAAAAAATAGCGTATAATTTCATTGTTCACCAAGGTAAATACTGTAAATTCAGATTTTTTTAATGTGCATTTATAATTGCAATTGATAAACAAATGACAAAAAAGTGAGATTTATTATTACAATTTCTAGAAATTCTTTATATAAATAAAAAGAAATGTGTTTTTGATGTTTTCTAAATCCCTTTATGTGACAATTTTTGCAATATTCAAAACATTTTAAAAAAATTCTGAGTTTACGGTATCTTTAAAATCTCAATAATTTATAAAAAAAAAAGCGCCAAGAAATAAAGATACAATACTAAACATACTATAGGTCAATGGAATGAATTTTTTTACATGAATTCTAGCATGGCCATTTGTGTAATGTATAATTGTCATTGAATCTGATTATTATCATTTTATGTGTTTTTTTATAACACACAAAAAAACTTCTTAATTATAATGTTCTATGTGTTGCAAAATGTTTCAAATATGCAAGTAAAAAAACTTTTCTACCAAAATATTATTTTTCTTCTATGTATATCAAAATAAAAAGTAAAAGTTAATAACATTAGGATTGCAAAATTCAATAAAACTGTTTAGTTGTGTTGTGTTATATATGCAAACATTTCGCTAAATATTGATTTAAGATGTGCTTAAATCCAACTGTCTTTAATAAACAAAAGTAAAAAATTAACTAACTAAAAAAAAAAGGCTAACAGAAGACTGTATCCCTCAACTATTTTTCTATTTCTGATAAGCGTTACGTTGCAAATAAAATATCAACAGCTTTATCTGTACCATGCAAGCAAGCAAAATAATAAATAAAATCACATATTTTTTTGCATAGTGTTTTTAAATCTTCAGGAAGACTTGTAAACAAAAGTACAATACAAATATACAATGATTGCAAATAGCAAACGAAATTCTGGCTTTATAAACTTATAAACTTTCTTTATTACAAAGAGGTTCATCGAAGTAAAAGCTTCAATTAGACATATTTTGTGACTTGTGTACCAGTATAAGTGATCTGCAATAATAAACATGCATTCATTTTTGAATTAACAAAAGGCTCTAGTTACTATAAAACCTTAAACCAAGATTCAAACTATAGTTTACACATAGGTATCTTTTAAATTAAAACATAAGTTTTTGGTCCCTTTTCTGAAATTTAAAAAAAAAATCTTCACTTCAATATCACATAGGTGATGACATGACTTACTTTTCTTGCACTCTAGTAATAGTACTGTGGATTCATTGATATTCGTTGGGTACCAATTTTCGTGGATTTGGTGGGATCAGGTGAACCATGAATTTATATGTTCAATGAATTACAAGTTTTAGAGAGGAATGTATGCAGACTTTATGAAAAACCACGAAATTTAATATCCACGGACATGCAACTTTTCCTCGATCCACGAAAATAAATGAATGCACAGTATTTCATAAAGGCTTTCATCATTATTTCCCTTTTCAAAAATGTCAAACAAATTAGTTAAAAAGGAACACTTCTTTAAAGATTAAAATAAAATATACAAGACTTTACAATAAATGTCTTGCAACATCCCATCATCTTATCCTGAATTCAGGACTTAGCTATAGCCGTGACAAGATTAGGAACTTCTAACATTTTCATAACTAAATTGTACTTTATTTCTAATGACAGAGTATAATATGCTTTTTAATTTGATTATTTTCATAACAGTTCACCCTATATAATTTAAATGTATTATTAATGCCCCATTATGAATCACTAACATTAACAGTATGGTAACATTATCAAACAAAGATTACCAACAAAAACTTCAAAATGATTGATCACACGACAGAACATCACACATCAATAGATCGTAACATGTGAAATCTCATATAAAATATATATACATAACATTATGCATATTAACATACTGTTTAACAACATACTTAAAAAGGGGACACAACAACCATGAAATCATTCTTCTTGTGATTGGCAGCTATTGGAACTCCCCCCTTTTCTTGGTTAAATTTTTTTTGGTTAAGACTTGTCAAATATATCCCCAAAACAAAACTGTACAATACTGGGTGTTCTTTTGTCGTTATGGTTGGTTTTTTTTTTGTAAGATCCATAAAGAAGTAACAAGCTATTGCTCACTTTTTTTTTAAAGATACACAATTTACAAATAGCAAAAAAAATATGTTCTTGGATAATAGGCAAAATTTCTTTAAAAAAATGTAAAATTTACATAGCAGATATATATATTCTTAGATGAAAAAAAGCATGCAAATATCTCATAAAAATACATTGGTTGTATATGATTAGTCATTTATATAAAATACTATAATAATAATAATGGCCATTCCCCCATGATACAATTAACTAAATGAATGGAAACACATGCTTGCTGGAGATGCAGAAATATAAGACTATTTTGATCTTGGTTGCTGTTAGTATAAAACTATCATGATAATGACCCTATAGTACGGACCATTGGACACAAAGTAGCCTTAACTTTTACAAAAGGTTGCATTTACCACTTTCTGATTGATTAATTGATTAAAGGAGTATGCTCGGTAAGGTCCTAAAATGGCCCCCTTTTTCAGCGTAATTTCAAATTCAGATTTATTGACCAATATCACAATAAATTATAGCTAATACAGTGACTAGATAGGAAATATGCGATTTTGTTGAAAATTTTATGTTTCTGTGTTTCATTATGACGTCACAAGTTGTACTCATATTGATTTTTCACGAACCAATCAATGAAAGCGGGTAAATTTCCATAGATTATTGGACAGGAAACATAGAGCGCATACGTCGACAACAAAATCTTTTAAAATAAGGTTTGTGAAGACATTTCACATGTCTTATTTGAATATTAAGTTTGTTGACGCCTGCACTCTATGTTTCCTGGTCCTTATTGGTTGAAATCCAGCTGATTTTGTCAAATTTCACCAAAATCACTTATCTTGACCTATTCAAGATGTAAAAATCAACGTATTAGAATTAAACTTTGACAAAAACAGTTCTGTTTAACTTTCTCACAGGTCTTTAAGGCAACTTAAAACATTTATTGTCTTGTAATTATTAACTTAATAATTGGGGCCAAATATGGCCCTTACTGAACTTACTCCTTTGAGATTTTGACACCATTTATTAGTGGTGGAAAGCACAAGTTACATAATCTACATTTTAGCAAACAATAAAATATTCTATATATTTCTTTTTTATTATGCTCCAATACTACCCTAATGGTAAGCTTTATAATTAACATGGCTGTATAATTTTTTCAAAGAATATTCTTAACATCTAAATTACGATTTTGTTAATGCAGATTGTCAGAGTAAATGTAACTGAATCACACTACAATACATACATATTTAAATATGAACATAATTAAAGTGTCTGTCATAAGCAGTGAAGGGTAAAGATTACAGTGCAAACTAAAAATTAAACATTCGATTGTATTAAATATTGGAATGCAATATATTATTAATTGGGGTCTGTTGTAGTTGGTTTCATTGCAATTATGGACTAAGGAAGACAACCCAAATTTTGAATATTACTCGCACAATGAAATGAGTGATATAATTTTAGAACAGATTTTGCAACTTGAATATCTTATTAATAATTTCTTGAAATGTTCAGGAATAATATGCATATAATGTTGTACAAAATATACTAAGTTTTTTTTTTAATCTGAAAAGTAGTGATATAGCTTGGAAAATTGATAACTATTTTGCATGACTTATGTTGTATCAAAAATATAATTAATAACATTAGAACCACAACATTATAACATTCTAATATAACAAATAAGAGAATAGTTTGAACAAGGACCCTGAGTTCCAGTACAAATATAAGCCTTTGCATACAACAGATTAACTTAAACACATGTACATGAACAGTTAATGAAGTCATACCAATTGTGCTAAAGCACTAATTACATCATTTTTTATAACTTAATAATATAAAAATATAGACTTTTAAAAATGCTTGTAAACATGACTAAGGGCTATTCTATTATATTAATTGGAATAGTCCATAATAGTGGAATAGTCCTAACAACAAAATCACCACATCAATATCTTGAGCAAATCCCAATAGAAATGTCTGTGAAGGCCTAAAATGGTATTTTTAATTTTCTGATGTATCTTTAGGGTTTCTGGTTCATATAAATAGGCTGCTCTGAAATTTAAAAAAATATATATCAACCAGAGGCTCACATGTTCTCTATGCATCATATTGACAACCGTAGAGTTTTTCCATTCTTCCAAAATAAAAGAATTGTGTTTTTGCACCTGAAAGTGCCAAACAAAAATTTGAAACACCCTGTGAAAAGTTGCTACATAACCTACGGCTTCAGCCAAGAATGTTCTTTTGAAAAACATAAACATATACATGTATATTGAAAAAATTCAAAGTACTGTAAATTCAGAAATTATTGTGAGGTTTTTATGTTTACGAAAAATGTGATAGAGTTGTAAACTCAATAATTCAAACTCACATTTTGAAATATCTTATACAAATTAATCAGGGTTTTTCTCAAAATCGGAAAAATTAAAATTGCATTTAAGTCTAAAATGACAAAATCGCAATAATAAATGCACGCAATAATTTCTGATTTTACAGTATTGGAAAAACTGAATAAATATAAAATGTTAATAGTTATTCTGTTCAGTAGTACCTGAAAAAGTTTGACAAACATAATTGTTGGAGGAACGAACAGACAGGTGATCAGTATACTGTGTTGGAGGAACGAACAGACAGGTGATCAGTATACTGTGTTCCCATTGTGCAAGACACAATAAGAAAGACCTAAACAATTAACATGAACTGAGATATTTTTGAAATCTATAGACTCTAAAATATACTCCAAGCAGGAGAAATAATTTAGTCTAAAAAAAACACAGGAGTTTGTTCTTCTTTAGTTGAATAATAACTTACTGATTCACCATAAAGTCACTCGAAAAACACAAAGGATTAATTTCATTTCAACTAACTCAACTTTAAAACAAAAATGCATGTAGCAACCATGAACCTGCTGCATTTGTTGGCACCTGTCCTAAGTCAGTGGTTGTCCTTTGTTGATGTGATTCATAAGTGTTTCTTGTTTCCTTGTTTTTTTTGTTGATTATATCATTGTGTTTCCTGTTTGAATGGCCTTTTACAAGTCATTTTTAGAGCCTGTTGTGGCTTGCTGATCCATGTGAACCTAAGCTCAGTATTGACTTTTGGTTTACTTTTTACAAATTGTAATTTGGATGGAGATTCGCTTCATTGGCACTCATACCACATCTTCTAATATATTCTAAATGCCAGAAATATACATGTGTTATGAATAGTCTTACTTGCAGGAATACTAGGAACACTTCTTTGTCGTCCAGATACTTTTTTCTTTATTCTTTCAGCAGCCTCTTCTATTTGATCATGAATTTCTTGGTTAAAAACTGTTCTGAATAAATAGATTCCTTCTCCAGTAGGATTCTTACTGTAAAAGAAAACTTCAATATATTACAATCAAACATTTTTGTAAAAAATTATTTCCGTTCTCCATTTATACTGTATACCTTACAAAAAATCTATTTTCATTCACCTGTGTACATTATTCTATTTGGCAGCATTTCATGTAAGGTTATGGTTCTCTTTCTAAGTTGTTTAACATCTCACCCCTTATTTTATTGATTTTGTATTTACATTGTGTCATAGATCAAATTTATTCGTTCAGTGTGTGTTTACTTACAAGTCTTAATATGTCTTTTGATTAAGTTAAGCCATTTCAATTGATATTTTATAGTGTGTTTTTCTATGTTGTGATGTTACACTAATGTTTTAGTTAAGGGTAAGTAAGTGGTTTTCCTGTTTGAATGGTTTTACACTAGTCATTTTATTTGGGGTCCTTTATAGCTTGCTGTTCGGTGTGCAAATGGTGTGAGCAATAGCTCTGTGCTGAAAACATACTTTTTGACCTAGATAAAATGGTTTACTTTAACAAACTGTGATTTGAATGGAGAGTTGTCTTATTGGCACACAATCCACATCTTCTTATATCTATATATTATCAAAAGGACATATCAGTATGTATCTTCAATCAATACAGTGTTGAAACTATTTTTGATCTTGTCTTGCTGATTATATTTGCTGTTTCACACTATCTATTTTAGGTTTCAAATTATAACCAAAGATGCAAACCAAATGACAACAGAGATGTACAGTGGCTAGGGACATTATTGTATATTATTCAAGATCTTAACAAAGGGGGTCTTCGCTAATCAACTGTTAGGATCCATTCACCTCCTCTACACTCTTGGCAGATTAAGCCAATGTTTGTGATAACAATGTTGTGTCATCTATCTGCGATAATAGCCATGCCTTTTATGAATACATTATTTTTTACCAATTGATGGTAGTGGTGAGTTTCCAAACTTCGTGAAGCAGGAACCAAAAATATATGATGACATTACAACATTTGTACAAGAAAACATATTTAGAAACTTCTATTAATAGTTGATTAAGAACATTTAAATAATCAGCATGTGGCAATTGTTTAGGTCTAAATTAAAATATCGTTTGTTTGCCCTTTACCAACCCTAATTTTTGAAACAGGGTAGGTAGGTAGGTAAAATATTTTATTTTTCTTTCCCAAAAAATAACTTGGCTCGGTACATTTTTTGTCATAGGTAGGTATAATATTTTATTTTATGGACACAAAATCTGCATGATATCATTTTTGTCTGTATACCTTTTGTTTAAGTATGATTTTACTGATCTTTACTATTATTAAAGTTTCTGGGACTATTAGTAGTTTTAGTGTTTCCAATAAAAATCTACAAGACTTGAAACTCAATTGTCAGATGTTTTACATCGCATTTATAAATGGTCTTTAATGAAAACTTGGTGATTTTACTGCCAATTATCCTCCGATTTACAGGACTTTGGTTCATGTCAGATATAAATAAAATGTCAAAGCTGGTCGAAGGCAGCATTAACATAATCATCCTGATCTACGGATCACCAAAGGACATCCCTACATAGGATACAACATCCGTTAACAAAATATTTTGAACACACGTAGATGATTTTGTATTGGACGAACTTTTTAAAATAAATCCTGCTCTTCAAGTATAAAGACATATCATAATTTTAAAACTTTCAACATTGATTTCAATTAAATGCTTTAAATCTCTAAATGCAAGTGTTCAGGACAAATGCTCAAGTGATATCAAATGGACTAAACCTTATACGGGGAAGAAAGAAGCCAAGGTTTCTGGTAATAAAGTTTTGAGTGGAAAATACAAATTTAAGAATTTCAGTAGGAACGAAAAAAAAGTTAAAAATAAAATATTGCTGGTAAATACAAATAAAAAGATTTTCAGTCGGAACAAATTTAAATGGTCGGTCGGTAAAGGACAAACAAACAATATTTTAATTTAAGCCTTATCTACATTTTCTACATTTACACATGATCATGTTAAAGGCCCTTTTTGATTGGATGCAGTCATTTAAAACTGCGACCAATGGCAAGCATAACCTCATGAATCCTACCAAGAGTGAAGAGAAGAGGACTGAATCGTAACCCTTAGCTTGCTATGCCATCATGTTAATGGCATATAGCACACCTAAATGAACTCATAAACCCTTTGAAGCCTTAATAACAATAATTTAATTTTCTTCACATGATATTTAAAGGAAGAATGCAAATAATGGTTAAAATATATTTATCAATAACAAAATTTTAACAGTAAAAGATAGCAGGCCTAAATATGGTGACAATAGAAGGCTTAAAATTGTTCTTCTCAATATTGTGATAAAAAAATCCTGTGTTTTTTTAACCACACTCTGATCTTCTTGTACTTATAATACACCTTATCGCTATTTGGGAATATGTGCCGCTTGACCCGAGAATCTGTTCCCCATGAACTTGACCTCATTCATCAATCACTTTTCCATTGTGTCCTCATATATTCTCTTTTATGCATAAGACTATTATGGGAACTTGTGTGATGTCCAGTAATGGTGGACAAATAGCGATAAGGTTTGTATCAATCAATACCCCACACCCTCTCTTTGCTGAACATGATAACTACATCTAAAGATGCCTTTATTTTTATCAACATACAAGTGTATGCTACTCTTCCCTAGAAAAAAAATTGAAATTAACAAATTTTAAAGATTATACGACCGTATTTTTGTGTCGTTTCTCGCGTTACTTTTCGCTTCCGAAGTGCATAACGCTGACTGATTTATAGATAATCGTCACCGGCAAATTCGTAGCTTTTGCTTTCAAATAATAAAGAACATCGACCAATAAGAATAGTCAGAAGAAAATGCCGAGAACTATAAGTATTTCTGTAGCAGGTGTAAGAACACTAGCGTTACTTTGGTTTCCAATTTCGTAAAGCAAATTTTAGATGATGTAATCTGCTTTGTTGTAATAGAATTCTTTATAACAATATGTAAATATGAACTCTCGCAAGATGTTCAAACAGGTAAATCAGAGATGATTTACATTCTAGTTTTGTTCTTCGTAATAATTAAGTTAGAAAATGACGTTATCGTTATGCGTTACATTTCAAACGAAACAGAAGTCCAGTTATTTCCTTTTTTTTTATTAAAATTGTTTTTGTCGTTAAGTTCTAATCATTACCGGTCATACGTGAAACATGTGACTAACATGTGATCACGCCCTTACGGCCGGATGTATGAAATACTAAGTCTAAACATTTTTTTGTTTGTTTCCAAACATAATCTGTAGACTTGTTTCATCTTGTTTAAAAAAGGAAAATACAATTTTCAAAGAGATTGCGTCGGGGGTCTATTATTTTTCCTATGTGCATAATGTTACATACGATCTTGTGTGAAAATAAATGCCCAATGACTTGACAAAATCGATTTCAGATTTGACAGACGTTATAACACACTTTGTTTCCTGATAACGATGTAAAGGGTCCTTGGAAAATTCAATAGACATTACGTCTCTTATCATTGTGCCGATGCTCGTTAGATTGATTTTGCTTCAGCAGTAAATATTACTGGATATTTTGGGTGAATAAAGATAATTTAATAAAAAATACATGTTAATATACCGTTACACTTGTAATGTACAAAGTTGGTATCTCTGTCACAATTTTTAATTATTTTTTTTTATTCATGTTCTGCAAACACTTTTCAGAAACACAATAAACTTGTCAAAGGAGAAGTAAACTTTTACCATGCATGACTTGAAAGGAAGTACTTTATTGATTTTAGCCCACTAAAGTAGGTTAAAATGTGGAAACCATGTAGATGGTGTACAGGTCACAAGTATCACATGATGCCTATTTTAAATATTTTAATTCCAAGTTAAAAGTTTTTTCTTTACTGGATTTAAAGAATTTTACATTGCCAATGATTTGGAATAAATTGTATATAACTGGAATTTCAAAACCAAATATAAATACATTTTTTTGGCTAAAACATCAAGATACAACGATTATGGTATCCTGTATCAATGAAGAAAATATGGAAATTTCTGAATAAATTGTACTAATTGTTTTCAAAACAAGCACATATTTAGGAGTTTTATAATACTGTTACATTTAAGATGGATTTTAAGAAAAAGTATACTGTTCAGATTATTTTAAGCAGATTTTGCAATAAAATAAAACTAAAAAAATGCGTTCGGGTTTCTTATGGTTTCCTGTCGCGTTTAAAAAAACTTTAATTTAACATTAAAAATAGATTTTAAATATGAAAATGAAGCAAGTAACACTAGTAATGGTGTTCATTTATGTCTTTTGAAATATATTGTGCAAAATAAAGAAAATAAAGATTGGTTTCCTGTTTGGTTTCCTGTCACGTAAACGGTGAATCAAAATGTATTATTTTTTTCTTGAAAAACTCAATTGTTCCATTAATACTATTATAACACCAACACAACCCACAGAATAAAAGTTAAAGTTTTAGAACTTATAAAAAAGGATACAAAAAGAAACCAAAGGCGGAATACCAAATTATGGTCCATATCTGTTTTAAATAACATTTCCTTTAACATTTTTAAGGTATACAAAGATTAAATAAACTTATCATAGAAACCATGCTCAAAATTTGTAACAATATCATTCTTATAAATATGGTGTTCAGTTTCAACCCAAAGAAATCATTAAGCATTCTTAAATACAATTATTTACCTTCCAGCTTCTATAAGAAATTGCTTCCTTTTAGCATCAGCACCATATCTTCGTATATGAGTGATATCACATGCAGTTATTTGTTTATTTTTCTGTTCATTATCATAAATATATACACAATCTGAAGTCACATATAATATACACTCTCCACTGTCATTTAATGTGGCACACGGTAAAAGAAAGACTCGGAACATGCCTGAAATGTAGATAAATATTTAGATGTCATAATACTGTATTGCAATCTCATGTTTTGAAGTTTGTTCATCTACTAACCAGTGTTCTCCCCAGAAATTTTGGATAGCATCACATTTTGCGTAAAAAAAAATAACTGTATTTTTTTTAATGTCGTTTGTCGCGTCGCGTTGATGCTGTATTTCCTTTATATGTTTTAGTTTATATTGTTCAATTCATAACTGAGAATACAATTAAACTTTAACCACAAAAACAGTTGTTTCAGTTTATGTTTTCTTTATTCATTTATAGTTACAGAATTATTTTTTTCCTCTTGTGCCAAATAAAAATTAAATATGTGGTTTCAGTTACCCAACAATAAGTCAAATGAATGAATGGTTCATTATAGATCAACCTGTTTATATACAAAACTAATTATATAGTACACAAAATTAACTATTTTTTATATTATATCAAGTAAAAAAAAAGTAGCAAAAAAAAAATCAATTTAAAAACTTTTTTTTATCATGTTTATGAAATTCATTGTTTCATGGCACTCAATGAATAAGTCCCAGTTGTTTCTTATCTTTACATCAAAATGATATGTATTTTTAACAAAGTTATCTAACAAATAGTCTGTTAATGCGTAGTTTTCTCTCTTGGAATATTTTTTCTGTCTAATGTCCATCTGTTGTCATTATCTTGAAAATGCGGATTTTTGTCATATCTGTTCCGGTTCCGATCCGTAGTTTACACAAAAATGTGCAATGGCGGCCGTAGAAAAATTTACGATAATGAGTCCGAGAATAAACATTGTTTGACAAGAGATTGTCAATGAATAAGACGCTTTTAATACATTGAATGGATTAAACATAAACTTAAGCCAATTATGATAACTTTTTAAAGAAGTATTAAACTTATTTTAGCTCTAAACCAAAATTCTCGCTCTCGTATTAACGGAAGAGAAAGAAAGTAATTTTTGGAGAGTTGCACAAATAAACGACCTTTTAAAAAAAAAGAAAAAATCGTTTCAATCTTTGAAATTTCGTAATACAAAACGTAGATTTCGAATTGTTTTGTGATTGCATTTTTCCATGTCGAAATTGGCGATTGCAGACACGTGGTATTAGTCATGTCACAAGTGTCAGCTTGGGATATTCACATCCAAACAGTTATCACCCTGAGGGCAATTAACACCTAGCTATTTAATCTCTTAATTGCCTTTAGTGTCCGACTTAAAGGGATTACAATTAAAGGGGATATAATTTTTATGATCATAATCGATAATGGTTGAAAGTTCAAAATTGAGGACAAGTAAAATAGCATCTCCAAAAAAATTATAGCGTTGCGGGAATAATTATAGCGTCGCGGGAATTATTATAGCATCACGGTGAAAAAATATAGCGTCGCGGTACCACGACGCTAAAACGGCCTGGGGAGAACACTGCTAACAAATCAAAATTTTAATCAGGTTTGTTAGTTGAAATGTTTTAAGTTCAGATTACACTTCAAGTATTCCTTTTACAAGTCTGTATCAATTTATAATGTTTTTTAAATTATGGGATTTTGCCATGACTGATATGTTTGCCAATTCACAACCAATTCAGGGGAGATAATTAAGCTGGAAATTACATTGTTCTTGAAAATCAACTAAATTTTACCACATTTTACTTTACTTTGTAAATACTGTGGATTAATTTATTTTTGTGGATGGCAGAAAAATCATAACTGTGGATTCATTCATTTTTGTGGATTCTTGATTTTGTTGTTTTGATAGTCTACAGACAAAAATTGTACATGTGTTTTGTTGAACATTTGATCTCATGGTTAATTTATTCCCATAAAATCAACAATAAATAGTATCCAACTAATAATATTGAATCCACAGTAGCAAGAAAATAAGAAAGAATACCCATTTTTCTTTTAATTCCTGAGAGTGGTGTAAATACAAAAAGAAAAAATTCATTTCCACTATTTCAAAAATAATAATGCCTGAAAAACAGAACAATAAATTTGAAAGACCATTTCATTTTCGAATACTATTTTACTTAGTTTAATTGTACTTTTTTTTTCATTTGTGTTTTTTTTAATTTTTAGAAGAAATAACAGAAACAATTGGTGAACATTAATTATAATGTACATACTGACCTGAAGGCAGATTATCATTTCTGGTCAATTCTGCCTGTATGGCGGTCAACCATTCTGTAGATTCTAATTCTATAATCAATAAAAGCTTTAGGTAAATATATTGAGCTATGTTGAACAAAAAGATCTGGCATAATGGCAAATATACTGGTAAATAAAAATTGTTTAGTCTCTTTAGAAAACATGAAATATTTCTGCAAAATTATTGCAAGTTAAGTTCTGTGACATAACATGTTAAATTCTTCTCAGTTTTTTGTTATTTTTTTAATGGAATATGAAATAAATTCATGCTCTCTACACTTAGCTTGTTCATGTTGGTATAAAGCTGTTATCATAAGTATGTTAAGTTCTGTAATGATATAAAATTTTGTTTAGACAAAACAAAAATGTTAAAAATTCTTTTCATTCCGTATTAACCGATTTAGGATGTTTCAAGTGCTACACAGAAAAAGTAATATTTCAAGTTTGGCCTTTCAATATGTTCAAACAAGTAAGAAATCAAGACCTAAAAACGGCTCCATCATACCTTTTTTTCACCATTTAGTTTATTCATATTTGCACAATAACCATTTAATATAATTATCAAATAGGTTGTTTAAAGCTAATCTAGTATCATGCAGTGATTTATAAAAATGTTTAATTATATGACAACTGAAGTCTGAGTATATAATAACCTGTATCACAAAGGAACTGTTTAATGCTTCGATCAGACATATGTAAAGTAATGCCATCTCCATGGGACCCTTCTGACATTTTACATCTCAGAGCACTACCAACATCTTTGAGTGGAATCTGTGATGAAGGCTCATCCTCTGCAAATGCCTGCTCTCCTGAATACTTGACCAGTCGTGCAGCTCCATTACTGGAAGGACCATATAACACTAACATTTTTTTCTTCCAGGACTGAAAAATATATTAATAAAGTAAAATAATTTGTTATATATTTAAGACTATAAGTGTATTACAGTGCAGTATTATAAGTGTCTGACATTTTATAGATATAATCAAGAACAGCATGAACACATTGGCAATACTGAAACAATATGAATAGATAATTCTGAGATGAAATCATAATGAGGCCATTAGCATGCTCAATATAATATGTCTGTACTTGTTAAATCTTTATTCATAAATTTATGTCCTTTTGTTTTAGTTAGAATAAAATGCTTTTCTTCACCCAAACTAACCTTTATGCCTTTATAAACTTATGCAACCTCTCTCACAAGTTTTGTGCATATTGTAAATTTTTATTGTTGTATTTGTTATCTCTGTATCCATGTCATTGCATGTAATACATTGGCTTTATGAAAATAAAGATATATATTTAAAAAAAAGCTGTTCACTCTCATTATGATCAAATAGCCTGCTTCTAGAAAAATTACCAATTACAAAATGTACCCTAACACATCTGGCCACTAGATTATGCGTCACTTCATCTCAAAATACATGTACTTTGGCTTCAGGCAAGGTAACCCTTAAATCTAACATACATTACCTCTACATGTTTGTACATATTCATCCCTTTACCCTGACACACCTTGCCTATAGGTATTCGTTCCTTTACCCTGACATACCTTGCCTATGACAAACCTTGCCTATAGGTATGTGTCCCTTTACCCTGACATACCTTGCCTATAGGTATTCGTCCCTTTACCCTGACATTTCCTTTCTTGATCATAGTTTTATCATATTGAGGATCTGCCATCTTCCAGCCAATACTGTTTACTGAATGCCCAACACTTATTTAACTACATATCTACAAAAGCAAAGAAACAAATGTCTAATTATATTTGAAGTAAACATGTTAAACAGAATGAACATGATGAACAGTGGTGAAAATATGCAAATCAAAATCTGACAAAAAAACTCTCGAATATAATAACATGTGTACAATGTATAATTCAATTTATTGTGCCAGAATAAAGTTATCTAGAACATTTATTTTAAATACAATGTCAATTTTTGTTGTATATATACATGTATATACACACACGATACATACTTCATTCAATTCTGTGTTCATTATCTTGGTTATTCTGATCTTCTTGTGTCTAATGTGTCAGGTAATTGATCATGTTGATGTAAAGTAAAGTTTTTGATACATTTTTTGTAGATGTAAACATCATAATATATGTTTAAATGAAAGTGTTTATTTTTAAGCAGAATTCGAAGCCACCAATCATGCCAATATTTAACTCATGATTATGATCATATGATAACAAATGGATAATTAGTCTTGTTCTTTTAAAAATGCATCAGTTGTGCAGACTATTATAATTATGACTATACATGATGTACTATTACAAATTAAATTACCATTGCAGTCAAGACAATTTTACCAGACATTTTGTTATACAATGTATTGTAAAAAAAAATTGAAAAAGTCATGCCAGTGCTGTCCATGTACAAAAATGTATTTTGCATATAGTGTTTATTATAACAGTTTGTTGAAAAGATCACGGAATATTTGTATTGCTGCAACCAATTTATTATTATCCCTTTGATTTGCATTGAAGAATGGTGAATTACAATGTATTTATCTTTATTGATGTTTAGTGTAAACCAAATAATTCTATTCAGTCAATGCATGGGGTATAAGAGACTACTACAGTCAGAGCTCAGACACAAATAAGTCTGAATCTGCTTTTGACTCATAGAGGTCTAAATTTGCAAGTTTTAGGATTTGTCTCCCTTTGATGCAAGACAAAATACGACTTTAATAAGTCAAATAGTGTTTAGCAAGAAATAATTGTCCAGAATCAAAAAGTTGCATATATATGTCGACTCCTACAAGTGGATAAGTTCTCAAAAAAGACCCACGCATATTTATAAAGAGGTCATGCATCTAAATCAAATAATGACAACATTGAAAGACAAATGCTTTGTCTTCTAAAGAAATGAATATGAATGAGAGTCTAAAAAATCGGAGATAATGTTTATTAACCTTACAATGCTACCACCTGGAACCACACTTAATGAGGTAAAACATCTGTGTTTAGTAAGGATATTCAATTAGATAGATTAAATATACATTGTAGATAGCTCAAGTCCTTGTGAACTCTCAGACAGATTTTTGCTGGCATAGGTAGTGTACTTTGGCCACCAAGTAAAATTAAGTTTTTTCATCATAAATAGACCTAAACAAGCCTGCCATTTTCTGACTTGAATACGTCTAAAATTGAAAACATATTTTTATAGTAAATACATGTTTTGACTTCTTTAAGTCAAAAACAAAAATGGACTTGTTTATCATTGTGTTTATGTCTGAGCTCTGACTGTACTATAACATGTGTGTTCATATAAGGCACAAAATGTGTGTTATAATAGTCTCAGAGTATGATAATACATTGTAAATGAATTTGTAAATCCTTTTCATGATTTACAATTTGAAAAGACCTGATACTGCAGTGGCGGATCCAGAGGGGGGGTTCCGGGGGTTGAAACCCCCCCTTTTTTTTGGCCGATCAATGCATTTGAATGGGGACATATAGTTGGAACCCCCCCTTTATCCTGTGTTGGGACCCCCCTTTTAAAATGGCTGGATCCGCCCCTGTACTGTATTCACCTACATGTACATGTATGTGCACTAAAGACTTTAAAGTCATTCCAAAATATTCAATTTGTTGATTGTGACCATTATCTGGTAGAAGTAAAAGTAGAAGGTAGTGGGTTTTTTATTTATGTGAGGACTTATGGATAACCTTTGTAAAGTGTACACATGTAAATAATTTATTGTCCTACAATAAATTTCTTTATGTTCCAAAACGGAAGAAAATATGACATGTACAGTACAGAATAGAAGATAGTTTACCTTCGTCCCAATGATTCATTATGATTATGCCGTCCAATTCTATGAAATTAAGTTTACTGTACCTCAGCTTACAATACTGTATCTTGGAGATTTAAAAAAGAGAACTGTAAATTATCTTTACTTTCCCTACTATATAAAATACAATGTATTTTGAGAGTTTGAAACTTTTACTTGTTAAAAAAATCCGGTTGTTACTTCCGGTGTGACTAATTTTAAAAACAATTTCGGAAATGCGGATTTTTTTTTACCGGTTTATTTTCTGGGGTATATTTGGATCTTGATCAAATTAGAGAGAGAAAAAAAATCAAAAAATTACAGACAAAAAGTCCCTCACAAAAAGTCAAATTTTGAATAAAGAAAAAAAACCACATCTTTACACTAAATCCTTTGGATGTTGGATGTGTACTGATTGATAATTTTGTCTTAGATCGGCATGATTTTTTTTATTGATTGTCAGTTGCTTTGAACTAGCTGTCAGTGACTGCAAGTACTTTCAGATCTGTACTTAGTGTCTTTTTGCATTAAGGTACAGTATTCGACAATCGATTGATTCGACAGGAGTAGATTTTTCTTTCAAGTTTTAATTCAATTCAATTAAAAAGAATGAATTGAAAAGACACATTAACGATCAATTTATTCAACAAATCTTTAATGATAGATACGATCGATAACGATTGAACAGTGTTTGTCGATTCGATCAACTCAATTTTAAATTATTAATGATGGAGACTCGATCGTAACGATTGATACGATCGATAACGATTGAACATTGTTTTTCGATTCAATCAGCTCAACATACTCAATGCATATGTGTTATGACGAAGACTCGATCGTAACGATCGATACGATCGATAACGATTGAACGTCATATGTCGAATCAATCAACTTAATGTGTTTTGATGAAGACTCGATCGTAACGATCGATACGATCGATAACGATTGAACGTCATATGTCGAATCAATCAACTCAATGTGTTTTGATGAACACTCGATCGTAACGATCGATACGATCGATAACGATTGAACGTCATATATATCGAATCAATCCGTGAACTCAACTTGTTAATGGTACTAGCTATTTAATAAATTTTATTAATAAAGATTAAACAAAATAAGTTGTATTACTGTATTTTCCACTTCAGCACAGATGGAGATAAACTCTATGAAAATAATGTATGTCAGAATGGGTACAAGAGATATTAGTATAGTGAACATTAAATGTACACAAAATTAAAAAATATACACAAGTGGAAGCTTAGGAATTTGCCGCTGTTTCAAAGACTGTTAACACTGATAAAACATTTTTAACATTAATTCAAGTTTGAAGAAGGTTCATAGCACCAGTTTCAGGAGAGAAAAGTATGTATGTGACATGCAAAAATGTTTATTGTAGTAGCCAGTTTATGACAGTAGTATATATAGAACATTAAAAGGAATAATTTGAAATGAGTAAACCAACATTAAAATTATTTCATAAATTATTATCAAATGAATATTAAAGGAAAGAGAGTTCAATGTGCCTGCTTGTTCTACAGTATGTAAAGATATATATGTCGGCTTAATTGCGCCTATACATTTTTTTATAGCTGTAATAAATATAAGCCATCTAGCGTCGTATACTTTGTTGATGTGCCTTCTAGCGCCGTAGGCTGTGTCAATTTATCGCCTAGCACCGAAGTCTATGTTATTGTGTCAGACTAAGGTTAGGGTAAGAGTTAGGGTGACAGTAAGCTGTAATAAATACGGCTTCTAGCGCCATAGGCTGTGTCAATATGCCGGCGCCTATCGCCGTAGGCTATGTTATTGTATCAGACTTAGGTTAGGATTAAAGTTAGAGTAAAAGTAAGACTGTATTAAATATGCCTTCTAGCACCGTAGGTTATGTTATTGTATCAGACTTAGGTTAGGATTAAAGTTAGAGTAAAAGTAAGGGAGCTACCATTTGATTTTTATGGGGGGGCTAGGATGAAAAATTTTGTCCAGCATTTTTTTTTAGTTGTAATCTCTGTCCTGCCTATTTATTTTTCACTCTATTTGGTCCTGCCATTTTTTTTATTAGTTTGTCCTGACTTTTTTTCATAAATTGTCATCCTGCATTTTTTTTTTTTGCAAAGTGTCTCATCCTGCCTTTTTTTTTTACTCAGAACTCCTGTCCTGCCTATTTTTTTTCAAATTTCATCCTAGCCCCCCCCCCCCCCCCCCCCCCCCCCCCCATAAAAATCAAATGGTAGCTCCCTAAGACTGTATTAAATATGCCTTCTAGCACCGTAGGCTGTGTCAATATGCCTTATAGCGCCGTAGGCTGTGTCAATATGCCTTATATCGCCGTAGGCTTAATTTGTCAATATTTCGCCTAGCGCCGTAGGCTGTGTCAATATGCCTTATATCGCCGTAGGCTTTGTCAATATTTCGCCTAGCGCCGTAGGCTGTGTCAATATGCCTCATATCGCCGTAGGCTTTGTCAATATTTCGCCTAGCGCCGTAGGCTGTGTCAATATGCCACCTTACGTCGTAGGGCAGGCTATGTTATTGTGTCATACTAAGGCTAGTTAGAGTTGGGGTAATGAAAAGACTTATTGAATATGTCATCTAGCGCCGTAGACTGTGTTGATGTGCCTTATAACGCCATAGGCTGTGTGTATATGCCGCCTAGCGCGGTAGGCTATGTAATTGTGTCATTGTCAGACCAAGGTTAGGGTTAGAATTAAGGCAACAGAAGACTGTAATAAATATGCAATCAACCGCCGTAGACTGTGTTGATGTGCCTTCTAGCGCCATAGGCTGTGTGAATATGCCGCCTACCGCCGTAGGCTATGTTATAATATTGTATCTTACTGTGTTTAGGGTTAGAGTTATGGTAATAGTAAGACTAATAAATATGTATAACTGTAAATATACATGATGTTGTGGTTTTATATTACATATTTGTTATTTATACTATTATACAAATACGAAGATGTGATATGATTGCCAATTAGACACCTCTCAAACAAGAAGCCAGAATGTAAACAACTGCTTTTTTATTATCAAAATATGTACACACAAACTGGTGTTGAACTAGAATAATATATCCATACAGCTGACTAGGTTGACAATTTGTATATACCATGGCACAATTGTGTCGATTGAATACTATCGAATACAGTTGATTGAGTTGATTATATACAATCGCTACTATTGACATGTATAAAACGAATATACAGTAGCTACTAGTATATTGATTGTATTGATCAATCTTGGGACAAATGTATTTATAAAATTGGTACCATCGTGCAAAAGTTGATTGAGTTGCACATGTTTATTGACTGTGGCTTAAACGCAACGCTTGCATATCTATTAAAATACAGAGATGACTGAGTTGACCATATTTATCAACCGTGGCATAATCGTATTGATTGAATACGATTTATACTTTCGTGATAATTTATAATATTAATGAGGAGTTGACTGAGTTGGTTATATTGATCAACGGTGGCACAATCCTGAGACTACTATAACACATAGTTATAGTAGTCTCAGCACAATCGTAACGTTTGAATACGATCGATACGATCGTGCAACGTTTAAAGATCATACTCACCCCTTCTCGTCCAATGAAAAGTCAGTTTTTTGCCCTCTACTTTTCATAGTACATGGTTTTCCATGCACTATGAAATGCTATACATGAATGACTTTTCATTGTTAGTTAATTATGAAAGTAGACTCTTAATAGATGCACTAATGAAGTGTACAATCCCCTTAGGCATTTTCCTTGGGAAAATAGCCTACTGATTAAAGATGAAAGAGCAAAGATTAAAATAAAAACGTTTTGAATTTTGCAAAATTTCATGCATTTTCTAATGGTACACATATATAGAATAAAAAAAAACAATTTGGTTAAGGATGTAGGTAAACTAATACTTATTTAATTTGTATACCTGACATTTGAGGGATTTTTTTTCTCAAGAAAACAATGCCAGACTGCTGATATATAAAGCAAAGATTTTTTTTGGAGAAACACAAATACATGTAAATTTATCAATAAAAAGTAAGCATTTAATGTTGAATGGTCTGAATTTAAATATTTATAAAAAGTTTTATATTTAAAAAAAAAAGAGTAAAATTTCAAAAAGGGGATTTATATAACAATGTGTTGCTTTTTAAAATAAAAAAATCTCAAGATGTATAAGTATTAGATTTTACCTTAAGCAGGAGAAAAACAGTTTATCCATATGGTTCTCACAAACTATGTTGGAGCTTTTTCATTCCATCCATTGAAATGATGATTTAATTTACCTATGTTTTACATTTAGTTCATTATAAAAAGTTAACTCTTATTCATGTTTGAATATTACAATGGGAAAGGATAATTTTGTAAGGTCACTCGAAAGTGTGAATATGTTCTAAATTGGTCAGCCACTACTTGGTCATGTTTTATGAAGATTTAAGCCCTCGGCTTCGCCTTGGGCTTAAATCTTCATAAAACATGGCCAAGTATTGTCTAACCTATAATTAAAATATGAAAACAAAGTTGACTGAGTTGATTAAATTGATCAAATGTGGCACAATCGTAACGATTGATTACGATCGATACTATCGTGCAACGTTTGAAAAAAAAGAATAGAATTGATTATAATAGCACAGTTGACTGAGTTGATATATCTTGACATGAATGAAGTATGTTAATTTGGTAGAAGTTGAAAAATTGATTGAATCGACAAACTGATACGATCGAGTACAGTTGACAAAATAATTCTACTAGAAAATAAAATATGTCGAATCAATCGCTTGTCGAATACTGTACCATACTCTCAAAAATGTGATATACAATATTAAGTAGCTAGCCAAGTCCACTCTGTGTTTCGTTAGATGTATTTCTAGTTATATCGGCCATCTGATGAGTAATATTATGGATAACCCAACAACATCTATTCAAAAAGAATTTTTATGTTTTTGATCCTTATTAGCTATTCCAAATAATGATAGATGACCCACAACTGATAATACAAAGCAAATACTATTCTAATCCGAAATATTGAAGGAAAAAAAAGTTGAAAAACGTTACTGCACAATTGATATGCTGATTTTAAAAAGTTTTGGTATTGTGTTGGCTTCAATATCACCTGATGGTAAATTGGTTTCTTCGTAGTACCAATCTCAGTCTCTATGAAATCTTTCACGTTTTGTTTGCCCATTGGTATCTACCAATGTTTTTTTGTTCTAGATGAATAGTTATTTCAATCACAATTATTGTTATCTAGGTTCTATGGCCATGTCAAGATGATCACTAAACACAACCTTAAGACGAAAAAAGGACTTGAGCTGTCTTTATATTGCTTTCAAAAAATTATATATCAAAACATGTGCAATGTGCACACTATAACCCACAATGGTTTGATATTCCATTTTGAGTAGGGCCATCAAATTAAAACTAACCTTCTAAGCAGCTCTCGTGTATGAAGACCTGATTATTTTTTTATACTGGGTTGGTGACATAGATCCCCTTAAACAAAGGAGAAAGCTCCAAACAACGTTTTTACTGCTTCCATAATTTTGTTTTATATAATGATTCAAAATGCTGAATCATCCTGGTAACCTATTCACAGTAGTGACTTGTTGGTTGGTCCACATCATCAAACTAGAGGCTCTAAAGAGCCTGTTTCGCTAACCTTGGTCTATGTGCATATTAAACAAAAGACACAGATGGATTCATGACAAAATTGTGTTTTGGTGATGTTGAGGTGTTTGTAGATCTTAATTTACTGAAGATTCTTGCTGCTTACATTTATCTCTACCTATAATGAACTTGGGTGGGATGGGGGTCAATACACAACAGCATAGTGTATTGCACAAAAGCAAAACAAAAAGGGGGGTATTTTTTTGGGAAGGAGGAGGTGGTCAATTCACAACAGCAGTGTATTGCACAAAAGCAAAACATTGAATATAAATTCAAATCATATAACCAATTCTGAGTTCTTTCACTATAGTTATTCAATGTCAGAAACCTATTAAGCGTCATATATTTAATTTCAATCCAAATTCAGATGAATTTTGTGTCCATTTTGCCCCCCTCCCCCCCAAAAAAAAATACCCCCTTTTTTTCCTCTTGTGCAATACACTATGCTGTTGTGTACTGAGCACCCTTAAAAAAATTCTTTGAAGAAATTTGATGAAAATCTGAAATGTGAATAAAATGCCCCCCCCCCCCCCCCTGATTTTTTTTCACCTCTCACCCTCCTTTTTCAAAATATAATTCTTTCCCTCAAAATATGGTTATAATTTTAATTCAAATTTCCAAAGGAGTTTGCAACCATATTAACCAATTTAAATACACCATAAAAGTCCAATCCAGCATTCATTTACACATAATTTAAAAGCAGTTTAAGGGAGGTAATCCAAACATAACATTGTACTTAAAGTACACTGTTGTGTTTTTTTCCTCATTTGTTGCCCTAATTCATAAACAGTGAGGCATAACACCCCAAAGTCAATCATAACCATCCCCTTGAGGTATGAAAACTTGTGATATAATTTCTGAGAGAACCATGCACCGTTCCACAAGTAATTGTCTGGAAACTAGAAAAATGCTTATTTGGGCTCCTTTTGGGGCCTGAATTCCTAAACTGTAAGGACCATAACCCCCAAAATCAATTGCAACCTTCCTTTTGTTGTTATAAACATTGTTTTTAAATTTCATAGATTTCTATATACTTATACTAAAGTTATTGTCCAGAAACTAAATGTCTTCCAACGACGCTGACGTGATACCAATAAAGGATGGAAAAATTTTTGAGGTCATATAAAAATAATGATATGGGATATCCATCCATGACACATCTGGTTCTCATGTTATGTATTCTGTCTTAGGTGATATCATATGCAATCATCTGATTTTTAAGTTTAAAAACTGACAGAAGATGATTTCGTGATATCATATGCAATCATCTGATTTTTAAGTTTAAAAACTGACAGAAGATGATTTTCATGATTTAATTTTCAAGTCTGATGAATTTAACAAACACAGTTAAAACATCACATTTAATTTATTTTAATTTATACACAAACATCTATGATAAGAACTATTGTAATTATTGTTTTGGTTGTTCCTCTGGTTCAGCTGGTCTCTCACCACCCTCCTCTACTTCACGGAACTTAGGAAACACTTCCCATGGTGTGTTATATTCAAACTTTCTAAATTCTTGTGTTAATTCTAAGGGTTCTACGACCACTCGTTTCACCTCATCATCATATCTAACCTACAAAACAATAAATAAAATTGAAAATGGAAATGGGGAATGTGTCAAAGAGACAACAACCCAACCATAGAACAGACAACAGCAGAAGGTCACCAATAGGTCTTCAATGCAGCGAGAAATTCCCGCACCTGGAGGCTTCCTTCAGCTGGCCCCTAAACAAATATATATACTAGTTCAGTGGTAATGGACGTCATACTAAACTCCAAATTATACACACGAATGTTTTACTTATTCTCCCTTTTTGGAAGTATCTTACTTAATTAAATGATGTCACCTCCTTTTACTTAGGCAACAAATGACGCTATCTGTAGAATGACTTCACCTGTATTAGAATTTGCTTGAGTGTGTCATTGTTGAAGACTGTTCACCAGTTTTCTTGCAGACAAAATAAGTTATAATCAGGATGTTTCACAAAGTGATATAAATTAGTAAATTTCATTTAATTGTTTTTGTTGCCATTTATAATAGTTGCAACATTTGAAAATTCAATGAAATTGACCTTGAAGTGTTTGAGCTATTTAAAGTTCTGTATTTATCTTCCCTGTAGTCTATGTAACCATGGTAACAGTACTTAGATTTTAGATTTCAATACAGTGATACTTAAACCTGGCAAAATATAAATATATCAATTGATAATGATCTCATCACAAACTTAGACACATATTTTATATTTGAATATATTTTTTAAATCAATCATGGTTACAATTAAAAGCAGAAAAAAATAATATCTTTATTAAAGGTAGGTCATAGGTATAAGTTCTCCGAGATAGAATTTTTTGATACTTTGCGAAAATGAAGATTTTTCTATGCTCTTTTCAAAAATATAATAAAAAAGATGGGTCACCCAGGGCTTCCAAAAAATATTTGCGCCAGCCGGACATTTTATATCTGATCCCGATTTCATTCCCTTAAGACTTGGTCACAAAGGGCAATTATGGTAATCAGATGGCCATTCTAATGATTGACATTAGATTAATAAAAAACGATTCTAAACTTTATTTTGATATGAATTTGATGCTCCAATGTAAACTGTTACATTGACAGTGCATCATTCAAAGTGTGCACATCAGCGTGCTCATATCTGCCTTAGATTCTTTATTTGTGCAAAATGACATTGTCAAAAACTTTACTTTCGTTTTAAAATCACATTTTTCTGAAACCGGATGTTGACTTGACAATGGTAAAACATGGACCATAAACGGATACCTAAAATCTGTGTACGTTAACAAAGCATGACTTGAGTGAAAAAGCTCTTTCCACGTTATTTCTTCAACCAAATACTGAAATGAAGGTTATATACAGGTATCAATGATAATTTTAGCATTTTTGAAGAAATGTAGGATGCATAATTAAATTTCCCACCTGTGCACATGCACACACGTGTTCTAGTTGATACAACGTAGTTCTGACGATTTTTCATTTAAAACCTTTTTAAATTATTCATCAAATCATGTTGATAAACTAATTTCTTATAATTTTAATCTATTGGACTCAATCCATTAGATACAAACTGCTGAAATGTAAGAAAATAATTGTGAATAGACCGATCAATTTATACAATGTCCGGTACTGAAAATAGTTTACCTGTCACCTGAACAGGTAGATTTCAGCTATCCAACAACTAATTAGCCTGGATTAAAATTAGAAAGTATTGAAGTATGGGTTGTTTTGATAGTAATTAATCATCATGTGACTTTTATGACCGGAAATGTGTAGATTTTAAAGGCAAAAGGTTGGGTCAAAAAGATCGTGAATTATGTTAAAATGACCGAAAATGTCTTGAACTGAAAAGAAGATGACCGTTTCATGCTTTGCCCAGCCGGACTTTTACCGGACATAATACAAATGACCGTAATATATGACCGTTTTGGAAGCCCTGGGGTCACCGTGCTACTTTTCAAGCTATGAGTCATGGAAAATTGTCTAAATTTGCTTAAAATGATTCTGCAAAAACACATTTTTGTGCATAAAAAAAAATCTATGAGATAGAATTTTGAAACAAATTGTGAGAAGATAGGTTTTATAATATGTTAGATCTTGAGAGTTATGTCCTTTGTCTACAATCTGATAAACTTACTTCTACATATCCACTTAGTGGGAAATCCTTTCTAAATGGATGTCCCTCAAATCCATAATCTGTTAGAATTCTTCTCAAGTCAGGATGGTTTGCAAAGAATACTCCAAACATATCCCAGATCTGAAATGCCAAAATAATAACACATTTATATACAATATTTTGTTTACTTGTACAACAGAATATCTTTTTATTAAAATAAATTAAAGCAGTTCTTAAACTTTATTTGTACATTTATGTTAATAAAAGCATGTTTTAAAAAAAATTGAATTACAATTATGTTAAAATTCTTTTGAATAATATACATGTAGATAGATTTGTTCTTTGTCAGCAATTTAGGCCGTCAGTTCTGTTCAACTACATACCCATGGAGTAACATGAGATTTTTAAAACTGTGCCATATCAGATAATAAAATATGAATCATTAATTTACTTGTGCACCTTTACATCATGTACATAACCTGCATACTGAAGTTGTATTAATTTTATGGAACACACTACAGTAGTGTCTACTTACGATGGGTCTTACAACAGGAGGGTGGGGATGGGGGTTGTATTCCAGAAACAGATAAAACATCGGTAATATAACTTACCTCTCTTTCATACCAGTTTGCTCCAGCAAAAACAGAACAAAGGGAATCTATAGGAGTCAATTCATCTGTGTAGGTTTTCACTTTAATACGAGAGTTAAATCGTAGAGATAACAACATGTAGACAATCTGAAAGTAAACCATCAAAGATTATATTGTGTATGATTGGTTAGATTCCAGCAACATATATTACATGCAGGAAGAGATTTTAATGGGATAAGAATATGTAATGATCTTATTCTTAATGTCAAACACAAAATTAGAAATTTGATTTGCTCTATTTTCTTTCAACTTCTGTTGAAGACAGCTTATATAGAATATATATGGTGCTTTTAAATCTGCAGTTTTGATTTCATGTTTGTTGAGTTTCAATTTTTTCAGTGCCAATACTCCATGAACTGCTGTTGAAGCTTATACTTCACCAGTAATTTATAACAATGTGATTGGTATTAATTACCTCAAACCTTTTTTCCCTTGTGGGTACATCAACACCAGCGATATCTACTATGTTTAAATACTGTGTGTTATGATGATCTTTGAGGAAGGATATAGTTGGTACAATGCCTTCTGGGTGAATTAGTATTTCCAGCTCCTCGTGATGAGTTACCACAACATGTTGTACATACTTAGGCAAACATTCAGCTACATATTGCCCAAAATCTTTCAACTGCTGCCTGTAGGGCAAGTTCTGAGGTCTCACTGTGGCTGAAATATACAAGATTATTTAAATTATGCTTCTGATTTCACCAAGTGTAGGACTAAATATATCCAAGAGGTCAAATATTATTATAGACTGTTTCAACATATTATCATGAGTATTTTTATTTTTTTGTAAATTACAATTATTTTTTGAGTTCAATATTAATACTAGTAACAGATTAATTATGCATATCTGCCAACTTTTTCCATTGGGGATCTAAAGTTTGATAGGATCTTATGCTTCTCTTATATTGTCATAAGTGATTTGAATGTACTATATTATATTGTTTGAATGAATATGTGTGTGCTTTATATCTCATTTGAATGCCTGTTTTGATTCTGAGGTGTTCAGTGTACCTATGTAAGATTTTTTTTAACTACATTTCACATTTTTTATAAACAATTTCAAAAGTTTATCATGTTAATATGATTAAACATGTAAAATTGGTTAAATCTGATCCAATCATTTTTTTTTATAAACCTAACAATTTGCAAAGATATTTGGGTAGCAATTCACAGTTAGGAGTTTAGTTTCACATTTTTGGTGCTGTGGATTTTTCAAAAATTAAAGTTTTATTGTCATATAAAATTCATTTCAAGACAGCTGATGACTAATGTTGCCTTCACAGTCACTTTATAAGATTATTTGACATGTTTTATAAATGGGCTACTTTCTTTTAGAGTATCCATATTTTCATATCCTGATCATCGGCCATCATGGCCATAGGTCCAGAAACTAATGGCAGTGCTAATATCCTTGCCTATTCATATCCAATGAATCAAAAAACACCATACACTTTAATAATATTTTTTTTTTTCTATAGATTTTACTAGAAAGGTTCATAATATAACCAAATAGACACAAATTGTGAGAAGAAAATGAACAGTTACAGTACTAGTAATATTTACAATATATAAATTTTTGCAGTTATCATGCCATATGGAAAACGTAACAAAAAAAATTTCTTTTAAAACTGGACAAGAGAGTTTGTGGTAAACTTAAACCATATTAACATGCAACAATCCTATGGTCTTATATATATATGATGTATGTTGGTGATGTTTTATTGTATACTACATTTGTATCTCAAAATACATTTAAACCAGCTTATCCTATCCATTATCTTTTTCTTTGATTTCACATATTTCACAAATCCCATTTAATTCCTATAATCAAGTTTAATTTTGTGTGGTTTCATAGGGAATACTTCTCAGTCTACAGCAGGTAATCATGGTTATATAAATGTAATATTTTTAAAATTAAGTCAAAAGTTATTTCTGGTTTTATTTTCATATGTCATATATGTAGTCTAATTTAAAAAATATTACATAAATTATGTTACTCATAATACATGTAATAATCAAAATTAAAACCCCAAAAAAACTTTTCCCTTTAACAGTAAAAATAATAATTACGAGATGTTTGGTTTGTAGAATCTGTTGTCTGTAATCTCTGACACTGTGCAACAACTGGATTGGCTTTTAGTACTAAAAAAGAAAAATTAATGTTCAATATTAAAGTAAAATTCTTGTGTGTGTATTTCGTTAATTTTTGCTTCTAAAATGTGAAATTTCAACAGACAATGACAGATGTTCAAGGTCAAACAAAATCTAAAACAGATAACAAAGTATTAAAACAGCTCTTAGCATGCTTAGTATAACTGTATAATACTATTTTATTCTAAACAACATACTAATTTTCCAATTTGAAAATTTTTGTTCACTAGATTATATTTTTAAAAAATTCAATAACTTGTGAAGTAAAAAGGTTCTAAAAGGTAAAGTGACAAAACCTATTTACTAGTTGTAAAGATCAATGATAATCCGCTTATCGCTATTTTGTCTATGACGATGTATGTATTGACATGGGCATGTGAGCCGAGCATGAAATTATATAAAACAGGTATCAATTTGTTAATTTTTTGTTTATCTCTTCATCATTGTTCATTTATGTACAAAATGTAAGCTTCACCTACCTGCAACCCTTTATTTTTCCATATTTAAACAGTTTTCACATTGACCCATCAATTCAGACATTTTTACTTTTATTTGCAAAAGGACGTCATGTTACGAGAGATTTTGCGACCTCGAGACTCAAATACATGTATGCAAATATTTATATTTTTTTCACCTCCTTTATAGATCAATGTTTAACATTTAGTAAACTGGTCCGCCGTTCTATCTATAGCTTCGCACCGAAGGAACGGGTTGGAGCTATTGTCACATTGGCATTAATTGGACGAGTCGTACAAATTCAACGATTCGCTAATAAAATTGGCCAATTAAAGTGATAGGAAATTGACCTCAAATGTTACTACTGCGATGCCGCAAAATAGACAAGTATCTGTTAATTAACCCCATGGTGGTACTCGCAGATAAATGACCAACGAGCGTGTTAACATGTTCTTGACAAACTGAGCCGGTATCTTTCATTCCCTAAAGAACTCAGTAGGGTTATAAATGTGCTAATTTCTCTTTGATTTGCTATCAGTATAATACATAATCAAACATAGCACATGATGTACTAGTCTCGTCAAATTATTAAATCAATTCTGACCACGGGATTTAGGCCATACCTGTTGTCAGTGTAGCGATAAGTGAACACAACAGGGGTCCAGTTTAAACATTTAGTAGCCAACAAAGATTTTTCACCTCCTTTACAGGAGATCGGTATTAAGCATTTAGTGCCAACCACGATATCAATCAGAAGCTCTCGAACATTTAGGCAGCAACCATTTGATTTTCTGGGGGGGGCTATGGGTTTTTTTTCTGTGCAAACTTTTTTTTTCGCCTTCGGCGAAGAACAATCTATTTTTTTAGCGACAAACCGAAGACAATTTTTTTCTTTCAATTTTAGCATTACATATAGTGGCAGCTGAAGGTGAAACAAACAATTTTTTTTACTCAGGGTCCAAAACAAATTATTTTTTTCACCAAAACCTGGAAACAAACTTTTTTTTCCAAAAAAAACCATAGCCCCCCCAGAAAATCAAATGGTTGCTGCCTTAGATTACTTGCATCATAAATGAAAGAGGATTTCGATTATGGTCATTTGCATAAATCATCACTTTTTTCTCATGGTCTCTTGATAATCAAGTAAAAATGTCTGAATCGATGGGTAACTGTGAAAACTGTTTAAATATGAAAAAATTAAGGGTGGCAGGTAGGTTAAGCTTACATAAATGAAGAGATAAATGAACTAATTGATACCCGTTTTATATAATTCCAAGGCCGTTAGTTGGCACCAGAAGCGACAAAGCAGCGCATCTATTTTGGATGGACAAATATCCACTTTTTGATATGGGAGAGCTCTGACGTCCCACGACCCCAGCCTGTCTGGCAAAACAGCTGTTGGACGTCAGAGTTATCTGGGACTATGTTAGGTCCTAATGTTACTTTTTGACAATTAGTCTGAGCAATTAGTGGATCATAGATAGCTGTGGAACCATAGGTTAGCTGTTAAGTGCTTTTGATAAACTTTGACAGTTGCGGACCAAAAATGAAATTTTATGACAATTTATCTTTGGTACAAAAATTGTCAAAAAATATAACTTGACCAGGGCAGTTGACCTGTTGACAGTTTTAACGTTAACTCATATTAAAGATATGTTATAAGGAACCAAGAGCTATAGTTCCGCTGTCTAGCGTCCGCAAATCGTCAAAAATATGTCATAAAACCAATTGTTATTAAATGCATTTTCACATACAGTGTGTTCGGTACAACTTTGTTACTGCAGCAGGTCGGAAAAGTCGACAAAATCGACTCGCCATTTTGACCTTCTTAGGGGATAAAACATGCGGGGAGAGAAACTAGAAAAATTGTGTCGTGTAAAGGTCTGACAAGGCACCTATATAAAATGTTTGCAATGAAGAAATCAAACGGTCATTTTTAGTACGGCTATTATTCGTTGTTTATAAATTAATTCAGTTTTTATGAGGACTATATATATAAAGGCCAGGCAAACTGATCTCAGTCTGATTGGGAATGTTTCAATGGCTATATATGTATCTGTAAAAGGAATTTCCTCCTTCAACGGAGCAGACTTCACTTCAAAAGTGATTACAGCCGACTTCAGTGAGTATGTAGCTACAGGTAATAAATTTGGTTAGCTTGCTTGCTAGCTGAACCGTGAAGTCATTGTTAGTTAAGGTACACTACCTATATAGCCCAACAGACAGATATATTGGCTGTCGACCGACTAGTCTTCACTTAAAGGAGGTTAGTTTACCTCACAATGACTTCATGGTTCAGTTAGCAAGCACGCTAACATAAGATATTACCTTTAGCTACATACTCATTGAAATCGGCTATAAAAGATCAAACCCGTCACTATATTATTTACACTGGTAAAGGCATGGATATACAAAAGAATATATGTCTCGTGGGGTCGCATATTGGCTATGTGTACAGTCGTTGACATTTTTGTTTGCTAAACTAAGCTATAAGACCTTCAATAGTTCATTTTCAATTTGAACATGTAATTCGGCATAGTAGAGTTCCTTTTTTTCACCTTATCATTTTTCCCATAGGCACTTGAAAAAAACACTTGACCCCCTGTACTTTGACCCCCCCTGACAAAAAATTATTATTCCTTTATACGTCCGAAGCGATTTTCTGGATTCACTTTCAACAGTAATGCTCAAAGCCAAATATTTGAAAGCCAATGATGTATATAATATATATGAACTGAAACAGTTGAAGAGATATATCACAAATAAGAGGCTAGAAATATAGCCAAATCAATCTAAGGTAAATTTTGCTTGAGGGTGTTGTAACCTCAGTTTCTTCAAAATTTCAAATATGTAAATGGAGAATTTTTAACAGGTTTGTTTAAAATCATGTCAGTACAGACTGTTAATCTGATGATACCCTCGTGACTGATAGTCCACCAGCAGAGGTATCGACCGAGTGCTGTAAAACTGGAAAACAACATGCTATTATTTAAATGCGTCTGAAGCGTTTTTCTGTACATCTTTTAACATATTAATTTTCAAAAATGGAAAATTTATCAAGTAGTTATTGTCATATTTCGATTGGAAGGGAAAACAAATTCTGAAGACATCTTTGAGGGTGTTTCTTTTCTTGGTTTCTTGATATAATCATGGCTGTTGTTTATAAGGAGATTACTGTGAAACAAAGGTTTTAAATGGTATAGTTGAAATCACATTTTGTAAAATTTTGATGTAGCTATCATGATTTGATATTCGTTTCACAGATAACCACTCCAGATATATCTTACTTGTCGTAGCCTTATCTCTCTCCTGTATTTCACATTACCGAAAGCAAATTTTATTTTTCTGAACGGACAATGTGACGGTCATCACTCATAATTTTCTTGATAGAGGGTTACTGCTCACAAGGAAGCTATTAAACCAAGAGTTCCAAATGGTGAAGTTGAAATCATCCCTTCGTAAATTTTACGGACGCCATCACGAGTTGGTTGACCGTTATGGAATAACCGTTTGACTTTCACAAATGATATCGGATATGTTCCTTACGTCGTAACTACAATCCCCTTCCCTTTCATGAATGTGACCTACCGAATTAGACTATTTACCGGATTTGTAATCACATAAGCAACACGACGGGTGCCACATGTGGAGCAGGATCTGCTTACCCTTCCGGAGCACCTGAGATCACCGCTAGTTTTTGTGGGGTTCGTGTTGTTTATTCTTTAGTTTTCTATGTTGTGTCATGTGTACTTTTGTTTTTCTGTTTGTCTTTTTCATTTTTAGCCATGGCGTTGTCAGTTTGTTTTAGATTTATGAGTTTGACTGTCCCTTTGGTATCTTTCGTCCCTCTTTCATCACTCATAAGGCGGGAAAAGACCACTATATAACTGCGTTCAGCCAGTAGTGTCAACATAATGAGTCTGTATACTAATTAATTAGTTTATCAAATTACATATAAAGGTAAAAAAATACCAAGACGTCATAAAACCATAAGTCGAAGATAGACAAAAAACAATCAAAAGAACCAACAACAACAACAAAAAACCAACCCAACCACAAAAATCTATAAGTCGAATAACTACTATCAGCCAAAATTACAAACAACAAAAAAAAAAATATTACACAAGAAACTCGTGAAGATTTGGCAACACAAACCCTGCCAAAGCCGAGGTGAACTTAGGTGATCAGGGAGAGAAGAGTAGAAGTAATAACAGTTAACCAATATTAATTTCAATTTCTCATAAATCCATTCTGAAGATACAAATCCATATAGAAAAAAAAACCAATCATGAATTGAATTATTTCCAACAAGTGGTAAAAAGTGAAATCACAAAAAATACTGAACTCAGAGGAAAATCTAATCGGAAAGTTCATATTCCCATGACAAAATCAAATGACAAAACACATCAAAAACGAATGGACAAGAACTGTCATATTCCTGACTTGGTATAGGCATTTTCAAATGTAGAAAATGTTGGATTAAACCTGGTTTTGTAGCGCTTAACCTCTCACTTTGTTGACAGTCTCATCAAATTCCGTTATATTTACAATGATGCGTGAACTAAACAGACATAATAAATAAAATAGTCAAAATATGGGTACAGCAGTCATCATCGTGTAACAATTTTAAAAGGAACAATTTAGCAGAGTACAGAGTCACGTAATAAGAACCAAAGAAACACAAAAAAGCCGCATATACAAAACACACCAGTAAAAAATGAAAGATGATACAAACACATTGACGGGATGTTTAAGTACCGAGCCACGTTAAATGGATATCTCATAAAACAGTAAAAGTAATATTAATAATAGAACAAAGAAAATTAAAGAACAATATAACACGTTGTTAAGATGATAAACAAAATCAGTACGCATATTCTATACATCAAGACCATCATGTATTATTTGTGAAGTAGATACGGAATATTTATCAACAAGGTCTTGGTACCTTCCGATGAACTTTTTTTTAGAAAAAGGACGAGACGTTCTTTGACATACTGGGTTCCTCTTAATGTACATTGTATGCAATTCCTATAAACATATATCTTTAATTTCTGTAAAAAAGGAAAACAAATAAAGAGACAATGTTGCCATAATATTATTGTTTGTATCATGCAAAAATTCAAGATGAAAAAGTTTCTGGATTCAAAGCAAACTATTACTACCGACACTTATCTGTGTCCACATTTGTTTTAGAAAATTTTAAACTATTTATATAATCAATGTATGATGAAAACAAATGCAGAATTAAATTTCAAAATGGTATTAGCCATGAATTTATATTAAATTGCGGAGTAAAACAAGGGGATGTACTTAGCCCCACTTTGTTTAATATTTATATAAAATAAAATGGCCTTGTAAATGACCTTGATCATGCAAACACTCAACCAATTATTATAGGAGATGTTAAACTAACATCATTATTATACGCAGATGACATTATTCTATTGTCTGAAACCCAAGAAGGGCTACGAAATGCACTTAATGAGTTAACTAAATTTTGTTCCCTATGGAAACTTGATGTAAACAAATAAAAATCAGAAATTATAATATTCAATTCTAATGGAAAATCTCCTTGTAATTATTTTAAAGTAGAAAAGGAACACCTTGAGACTGTCAAATCTTATTGTTACCTTGGAATAACTATAAATTGTTCAGGAAGTTTAAGTCATTCAAAAAAAAATCTTATGGAAAATTTGGTCTGCAATTTTCCAAGTAGTAGATAATAGTAGAAGATAGTGTCAACGAAATAACACACGTTATTCAAGTAAACGTATATGTTGTCTTTTTATTGGTAAACACATTTGTAAGTTGCCCCTATAAATGCCGTCTTTGCCGTCTTTTGATTTTGATAGAAGGTGTTCGTCATTGTCTGAGTAAACGGTTGATTATCTTTTCGTGAAATTTGTTCTTTTTGTTCAATAACTTGACGGGTAAAATGAAGAGCAGCATGGCTTGAAATAGCAGTTCTGAGTATATGTTTGCTTTCAAGAAATGAAAAGTCCTACAGATGAATAAAAAGGGGATTGCTGAAGGGTCAAAATTATAAAAACAAAATGTAGATTAAAAACAATTTTTTTTTAAATTGAATCCGCACATTAATTAATTTCTACGAATGATTTTTTGAGAAGAAGAAATCGTGAAATGCAGTTAATATAAGGAACATCGACATGAAGAGGGTTCTGTAAAGCAATAATTTTTAACAAACACTTGCAGACAATGTTAAATATATGGTAGAAGCAAGGTGTAGTATTAATATGTCTACAGTTAGTTTGATAGTCCATCAACCGCATATATAATCCAGAGACCACATGACAGGTCGTTTTGTCTCGCCGACGATTCAAGATGACCTGCATGTTCCATACCTTGTAAACAGAAGGTATATCTATTGCGTATTTTAAACTATATTTGATTGTTAGTATATATGGTACCCTTGCAATGTCTACGTACTACCAAGTTCACCTACCTCAGGAATAGATTACCTTAGCTGTATTTGGCAAAACTTTTAGGAATTTTTGGTCCTCAATGCTCTCCAATTTCGTACTTAATTTTGACCTTGTTAACATTTTTCGAATCGAACGTCACTGATGTGTCTTTTGTAGACGAAACGCGCGTCTGGCTTATATATAACATTTCAATCCTGGTATCTTTGATGAGTTTATTTTCACCATCGTCAGTCAACCAGATGGGTATTGACACATCTTGACATGTATCATTGCTTAATATGGGCATGACGTTCCCTTTGACCTTTCTTACGTTGTGTTCTTTTCCAAACTTGTTTGCTATGCCCTATCTGAAATGATTTTTCAGATTTCAATGAACTTAATCTATGTTCAACTATTCAATTATTCAAATTCATACTATATTCTTTCATAGATATAAATTAAAGTATGGGCCTATCCAATACAAGAACTCTGGCATTCATTGATTGTCGATGGTTCTTGTCGCGTGTTATAGCTGTTATAGCTTTTTTGAGTATTTGTTTTGGCTCTAAATCAAACCGTTAGTTGATTTCTTTTTCTATTGAATAGTTTCACAATAATCATGGTGGGGTATTTAATAACTGACTATATATATACGATATATGTTTTGTTCGTTGTTGAAGGCCGTACAGTGTCCTATAATAATGGCATCACTAGGTATCTTTTCATTATACTGGATACCAAAACTTCACAAAACTCCATAAAAAGAACGATACATAGCTGGATCATCAAAATGTTCGACTAAATATCTTTCTAAAGTACTGACTACTATTCATTCTACAGTTAAAAATGGGCTTCAAAAATATTGTGATGATATATATTCTACCAGGGTTGTCTGCTGCTTTTAAATCTTCGATCACAATCTTTATCAATTTTGAAGCAACATAAAGACTTTTGATTTTTCTACGCTTTACACTACTATTCCCCATGCTCAGTTGAAAGATCGACTTCACCATCTCATTAAACAGAGCCTTTTCTATAAAAATGGGAATCGTAGATCAGATTTCTTGTTTTAGGTTACAATAATTCATATTTTGAGAAAAACGCACTGAATCTACCAGAAAATATACTGAAGATAATTTTATCAAAATGCTGGACTTTTCGATCGACAATATATTTGTTGAGTTTGTAAGATTGATATTCCAATGGGTACTAATTGTGCACCCCCTACTGGCCGATTTGTTTTTGCACTCGTATGAAGCAGAATTCATTCAGAACCTTCCATAAGACAAAAAGAAAAAGCACCTTGCAAAATTCTTGAATTTTAATTTTAGATATATTCATGATCCTATCATTGAATAACCAATATTTCAGCCAATACTTTCATCTCATATATCTCCGTGAACTTGAAATTAAGGATACTACTGATACTAGAAGGACTGCTTCATACTTTGATCTTTTCCTCAATATTGACACAGATGGACTACTTCACACGAAAATCTATGATAAACGGGACGATTTCAACTTCCCAATCATCAATTTCCCATTTCTCAGCAGTAACATACGCTCTGCCCCTTCGTATGGTGTTTACATATATCAGTTTTTACGTTATGATTGTGCATGTTCACACTATACGGACTTCATATAGAGGAGTGTGCTCCTAACGCAGAAAATGCTCTCTTTGGCTAACATATAATACGTTGTTCGGCTGTGCCTTTATTATGTGCTGATTTGGTTTGTTTGTTTTACGTATTCATTTTTATTCTGTAGTTAGTCACCACTTCGGTGTTCACATGTATATCTATTATATAGTAATTTTTATAAATTTACTTTTTGCAAAAGTATGAATTATTTTAAATACCAAGGATTTTCTTATCCCAGGCAGATAACCTTAGCCGTATTTTGCACAACTTTTTGGAACTTTTTGTCCTCAATGCTCTTCAACTTTGTACTTATTTTGGCTTTCGAACTTTTTTGATTTGAGCGTCACTGATGAGTCTTATGTAGACGAAACGCGCGTCTGGCGTATTAAATTATAAGCCTGGTACCCTTTTGATAGCTATTATTTGTGTGTTTCTCTGTCCTGTGTGTTCTTCCATTTATTTGTATTGTAGGCCTGTCATGTAATGTTGTAAGTTTAATGTTTTATATACCATTGCCATAAAAGCGGGAGGTTTGGTTAGCCACAAAACCAGGTTCAACTACCATTTTTTCTTAAAATGTCCTGACCAAGTCAGGAAAATAGCCGTTGTTATATTATAGTTCGTGTCTGTGTGTGTTGCGTTTTAGTGTTGTGTTTCTGTTGTGTAGTTGTTCTCCTCTTATATTTGATGTGCTTCCCTCAGTTTTAGATTAAGACCCGGATTTTTTTCTCAATCGATTTATGAATTGCGAACAGCGGTATACTACTGTTGCCTTTATTTCTTAGCAAATATTTTATTCTGCAACCCGAATAAAAAATATTGACAGCATAGAGGCTTTCTATGACGTAATTGTTTTAAAAAATAATGGACAGTCCCCTTCTATCGAGGCAGTACTGGCCGCAGATTTTGTTGACTGTTCTGTTAAAGCCTCTTTTCATTCTTATCCTTACAAACGTTGGACAGTAATTTTGGTTTTCAAACTTTTAGTATCGAGCGTACGTTGCGAGTGTGTGGTGTTTTTGTGTTATTTCTTGTTGTTTTGTTATTTTCTTATCTTAACGGGTTTTAAAATTTACCTTGGTGTATTCACAATTCATTAGCATTGAAGATGGTATGTTCAACTTTTTTTTATTCGTGACCTCATAAATGTTAGTTTAAAGATACACTTAAGAGTGAAGGTAACAAAACAATTATTGTATAAATGGCAATATTTAAATATTCTACAATACTATGTATAAATGCATACATTCTTTAGAATTAATCTCGATAACTAAACATGTACAGTTGACACATTAATTTTTCCTTCAAACACATTATTATTTTCGTTCATAATCTTTCTTTTGATGGTATTGGCCTTTACATTTTTCATCTTTCTTGACCAATCAGATAAAGCGTAAATAAGTTTATCCCAAAACCAACAATCGCTTGATTTCACGTACGTTAAAGTTTGCATACAACTTCTCAATTCCGGTTCAAAATCACTTGTAGGTATATCTTCTAATAACAGGATGATCAAATGGCGCTTCTTTTCGAGAAGACTTTGATGCAAAGCTGTTCTAAATTCAAGAAGACACCATTCACTTTTCAGAAATCTTTTCGATACAACTATGATAGTGTGTCGACTGTTTTCCACACTTCGGACAATGTTATCGGATATTGCAGCTCCTACCATAAAATCACGATGATGGAGACAGAGAGAAAACTTTGGCCCTGTTTCGGGGGTCTCAAGCCGTTTTGCAAGGGTATTAATAACCCAGTGAATGTCTGCTTGACTATAAGCAATAAATGCATCGTATTTCTTGTTGTCGTCTGTTTCGTATTGTTGACATGGCAGCAATATATGTAGGCGTGTATATGCAAGTATAACTATTTCCTTTTTGTATCTAACACCAATGATAATACAAATACTAAAAACAAAAGCCAAACAACAAAGGCCGATAATAGGACCTTTCAGATATGTTTTAGAAACTGTTCCATCACATCCGATTTCTGGTAAAGAAAGGTGTGAAATTGTCTGTCCACGAACAGACGGCGGGTTTGAACATGTTAAATCTAATAAATATCTATAGCGGGATATATTCGGATAAATGCCTCTACGGAAAACGTCGAACAAATCTTTAATTTCACAATCACAGACGTATGGATTATTCCGAATATTTATCGTTAACTGACTACAGATGTCACGAAAAATTGTAATCAGACTTCGCGCCTTCACTGTTGTTATATTGTTAAATCGCAAATCAAAAATGTCTCTTGTAGCGTTATCATTACTATGACACGTAAAAGAACCAAGATCTGATATTCTATTATGGGTAAAATCTACAATTTTCAGTTTTTTACTGAAAAGTCCCCAGTCATAAATTTGTACCGGTATCTCAGTAATACCACAGTGGGAAAAATTCATTACCTCTACAACAGGGTAAAGAAAGTTTTGAAACTGTTTATACAGCTGTTGGCGATCAAATCCAATAGAAAAACTTTTGTCCAAATATCGAAGATTAGGAAACTTACATCTGAAAGACGTATCACTATTTTTTCTGTGATAGTCAACGTTCTTTTTCATGACTGTATCCTGCGAGAATGGTATTGACAACAAATCTTTGAAATAATCCGTCAGGTTAGATTCCGTTATTTCTATTGCGTTTAAAGTTCCGCACTCAAACGCTTTTGTAACTTCTCTTGGATCAACAGAAGCGTTAAGATCACTAATGGAATTAAGGACAATCGAATCTTTAAGACTAAAGTATCTTATGTCATCTGATATTGAGTCTATTGAAAAATCTCTGATTTCAGATCGGAAACCAGACAAAATGCAGTCTGATACATGTAAAGAATAGAGAAGACGTGCCCGTCCAGGATACGGGAAGAATACACCTCCGCCGTTTACACATTTTATTGTAACAGAAAATAATACATTTTCCTGAATGTTGGATGTCAAATTACGAAAGTCGAGAAAGTTTATACTGGTATTTCCTGAAACGTCACATAAGATTTTCATATGATTTCTTAATGTATCATCTTTATTTATTTTTTCTTCAAGGACATAGCACATATCTTGCCAAGAACTAGGCAAAGAGAAAACGTTCGCATTATTTACCATTGATTTAGTAATCACGTCTGTTTTGTTCATTCCATTATTTCCCTCATGTCCTTGAAAATCATTTGCAATGCTTGTATTATTTTTGTAAGTACTAATGTATTGGATAAATGTTACAAATGTCATAACAAGAAAGATCCTTTTTGGAAATAGTTGACAATTATTCATATGGAACATGATATCGTTGTTAAGTCTTAACGCAGTAATATAAGCGACTTTGCAAATGTAACTATACGAATTGTCTCTCTGAAATATAAATCATATTTTTGTAAATTGAACAATTCTTTTTTTTTTTGGTCAGATATATTTTTCATACATTGTATTATAATAATTATAAAGCTGTTTTCTTTGTTTTAAACATATTCATGAAAATCGACTTCTATTCCAGATACCTTCGAGGTCATTTTCAGTTTTTACAATTAAGAAATTATTTCTAAAATTTTGTACTTGTCTACCAAACACTTACATTTATAAAGAATGAAGTTTTCCAACTTAACATGACCATTACTTTGTTTACCTGTGTATTCAGAATCCGGGATCACTGATTATACAATATATGTGTTAAAGCAAGGAATAATAGGCATCAGGTGATCTCCCTTTTAATGGCCTTGAACATTTTATGTTTACCTTAATTACTACTGAACGAGAATAGGATAGCCTAAAATATATATATATTTATATATGTGTAGTTTCCGGAAAAAATGGTGATATAATAAACGTTATGGAGTAGGATTTGTAATTTTATGGTTATTACGATACAGGTATCTCCGCCATTCGTTTTCTTTGTCGATCCGTATCATGATAACTTGCTATCAACTATTTCAGCAATATATATAAAGTTTACAGTAGAATCGGGACAAACATTTTATATAAGATTATACCATTGTTTTGAGCATTGCACAAGATCAGATCTTCCTGTACTTTTCATTATGACATCAAAAGACTACTAACACAAAGGTTCCTTGTTCGATTACCGTCTGGGATGAAAATTTCAGGGACTGAATTTTCGGCTCTCCCTTGACACCATTTGCGAGTATGGTCTTGAGGAAACGATGATAGTCCGTCGGAAGGGGACGATAAATGGATGACCCGTGTTAAGAGAGAGCCATATCTCTTGCACGTTAAAGACACCATTGTAGATTTCGAAAAAGAGTTTAATATAAGTTGCAAAACTTGTTTCCCAATCAACTAAATAAATATGTTTAAACTAAAAGACTTTTAGATAAAATGGCTCTTTTAATCAATAATACCATGACTATAATTAATTTGTCACGGTACGCCTGACGGTACTTGTCTATCCCAAATTCATGTATTTGGTTTTGATGTTATATATATTATTCTCGTGGGATTTTGTCTATGTGTGTTACATTTTAGTGTTATGTCGTTGTTCTCCTCTTATATTTAATGCGTTTCCCTCGGTTTTAGTTTGTTATCCCGATTTTGTTTTTTGTCCATGGATTTATGAGTTTTGAACAGCGGTATACTACTGTTGCCTTATTTATTGACTACAAAAGACGCATTGTGCCGCTCGAAAAAAAAAGTTTTAAAAGGCCAAATTAAGCACATAGTTGAAGAGCATTGATAATCCAAATTCCGAAAGGTTTTGCAAAATAGAGTTAAAGTAATTTTTTCTCCGGGGAAAATCCTTAGTAGCTTCGAAAGCTCCGAACATTCCTTATTACGGAAACTCCGACCATTTCTTATAACGATTACTCCGAACATTCATTGTTACGGTAACTGCGAGAATTCTTTATTAAGGTTACTTCGAGCATACCTTATTAGGGATTAGTAAATATGTTTGTGCTTTCTATGTTACTGTTTTAAATACTTGTCCTGTACTGATCTTTATATACAAATGAAAAGTGTTATGATTCTCAATGTGACAACTATCCACCACAGACCTACGACCCACAGGCATAAGAATAAGCAACTTATTGTCACGATACTGCCTTTAACAAGGAGCAAAGTCATACAGTATAGTAAGTAATAAAAGGCCCCAAATAACAAGTCAGGGACGTGGTCAATTGTTGTCTTCAATTTCATATACATGTACCAGGGGACTATCTAGAGCTTGATATACTGTTTTGAATTATTATGTTTAATGTTAAAGACTATGTAAATCCTTTAGGTGTCGTTTGGTTAACCCTCTCGTTAATTTAAATCTCACCTCTCAATTTTTTCATAGAATCTAAAGATAAAGTGGAAAGGTGCAGAAATTAAAGTAAAATGTAATAACAGAATAAAATGAACAGAGTAAAATGAGATTTCATGGGATAATAATTTACTTACAGTTCACCATTTTGAATCTTGCTGTTAATGACAACAAAACGTACATTTTTATCTTTTTATAAATTCTTTGGTAATTCAGCTGACTGTCAAAAACTGGGGAATTTTAAGGTGAGTTTTGTTACCGAAAAAAGTGGTGAAGTCCAAAATTTTCTGTAACTTGCTGATTAGACAATATAATTGTTTTCCAGTTGTTCAAAATAATAATAAGGAGATGTGGATTGATTGACAATGAGACCAGAATGTCGCATTAGTTATTGTGAATTAGAACATTGAAAGTTATTACATATTTCTTCCTTGTCGCACATCTCTACTGAATTAGTCTATACATATATATTATGAAATATCCTTATGTTATTTAATAATATATACAAAATAAGCTTTTTTACACCCAACAATTTTTTTTGGTCCGTCAAGTATGGTATTCTTCACACGGAATTACCGGATAAAATGTCAGCTAACAGATTTGCGTTATAAATCAACATTTTGTTACTGCTCTAAGTGGCCAAAAAGTAAGATTCAAGCAGATGATAACGACAAAGAAACGACGGAAAATCCGTTACATCTTTACAAACATGTATATATAAACGATACCATTCATCATCTTTTATAAACACGGAATCTTATCGTAAAGGAAGCATCTACACATAATAAATCAAGATGACAAGTAATCCCTGACTTACTTCCTACATCATTATAACTCAATAAATTTTTAATGAAATAGAAGAATTAGTAGGATAAAGTTTTATATATATCATAAATTAAATTTTGTTTACGGTACAGGTCCTTAAATGGCAGTATATACCGGACATTTTAACAAGTAAATTGTTTCAGAAGCCATGCTATACGAGTACTTTAATACATTTGTTGCAAGCTCATCTGCACGTTTATAAAGATCCTATACACACGATTTTCAGATTTATATGTTAGTCTCATTATTGATGTCTCAGAAGTTTACTACGAATGTTTCTACCATAATAAAATCCAAATCTGTACACTCTTTTCCCGAAGATTCAGCGCTAATTGTTAGGTAGTAGTACCTGATAGCAGTATTGTAAGTAGAAAGACTGTATCTTTAATCCATGTATTAAGCAAAGTATCCTTATTCGTTTTTCTTTAATATAATGGAATTATATGTGACTGTCATACAAGTGAGAGATTTAGCTAGCTATAAAACCAGGTTTAATCCACCATTTTCTACATAGAAAATACCAGTACCAGGTGAGGAATATGACAGTTGTCATCCATTTGTTTGATATGGTTGCGCTTTTGATTTTGCCATTTAAAGGGACTTTCCGTTTGGAATTTTCCTCAGAGTTCGGTATTTTTATGATTGTACTGTTTAGCTGTGGAGGATTCTACAGGCAATGGGAATAGGCTCTACTCTACCTCTACTGACCCGCGAACCGAAGGATGTTATGGTACAGGGTTGAATCTGATGAAGGTCGGGACCATCTGAAGTCATCAAAACATCGACAGAGAGCGATAGAGATTCATGAGGAAGAATGAGCAGTCAAGAGAATGTGACAGCAACAAAAAAAAAACCCAGAATGCCACCCTCTGGTAGTAATACTAGTTATAATTTCTTCTGAGAAAACAGTGACCATCAGGAATTGCTGAATGGAAACGGGAGAGACAGCTAACAAATTGAAACAGACTGGTATGGACACTCGAAGGCAGCTACCCTAAGTGTTGTTTCCTTTTGGGGACGCCGAAGATAGTTACTAGTACTACACAGAATGTAGAAGTATACCCCAGAGTCATCCGAGAGGAGAGAGGATGAGCACAACCAAACAGATCAAACGGCAATGACTTGGAAACGAAAACGAACAAGGACACAGATGTTACAAACAGCTTTGACAGGAGAGAAAGCAGAAGTTAAATTCCAATGTTGAAAGATTTTCAAAAACTAAAGATGCTTAAAGATTCACCAGTCAGGGTCGGGATGCAGTCGAGGAATTGTTACAAAGCAGCGCACATATTTATCCGGTGAGAATCATAACCAGGACACAAACTATAGCGCAAGGAATCTCTCAGCATCAGTATGATCCCACGACAAAAGCAAAAGCTTGAATGATGAGGAGCACATGACACAGCAAAGACAAGAGACATCACATCAGAAAGAAAGAAAGAATAACATGGCCAAAGATCAACAGTGAAGCCCAATGGAGATTTTATACGATGATTTAGGAGTAATTCTAGAAACATCACTCCAAGGATGTGTTGAGAGGAGGATAAAAACACTGACTATCCTAGCATATGACACCAGGAAGAACAAATTTGGTGTTGAGGACAGGAAAGAAAGAAGAAACACCAAGCAGGCACTAAACAGTAGAGAACAGAAAATTAAACACATAAGGAAGGAACTCAAAGACCTAAGCAGGCGGTACAAGAGACGCAATAAGATAGAAATAGATTACCTTAGCTGTATTTGGTATTTGTTTTTGAAATTTTGTTCCTTAATGCTTTTCAACTTCTTACTTTATTTGGCCTTTTTAACCTCTTTGAATTCGAGCGTCAATAATGAGTCTTTTGTAGACAAAACGCGCGTCTGGCGTAAATACAAAATTTAATCCTGGTATCTATGATGAGTTTATTTACAACCACTGGGTCGATGCCACTGCTGGTGGAGTTTTAATTTCCCGAGGGTATCACCAGCCCAGTAGTCAGCACTACTGTGCTGATATGAATTATCATTGAGATGGTCATATTTATAAATTAACTTTTTACAAAACTTTTGAATTTTTGAAATACTAAGGCTTTTCTTCCTCAGGAATATATTACCTTAGCTGTATTTGGCAAAACGTTTTAGAATTGGATTCGAGTGTCACTGATGAGTCTTTTGTAGACGTAACGCGCGTCTGGTGTAAATACAAAATTTAATCCTGGTATATATGATGAGTTTATAAGTTGGAAAAGGCATGTCCTACAGACAGTGTTAGAGATGAACTGAGAAGAAATCAACAATAGTAATAAGAAGAACGCAAAAATAGAGCGAACTTCATCATGAATCAATTCAACTACACAAAACCCTGTTGGGTGTAGAAAGAACAGGGCATCTTCATTTTAGTAAGGAAGAAGTAGAAATGTATCTGCACGAAACACTCTCAAACAATAAAAGAGAGACACCTTTGGGATATTGCACAAGAGCTGAAAAGGGAAAACAAACAACAAGAGAATTTGAAACGAAGGAACTAACTTATAAAGAAGTTTGTGAAGTGGCAAACAAGGATCAGAAACTGGGTAGAGTGGTGTACCATACACATCCAAGATAACTGTGGCAGCTATATATTATGAACACTATGAAAAAAAATAGACTATTGCTGAAAGCTAGCAGAAGGCGGTTAGGGTGCTTTGTACCGAAGTAAAAAGATTCAAAAGACATTTCATAGTTTAGGGTAATTTCATTGTTGAGCATAGAGGGAAAAATCTTGTTGTATGGTTAGTCCAGCAAACAAATCTGGATTAGTACCACACAAATTGATAAAGATGGCCATGGATCACTACTACATTCCAGAACTCATCAAGAAGATATTCCTGAAGTATTTTGGTGGAATACAGCTCCGACTTGCTGTAGATAACAAGACAACATCATCGCAAAAGTAAGAGAAAGGAATACTTAGGTGTTGTGCCATCTCAAGGATACTATTCATTATGAGTATGAACGTCATCAGGAAGGCAGCAGAAAGAAAAACAAAAGGTCAGATTCCTTTTTTTTTTCTCTAGCAACAAGAGGTTTCATTGATAACCTTACAGTAACATCGTCATCCCATATTCAAGCAAGATGGATACTGTTGGCACTAAAAGAGGAAGTCACTTGGGCCGTGATGACATTTTAGCCAAAGAAGTGAAGATCAATGATACTGAGATAAGGTCAATAACAAAGAAGTTCCAGCTTAAGATCCAACGGGACGAAATACCAACAATAGTAGATAACCCTATAAAGTGCCTTGGAAAATGGTTTCATGAGACCCTTAAAGACAATACCAATGTGAAGATAGTACAAAGACATGTCGCAGAATGTTTTGAAGTAGATAAGAGCTGATTGCCTGAGAAGTTTAAGGCTTGTTGGATAAACCAAATTGGTTTGCTACCAAGACTGACATGGCTTCACATGACTATTAAATGACAGCAACAACAGTGGAAGCCATAGAAGGAAAGATTAAAAGTCACCTCAGGAGATGACTAGGAGTACCATTAAGTTTTACAGCAATTGGATTTTACAGTAGATCATCACAACTCCAGCTACCTTAACATCAGCTTTGGAGCTATACAAGTATCAATTTGCAAAGACAGACTCTTATAAACACAAAGAATAACAAGATCAGTAAGCTGAAACCAGACACATACTGGGCAGAAATTGTCAGCGAAAATTGCAGCAGATCAAACAGAAAGTATTCTTAACCACATGGCGTAATGGGCAACACCTGTACTGGTAGACAGAGCTTAGGAATGACAGATTTTCCAACAGTGGCTAAAGCATTAGGCAACACATAAAGAAAAGAACAGCATGGTGCAGTCAAAATAAGGAAAGTAAAAAAAAGAAAAAAAAAGGACAAAAATAGTTGAGCTAAGCCGTCATAAGCATAAGAAGTTTGTAAGGTTGCATTAACACGGGGAAATATCGATTGCGGCAAGAAGGTAATAAAGCGTAGCTCCTTGGTTCTGAGTGAAAGAAGAAGAGTCCATTCACAACAGATGCAAAGTCAGATTCGTCAGAAAGGATATACTGGTCATGCAACAAGTCGTAAAACACTTCATTTTGGACAAGCGCAGTAAACGGAAAATGAAGGCCGATATTGGCATGAAGCTTGTGTTTCCAGAATGCATACACACATTCCTTCGACCAGACATTGTATTTTGGTCACAGATGTCAAAGATGATAGAAGCAATATATCTAACAGTTCCTTGGGAAGAGAGAGGCAAGAGGCATACCAGCTAAAGAAGAAAAGTACCCATGCGCTGATGACAACTTGACAAAGAGAGAGGTTGGAAAGCATGGCTGTTCCATGTAGAAGTAGACTGTAGAGAATTTCCTGCACAGTCAGTATGGAGGATGCTACAGGCAACGGGAATAGTCCCAAAGGCTATGGAGACAGCTGTAATACAGCCAGGAAAAGCAGCAGAACGTTCATCTTGCTGGGTATGGAATCTCCGAGATTATCTGAGCTGGAAGCCGATATGTGTTGACATACACCATATTGGAAACAACTAACTTTAGTATTGATACATTTTAATTCATAGTTACAATATTTCCATTAATGATATGATTTTTTGAATTTTTTCTTGAATATCAATAAATACTCATTCATGTTATTTAAATTTTGCTGTTTTCTTAAATTCCAAGAAATCCTTATTTGTGGAGCAGGATCTGCTTACCCTTCCGGAGCACCTGAGATCACCCTAGTTTTTGGTGGGGTTCGTGTTGTTTATACTTTAGTTTTCTATATTATGTCATATGTACTATTGTTTGTCTGTTTGTCTTTTTCGTTTTGTCTAGCCTGCAACTTTTGTTGCAGAAAGCTCGACATAGGGATAGTGATCAGGCGACTACGGCGGCGGCGCGCGGTGTTAGCTTAACTTCTTAAAAGCTTTATATTTTAGAAAGTAGAAGACCTGGATGCTTCATACTTTGTTTATAGATGTCTCATGTTACAAAGTTTCCGTCAGTCAAGTCCAATATCCTTGACCTCATTTTCATGGGTTCAGTGATTACTTAAAAAAAAGTTATGATTTTTTTAATGTTAAATTCTCTCTAATTATAAGTAATAGGATAACTATTTTATGGTATGTGCTTACCTTGTAAGGTCCTAATGCCCGTCAGACAGTTTTAACTTGACCTCAACCTCATTTCATGGATCAGTGAACAAGGTTAAGTTTTGGTTAAGTCCATACCTCAGATACTATAAGCAATAGGTCTAGTATATTCGGTGTATAGAAGGGCTGTAAGGTGTACATGTCCAACTGGCAGGTGTCATCTGACCTTGACCTTCATTTTGATGGTTCTGTGGTTACAGTTAAGTTTTTGTGTTTTTTGTCTGTTTATCATATATTGTGTGCAATAGGTCTACTATATTTGGTGTATGGAATTTTGAAAGGTGTACATGTATAGCTGGTAGGTGTCATCTAACTTTGACCTCATTTTCATGGTTTCAGTGGTCAAAGTTAAGTTTTGAGTTTTGGTCTTATTATCTAACACTATATGCAATAATACAACTATTTTTGGTGTATGGAAGTATTTGATGATCTATATGTCAGTCGCTCAGATTTAATTTGACTTTGACCTCATTTTCATGGTTCATTGCTCAGTGTTAAGTTTTTATGTTTTGGTCTGTTTTTCTTAAACTATAAGCAATAGGTCAACTATATGTGTTGTATGGAAGAATTGTTAGCTGTACATGTCTGCCTGACATGGTTCATCTGACCTTGACTCATGGTTCATTGATAAATGTTTAGTTTTCCGGGTTAATGTTAAGTTTATGTGACAGTTGTAATAAAGCTTTATATTAGGATTATCAACATAATATCAATGATTAGTAAAGAAGGCGAGACATTTTTGCTGTGCACTCTTGTTTATCCTGGCGTTGTCATTTATTTTCGATTTTTGAGTTTGACTGTCCTGGTATCTTTCGTCCCTCTTTTCTAGATGTACAATGAAATTTTTCCATTAAAGTGTGTGGTTAAATTTTTTGACTTTTTATATTTCATTAAGTAAATATTTTGTAAAAAATTTATGAAAATTAAAGGAGCCAAATTGATTTTAGTCAAAATAAATATGATTTGTTCTCCTTTAGTTCAAAGATCAAAGCCTGATCCGAGACTTCGCATATATAAAATTGTTTTTGTAAAAAACAAATACTAAGTTATTTTTTCATGTTAACTATAGAACTAGCTCATAAAAATCTGCTAGCCTAGTAAAATATTCACAGTCAATTGTCCTAAATTTGCATATGATATTCATTAGTACCCTTTGACATATAATATTGAGAATGGAAATTGGGAAAGTGTCAAAGAGAACAACCCTAACAAAAAGCAGAAAACATCCAAACGCCAACAATGGGTGTTCATCATAGCGAGTAAATCCTGCACCGGTAGCGGGCTTGAGCTGGCTCCAAACTAAAAATGTGCACAAATTCAGTGAACATTTATCTAGAACAGAATATGTAACATCCTATATGACAATTGCTTTTGTGATATCATTCCTGGCAACATCACAACACATGAAAGGTATCCGCGTGCAGGAGTGGGTGGGCTAGAAAAAGGGGGGCTAAGAGTTATACAAGTTCATTCGATTCTAGGTTGATAATAAATACATAGTAAGGCAGTTAGATATTAGTTTTATTGTTATGGTACAGTTCCTGAAAAAGTTCAATCTGTCGCTCCACTAATCCCGCACACAGCTCTACAGTCTGGTTGGTTTTGTCTCTCGGGTGTCTCCATCAGCTTCCAAAGACTCTGAAAGTTTTTAAGAACCTCATAACGTGTTCGACTTATACCCAATACTCTGATATACGCAAATTCATTTTTCTACATTTTTATCTTTCTGTTCGTGGTTTAGCTCTTTGTTGATGGCGTCTGTAGGGGGTACCGACGGGCGATGACAAAATTCTGGTACAATTAAAGGCAATATATTATTCTGTTGGACATCATTTTTGTGTCCTAGGAAACCACTTCGAATAAATCTTATATGGCTTCTGTTGTCCACAATCACTTTTATATGAATGCAATGTCTGTATCTGTGTCCGGAGTATTTGTTCTTGAGGCTCCGTCTGTGATCTGTATAAATGGCATGAGAGGTTCCATCGATTGCAGCTAACGCTGTGATAATGTATGCCACCCATCGCGTAGTTGGCGCCATTTTTCTTTGGATGGCAAGACATATTCAGGGCATATATAATTTCCCAAAGAATGAGAATCAAGGCATTTATTGGTGCACTGAGAGCATAAACAGAAACGTCAAAGACTTAAGACAGCATTACATAGCATACATAGCAAGAGTAGCTTCTCAAACACAAAAATGCCATCATTAGACTGTTGATTGGAAGTCGAATTACGCCTAATATTTCCGATAATGTTTTTGGTTTCACAAACCTCTTATTGTTCTGAACATGCATGGAATATTTGCCACTGGATGTTAAGAAACCAACGATCAATCAACCACAAACCCCTTATAAAGAAAAAAAAAACAAGTTGAGCTGAAACTGTTTAAATTAAGACAAAGTAGGAAGGAAATAAAGGAATACAATACATGTCTTTGAAGCTGTATGACCGGGAGTAAAACTATAATGCATTATGTTTCAAGTTGAAATTGTATAAAATCGTAATTTAGGTGTTTTAAGACCCCGTAGATAATAATTTAGGTGGCAAACAACTGATTCCAAAAACATACACTCCTTTGTTTGCTTTTCATAATTTTATAAAAATGACCGTTACATATATATTCACGAGAAGGTATAATTCAGATTATAATACTTAAGATTATTTGCAAGGTCTATGAAGGTTCGCCGAAGAATTCACACATCTATTTACCCCGTGTCTCCGTTGACACACTCATCTACTGCATTTACATGAGCCCCCCCCCCCCCCCCCACATGGTTTTTGCATTAGAGTTTCTTAAAAATATTATGGAATTTATTAACATTTATTTCTTACGGTACAAATGTTATTGAATATTCGTTTCATACGGAATTGCTTCCAAAAGGATCAATGCAGTTTTTAAATAATATTCAATGTATACACAGGTAATCTTTTTGTGTTTCGACACAGTCCCCATATTTAAAGTGTAATTTGTCAACCTCAGCGTAGTGACTATACCTTTGCGTAACATGTCTATAAATATGATAATTTATTATTCACATTTGCATTCTTAGCAACTGTTAAATGATATCTCGATCGACAGTTAGAACTTACTTTAGCCATTTACTACAACTAACAGCCATTTGATCTCGATATCTGAAACCAACAAAAAGGCTCACACAAAGAAATAAACTAACAAGCATCACTACTATAATTGGCCCTGTCGGAACATATGTAACAATTTGTAGTTTGGGCTTGCATCCGATTTTACTAAGTGATAGCTCAGATATAATTCTCCCCCGTAGTGAAGGTGGATTGTAGCATTTAAGATCATACAGATATTTATAACGAGTTAAAATTGTTTTCTCTCCATGCATATATCTAAAAGAAGATGCAGTACGATTTATAATGTATTTTTGTAAAAAGTCTTGAAAATGCTTTACTTCACAATCACACCGAAATGGATTATTTCGAATATTAACTGTTAGTTTATCACAAATGCTACTGATCAATTTCGTGAATCCAAATAGTCTGAGAGACGATATGTTATTATAACGTAAATCTACAAATCCCTCGGGGCTATCACCGTTGTGGCTATCGTGACAAATTATAGGATATAAATCGTCTATTAAGTTGTGACTTAAATCTAAATATTTCAAATATTTTGATTCTAGTCTCCATTCCTGAACCTGTTTTGGTGTTTCTATTATACTGGCGGCACTAAAGTTGAGGGTTTCAATATTAGGATACATAGATTTATCAATCCGTCTAGTGAATGGTTGAATTATTGAAAAACTTTTCTGCAAATGTTGAAGATATTTATAGGTACAGGTGCGTTCACGGAAATTAGGTCGCGCTTGAAAGGTTTCTAATCGTGAACGTTTATTCATATTACCAATCCAACAAGATATGTTGTATTCAATTATCTTTACTGCGTTTACATTACCACACTGAAAAGCTTGAGTCAAATGTTTTGCTCCTTGAAACTGTTGAAAATCATATTGAGACATAATTATCACTGAATTGACAATAGTGAAATATTTCATACTATCAGGTATTATATCAATAATATCAGATGTTGCTTCGGATGTAAATCCATTCAAAACACAGTTTGATATTCGTAATGAATGGAGCAAACGTGCTCTACCAGGGTATGGAAAGAAAACGCTTCCATTATAGCCACACGTTATGTCAACAGAGAATAACATGTTTTCTTGTATTCTTGATGTGAATCGACGAAAATCAAGAAAGTTTAAAACATTGTTGGTGACCTTGCAAATAATCTCGATATAGTATTTACCAGGTTTGTTTTGTTTTGGTAATTCATTTATATAACAATATTGATCCCATGGTTGTAAGATAGAAAACGAAATATTGTTCAGTACATGTCCTGACAGTTGAGCTGATTTCTTTGTTGATTGCATCTTGTTTTTGTTTTCAGTCGTCACATGTTGAAAATATAATATACACAGTAGGATTGTTACATAAAATCGGTATGGTTGAAGCAAACAAAAACCCATAGTGTACTCGCCACTTCTATATCTGTATATATTGTTATGATACGCAGAGCAGGAACCGTTCACGGTTGTTTTCGCAAAAATTGGAAAGAGAGCAGCAGGAATTATTTCAACTGTTGAAGGGCTTCTTTACAATGTTATTGCTATAAATAAAAATAAATTGCAAGTTAAACAGTTTAAATAAACAAGCATATACAATTTTTTCATCGGATTTTGTCAAATGTGTTGACGTCTTTTCTATTGTATTTATGTGTTATGGAAACAAAAATTAATCACCGCCGTCATTTATTAGATTTAATTTTGGTCAACATAATCTGTACGATAATTTACGTTTGAAGTTGGATTCATTACAAACTGCACATATATATATATATTATAGTTAATTGTTATTAATAAGTATTGCAATATGCATTGTGTTTTTAAAAATGCAATATCAGCATTTAGTTCTATTTTAATCTTTAATCAATCCTAATTCTATCTTACTTTTGAGATATAGTTTTTCATATGTGACGTAATTTTTCTGCTGTTTCAGAAATTTCATATATTCAAATGTGACGTAATTTTTAATGCCTTTTCACCATCGTATGTGACGTAATTTTTAATGCCTTTTCACCATCGTATGTGACGTCATTTTCATAATTTACAGTTTCATTATGTATATCTGTTATATTCATTTGATAAAATTTACTGTTTGCAATAGCATTAATTGTTCTAAACAATAAGGATGTTCTTATCCCAAGCATAAAAACTTAGCCATATTTGACACAACCTTTTTCAACTTTTGATCTTCAGTGCTGTACAACTTTGTACTTTTTTTCGCTTTCGATCTTTTATATCTGGGCGTCACTGGTGAGTCTTGTGCGGACGAGGAGCATTTTTGGCGTATTAAATTTTAAACCTGATGCTTTTTGTTATTCATTAATCATGTGTTTCTTTGTCTAATACGTTTTCCTATTTATTTGTATTGTAGTCCTGTAATATTATGTTGTCATTTCTATGTTATATTTAACATTGCCATTAAAGTGCGAGGTTTGGCATGCCACAAAACCAGGTTCAACCCACTATTTTCCCCTTTAAAAATGTCCTGTACCAAGTCAGGATTATGGCCATTGTTATATTATAGTTCGTTTCTGTGGGTGTTACAATTTAACGTTGCGTCGTTTGTTTTCTCTTATTTTTGAGTGTAAATTGACATTGCGATAAGATGTGTCACTGTACTTGTCTATCCCAAATTCATGTACTTGGTTTTGATGTTATATTTGTTATTCTCGTGGGATTTTGTCTGATGCTTGGTCCGTTTCTGTGTGTGTTAGTTACATTGTAGTGTTGTGTCGTTGTTCTCCTCTTATATTTATGCGTTTCCCTCAGTTTTAGTTTGTTACCCCGTTTTTGTTTTTTGTCCATGGATTTATGAGTTTGAACAGCGGTATACTACTGTTGCCTTTATTTAATTCTATTCCGTCAAGAAAGATGATTAACTCCTTTTGTATTTTCTTTTGTTCAACAGAGGATTTGTGTTGTTTCCCGCACATGGCTTTGTGATAATATCTTGTGGGAAAACCCCTTATGGTTCCATGGTCATGTTGCACATATAAAGATCGTAATTTGCCATTGTTGACAAAACATTCTGAAAATGTATATCTGACGTCTGACAGACACCGATGGAGGAATTCCTTCAACCGTTTCTCCTAAAATGTTATTCTTTCAAAATAAAATGTTATTAACATTACTATGCATTCTCTTATACAATATACTTTAAGCATGTGTAAAACATATACTTGGCCCTCTTGTGCTTTAATATCTCCATGGAGGTTTTGAAAAGTTAAAATGCATGCATTTATTTCAATCGTGTCTCTGGAAGCGTTCAACCATTTCGCTCTTCATAACTTTCTCGTGTATTATGTGGTGTCAACTCTGCGCCGTTTGTCTATGGTCCCGTGTTCCTGGGTATTTGTGCTTCGAGCATCACTGAATAATAACATTGGAATGAGAAGCTTATGTGTTCTATTCAATGTTATTAGTTGTCATATACTTTGAATCGTCTCAGTCGAATTGCCATAAAGGATTACAATTAAAAGATATATACATGCTTTAAGTATAATATGTAAAAGCTTCAAAACAATTATCAAATAAACTAGCAACTTAAATGATTAAATCTACCTTGCTTAATTCGAAAACTCGCATCGAATTAACTAGCATCTTCATTCCTACTATGTTAAAATTCAAATCATCCTCAAAATGTTAAAATAAAGTACACAAACAACTAGTTTAATTATACATATACTGGTACAATTCTTGGAATCATCCGTATCAAAATCCGGGATAAATATCGTGTTATAAATCATGTTATATAATAGTTCATTATCAAGATCTAGTGCATCCTTCTTTTGTAGAATTACCAAATTGTCATTATTATAAGGCAAATTAAGACCGCTTTTAAAGCGATTAAAAGAGAGGCAAAAGATACCAGAGGCACATTCAAACTGATAGAAATTAGAAAGAGACCAACAAACAACTTGTTTTCAAGAAAACAAGTATAAAACAATCAGAAAACAATCTAACTTATGAAAATACAATGAAAATTGAATACAATATCCATGGTACGATTCTTCACATCAAAACAAATTAGTCCACTCTGGATATTGGATAATTTTATATTATAAGTTTTCCAATAAATAAGGAGTTCTTATGTTGCTATGTATCAAATTTCAATTTTGATTCTTTCATATTTCCATAATTAAGTGAATATGACTGGCAGACTCAGTATCGATAAATTGCCTTCTTCCACCATTCAGGAATATAATTCTAGCTATCTTCACTCAACTGCCGAGGTTTTATATCATAATCGGACTGTTATGTACTTGCTTGTATAGATTATTAGTTTAAAACATAGCTTAGCAGTTTCCAATCTATTAAAAGAGGGACGAAAGATACCAAAGGGACAGTCAAACTCATAAATCTAAAACAAACTGACAACTCCATGGCTAAAAATGAAAAAGACAAACAGAAAAACAATAGTACACACGACACAACATAGAAAACTAAAGAATAAACAACACGAACCCCACCAAACTAACCCACGAGCATACTTGCGAACGATGTAATATGAACTCACTCTCTTTCACTGCGTCTATTTCCTTATAAGTTTGATTTGTTCACGATTTATCAAAAAAATTATAAAGCCACGCCTAATATGGTCAGTTGAATTGTCATAGATACGAAAATGCTACTATTATTTTAGATTTGTTCATTTAACTCTATTTTTATCATATAGTTATCAAAAGTACCAGGATTATAATTTTATACGCCAGACGCGCGTTTCGTCTACATAAGACTCATTAGTGACGCTCAAATCAAAATAGTTAAAAAGCCTAACAAATACAAAGTTGAAGAGCATTGAGGACCCGAAATTCCAAAAAATTGTGCCAAATACGGCTAAGGTAATCTACTCCTGGGGTAAGAAAATCCTTAGTTTTTCGAAAAATTCAAAGTTTTGTAAACAGAAAATTTATAAAAAATATTTATAAAAATGACCATATAATTGACAGTCAGATTGTCCTGCTTAATGTTTGACGATATAAAATAAGAATATGAACAATTCTTATAACATGCAACATTAACATTTTCAATTTTATACACATGTTTTATCAAAATAACCAAATATCCCTTCAGTCTGTCTTTCTTCCTGTGTGTTTTTATATAGGTTTTTGAAGAAAAAGGCAATGATCTCATTCCTATCAAAATAAAAAACATCGCCTGTATTGCACCGTTCACCTGACATTGCTGAGAACTCAGACTTGTTCTACCTTTTGATTGTTCAGTACAAACAAAATAGTCCATGACTGCAACGCAATTTTCTGTCGCGAAAATTTAAGTGACCTAAGTATTATTGCTGATTGTTTCTGTTGATGCATAAGTGAACGCATTGATGACAAACAACGTCAGTACCTATAATGCATACTTCAAAACCATCATGTATTATTTATGAAGTTGATAATTATTAACAAATTTATATAAAAAGAAGATGTGGTATGATTACCAATGAGACAACTTTTTACAAGCGAACAAAGGTCTTGGTATCTTCCGAATTACTTTTTTTTTAATATAAAAAGGAAAAGACATTATTTGACATCACCCCGGTTCATCAGCTCTATGCTCAGAAACTGGTGACGTTTAATAAACTCAGTGTAGTAGCTGCAAGATCTTGAATACCGATTGAGTTGGGAAATATATATACTACATACAGTTGAAGATGATATATTGCTGCTAAGGTGAGGGAAATTTTAATGTCAAAATTAAAATCTTGTCGTCTGATAGAGATTATTGTACTGAGATGGCCGCTTATATTAAATTCAAAATAGTCAGCTACACATATCGGCGATGTCGATATTATTGGCTTTAATTTATATTTTACAATAACTGCAAATGGTAAATGTCTTATAGCGGCGCTTTTTCTTATTTTTGTCCAGTTTTAGTGGTGCGTGCTCTGTATGGATCTATTGAGCCTAAACATTTACAACTTAATTGAATAGTTTGTTATTTACCAAAGTCATACGTTGATGGATTTTTATAAATTAGGTCGTTATTTTCATGTATAGGGTTTTAGTAATGTTGATGGCCGTACGATGACCTATAACTGTTTTTCTCTTCTTCATTTGAAATTTCTATACCATAAGAATAAACAACGTTTGTTGCCATACTATTAAAAAATACAAGTGTTTTGTCATACCGTTGAAATATACAAAAATATATAAAACTCTTGATGTCATAATACTAAAATATATAACTCTTGTTGCCATAATCGTTAAAATATACAACTCTTGTTGCAATACCGTTACAATATACAACTCTTGTTGTCATACCGTGAACATGTATCTTGAACTATAATGGTTTACTTTTATAAATTGTGACTAGGATGGAGAGTTGTCTCATTAGCACTCATAATCTGTATATATCTACTAACTATTTTAGCCATACGACTACAATATACAACTCTTGTTGTTATACCATTACATTATACAACTTTTGTTGCTATATCGTTACAAGATACAACTCTTGTTAACATACCGTTATAATAAACAACCCCTGTTGCCATTCCGTTAAAAGATACACATCTTGTTGTCATACCGTTAAATATACAACTCTCATTGTCATACCGTGTTAATACACAACTGTTTAGCCATAACGTGAAAATATACAACTCTTGTTGTCATACCGTTAAAATATATCACTCGTGTTGCGATACTGTTAAAATATACAACTCTTGTTGTCATACCGTACCGCTGCAATATACTCGTTGTATACCGTTAAATAATACAACTTCTGTTGCCATACCGTCAAAGTATACAAATTTTGTTGTCATACCGTTAAAATATCAACTCTTGTTCTCATACCGTTAAAATATACAACTTTTGTTGCTATACCGTTACAATATACAACTCGTGTTGTCTTACCGTTACATTATACAACTCTTGTTGTCACTCCGTTAAAATATACAACTCTTGATGCCATACTGTTACAATATACAACTCTTGTTGTCATATAGTTATAAGTTACAACTCTTGTTTTCATACCGTTAAATATACAACTCTCATAGTCATACCGTGTTAATATACAAGTCTTGTTGTCATACCGTTACACACACAACCCTTGTTGTCATACCGTTACAATATACAACTCTTTTTGTCATACCGTTACAATATACAATTCTCGATGTCATACCGTTACAATATACAATTCTTGTTGTCATACCGTTACACTATATAACTCTTGTTGTCATCTATACTATTAAACGAGAAGACCTCATTTTGTGTGTCTCTTCTCTTCCACCCACAATAAATTAATCATCATGCATCTGTGTCATATAGGTACCATGCATAGTCGCATTTGTCAGTTTGGGTTATTTTGGGAGAAAAACGAAAATAAAGGTGTCCGAATATTGTTCGTGTTATCAAACCGACTTTTATGTCAGACATGACTTCCGGATTAAACATTAAGAACCAATCGAATGATAGATAACAAAAATGTAAAATGAATAAGCCAATCAGAGCGTTGTCCATATCTTGGTTTTCATATCGTAAGAACCACTACTTTATACCTCGGTTTTAAATTACACATAATTTTCATAAGTTCTCGGACGGGGACAGGACAATTATTTTCGCGGTTATCTGCGTGTATACTGTGATCAATATACTACTATAATATATAGAGACTCTCTATATAATATAGCAGTGATGGCCATGGAGAAGACACTTTGAATTGATAGATATTTATAATATAGTATACGTATGTTCATAGTATACAGAAACGCGTAAATAATAGAATTTAACAGAAAAAAATAAAGGACTTTGGAAACAAGGGAGCTTAAACTGTTTCCAAGTACCTATGAATTTTGACACCTTTTCTGAAATACTCCAGATATGAAATTGTTTCAGGCTGAAATTCCCAAGACACAAAATCTCACAAGCTCTAAATGCCCGCGATTTCGCGGGTGTGTTCTAGTTTAGTTAAACTTTTGTTGTCATACCGTTAAAATATACAGCTCTAGTTGTCATTCTGTTAAAATAAACAACTCTCGGTCTCATACCGTTGAAATATACAACTCTAATTGTCATACCGTTAAATTGTTAAATTCTTATCTGGCTAACATGAAGTGCTTATAAAAATATTAAATATAATAGCAAAGCAAAACATATTCATACAGACGGTAACCAATATTTTGTATCCCAATATTACACGTTGGTTTTATTGCATAGTAAGCTTTTAATTAGTGATGTGGACATTTTTAAAAGCTTTGATATACAAAAATAAAAATGAAGTCGTCCTATGAGAATCTAGTATCCGTGATGATTTGATTAGATTTTAATGTTTTCAAATGTAATTTAAATATTTTGAAATGTAATTTAAATGTTACTTATTTATCATAATGACTACAGATATAACTGAGATTGAGGAACACATTTACGACTGTCATTGTAATTGGTTTTAGTACAGTTCAGTAAACTTTTTATTTATTATTGTATCCAATTTTGTTTAAATCGTCATTATACTTATTTTATGAACTATTTATATACTTTATGTATCTTTAACAGACAGATTAAAGCTTTCTATTCGCTTAAAAAATAATAGAGTCGTTCAGTTTTTTATATAAATATATCTGCTCATTTTAAAGGGACTAAGATAACATCTGGTATCCCATCTGATATATTTGAAGGAAACGGTTCAGAATTAATAATGATATCACAATTTCAAATATGTATCCCTTGCTTGGACTTGGATTTGCATTACACATCTGTTCCTTTACAACAGAAAGGAGAATTGAGTTGGTGGCAACAGAAGAACGGACAAATAGTCCAATAGATACATTTACCAATTTTTCTAATGTTATGAATGAGTTTGAAAGTCTTGAGAACTGGAGTAGGCTATGTAATATATCACAAACTGGTCACATTGACTTTGATATCGTGTGTATCGTTGAGGGTAACTCCAGTATAAGATTATCAGAATTTAGAAATTTTACGAATCATGTATCGTCACATATCCGATTTGACTTATCCATTATTTGTAAAGATGGTATCATTCACTTCCTTGGCCGTTCAGAGCAGACAAACTACATAGAATCTACATCAAAGACTGTAGAATTAAAGATTACAGAACTGATTTCAAGAATTCGTTAATAAACAGCATTCCCGACACAATCAAACATTTACAAATGGACAACGTCACTATTATTCTAAGGATTGGAGAATTATACGACTCATTGTCAAAAGCTAACTCGCCTATAACAAGAGCTGCAGAATGTGGACCTGAAAACTGCTTTCTCTATTATTCAAAGGGGAACCACGGCGAACATTGAAGATATACACAACTATTTTATGTTTGATTTGGACATTGCAATCGAGCAATATAATCATTATTTTAACATTCAGAAGAGAACCTGTTTGTACAACAACCTTGAAGTTTTGAAATTAGTGGAATGAAAGATTTAGAAAAAAATTATGTTAATAAGATTGTTCATACAGACGTTGCAGAAAATCTTAAAATATTGAATTTTTCTAGTAACGGGATGTTTGACACTATCTATAAATTACAAGGCTGGCGACAACGATTCCCAGTGATGGAATATATAGACTTTTCCAATAATAACATAAAAGTTATTCCAATGATACGAGATTACGGAATGACTGTGAAAAAGACAAAATCAGTAGGATTAATAGATATTAGGCGTAATAATATTACTTCATTGACAAAAGGTATGATAGACTCGTTCTCAACTCACGAGTTTGTTAAAGTCGACATCAGTGAAAATCCTTTCTTATGTGATTGTGGAATAATTGAAGTAATAGAATATTTATCTGCAAAGACTATGCCAACAGCTTATGATTACCTCAGAACTCTAAAGTGTGAAAATCCCTCAAAAGTCCGTGGACGTCAAATGATAACTCTGTCATCGACGGAACTAAACTGTACTAAGGAAACGGTCATCAATTTTCCAGTCGTCGTTATGGGCATCATAACAATTACATTGCTTGTCATAACGTTATTGACAATATATTTCAGAAATATGATCAAAGTAATTTTGTTTACTCGACTCAATATAAACTTACCATGTGAATTCAGAAATGCCACACACGAAGAGAAAAATATGATGCATTTATCGCCTACAGCGAGAAAGATGTTGACTGGGTTATACATACAGCTTTACCAAAGTTGGAGTCAGAGGACGCTGGGAGAGCATGCCGACTCTGTCTTCATCATAGAGATTTTATAGTTGGTAATACTATAGCGGATAACATATTCAACAGTGTTGAAAACAGCTTTCACACCATCTTACTTATATCCAATGATTTCTTGAAGAGTGAATGGTGTATGATGGAGTTCAGAACGGCTTTGAGGAAAAGTTTACAGGATGAAGGTCGACATTTAATAATTGTGTTGAAGGGTAATATAACTGTAGATAATGTTGACCTGATTTGAAAATTGTCTCAATTCTCAAACCTATCTTAAGATTGGAGATGTGTTATTTTGGGATAAACTGAAATATGGGATATCATTTAGACACAAGAAAAGTCAAAACAATTAACAAAACGGACATTATGTGTTTGTACATATAACTGAATGCACGTGCTAGTATGTTAGTGTTAATGAGTGTCTATTTGTAGGTTTTTGATACATTTTTAATCAAGTTATTTTTGCATTCAAATATAGTCAATGACTTTCTAATTTAGAATGGTTAAAGAAAACGCTCTGAAATAGTTGTTATATATATATATTTAATTTTGGATGTAACGCATTCTGATTGGCTGACGTTATTTTGTTATCAGCCCATAGACATAATTTAGTCATGTGACCGTGACGTCATCAACGTTTTTCCATGGTTTTCTACGGTTTAAAATGGAATTTAGAATTAAATTATAAGAAATGACTGTAATATTTTTTCTGTCTATTCGAAATAACATAAAAAATGTGATGCACACTGTTAAATAACCGCTACGCGCGTTATTCAGTGTGCACCAAATTTTGTATGTTATGTCTTCATAGACAGAAAAAATATTACAGTCATTCCTTAAAAAAAACCGAAGATGTGATATCATTGCCAATGAGACAACTCTCCACAAGGTCCCAAAAAGACACAGAAATTAACAACTATAGGTCACCATAGGCCTTCAACAATGAGCAAAGCCCATACCACATAGTCAGATATAAAAGGTCCGAAATGACAAATGTAAAACAATTCAAACGAAAAAAATAACTAGTTTAGTTTCTTTTTATTTCTTCATCATTATGTCAAGCTGGAAAATAAATAGTTGTCTTCAAATTTAAAATGATCTGTTATTAAGATCTTCAAAAGGATTGAATAATTATGTTCTATAGAATAAAGCGAGTCATTTCTCCCAGGGAGAAAAACACATACATGTTTTCTAAAAATATATAATTTGTTGTTTGATACCAAAAACAAATTAAAAACAAGTTGAAAATCCCATTGAATGAGACAACTCTCCACAAGGTCCAAAAAGACACAGAAATTAATAAATATAGGTCACCATAGGCCTTCAACAATGAGCAAAGCCCATACCACATAGTCAGCTATAAAAGGTCCCGAAATGACAAATGTAAAACAATTCAAACGAAAAAAATAAATAGTTTAGTTTTTTTTAATTTCTTCATCATTATGTCAAGCTGGAAAATAAATAGTTGTCTTCAAATTTAAAATAATCTGTTATTAAGATCTTCAAAAGGATTGAATTATTATGTTCATTAGAATAAAGCGAGTCAATTCTCCCGGGGAAAAAACACATACATGTTTTCTAAAAATAACTTATGTGTTGTTTGATACCAAAAACAAATTGAAAACAAGTTGAAAATCCATTGAAGCAGTAGACAATGTTAAAAGTTGTTTAGCATATACAAAAGTGGACGAAATACATTAAGCATGGAAAGAAATGACTAAAAGTACATACCTCATGAAATGACTTAAAACATAAACATAAGTTTTCTATGATTCATTCTATGAACGGATTGTTATGTTTACAAATTCCTTCAAATATTTAGAGTATCAAGTAAATAAAGCTTTTAAACTCTTATTATAGTACATGTCCACCAATTGCTTAATTTGACAAAATTGAAGTAATTTCTATTGTCTTTAAGTACGTGCCTGTCTCGGATAAGTTCATGCAAAGTCAAACAGAAGCAAAGTTATAAGATCATATTCATATTCTGCTATAAGGAAGGTCTAGTCATGTAATGATTTCAGAAAAAAATTATGGTTCACAGAACATTAAAATTTGATAGCAAACTGGGATATGTCTTATGGGGTTACTCAGTCAGGACACATATTCTGGTTTACAAATACTTGCAAAATATACATATATGTTAGTACAATATTAATGTACATCTCTGGTTGAAAATGCATGTGGTGATTTGACATTAATGGCCAATTCTAAATGAAATAAACACAATGTAGCTATCTATATAAATGTAGTCTACTAACACTCATTTTGACAAATAGAAATACTGCAGTGTTTGTTACATGGGTAAACAAATGGTGAGGCATGATTTGAATACATTTTTATATATGCATTAATAAAACTATTGTAGCCTTTTTTGTAGGCTACAAAAACAAAACAGAGATCTTGTTGACATGTGTGTGAGTAAGGCAAAAAAAGAAAATGGATTACAATTCTCCCATTTTCATTTATATATGGTTAAATTCTAGAGTTATCCTTGATCCAATCGGCACTAACTATCTGGTCTTTAACCACACCTCTTACAAACAGTCGAGTTGGCACCACGGTCTGCTTTGGCTTTACTTCTATCATTGTGGTCTGGATATGTACACTGTACGTTCCCTCATCTGCAATTCAAAACAAGTTCTGCCCGATGGGATTCACAGATGTTGAGGACCAACGTTGTTTTGTCAATTGTAAACATCCCACTTCGGAACATTCAAGTTTCTCAAATGGCTTTCCTGGAATTCTTTCTGAGGACTTAAGACCAATCAAATGTCTTTCTGTACCCTCTTTCACACTCACAAATGTGTATATGACTTTTCTGGAATTGTTTCTGAGGACTTAAGACCAATCAAATGTCTTTCTGTATTCCTTTCACACTAAAAAATGTGTACATGACTTTTCTGGAATTGTTTCTGAGGACTTAAGACCAATCAAATGTCTTTTTGTATTCCTTTCACACTAAAAAATGTGTACATGGCTTTGCTGGAATTGTTTCTGAGGACTTAAAACCAATCAAATGTCTTTCTGTACTCCTTTCACACTCAAAAATGTGTACATGAGGGTCCCAATTGTTGCATGGTACAGTTGAAAATTTATCAAAATCACACTCTCTTGCTGGATTTGCTTTCATAATTCTAACAAATCAGTTTTACATCGTCATTGCATTGAGGCAGGCATTTTCTTGGAAAATGATGGATTGAACCCGTTTTTTAAGCTAGCTAACCGTCTTGTATGACTGTAAATGTTCGAAGCTTATACAGTTTGGCATGAGATCCCAAAACCAGGTTAAAATATACTCCGTATGTTATTTTGACGTATCAAGATGTATTTTTCCTATCTTTTTATGTTTTTCTTGGTCACCAAATATATTTGAAAGTGTTATCTGTCGCACTCACAATAAACCACAGTGTAAAGGCCAAACAAAATACAGAGTTGGAGAGTATTGAAGACAGAAAGTTTTAAAAAAAATCCTAAATCTTGTTAAAGGTTATATCAGCGTAAAACTTAGTCATTCTTATTATCTTGATATTTTGTGATCAGTTCTTCTACATATTATAACCACATCATGAAAGTTCATGTCAGCACTGAACCGTTAAATTCTTGCCTGGAACAGGAACAAAAATTGCTTTTTTTCCCGGGATGTCATTTTTACCAGATTTCAGAAGTAACTATGGTTGTTGATAAGTGCATTCCATATCTTTGAAATATACAATTTGACAGGACAAACAAAATTAAATTTTTGTTTTTAACCATTTGTTTTTGTCGAGCCTGCAACTTTTGTTGCAGAAAGCTCGACATAGGAATGGTGATCTTGCGGCGGCGACAGCGGCGGCGGCGGCGTTAGCTAACTTCTTAAAAGCTTTATATTTTAGAAGGTGGAAGACCTGGATGCTTCATACTTTGTATATAGATGCCTCATGTTACGAACTTTCTGTCAGTCACATGTCCAATGTCCTTGACCTCATTTTCATGGTTCAGTGACTACTTGAAAAAAAAATTAAAATTTTTTTAATGTTAAATTATGTCGTATTATAAGTAATAGGATAACTATATTTGGTATGTGCGTACCTTGCAAGGTCCTTATGCCCGTCAGACAGTTTTCACTTGACCTCGTCCCCATTTCATGGATCACTAAACAAGGTTACGTTTTGATGGTCAAGTCCATATCTCAGATACTATAAGCAATAGGTCTTGCATATTCGGTGAATGGAAGGATTGTAAGGTGTACATGTCCAACTGGCAGGTGTCATCTGACCTTGACCTCATTTTCATGGTTCAGTGGTTATAGTTAAATTTTTGAGTTTTGGTTTCATTTTTTTTCAAATACTATATGCAATAGGTCAACTATATTTGGTGTATGGAAATATTGTATGAACTATATGTCAGTCGCACAGGTTTTATTTGATCTTGACCTCATTTTCACGGTTCATTGCACTGTGTTAAGTATTTGTGTTTTGGTCTGTTTTTCTTAATTTATAATCAATAAGTCAACTATATTTGTTGCATGGAAGAATTGTTAGCTGTACATGTCTGCCTGGCATGGTTCATCTGACCTTGACCTCATTTTCATGGTTCATTGATCACTGTTTAGTTTTCTTGGTTAATGGTCAATTATATTTAGGACTATCAACATAATATCAATGATTAGTAAATAAGGCGAGACATTTCAGCGTGTGCATTCTTTGTTTTTGTACAGTATTCTGCAAACCTGCTAATGTGTTTCTTATAGCATCTCAGGATGATACGAAATAATTTAAAATCAATGAAAACTGGAGACAAATATGGGCTTCAAGCTTCATTTATTGAAATTGCAGAAAATATGTTACCGCAATTTTAAATTCTTCTCTGGTTGACTGGGTATGCAGATGAAAAATACATTATATAATTGTCTAGTAAAAGATATTTATATAGAACGTAACCATAAATTAGCGAGCAACGAAATACCGTATGGCGCTAGTGCAAATAAAGCTGCAATTTAGTAATTTAGTGACGAAATAAATGTTTTCTCTGCTATGCAAGGGAAGATGCTCATTTAGAATCTAGTATCCGTAAAGGTTCAACACAGCCTGTTTAGTTATGTTATGAAGTGTTATTTTAGATGTCACCTATTTATCATAATTACTCCAGATAAAACTTATATTGCGGAAAACATTTACGATTTGTTGTGTATTATGTCTTAGTAAATGATAGTACATAGTTCCGTAAACGTTTCATTAAAGTTTGTTTTCTTTGTTATTTATATACTTTATGTATCAGTTATGTAGAAAACAAACGAAATTAACTATGAGCATTATGTTTGCTGAACAAAATAAGATTTGTTTTGCTTTTCAAGTTCTGTTGATTTTATAAGGATCTAGATCATCCGGTATACTATAAAATATTTTTCCAGGAAACAGTTCAGAATGAAAAACTATCTCACGTTTCTTTATATTTATACTTTGCTTGAACTTGGACTTGCATTAGATATCTTTAAAGTTAAAAAAGTAAAGAATAATGATTTGGTAGCATCACAACCTCAGATGATTGATTCAGTGGATACAATTGCCAATTTTACTTACGTTACGAATGAGTTTGAAAGCCTTGAGAACTGGAGTATCCAATGTAATATATAGCAAACTGGTCATACATACTTTAACATTGTGTTTATCATTAAATGTAATTCCATTATAAATTTATCTGAATTTAGAAATTTTACCAATCAAGTATCATCAAATATCAGATTTGACTTATCCGTCACTTGTAAAGAGCAGACAAAATAAATAAAATTGATATTAAAGGCTGCAAAAGTAAGGATTACAAATCCGATTACAATAATCCATTGATAGAAAGAATTCCCGACACAATAAAATATCTATATATGGACAACGTTACAATTATTCAAAGGCTTGGAGAAAACTATGACTCAAAACCAAAAGCTAAATCGTCTATAGCAAGAGCTGCAGAATGCGGACCGGAAAATGCTTTTTCCATTATCAGGAGAAGAATACAGATTTTTTTTGAAGATATGCACACCTATTACTTATTTAATTTAAGCACTGCACTCGAGCAGTATAATCATTTGTTTAACACCCAGAAGAGAACCTGTTTGTACAATAACCTTGAGGTTTTTGAAATAAGTGGAATGCAGGATTTAAAAACAAATATGTTAATAAGATTCTTCATACAGATGTTGCAAAAAATATTAAAATTTTGAATTTTTCTGGTAATGGTATATTTGACTCTTTTTATAAACTACAAAGATGGCGACTACGATTCCCAGAAATGGAATATATAGACTTTTCCGATAACAACATAACAGTCCTCCCAATAATACTAGATAACGGAATAAAATCGAAAAGGACAAAATTAGTAGTTTAAATAGATTTACGGCGTAATAAAATCAATTCATTAACAAAAGGTAAGATAGACTCGTTCTTAACACACGAATTTGTTAAGGTCGATATCACTAGAAATCCGTTCTTTTGTGTCTGTGGAATAATTGAAGTAAGGGAATATTTATCTTCAAAGACAATGCCAAAAGCTTATGATTACCTAGAGTCGCTTGAGTGTGAAAATCCCTCAAACGTCCGTGGACGACAGATGATAAGTCTGTCTCCAACAGAACTAAACTGTAACAAGGAAACTGTCATCCATTTTACAGTCGTCGTTATGGGCATCATAACAATTACATTGTTCGTCAATATCAACTGTCCATGTAAATTCAGAAATGACATTAACCTAGAGAAAGACTATGATGCATTCATTGCCTACAGCGAGAAAGATGTTGATTGGGTTATACATACAGCTTTACCAAAGTTGGAGTCAGAGGACGCTTGGAGAGCATACAGACTCTGTCTTCATCATAGAGATTTTATAGGTTGGTAATACTATAGCTGATAAATATTCAGCAGTGTTGAAAACAGCTTTCACACCATCTTACTTATATCCAATGATTTCTTGAAGAGTGAATGGTGTAATAATAAAGTTCAGAACGGCTTTGAGGAAAAGTTTACACGATAAAGTCGACGGAAATATGCAATATCATTACGACAATAAAATTAACAAAATGTCTTTGTAACAAATTACTGTGTGTGCGCAGTTTTGTGTGTGGTTGGTTGTCTATTTGAAGGTTTTTATACAATTCAAGTTATTTCTTTTTCGTTAAATATGGTACAACCTTTATTTATTTCTGCATTATTGTGATAACCTAAGAGACGTGTTGTTTTAGAATAAAATAATTTGTTATTAATTTCGTCAATTTGATTGAGAAATTATGTGACACATGTAAAACGATTAATTCCAAGATTATATTAAGTGATGTTCTCTCACTAAATAATCAAAAAAATGTTGACTTTGTTGAACGCATCTATCTCATTGAACTTGGGATAAAGGATACAACAGATACGGTTAGGCCTGCCTCATATCTTGACTCACATCTTAATCAACTGACAATGAGGGTCGGTTGAAAACTAAATATTTACGACAAACGAGATGATGTCAGCTTTCCAGTTGTGAACTTTCCATGTCTATGTAGCATTATTCCAGCAGTTCCTACACGCGGAGTATATATCATCTCCTCGTTGATACGACCTTTCAGGCTTTGTATTTCCTATAATGATTTCCTTGATAGAGGATTGCTATTAAACCAAGAGTTCCAAGTGGTGAACTCGTCATTTTTTTGTTGGTTGACCATTATAAAATATTCGTTTCACAGATGATAACGAATATAATTCTCATGTCTTTACTACAATCCCGTCTTCTTTTCGGAATGTGACTTACCGAAACAATTTTCGTGAATGGCCGAAAACTTGCAATTTCGTGGATATTTGATTTTGTGGTTTTGCCAATCTCTGTATACAGGCCTATTGAAAATATGTAATTCGTTGAACATTTGAATTCGTGTTTACCTGTTCCAACGAAACCCACGAAAATTGGTATCCAACGATTAATAATGAATCCACAGTATGCATATGGGGTATTTATTTCTCAGTTGATTTCATAGCTTGCATCTCCCATAGTAATTTCCACGATAGAGGGTTGCTGCTTACAAGAAAGACAATAACAATCAAAACCAAGGAATAAACAAAGAATCCCCAACCTAAGGGACATTTACACCAACAGTTATAAATAATAAATAAGAAACAACACGAACTCCACTAAAAACCGGGAGTGAAATCAGGTACTCCGGAATGGTAAGCATCTCCTGCACCGTATACGGCACCCGTCGTGTTATTTCTTTGGTCAGTTCGGTAATGATGGAAGGTTATAATAACTGAGGAAGAATATCAGATATGATATATGACACACTTTTGTCATAATGGCCAATCAGCTCATGATGGCAACCGTAAAATTTCTTGAGGGATGACCTTCATTTGATTGATTCATAGCCTTTCTTAGATTACCTTAGCTGTATTTGGCAACACTTTTAGGAATTTGGATCTCAATGCTCTTCAACTTCGTACTTATTTGGTCCTGGTATCTATGATGAGTTTATTAGCAACTTTTGAGAAAGCAGTATTCCGCGTTCAACAAAATCAACGTACTTTGAGCTAGCTCTAGAGTAACGTATTAATTGAGACACATATACTCCATATGCTGGTGCCGCTGAAAGCTATTGAACCAAGAGTTCTAATTGATGAAGTTGAAATCATCCTTTTGGAAATTGTCATATCATCATTCTATTTAGAAAGAATTTTATGACAATAGATGTTGATTATCACTTTATCTTTTAACCAATAAAAGAACGGTATTCAGATTATCTTAAATGGCAGTTTTTTAGGGTTATAAGTAGGGGATGTGCTGCTTCATATTAATATATCCTTAAGGTTATAATCATTCAGATTAACAAAGGTCTTGATATGGTTTTATTACTCGGATTGACAAGATTTACTGTAAAGAATGTGAACATAGACTTTCTATAAAAACAATTCCTTTGTTTTATCAAATGTTTAAAATGTACATATATAGAATGTTTTTGTCTTCCCATACTCTATTTCGCATAATTTTTTTGTACGCAGTGACCTAAACCACGAAAACTATTGTTAGAAAAACGGCCATGTCAAAACGCAATTTCGAAGTCGAAAATCGTAATGAAGGAAGATTGCATGCTTCATATAAAGACATAAACAAGCTGACCAAAAGTGATTCAAAATTCCCATTCATTTGAATATCGACTGCTCTTTAATTTGAACAATTTCGAATAAACACAACGGCGATGTAAAGAAGTCAAGCACTTTGGTGATATCGTCTCTGATTGTAAACACTTCATAATAAGACACACTAGAAGCTTGTATATACGATTCCTTTTTCAGATGAGCATTGACAAATGGGATTTAGTCATGCCTTTAATTGAGTCACATGAACAGTGTGTTATTGTATACTTTTTATTAATGCAACATTATGCTGATTGTGATTGAAAATTTCGAATTGAATCTACAAAAAAACGGAGCCAAAATGTAATTAACACTTATACTGCATTTTAAATTGATGGCGACTACCTATTACGTAAAACAGAACCGCTGTAATAATTTTGAATATATATAGTCGACTATGTAATGTATCGTTCTTTAATTTTTTGTGAAGTTTTTGGTTAGCGATATACGGAAAAGACACTTATCCTTTTGTATGTAAAAATAAAGATGAAAGAGAACAAAGGATTTGTGATTTTTAAAAACTTCTCTTTCGTGATTGATGTAGAATAATGAAATAATACTTACAAATTTGTTGGTTGGTGTAAAATATATTCTCAGATTTTCTGTTAATTATTTTGTTAGGCAATTCAAATAACTATAGTGTTAGGAGATTGTTTTGCTGGACCAACACTTTTATTTTATCGTTAAGAGAAGATTGATTATCCACAACACCAAGCCCTCGTTGAACGGTTTAACACCATGTACTCATAGTACATCGTATTTGTTTAAAGTTGTTTTGTAGCATTATTTGTTAGTCAATTGTTGCTTGCTGATGTCTTACTCATATATATCTCATAGTATTACATTCACTCGTTCATTTGAAATATTGATTTAATGTATGGAATGGTTTATACAATTTGTTAACTTGATCATCCAGTTGATAAAAGAAGAATACTTTTGAATAAGTGAATGCTTGTTCCTAAGAGAAAGATACCATAGAATAGGTGGGTTTCAATGTTTTAAACCTTTTATTGCGTAACGTCAACGTTTAGTATGTGTTTCACAAAAATTAAACACAGCTTATAGATGCTGTACGCTTCCTGGTACCTCTTCTCAACATACTGAAACTCACAAATAGATTTATTTATTCATTTGTTTTTATTAAATTTATTTATTTACTTATTCACATTTATTCGTTTTGTTTGTGTGTGCAACCAAAAGTCTCTAAACAATATATCTTAAAGCTGTAGCCGTTCAAACGATGTATGTATCGTTTTTGTTGAATTGATAGAGTTTATCGTGTTCTACGAAGTAATTACTTCCGCAGCAGAATCACTGGGTGAATTATTCACCAAATATAAAGTCACAACAGAAATTATCATTTCTTTAACTTTAGTCGTATTGTGATTTAATAATTTTTCATTTATATCATAATCGTCATCACGTGGCGGCCATGCCGTTTCGAAATTAAACAATTTCTAACTATTTTTACAATTTTTTTCATGTAAAATGTAAATTTTTATAAAGCCATATGTCTCTTTGCCTATTATACATATATAAAATACCAACTTTAAATATCCACTATAGTATTAAATCAACTTGATATTTTCAAAGTACTTCTCTCTGTAATTATACACGTCTGCTCACTTGCAGCTCAATGTTAAAAAGAACGCTAACGTCAAATTGACGTCACCACTATACATCTTAACGTCTACATATGAATTTATAAAGGAAAGCACAAGGAAAGAATATTACATAAATTCTATTATTGCGGTGACTTTGTCAGGAATTTGGTGCAGTGGTCCACGACTTAGTTAAGTGTCCTCCAAAACAAATCATCGGAATGCCTAACTTTTTATAGAAAATAAAAGCAAATTAAATGCTTAAATACATATTTTACCACCAATATTATACAATGAACTTTAAAAGCTGTAGAAAATTATACAGGAAATTATCATGGCTTATAGTAAATATGCATGCTATTTTAATATTTCGATTAACAACTTAAATCACAAAAATACTGAACTCCGAGGAAAATTCAAAACGGAAAGTCCCTCATCAAATGACAAAATCAAATGATAAAACACAAACACGGTGATAAGTAGGTCACCTTTGGGGAAAAGAGGACGGGAATATGGTTACGACAATTAACATACCGTCATCTGTGAAACAGGTCGTCCACAACGCTCAAGAAAGGAATGATTCAAATTTCACAAGTTGGAACTCTTGGTTTTATAGCTTCCTTGTGAGCAACAACCTCATATCGAGGAAATAAGAATAGACAAAAAAGCCCTGAAACATCGTGTAAACTGGGATATGTATACTCCATATGCAGGCGCTGCTGGAATGATGCTACACAGAAAGGAATTATTTGTTTTATAATCACACATACGTAGTTTATACGTATTTAATAATGATAACTACTAAACAAATTAAAAACTTACCGCCATATAAGACTCATCAATGTATTTTGACAACAGTAATACTGCAGTTTTACTGGTGGAGCAGGAAAGGCCTACCATTCTGGAACATACGAGTTCACCTCCAATTCCTGTTTCGTTTAGTGTTGATAAAACTTTAGTTTTATCATTGTTGTGTGTTTTTTTGGGTCATTTTTCTTTTAGACTATTGTGTTTATTGCGCTCACACCCTATCATTTACTACCTACAGAGGTAAGATAACTTGAACACGCGATGAGCATTATTGCCAAGAGCTACATAAGATAGCATAATCTTTCTAAAAAGTAAATAAAAAAAAAATACCGAACTCCGAGGAATTTTCAAAACGGATAGACCCTAATTAAATGTCAAAGGCAAAAGTGCAAACACATCAAACGAATGAAAAGCAAGGTCAACTTTGCATCGGGGAGTGCAAACCTTAGTTTCTGATTATTTTGAAGTCATTTAATTTAAGAAATTATTGTATAAATCATGTCATAACCGAAGCACTGATTACTGAGTGGATAAAACTTTTTTGAAAAACTGTTAATCTTGTTAAATGTACGTAGTATTACATCTATAGCAACTGTTGCCACTGTACTAAATCGTAGTGAACTAAACCAGCACAATACTCAAATAAATCGTGTCAATAGATTTCCTTTAGCTTTAATTATGTTCACATGAATCGATCATTTCAAAATATTAAGCAGTTATTGTACACCATGAGAAGAAATTTAATGTTATAAAAAGTAAACACAACATTTAGTTCAGATGTGAAAAAGAAGTAGTCAACTTTTTTTTATCTGAGTCGTTTAATAGCCTTATGTTACAGTCGAAGTTAATGTTTAAAACTCTAAGCAATATGTAATTCTTTTAATTTGGCCTTGATTTTAATTTATATTCAGTTATGTAACTAAGTCATGACCCACTGCACAAAATCAAAACAAAACAAGTGTGATGGTGATATTAAGCGTGTTTACATTCACGATGGAGAGCAGATGTCGAATTTTCGAATTAGGTTTTATTATTTTTCTTATTCATTTCCAATTAATACCATATAACCGTATCAAACTGCTAAAAATGCAATCGATATTTTTATTATTGCATTTGAAGTTAACCGCCTTTTATTTTTTCGATAGTCTAATTTATTGGTTTTAAGTTTTGATATTTTTGGGTTGCTTTAATTTGTTTTCGCCTTAAATCTAAACTAGAAAAATGCAAGTAAATAAATCCATCTTGAAAAATTTAATTTATAGTATTTTTATGAAAAAGAAGTACAAAAGATCATGTTAAAAATATGAAACCTTTTCTACATTCAATGTAAACCGCATGTATAAGATACATGTAAAATGTGACATCATATAATACGTGTTGACACTTATTGTCCAAAATAAGCGACGAATAACTTTAAAAAACTATTAACTTTTACATTATTTCAGTTGCAAAGTTTCAAGTCTGTAGGAAATGCACATGTTAAATTTATCTTTGTCACTTTGAATTAATTCCCCGGCATTTTTAGTTCCTTACGCTTGTTCCTTGTTTACAACTTTTGATAAATGTTTGACATGCAACGTATATTTATAATAAATGTTTCCTCTTTTTGATACCCATATTTCATAACTCACGTTTCTTATCAGGATTTCCTTTAAAAAGGGTTGCTGTTCATTTAAAATATTACATAATTATAGAAAAAAAAAACTCTACGTTTTTTCAACACCTGCACAAAAGGTTGCTATATACTATATATCAGCAGTGACAATTATCAGATGCAGGATTTCTTACATCCTTATGAATTTATTTATATTTAGTTATTTTATACGTTGTGCTTGATGCTGTTTTATGTGAATAAACATTTCTTATTTTGAAAATAACAAAAAGTCTTCCCACCTAAAAGATTTTTTTTTACCTTAATTGTCCAGTTTTTTCAATTATATATCTTTGAGCTGTAATATGGATCATAGTGCAGATAAATGAATAGTAAAAAGTTAAATGAACTAAGTGGTAAAGGAGATTACTGAGCAATTCGTTGAGCTATACTTCGCTACACTTTGACTGGTTGATAGCTAGTGTCATTTTTACTGTTGTCCTAAAGTAGACGAAATTCATACAAATTACTACATAATGGGGAATATGCAGAAGCATGTTTCTTTATTTCATTTGACCAACACATGTGAATGCCTTATGTTCCCTTCACGGAGACGTATGTTCGTTTTTACAATTTATTAAATGTGAGAGTATCTGCTCAATACATGAATTATTTGCAGCATATTTCATATTTGATCTGAGCGTCACTGATGAGTCTTATGTAGACGAAACGCGCGTCTGGCGTATTAAATGATAAGCCTGGTACTTGTGATAACTATCATATGACTATATAAAGTGTCTGTCATGTAGTAAAATAGGTTGAATAGAAATACCATTCCACTGATGCTATGTTTTGCCGTACCCCGAAAACCTTTTTGACAACCTCTTAATGTATCAACAGTGTTGATTTGGTAAACTTTTAGAATACGTTGACTAAGAGGATCGATACGTTTACCTGTATCGTATCTCAGTTCCAGGGTTGGTATACAACATCTTCATAAAATTTAGAATATGCTTACATTTTTTATACTGAATTGGTCTTTCATTGGTGTTTTACAGTCGAATAGTGAAATCATATCAAGGATTATGTCCCTTTGGTATCTTTCGTCCCTCTTTTATGTCCGAGATGATAACTTCAGTCAACACTTTATGAGACCATTGTTGGCTATGCTGTATAAATATTAGATTGAATATACAGTTAAAACAGTGAGTATCGATGGTTTTATTATTACAGTAACTGATGTGATTGTGAAGTAGGGTTGAAAGCTCAGGACTCCAATCATTAACATAAACATTTAAAAAGTCATATCAGTATAGTTAATTGCATTCACATTGTCATTCTTAGAAACCGTGAAATTTTAGCATGGTCGACAGTTAGAACTAAACCACTTACTACAACTCACAGCAATTTGTTCTCTATATCTGATACCAACAAACAGACACACGCATAGAAAAAAGCTAACAAGCATCACTACTATAATTGGACCTGATGGAACATATGTTACTGTTTGTAATTTAGGCTTGCACCCGATTTCACTAAGTGATAATTTAGAAATTATTCTCCCTCGCAGTGAAGGTGGATTGTAGCATTTAAGATCATACAAATATTTATAACGAGAGATATTATTTTCTCTCACATCATAATAAGATGATGCCATTCGATTGTCTATATATTGGGAAATGTCTTGAAAGTACTTTACACCACAATCACACATAAACGGATTATTTCGTATATCAACCGTTAGTTTATGACAAATACCACGTAACCATGTTCTTATTCCGTATTGTGTGAGTGATGATATGTTATTATAACGTAAATCTACAAATCCTTGAGGGCTATCACCTTTGTATTTATCATGACATATTATAGGAAAAACATCTTCTATTAAGTTGTGACTAAGATCTAAATATTTCAAATCCTTTGCTCCTAGCCTCCATTCCTGTAAATGTTTTGGTGTTTCTATCATATTAGCTGCACTAAAGTTAAGCGTTTCAATGTTTGGATACATAGATTTATCAACCTGCCGAGTAAAGGGTTGTATCATTGAAAAACTTTTATGGAGATGTCGAAGATATTTATAGGTGCAGGTGCGATCACGGAAATTAGGTCGTGCTTGAAAGGTTTCTAATCGTGAACTTTTATTCATATTACCAATCCAGCAAGATATATTGTTTTCAATTATTTTTACAGCGTTTACATTACCACACTGAAAAGCTTGATTCAAATGTTTTGCTCCTTGAAACTGTTGAAAATCATTTTGAGTCATATATATCACTAAATTGACCAAAGTGAAATATTTTATACGATCAGGTATTGTATCAATATCATCAGATGTTGCTTCGGATGTAAATCCATTCAAAACACAGTCTGATATTCGTAATGAATGGAGGAGACGTGCTCGGCCCGGGTATGGAAAGAAAACGCTTCCATTCTGTCCACACGTTATGTCAACGGAAAATAACATATCTGCTTTAATTCTGGATGTGAAGCGTCGAAAATCGAGAAAGTTTAAAACATTGTTGTTGATATTGCAAATAATCTCGATATAGTATTCACCGGGTTTGTTTTGTTTTTGTAACTCATTTACCTTACAAAACTGTTGCCATGGTTGTAAGATAGAAAACGTATTATTATCCGTTACATACCCTGACAGTTGAGATAATGTCTTTGCTGATTGAATCTTGTTTTTGTTTTCAGTCGTCACATGATTAGCAAATAATAAAAACAGTAGGAAATCAACACAAAATCGGAATGATTGATATGAACAAAACCCCATAATGTCCTATTCTATGATTAAAACTACTTCTGTATCTGTATCTGTTATGTTACTGAGTTCAGGAACCGTTGTGGTTTTCTTCGCACTGTTAGGAGAGCAACGGGATTAAATCTAACTGTTACAGGACAAATAAAGAAAACATCTGCAAGTTTAAATATTCATGTTAACACAATGTTTGTTTTTATTTCCTCGACTATTTAAATTAAGTTCTTTGGTATTTCCTTAGTTCAGCAAAACAGGGTTATACAGAGACGGATATTTCGTTCTTTGTACATGGCTACGTAATAAAATTTAAGGGGATACTCCTAGCTGTTTCAATGCCATACTGCACAAACATGACAAATACAGAGCAGAATCTGCTATTGTTGATAAAACAATCGGTAAATTTATACTAAACGTCTTAAAGACACCATTTGAGGATGATATTATACACTGTTAACTTATAAAATTTTAATTCTCGCAAATTAAATTTATAAAAAAACAAAAGTACTGAAACCCAAGAAAAATTCTCTGCTTTTGATTAAATCGTGTGATCAATGATTTAAATCGTTATAATTTTGTTAACTTTTCGGTAGCTTCAACTCTGCTACATGTGTTTATTGTTTCGGATTCCTAAATATTTTGGCTTCGTGAATCACTGAATTATTTGGTCGGAAAGTGATATATTCAATATTACAAGTTATTATTCACTTTAAATCATCGCAGCTAAATTACCATACCTTCATTTATATAGTTTTATATAGCTTTAAATATGTGTTCAGAACATGTATTAAATCTAAGTACGTACGTAAACAATATCATCAAATAAACCAACAACTAAACTAAGTATACTCACCATGTTGAAATTATGACCCTTGAATCAAACGAACTAGCAGGTAAACTTTTCATTCGTACAATATTTACATTCATATAAACACGCGGCTAGATTAATTATACCTATTTTGTTACAATTCTTAGAAACATCTGTATCAAAATCCGGGATAACACACGTGTTAAAAATTATATTATATAATATTTCATTTGTCAAGGTCTGTTGCCTCCCTTTTTCTGAGAATTAATTGTATTTTTTAAAAGAAATATTGACGTACTTTTAACGAGCATATGGCAAACGATCGAACACTATCAGAAAGCAATTCATCTTCTAAAAATGGAAACACAAGAATAAACAAAATAATTAACAAAACGGATAATATATCTTTGTAAATATCAATGTATGCTGTACGGTGACAGAAGTTTTTAAAAAATGTTATAAAAGTCGTCTAAAACGTCCCAATAATAACATCTGGCTTAAAAGGTCTTAACTAAACAAAGATGTCTTTTTATTTTCCGCCAGGCAAAAGTTACCAAAGGGACTATAAACTAAGCTGACAACGCCATGGATAAAAACGAATATACCAACAGTCAAACAATTGTACACAAAACACAACATAGATAACTAAAGAATGAGTAACACAAACTTGACCAAAAGCTAGGATTGATCTTAGGTTATGTGGTAGACCTGTTCAACATGTAGCGCTGTAGTGTTGTTTTGTTTGTAAAAACTCGGTAATAAGTCTAATTCGGAAGGTCACGTTCGGGAAATGGGGACGGGATTTTAGTAACGACAATAGTTACATATCCGCTTTCATCTGTGAAATGGATATTCAGTAACAGTCAACCAAATTGTGATGGTGTCCGTAAAATTTGCGAAGGTATGATATCAATTTCACCAGTTTGACTCTGAACTCGTGGTTTTGTGGCTTCCATAATAGTAGCAACACTCTATCAAGGAAATCATGACATGAAATATAAGCCCTAGAGTATTGTATCAACTGGGAGATATATAATCCGTTTGAAAGCAATGCTGGAATATTGCTACATAAAAATGTAAAGTTCACAATTAAGAAGCTGAAATAATCTCTATTGTCATAAGCTAATATTTATATTTAATTTAATATATGAGTCAGACTTAACTGTATGAGATGTATTCTTTAAATCAAGTTTGGTGAGATAGATAAGTTCAACATATATAGTATCTGCATTTTGAATAAGTTGTGGCGGAAAGTAAAGCTAAAGGATACTGCTAACTTTTGTTTGTCTTCTTAAGAAGTTCCTGTATGACGCCAGACTCATGTCAATAAAAGAACACAAACGAATTTTGTTTAGTCACTTTTTTCTAAAACGGGTAAATTTGAATTAACATGCTTTCATGCCATGTATATAATTTTATTCAAGTTATAATAATCTGTCAGGATTTTAATTAAGTATTTTATTTGCATCTAATTTATAGATTTGCAAGTTCTGACAGATCTTTTGTGAAGCATTTGTTTTTTTCTCTTGCAAATGCAGACACAAACGTAACTTTTGTCTTTCAAGTGGTAGTATTATTTCCCGAGAATTGTAATGGGTTAAGCATTTAGTGCATCAGAAAAATTGAAACTGAAAATTTCAGCTCAAGAGAGAAACATCGTAATTCCACTATTTCCGAGTTTGATAAACTGCCTATTTTTTTTATTAGGTATGGTATGACATCTGGTGACCTGGGGAGGGGGTAGAGTTCGTCCAATCTCAGCTCTACTGTTTCTAAGAGCTATATCTAGTGTTGTTGCCTTTGACACATATCTGTTAAAAATTAATCAAGGCAGCCGAATGTGATTGTAGATCAAACTTTACACCAAGAAATTGAAAGTCGCTTCTTTTCGGACTGGAAAAAGTGTATCTTCCACAAAAATAATGTAAGAATTACTCTAGTTTCCCGGGAGTTCTATTGTCTACTACCGCCAAAACAAACAAATGCCACTAAGTATGAAACAATAATGAACTATTTTACAGCTGGAACTTTTTTCCATCCTCAAATTGTAAAACGCAATTGTGCAAAAACGGTTATTGTCATTGACCGCGTCGACATTTACGACACAAAAACGAAATGCGTATGATTTTGCAGGCCATGTATTGCGATAGACAGGATTGAAGTATAAGACAGGATCAGGGGTGCTTTATATTTATAATTGAACTATACAAACTCCTTGGATTTCATCGTTTGTCAATGCTTGCCTGCCATGAATGCAATTTCAAGATGTGAGTTCACATATGACGCCAATGTTTGACTTAAGTGAAAACAAAAGTTTTTCAAAGTCTTAAAACAGTTGTGCAGAGATTTTTCTGATTGAGTTAAATTACAAAATTGTGGTGTTGATGAATCTTTTTCAATTGCAAGAAAGCTCGTGGCTTTTCTTGATGATCATACGATTAAATTCGAAAGTGTTAACAGTTATCCCTATAAACTACGTGCAAAAATTGTAACTACAAAAGATGCTTCTCTGGCCAAGCTGCTCCCTTGCGATTCAACGTTGTCAACATTTGCTTTGAGTATATGGATGACATCACAACTTCCACAACCACTTCTTATATCTCCGCTAAAGTTTGAATGGATTGTTAAGCTCTGATTCCTTTCACGGATTTGGCTATACTTTTTGGACCTTTTGGATTATAGCTCTTCATCTTTTATATAAGCTTTGGATTTCAAATATTTTGGCCACGAGCATCACAGAAGAGACATGTATTGTCGAAATGCGCATCTGGTGCAAGAAAATTGGTACCGTTAATTTTATTGATAAGATTGGTTTGAACCGGTATTTTCTTGGGCCAAATGTCTTCTGACTACCTTCTTTAAATTGATTGTACTTGTAAATGAAAATATATGGGCTCAAAAGATTAGGTTTGCTTTCAGAATAACCTGTCATGTACAGACCTGAGTCAATGTGATGCAAGTGAAATGTATGGAGTGAAATATAGGTCATCTGATGATTAAAGAAAATTTGCTGGCCTGTGTACCTTTTAAAGTATGTGGTACAATCTGTGGTACATAACAAGGGAAATGTTTTTTTATTTTACTTTTTGTGTTATAACTACACTTTTAAGCTTAGAAAACCACCAACCTTTGATTGGAAAACTGACAAACTTTTTCAATTAAGATTGGAGTCGAGTGCAGCTGCACGAGCATGGTTCAAACTCACAACTCAGTGTTGACTGGCTAGTGATTTCAGTAGTAACTCCGGAATATGACAGTTGTTATACATTCGTTTGATGTGTTTGAGTTTTTGATTTTGTCATTCGATTAGGGACTTTCCATTTTGAAATTTCCTCGGAGGTCCGTTTGTTTTTGTGATTTTACTTTTTAGGCCACTTGGCCACCGAGCCCTCGATCATGTAATAGTAATTTCCCAGCGTAAACAACTGGAATTTTAGATAAATAAACGTCGTTTTCAATTTAATATTTGAAAACATATTATCTTAAATAAAGTATAAAAAAGAAGATGTGGTATAACTGTCAATAAGACAACTCTCCACAAGTGACTAAATGACTCAGAAATAAACACTGGTAGGTCAACGTAGGGCCTTCAACAATGAGCTAAGCCTATACCGCATAGTCAACTATAAAAGACCCCGAAATGACAATGTAAAACAATTCACACAAGAAAACTAACGGACTAATTTATGTGCAAAAAATGAACGAAAAAACAAATATGTAACACACAGACACACACGACAACCTCTGAATTATAGTCTTCCGACATGGGACAATAATTTGTGATTGTGATACATTTTTTTTTTTTTTTTTACGAAATGCTACCGACAAAAAATTTACATTTTTGTGAGAAATAATAACGTGGTATTGATACAAATTTTTTTTTGTAAATCCTATTAAAAAAGTAGGCAGTATTTAAAGAATTTTAGCATTTAAAAAACGAGAAAACATTGAAAAAAAAATTCCCAAACATGCGTTTCACATACATTTAAAATAAACATGAACTTTTCACTCGTTATTCTATCTTCTATATATCGCTTCTATACTATGACAAGTCATAACTTCTTCCAAATCGAACGGTTTGTTATATTTTCAAATTCCAACAACAATGTTAGGTTTAAGGTAAATGAATTCAGGCCAGCTGAAGTTTTGGTACAATATGTAAACAACGTAACTGAAATCTGCTAATTGTAATATTGTAACTCTTGAATGACAAGCATGATGTCCTTTTTAAATCGGACATAGCTCCCTTCCGTCATTCTGAAACTAACGTGGTTTGGAGAAAATAAATCTACGAATATTGGAGTCATCTATGTTAATTTGTTACACTTTTTTCCTGTCCAAATGCTGTAGGAATGTTGCTTTGAAAAATGAAATAATAACAATGGGAAGATGAAGATGATCCATTTCTGTCGATTTCAAGTTGAATTTTCTCCCATTTGTGTCGATTTAAACGTCTAAATTAAGATATAAATACATCGTTAATCTATATTTGGTATCCTTAATTAGCTGTATTTAGCAATAGTCCAGTCAATTTAGCATAAGTTTGACCTCAACCTTGAAGTAATTGCAACAGAAACTTTTTAAGTTTTAATCTTTAGCATTTTACCCAAAATATACACAGAAAAAAGTCCAACAAAAAACAACTTGAGGAAACTAAAAAATCATGATTTTATAGTTACTATGGAGATTTGCATTGAAGCTCTACTAAAACATGAAAAAGGCAGAAATATCAATAACAATTGATACAAAATTAGAACTTTACCGCCTCTATTCAACAGAATGCATTGATTCTTGATATTGAACCCGTCTTTAGAATGTAACAAACAACTCTAAATGTGTTTTCGTATCTTTTATCAAGCTACAACATAGATTTCATAATCAATTAGTCAGGGCCGTAACTAGGGTTCTAATTCAGGGGAGGCAGGGGTTTGTGGGCAGCCGACTGATGCCCCCCAAGAGAAGGGGGTTGAGGGCACAGTCCCCCCCCCGCCATTTTTTTTTCTCTCAGTAAAATGCCTAAAAATCACCCTTTTTCCTTTGATTTCCTTACTTTAAGGATTGCTTCAACCTGGAAGCAAATTTTATGCAAAAACAAGCTGAGATTGCTAAAAGTGTTGTTCAGGATGAGCCCAGGCTCCGTCTTAAAGGCCGTACTTTGACCTATAATTATTAACATTAAATACATCGTGACAGCGGATTTTTTTCTCAATAGAATCAGTGGCTAAAAATGACCTGTTTTCCTTCGATTTTCTTACTTTAAGAAACATCAGTATTGCTGGATCCTGGAAGCAATTTTTATGCAAACAATTATTATCTGTATTTAAAGATATTTTAGTTAGAAATCAAACTGGTAAGTTAAAAAAGCAAGATCATAGAACGCAAGATATTTTTTTTATCGAGGACCTTGAATTTCAATATTGTTGACAGCTGAACAGACATGTATATAACTACAACCAGGGACTTTCTATACTAGTATATACTTAGTATAGAAAGTCACTGCTACAACGAATGGGAGTGTTTAACTACTAACTACTAAGGCATTGACCACAATGTTCTCGTACGATCTGGAAACGCAGTGGCGGATGCAGGAATTTTCGAAAGGGGGGGTGCTAGCCCAGGGCAAAGGGGGGGTGCAGGGGGGGTGCAAAACATATGTCCCGATTCAAATGCATTGATCGGCCAAAATAAAGGGGGGGTGCGGACCCCCGGAACCCCCCCTCTGGATCCGCCACTGAGACGTTAAAATAAATGATCCAACAGCTGATTCAGTCGGTAACGAATTTCTGATATCATTAAAGATTCATAATACAAAGGGAACTTCCTCCGCTTAATTGAGCCCCTAAATACATGTGAACAGTTAAGTTTTATTCAAAATTGTCGAAAGCAAAGTTTCATATGTGTTCTCTTACAAATACTGAATAACAGACGGACGGCCACTATCGATCAAAAATCCGGAAAATGACATATATCACGTATCATGATAACACTGTTAAAACTGTAAACTTGTATTGTTTATAATACAAATTCAAGTTCTTCGTATACATATTGTCAATATTTCATTTTATTACTTAAAAAAAAATGGTGTAGAAAATTCAGGGTAGGCAGTTGCCTCCCCTGCCTCATAGGTAGTTACGGCCCTGTTAGTTGACCATTTATTAGATTTGTCAGCATGTCAATGTAAAGAATCTCATATGAATAAAGTTTCTTTAAACAAGGTAGATGCTGAAGAAATATAATTTACAAATATAACTTATACGAAATATTAATATTATTTTTTGAAAATGGTCACAAAGCCATACATTTTTCTTTGATGAAAAATGTGCAAAAAAATTTAAATAAACCGATATCACTTCGGTTCTTGTACATTTCATGCGCAGAAGATTATATAATATAGCCAAATACGAACTCATAACCCCAGCAAAGCATCATACTTTACATGAATTTTAAGATGAGCAATCAAAAACTGACAAAAAAAATACTAATTCACAGAGTTATCTCCCTTTACAATGTTAATTTCCATAACAAATTGAAAATGCTGATTTTGGTTTTCCTAAAGGTAGAATTTATGGGACTTTTTCTGTGTATATTTGGGGCTTAATGCTATAGATTAAAACTAAAACGTTTTCTGTTGCAATTAGTTGAAGGTTCAAAGTTAGTTTGACTGGACTACTTAACTTTTAGGATAATTTCATCATAAGTACCAGGATTAAAATTGTATATTTACGCCAGACGCGCGTTTCGTCTACATAAGACTCATCAGTGACGCTCGAATAAAAAAATGTTTAAAAGGCCAAATAATAGGAATTATTGTTCTCAATGCTCTTCAACTTCGTACTTTAATTGGCCTTTTCTCGTTTTCTTTTGTTCGAGCGTCATTGGTGAGTCTTTTGTAGACGAAACGCACCAAATGCTAATTTTCATTTCTGGTATCTATGATGAGTTTAGTATTCAACGGTCAACAGGATATATGGAATCAACATAGTATACAAATTCAGATCTCTTCTGTTTACAGATTATCATTTTAGAAAGATGGACGATAGGATCACGTGACAACATTATTCATAAACATAAGCAGATGTGGTATGAGTGCCAACTCTCTACCCAAGTCACAATTTGTAAAAGTAAGTCTATATCGCATATATGGCTTGTGACGCATGCAATCAAGAGATGTTGACCGTTTCAACACATCTGGTCTCGTTTCTAGCGTTAATCACGAGATTCGTGAGCAAATTCGCTTCTTGTTTTGCTTTTGCAAAATAACTTTACGAGAAATGAACATCGGAACATAGGTATTTTTCAATTTCACTTCTTTTAACGTAAAAGGGGGGGGGGGGGGGGGGGTGTCGAATGATATTTATGTATTAAGTTCGATTGAAAGTTTTAAATGTACATCACATCGTTTAAAACAATTATAATCAGGTTTTACATACAATCCATAACAGGTTATGTTATGTTATGGGGTTCGTGTTTATTCTTTAGTTTTCTATGTTGTGTCGTGTGTGCTGTTGTTTGTTTGTCTTTTTCATTTTTAGCCATGGCGTTGTCAGTTTGTTTTAGATTTATGAGTTTGACTGTCCCTTTTGGTATCTTTCGTCCCTCTTTTAAACAAAATTGCTAGTAAATCATAAAAATATTATAGTGTCGTTTCCATATTCGAAAAAGAAATGACGAATCCTTGCTATCTTATGCAAACGGAAGATTTCTATAGAGCAACAGTCTCTCTTTGACATTACAGAACATAAGCTACTACATTGTTAAATGCTTTTCTGACTACGTGGATGTGCAGATAAAAAATATTATATAATTGTCTAGCAAAAAACATATTCATGCAGAACGTAAACAATAATTTTCTTGTTATAAATAAATTCACCATAGAAATCAGTTTAAAATTTTGTACTTACGCCAGACGCGCGTTTCGTCTACAAAAGACTCATCAGTGACGCTCGAATCCATAAATGTTTAAAAGGCCAAATAAAGTACGAAGTTGAAGAGCATTGAGGACCAAAATTCCTAAAGGTTTTGACAAATACAGCTAAGGTAATCTATTCCTGAGGTAGAAAAGCCTTAGTATTTCAAAAATTTAAAAGTTTTGGAAACAGTTAATTTATAAAAATGACCATATCAATGATAATTCATGTCAGCACAGAAGTGCTGACTACTGGGCTGGTGATACCTTCGGGGAATTAAAACTCCACCAGCAGTGGCATCGACCCATGGCCAGTGCCATATGGCACAAAATCAAAAACAAATATATGCTTTAAAACTGTTTGCAATCAATGTGGGTTTTTTTTCACAATTTTTAAAATAAAGTATCCGCGAAGGTTTTAATGCAGACTGGTAATGGTTTTGATTTTGTTTTTGTTTTTGCAGATGTTAATTAAATGTTACCTATTTATCATAATTAATTCAGAAAAAAACGTAGTTTGCGGAAATCCTTTACAACTGTCTGTGTTATACGTTTTACTAAATGATAGTACACAGTTCCGTAAACATTATTATTTATCATTACTTCAAGTTTGTTCACAACATTATTATCCTTATTTATGTCTTCTGAAATGAAGAAAATAAACGAAATAGACTAAGAGCATTCTATTTGCTGAAAGAAAATAAAGTCGTTCTGCATTTTGTGGCCAGTTGATTTTTTTAGGATCTAGATACATCCTGTTCCCCATGAAATATAATGCAGGGAAACGGTTCAGAATGAGATACTATGTCACAGTTCTTAATATTTTCCTTTTACTTGGACTTGGACTTGATATCGTTACCGTTACAAACGAAAGGAAAAATAATTTGGTTATAAAACAACAGCAGATGAATAGTTCCATAGATACATTTACACATTTGTCTTATGTTATGAATGAGTTTGAAAGCCTTGAGAACTGGAGTAGCCTATGTAATATATCACACACTGGTTATACTGACTTTGATATTGTATGTATTATTAAAGATGACTCCAGTATCAAGTTATCAGAATTTAGATATTTTACAGATAAAGTTTTATCAAATATCAGATTTGACTTATCCGTCACTTGTGAAGATGGTGTAATATACTTTCCATGGCCGTTCAGAGCAGACAAACTAAATAAAATTTACATCAAAGACTGTCGAATTAAAGATTACAGAATCGATTACAAGAATCAGTTGATAAACAGCATTCCCGACACAATTAAATATCTTCAAATGGACAACGTTACTGTTAGTCAAAGGGTTGGAGAATTATATGACTCAATATCAAAAGCTAACTCGCCTATAACAAGAGCTGCAGAATGTGGACCGGAAAATGCTTTTTCAATTATTCATAGGGGGACAATTGTGACATTTGAAGATTTAAACAACAGTCATTTGTTTGATTTCAAGACTGCACTCCATCAACATAACCATTATTTTAACACACAGAAGAGAACCTGTTTGTACAACAACCTTGAGGTTTATGAAATAAGTGGACAAAAAGGGAATCTAAGAAAGAATAACATCAATAAGATAGTTTATACCGACGTTGCAGAAAATCTCAAAATATTGAATTTTTCAAATAATGGGATGTTTGACTCTTTTTATAAATTACAAGGCTGGCAACGACGCTTCCCAGTGATGGAATATATAGACTTTTCCAATAATAACATACAAGTCCTTCCTATGATACCAGATTACAGTTTAGCTGTGAAAAAAACCAAATCAGTCGTAACAATAGATTTACGGCGTAATAATATAACTTCACTAACAAAACGTATGATAGACTCATTCTCAACTCACGAATTTGTTAAAGTCGACATCAGTGAAAATCCGTTCGTATGTGATTGTGGAGTACTTGAAGTAATGGCATATCTATCGTCAAAGACTATGCCAAAAGTTTATGATTACCTTGGGTCGCTAGAGTGTTCAAAACCCTCGAACGTCCGTGGACGTAAGCTGATAAATATGTCCGCTACAGATCTTAATTGTAACAAGGAGACAGTTGTAAACTTTCAAATAGTTGTTTTGAGCATCGTAACAATAACATTGGTCATCATAACTTTATTGACAATCTATTTCAGGAATATGATCAAAGTTATTTTGTTTACTCGACTTAATGTACACTGTCCATGTGAACTCAGAAGTGTCACAGTCGATGAGAAAGAATATGATGCATTTATTGCCTACAGCGAGAAGGATGTTGACTGGGTTATACATACAGCTTTACCAAAGTTGGAATCAGAGGACGCTGGGAGAACATGCAGGCTCTGTCTGCATCATAGAGATTTTATAGTTGGTAATACTATAGCTGATAATATATTCTACAGTGTTGAAAACAGCTATCACACCATCTTACTTATAACCAATGATTTCTTGAAAAGTGAATGGTGCATGATGGAATTCCGAACAGCTTTGAGGAAAAGTCTACATGCTAAAGGTCGTCATTTGATAATTGTGTTGAAGGGTTATATAACTTTGGATAATATTGATCCTGATTTGAAAAGTTGTCTCAATTCTCAAACATATCTTAAAATGGGAGATGTTTTATTTTGGGATAAACTGAAATATGCAATATCATTTAGACATAGCACTATACAAAATGATTAACAAATCGTTGCTGTACCAATAATGGTGTGTGGGGTTTAATTCTGCAACATTATGAAAACCTACGAGATGTGTTGTTTTAGAGATAAATGATTTGTTATCAAGTTTGTCAATATGATTGATGAATTATATAAATGCCTAAAGCGATTAATTCCAGGATTTAATCTGGACGTCACTGGTTGGTCTTGTGTAGACGAGGCGCGCGTCTGGAGTATTAAATTTTATACCTGATACCTTGTGTTAGCTATTATTCGCGTGTTTCTCAGTCCTATTTTTTCTCCCGTTTATCTGTATTGTAATTCTGTCATGTAATCCTGTCTTTTTAATGTTATATTTAACATTGCCATTAAAGCGGTAGGTTTGGCATGCCACACAACCAGGTTCAACCCAACATTCTTTTCTTAAAATGACCTGTACCAAGTCAGGAAAATTGGCATTGTTATTTAAAGTTCATTTCTGTGTGTGTTACATTTTAAGGTTGTGTTTCTGTTGTGTTGTAGTTTTCCTGTTATATTTGATGCGTTTCCCTCAGTTTTAGTTTGTAACCGCGGTTTTTTCTCTCAATCGATTTATGAATTTCGAACAGCGGTATACTACTGTTGCCTTTATTTATAATGCATGTATTATTTCTCTATATCGATTTATGACTTTCGAACAGCGGTATACTACTGGTGCCTTTATTTATTTAATTGAATGAGTGAATTTGTGTTTGAATATATATGTTTACCTCAAGGGGCAACGGATATGTTCCACTTATCGTGGGAAGATTTTGAACAAAGAGTTCAAATTTGCGTTGTTAAAATCATCCATTCGAAAATTGATGGACACAATTACGAGTTGGTTAACCGTTATGGAATATCTGTTTCACATATGACGACGAAAATGTTTTTAAAATTTTCGTAACCACTATCCCGTTCACCTTTCCTCGAATATGACTTTCACCTTTCCTCGAATGTGACCAACCGATTTAGAATAATCATATGGTTTGTATTTACATGAGCAACATGACGTAGAAAATGATCTTCTTATCATTCTATTACACATGAGATCCTCATCGGTACTTGATGGGGATCGTTTTGCTCAATCTTTGGTTTTCTATTTTTTTTTTTTTTTTTGTGTACTGCTATATTTCTTTCGGTTGTTGACATGACATCTGTGAGGATGTCTTAGACTTATGAGTTTGAATATTCAATTTGTATCTTTTGCGTATCTTTAATTTGATGCGACTGTCATACAAGCTAGAGGTTAAGCGCTATAAAACCAGGTTTAATCCACTATTTTCTACATTTGATAATGCCAGTACCAAGTCCGGAATGTGACAGTTGTTGTTCATTCGTTTGATGTGTTTTATCATTTGATTTTGCCATTTGATTAGGGACTTTCCGTTTTGAGTTTTCCTCGGAGTTCAGTATTTTTGTGATTTTTACTTTTTATTACATTTAAGGGAGCTACCATTTGATTTTTATGGGGGGCTAGGATGAAATAGAAAAAAATAGGCAGGACAGGAGTTTTGAGTTATACAAAAAGGCAGGATGTGACACTTGCAAAAAAAAAGTCAGGACGACAATTTAGGTAAAAAAAAGTCAGGATAAACTAAAAATCAAATGGTAGCTTTCTAAGCTGTATTTGAATTGATATTTTTTTCTTCAGTGCCCTTCAATGTCGTTATGTATTTGAACTCAATATCGTTTTTAATTTGAATGTTACTGCTGAGTCTTTTGTAGAATAAACACTTGTTTGACGTACACAATTTTAACTCTTTTATATATGATGAGTTTATAATTAATATACTCATTTCCTGAAAATTTACAGGGCATATAATGTTAAAATTCGTTGGAACATTAATGTTTCTTTTCTTATGGGTTTCAATGCTTCTTAACTTAGTTATTGATTTGACTTTCAATAGTAAAACAGCATGTTGTTGATATGTGCAAAAGAAGTAGGCAACTTTTATTAAAATTGATGTACACAAGTATTATTTATCTGATTTTTTTTCGTTATCTTTTATTTTTGAAAACAAACAAAATAGCCAAAAACTTTCTTTTAAAACAGTCGACATAAATGTTAAACTTGTTAAAATGTGTTATTGTTTTAATTTGACCTTGTTTTTTAAATTCTAATCAGTTATGTTAGTAGGGCATGACCAACTGCACCAAATTCTGACAAAAAAGTGTTGTGACCTGTGTTTATATTCAGCCTGTTTAAATTTACGGTGAAGAGCAGGTGTCAAATTTAATAATAAAAAAAAACCAACATTTTTATTAAATCCATTATTTGTTTCTAGTTGATACCATATAAATCTGCTAAAAGGAAAAAGATATATTTAATTTTGTAATGAAAAATTGCTGATCAATTATGTGTCTCGATTTTTTAAACTTAATTGGTATAAGAATATAAAAGAAGGTTCAATTTGACTGGCTTTATTTTTCATCTTGTGAAAGTCAGGTAGATAAATCTAACGTCACAAATGAGCACCGTTTCGTCTTGCAATGTCAATCACTAGTATAGTCAACGTAAAAAATGATACATCATATAACTCGCGTTGGCATTCATTGCACAAACTAAGAGATGAAAAGGTTAAAGTACTTATCGCTTCTTTCAGTTTGAAACATTTTAAACGGTAGGAAATGCATTTGTACTATCTATCTTTGTCAAGTAAGATTAATTCACCTACATGTTTAGTTCCTTTCGATTATTCCTTGTTTACAAGATGTGATAAATGTTTGACATGACATGCAACGTAAATTCATAATAAACTTTCATCTAAGTTGATACTTATATTCCAAAGTTCAAGATTCTTTTCAGGATTTCCTTTATGAAGGGTTGCTGTTTACAAGGATGCTAATAAATCAAGTGATGTGAATACGCTGTGCATAACACGTGTTTCTGATATAGCCCTCATCAGGTACGATAGAGTCCAACCGTTTGGAAAACTAAAACGAATCGCATTTTTGAGAATACAAATACCAAGAGATCCTCATGGCTAGCTTAAATATATCTTTTTTGGGGGCATGACTTGATCAATCTTTAGGGAAAACCTGTGTTGCATATAATCGAAAAAGTATAACAAAAAAAAATATCATACTTTAAGGTAAATCCTAAAAGAGGAACGAAAGATACCATAGTACACATGACACAACATAGAAAACTAAAGAATAAGCAACACGAACCCCATCAAAAACTAGGGGTGATCTCATGTGCTCCAGAAGGTGGCCTGCTCCACATGTGGCACCCTTCGTAAAAGAGATGGTCCATACAAACTGACAAAATCAATCGTATTAAGCAATGGAACGAGTGGGAAACAACTGTCATAGATCTGACTACGTATAGGCATTTCTCCTTGGATGGAGAGTTGTCTCATTAGGACTCATACCACAACTTCTTATATCTATCTACTAGCTATAAAAACATAACATTGACCATTTACTCATCAAATTGAGGTCAGGTAAGATGACCATACAAGGCAGACATATACACATTCCAATCATTATATATACCAAATATATTTGACTAATTGCTTTAAAGTATTTGAGAAAGAAAGAACAATACATGAAAACCTAACATTGAAAAATGATCCATAAAAATAAGGTCATGGTCAAATCAAACCTCCCGAATGGACATGTATGCCTTAAAATCACACCAAACATTGTTTACATATTGATTATGAAATCTGAGATAAGGACTTGATAACAAAATTTAACCTTGATTTATTTTCTATAAAGTGGATCATGGTCATTTAGACCCTGTTTGTTGAATATGCAAACTTGCAAGGGTCCCATATACCAAATTTAAATAATCTATTTTTTTTAAATTCACAAGAAAAAATAACTCGTTTTTAAGGAGATGATGATCCATAAAAATGAGGTCAAGAACAATGGACATATGACACAATTCTCATATGAGGCATCTGTTTAAAGGTATCAAGAATTCACAAAGTCAACCTTCGAAGTATGAAACTTTATATAAAAATATTTAACACCTCCCTGCTGTTTTATCATCCCTATGACTGGTGTTCTAAAATTTCCCGTGTTTGGCACAATTTTTTGAAAATTTGGATCCTCAATGCTCTTCAACTTTGTACTTGTTTGGCCCTTTAACTGTTTTGATATGAGCGTCACTGATGAGTCTTATGTAGACGAAACGCGCGTCTGGCGTATTAAATTATAATCCTGGTACCTTTGATAACTATTTCATGACAGGTTGAGACACACACAAATAGCATCCATCAATTAATACAATGTCATAATTCTGCAGCGTGCACATGTCTCACTACTAAACTAGACGCTCTTAAGAGCCTGTGTCGCTCACCTTGGTCTATGCGCATTTTCAACAAAAGACACAGATGGATTAATGACAAAATTGTGTTTTGGTGATGGTGATGTGTTTGTAGATCTTACTTTACTGAACATTCTTGCTACTTACAATTATCTTCATCTTAAATTAACTTGGTGCATTAGTTACAGAGGAAAATATTTTGTTAAAAAACCAAAAATTTACAAAATTTATGAAAATTGTTAATAAACAGCTGCGCCATGAGCGCATGATACGCCCGACGTCTTATGTGGAAGTCTTATGCAATAATCATAAATAGTTTATGAGAAAGTTTTAAGCAATAACCATATATTGTTTTAGAGACACAGGGTGAAACCCCCCATCCTGTTTTTTTTTTTACAAAAACTAAATATTACCAAAATAAAATTTTTAATCAAAACCAAAGTATACAGATCTTTAGATTAATATATCAAAGAAGTGTGTAAAGTTTTTAGCAATAATCATAACTTATTTTTGAGATACGGCGCAACATGTAAAAAACCCTCCCCTGTTTTACAAAATACTCAATAACTCAAAAATAAAATTTTGAATAATCACCAAAAAGTATACAGATCTTTAGATTAATAGAACAAAGAAGTGTATAAAGTTTTAAGCAATAATCATAAATTGTTTTTGAGATACGGCACAACATGTAAAAAAAACCTCCCCCTTTTTTTACAAAATACTAATAACTCAAAAATGAAATTTTGAATCATCACCAAAAAGTATACAGATATTGAGATTAATATAAGTAAAAAGTGTTTAAAGTTTTAAGTCATAATCAAGAATCGTTTTTGAGATACAGTGCGACATGTGAAAAAAACACACCCCTGTTTTAGTTATAAAGTGCCGTAACTCAAAAAATTTAAATCTTAATTTTCACCAAAAAGTATACAGATCATTTGACCATCATAAGAAACAACTTTATTAAGTTTCATGAAATTTGGATAAGTCGTTCTCAAGTTAGGGTGCGACATGTTTACGCCGGACAGACGGTCGGACAGACGGACGGACACCGGACATTTGTATACCATAATATGTCCCGTCAAAATTTTGACGGGCGTATAAAAATTGACTGTAAAGGGCTGTAACTCCTTAAGGGGTCAACTGACCATTTTTCTCAAGTTGACTTATTTGTAGATCTTACTTTGCTGAACATTATTGCTGTTTACAGTTTATCTAGAGCTATCTACAATAATATTCAAGATAATAACCAAAAACGGCAAAAGTTCCTTAAAAATTACCAATTCAGGGACAGCAACCCAACAACCGATTGTCCAATTTGTCTGAAAATTTCAGAGTAGCTAGAGCTTGACTTCATAAACAATTTAATCCCATGTCAGATTTGCTCTAAATGTTTCGGTTTCAGAGTTATAAGCCAAAATCTACATTTTACTCCCTATGTTCGCCATGGTGGCCATCTTGGTTGGTTGGCCGGTCACGCCACACATTTTTTAACTAGATAACCCAATGATGATTGTGTCCAAGTATTGTTAAATTTGGCCAAGTAGTTTCAGAGAAGATTTTTGTAAAAGATAACAAAAATTGATGAAAAATTGGTAAAAAATGACTATAAAGGGCAATAACTCCTTAAGGGGTCAACTGACCATTTTGGTTTATTTGTAGATCTTACTTTGCTGATCATTATTGCTGTTTACAGTTTATCTCTATCTATAATAATATTCAAGATATTTACCAAAAACTGCAAAATTTCCTTAAAATTGACAATTCAGGGACAGCAACCCAACAACCTATTGTTCAATTTGTCTGAAAATTTCAGGGTAGCTAGATCTTGACCTGGCCGGGTCACAGGACACATTTTTTAAAACAAGATACCCCAATGATGATTGTGGCCAAGTTTGGTTAAATTAGGCCCAGTAGTTTCAGAGGAGAAGATTTTTGTAAAAGTTAACAACGACGGACGACGACGACGGACGCTGGATGCCAAGTGATGAGAAAAGCTCACTTGGCCTTTTAGGCCAGGTGAGCTAAAAATAAAATAACTAATGGTGACTTATTTTTTACTGTTATTTTAATATAAAATACCTATCTCTATAAACAAAACGTATACAAAAATGTTGACCAGCAAATATGTAATAAATAGTGATTACTTCTAAAAAATAAAATAGTACATATAACATTAACAACATATATCTATAAAAACAAAAGTGGTAGAAGACTCTCTACATTTATAAAATGTATGAAGAAAATATTAATTAGACAGCAACCAACCAACATAGTTCCAAGGCTCCCTAATTAAGCACCGAAATACCCACTGTGAAATATACCCACTGTCATTAAACAAGCAATCCTTAAAATGCTGTATTTAACCCATTTAAGAAATGCTTTATTGAGAAATTTGAACTAGAGTCCCTTTACCTAGCCTTACAATGCTAGTATACAAGACATCATCCTCACATAAGGCATCTGTTTAAAATCTCAGGACAGACATCAAACAATAACCCTGCTGGTCAGATAAAATTGGATTTCTACAGATCACTTCATGTCCTTCACTGATTGTAAAGGATGTTAATTTTTATTAGAACTTACATGAAAAATCAACTTTAATTTTTCTTCATACCAATGCACTAAGTGTTTGTTTGCACTAGAATTAACCAGGAAAACCACCCTTATTATTTTGCTAAATCTAACATTTATTGTTTAAGTCTGTTATTTTCAGTCTCTCTCCATTTCTATATGTTCTGGTATGGTCGTAGATAACTGGTCTGCTAAAGATTGTGATGAGGCACAAAGAACTCTTCTACTAAGAAAGTCTACTGGACCACCTGTTAAATATAAACAAAATGTTACATGAATATTAATATCTCCAATGCAGGAACTCGTCCAATGAGGGATTTTCTCACTGGGATGGCTAGTTGGTGGCCTTCTGCTGTTTTCTGCTCTTTGGTTGGGTAGTTGTCTTTCTGACACATTTCCAATTTCCATTCTCAATTCTAATTAATTAAATAAACTGCTGACACATAGATATGTCTTGTCTATATCTTATTTTGATAGTAAAATGACATTATTTTAATAAGTAAACTATGGAAAACATTCAAAGTCAATGAACCATGACTGAAGGTGCATGGCCAAAAAATCTATCTTGAAATGAGATATTTGCCACTGCTTTAACAACATGAACAACTGCATACCAAAAATCATTGACTTACTATTAAGGGTTCATCCTAAAACAGAAATGGAACAGCCCTTATATGAAAATAATCATAATCTTTGTTATATTTTTATACTTAGCAGATGAATATATCAAAAGACTACCAACATATATAGCTATATATAGGTTACAGTGCAGGCGATTTGGTGTCATGACTTCTCAGTAGCATGGCTTCGAATCCCAGCGAGGGAAGAACAAAAAATTTGCAAATCTAACATTGTTGGGTTGATGTTTAGACGAGTTGTATATATATATATATATATATAGGTATGATACTTGTTACAGTAAAATCATAGATAATTACCTCACAGATTAATCAAAGAACTATCAGCCTCTTTAGAATCCCCCCTGATGTAGTAAACAACAGAAGCTCACCTGCTGGATCAATCATAGCACCACCAGCCTCTAACAGTATCCCCCCTACCACTCTGATGAGGTTAAGTCCAAGGTACTTACCTGCAGGATCAATCATAGCACCACCAGCCTCTGTGAGTATCACCCCTGATGCAGCAAAGTCCCAGATATGTAAACCATATTCTACATATGCATCACCACTTCCTTTGGCCACATTTACCATATTCATAGCTGCTGAACCTAATGTTCTTGTCCTGTGTAAATTATAAAATGACATAAAAGGATTGATTCAGTTGAATAACTAAAAGGTTTTAATAGAAAAACTATTTTAAAGTTAATTTATTAAGTTGTTAAAGAATAAAATATTGAAGACAGTTGCCAATTCGCAAATGATTATCTTGAAAAAATCTATTTTCTGAAAAAAGTGAAAAACAAATTTAATAGAAAAAGTAAAATAAAGAGAAAAAGAAAATCTAATAAAAAAAAATACCGTAGACGCTGAACATTTACAAAAAAATTGCCAAAATAAACTTGTGTACTTTCCAGTAACAATTTTGGTCAGAGTTCATGTAATATCATAGTAACCATTAGCAATCCAAATTCAATCAAAGAGTGAAAAAAAAAACCAGATGTTTAGAATTTTTAAAAAGTTTGATTTTTTTTTTGTAAAGCTTAGTTAATATGTGTGGTTTTTACTTGCTTTGTAGTAACTTGGTAATAATATAGGTATAGCAAGTATGTGATATCTTGACCACATTATCATAACTTTAGCAGCATAGCTTTGAATAAAAAGTTATAACTGTATGAAATATGACCTACATAAAATATCAATGAAACAAAGGCAATCATCAATTTAAATTTAGTGTTTTCAAAATTGCAAAAGTTGTACTAAATGTAAGAACAGATCACTTGAATGAAAGTCAAGACATCTACATCACATAATGACAAATATTTCACAGTTATCTTTAGAACATACCCACGAGTAGTCTCAACAACTTTATGATAAATATTAAATTTTCTTCTTAATACATCTTGTTCTCTTGAGGATCCGCCTTCCAGATATATAATTGCCTGTTTCAGGTCTGAAAAGATTATATCATTTTAAAAGATAAATTTATATCACTTTTTATTTTTAAGTGTACCAATACAGATATTCAATAAATTTGTCTAGTTCACTAATGATCTAGGTCTTATTATAGGCACTTTGTCCTGGACTTTGATCTACTAATTCAAAAATTCAATAGGTGTCTTATTCTTTACGTGTGACAATTTCAATTTACTTTTTAATGAGTGGTATAGTTGAGCCACTAGAAAGGGTAACTTTTTCAAGCATCTTGATATATGAAAAGGTTGAGAAATTAAGACGAAATTAATGACAAGCTTGCTGATTGAATCATAATTATTTGAAACTAAATTTCCTCATGTGACAGCTAGAACCATTTCACCATGAACCATGTGACACCTAGAACCATTTCATCATGACCAATGTGACACCTAGGACTATTTTGTCATGTGACACTGAGAACTTTCTATGTTTTCAAAGCAAACATTTAGTGAGAATAACAAATAAGAACCACATGTCTCCAAGTTATAACGGTATCAAAGAAGTATGAAATATGCCTACTGTAAAGACAGTCTATTATTGCGACATTTTCATGAAGGTGGAAAATGCTAATGGGTTAACACAGCAATTTAAACTCGCATTTTGAATTTTTTTATATGAATTAATTAGGATTTTTCTCAATACAACAAAAATTAAAATCACATTTTAGTCTAAAATGACAAATTGCAATAATAAATGCACACAATAATTTCTGACTTAACAGTATTCATTGAGTCCAAGTCCCACAACTCTAAAATGACTACAGATGTCAGAAAATCTTTAAGATCAAAAGTTATCTTGTCTTTATAAAACCTTTTATCATGTTAATTTTCAAACCATATTCATGAACACAAATTTGAGCTTTTTGTAAGACAAATAAAAATTGCCTAGTTTTTTATGATTCATGTCCAATAATTCTCATACAACTAACTATTGAGCTGTAAAATTTGAGGAGTGTTTAATTTCAATATTTGTGACATTGTCCAAAAAATCATGTGACTCTGTGAAAGTATATTTGCATATTACATATCCATTGCAAAAAATGGAAAGCAGGGAATTGAAGATTTCTATTTCATTACTCTAGAACTTGTACTCTGATAAACCCAGGGATATTATAATGTATCAACCAATGAAGGGCATATAAAAATATCCTACTCATTTGTAACATTCCAATGAGACAAATAAATGTCATGAATGCACTAAAATAACTAAACATTTTTATACCTTTGGAAAATAATTACAATTTTTTAAAAATTTCAATGCATAAACTATTGATCATGTTGATATCAATTTTAAATTTGTGCATCAACTGATAAGTGGGAAACTTATCCATAACTCCTTTACATCTATCTTTAAACTGATATTTTACAATAAAATCTATAAAACAATACCAGGTTTAAGACTTTGGACCTCTAGATTTGGTGAGTACTTGTGTTCCAGGGTTAAACAAATTTTTATATGGATTTTGTTATTTCCGACATAATTACCATTTTGTTGAGAAGTAGATATTCGTTCACCATTACAGAAGGCTCCTTGTCCTTTAGCTGCTGTATACATTTCATTTAAAATCGGAGCATAAACCACACCAACTACCATCTAAAGTACAATGTATAAAAATAACAATTATCATGAATTGAACAGTTCTAAAATGTAAATTAATTTCAAATAATTAGCTGCACTCTTGTAAATGTAAGCATTAGAGAAATTGGAGTACTTGTTATTATTCAAAGGATACCTATTTTCTGACATTTTTCGAGTATCTTTGAACCACAAAGGAGTAGGTCCGGTAAGGACCGATTTTGGCCTCAAATTTCAGGTTCAACTGACGAAAGATTTTGACCACTTTTTAAACACTTAAGTGTCTATTTCATTTCATTCAATTAGTTTAAGTGAAAGATTTTAACTGATTTAGTCATTAAAAATGCCCGATTCAAGCTCAAATATGAAAAATCTACCAAATATGCCGAAAAATGTCACTTTTCAGATGGTTTTTGTAAAAAATGAAAGTGGCCGCATCCGTGTTCCTCCTCAACCTTTATATATGTTATGTATTATCATCAAATACAACTTACACTTCAATATTAAGGATGAACACGAATGCGGCCACTTTCGTTTTACACGAAAATCGTCAAAAATTTAACTAAAATGCTAGAGTTGTGAAGATTTCAGTAATTTAGCATGACTTAATGGTGCAAGTACCCGATATATGTGCATTGCATTGTAAAAAACAGCACATATTTAGGTAGCAGAAGCATTCTACTGTCCAATTAATAACTAAAAGTTTACAGTTTAACAATTTTGTAAAACTGCTATATTTTGGGACCAAAAAGAGGTCTTACTGGACCTACTCCTTTAAATGCACAACAAAGTATAAACTTTCTATTAGCTTGAATGCAGACTGTTATATCCATGATATTAAATAACCATGCAATACAATTTTTACTCAATATTTAAAAATTAGTTCCCATAAAAATCAATGAATCCACAGAACATAAATAACATAAATGTTTTTTGTTTTATAAACTCACTCTTGTGCAACTTGTGCACTGTTGTGTGATGAATCTGGTGACAAGGTGAAGGTAAATTGTGGTGTATTTGCAAACTTAAACAGCTTTTTATTCAAAATATGCTTTTTCCTCAACAGTACCTTGATTGAACATTAAGTTCTTTTGATTTTAAGAATTGATGTATATGGTCATACCTGTTTTTTAATAGGGAATTCTATACACACACATGTATGTGGTATTTGATGTACAAAGTTTGTTGTTCAAGGTCATTCCTGTTTTTTAATAGAGAGTCTTATACACACAAATGTATGTGTGTATTTATTGTACAAAGTTAGTTACTCAAGGTCGTTACTGTTTTTTAATAGGAAGTTTTTTACACACACATTTATGTGATATTTGATGTATAAAGTTCATTGTTCAAGGTCGTACCTGTTTTTTAATAGAGAGTCCTATACACACACATGTATGTGGTATTTGATGAACAAAGTTCGTTGTTCCATCTATGGGGTCAATGATCCATGTGGGGTCATCTGTCCATTCTGCCTTATGGCCACCTGCTACTGATTCCTCACCAATAAATCTAGAAAATAAAGGGGTTATATACCAGAGGCTGTTTGATTCCAGTGGAAAATATGTCATGCATATAGAGTAGTTTAATGACAAAAATGAAGCAAACATATAAAATTTTCCTCAATCAAAACTTCAATATGATTTGATATGGCTAAAGATGAAGCAGCCTTCTTTAGATATTGACAATGTGATCTACACCAGGGGTTATAAATAGTGTTAATTATTTTACTAAAAGTTAATAGAAATACAATCAGATTTAAATACAAATCATGTAATAAGCTTTGATTACAAGCTAAGGATCTGACAACACTCTGTTTTACATTCTGTTCTGGTATAAATTATTTCACCAACCAATGAAATTTCAGCCTTCAAATGTTTGAAAGTATGTATTATTCCCACAAAACCAGACGATCCCAAGAGGTCTTTTAAACATAAAGTAGAATAGAGCTTTTTAGTTCTTTTTTTAGAAAAGCTTGGAAACACAGGATCTGAATTAAGATTAATAGATGCATATATGGAGATTGAAATCCGTTCTTTTGTAAATTATTTTCATTCTAAATCAATACTGAAGCACTTTATCTTGGAATTTTTGTTAAAACTTATATAAATATCTAGGTTTCTGACGCTCTCACAACACACACAGTGATGTATTAGTCTGCCCAAAATATATTCCAACAACTATTTTGAAGAAGGATATGTTCACCTTTTCCCTATGTGTCATTAAAAAGTTTTGCAAATATTTACTAGTCTGAATAAAATTTTACTCGTCTGGATCGGGAACATCCATCAGACTACTTTTGATTCATTATTATTCATTGGATACCAATTTTCATGGATTTCATCATAACCTGGGAACCACAAATTTCATTGTGGAATGAATTACAAATGTTATATAGAAATGTATGCAGGCTTTGGCAAAACCACGAAATCAAATATCCAGCAAAATGAAAATTTTCCTAAATCCATGAAAATTGGTATCCATGAAAATTAATGAATCCATAGTAATGTATTTGTGTGTGTTAAAAGCAAATGTGACATGGGACTTCATACATGTACCTCTAATGTAAAACTGAGATATGTCGCCTCATAATGATTATTATCCTTACTTGTGGGTTGGATATTTTTCTTTCAATGAGTTAATTATCTGTTTCTCTACGGCCTGATCTGTTTCTGTCACTAGGTCAGCGTAATTACTTTTGGTCTGTAAGGATTTCTCTTTGTAAAAGGCCTCTCTAACTACCTGGAATATAAATTTTGGGTAATTTCTGACAACGAATGTCCGATCATTGAGTCATACCCATTTATTATCAATCTTAATGTTTAAAATACAACAAGCCTTGTCCAACTAAATAATGAGATATACATGTATACTGATATGAATATCAATCCAAACAGGTCATGTCAATAGCCAATGACCCTTAATACCAGAATTCAAATGACAGTTTAATGACTAACTTTACTGGTAATATTCATTTAAACATTTAGCATGGGTTTTTTACATGTAGGTGTTTTTTTTAGTATACTTTGGTTTTTTTTTGTAGTTTTTTGTCTTTCTATTTTTATCTTATTTTATTTTTCTAATACCTTATACCATTTTTCTTCAAGTAACATTCATTTCATTTTTCTGTTTTTCCCTATTTGTCAAAGGGGGTAGCCTATTCTTTCTATTCAACTACATACATATATATAACTTTAAAGACTGTTTAAGTGTGTTCAATTGGAATATTTTGCCTGAGAAAAGATAAATAACAATGCAGCGTATATTGTAAGACCAAAATGTATCATTTCAACACAACAATCACCTTAAATTGTAAACATATTGGAGAATATAATATTCATTTGTGCATTTGGGTCAGGTTGAAGACTATGCTATCACTTCAACATCATTCCAACACACTGAAAATTTGCAAAACAAAAAATTAACTTATAAAAAAATTCAGTACCTGTAGGAAATTTTTGTAATTTATTTTTACATGTACCTTATAAATAAGTTTTTAAATTCATTATTGGTTTTTAATCCAAATAAAAAAATGTGAATATAAAATATCAATGACATTGCTTAAGTTCATAATTACCTCCCCTGCCTCCTTGGCTACTCCTGTAGCTGTCTTTAAATAATCTTGAAGTTCAGCAGTAGACATATTCTACAATAAAAAAATATACAAATTTTTTTAAGTCAGTTGTATTGCATATTAACATGATTAATAATGTATCTCCACACAATTTTTGCTTCTTGGCATCATTGTATCTCACTTCTATATGTCTGAAACTAGTTTTTAAATTACAATACTGAATACAAATTATTTTCCTTGTTGGAAGTTTACTAGTACATATGGAGCTCCATAAATGAAAGATGAACCATGGAGGAAAGTTCATCCAGTAAAACAATACTGAGTGTTGCAATCAAAACTAAACATGCTAAACTGATATGTTCATTTATCCATTTTTTTTAAAAGGCTAGTGCAACCTTGGACACATGTTGGATAGTACTATAAATAAATACACAAGGTTAGGGTGAAGGTTGGCTCATAAAAACATTTAAACCCACTGCATTTGTTTGCACCTGTCCAGTAAAGAACCTGATGTTCAGTGGTTGTTGTTTGTTGATGTGGTTCATAAGTGTTTTTCTTGTTTCTCATTTTATATGCATGTAGATTTGACTATCGGTTTTCCTGTTTGAAGGGTTTAATTTTTTTTACACAAGTCATTTTTGGGGTCCCTCACCGCTTGCTGTTCTGTGTGAGCCAAGTCTCCATGTTGAAGGTTGTACTTTGACCTATAAAGGTTAACTTTTACAAATTGTGACTCGGATGGAGAGTTGTCACTTTCTGACTCCCAATACTATACCTGTCTGAAAAGCAATATCAACTCCTGATTTATATCGACAGGAAAACGTCATCAGTATAGCACATGCTGATTTATCCGTATTAAGGATGATTTACTCATATCATTTAATAAATTTATATTTATGTAGTACAGCTTAGATGCATGATTTTTTTTATTAGTTGTTAGTGGCTTTGAACTAGCTGTCAGATAGCTGCAAGTACTCTGTTCCTAGTGTCTTTTTGTTGTCGGGATGTACAAGTACCCGGCCACGTCCACTTGTATGTTTGTCCATCTGATGAGTTAAGCCTTTTTCAACTGATTTTTATAGTTCGTTTTTATGTTGTACTGTTATACCACTGTCCCAGGTTAGGGGGAGGGATGGGATCCCGCTAACATGTTTAACCCCGCCACATTATTTGTGTACGTGCCTGTCCCAAGTCAGGAGCCTGTATTTTAGTGGTTGTCATTTGTTTATGTGTTACATATTTGTTTTTCGTTCATTTTTTATATATAAATAAGGCCGTTAGTTTTCTCGTCTGAATTGTTTTACATTGTCATATCGGGCCTTTTATAGCTGACTATGCGGTACATGGGATTTGCTCATTGTTGAAGGCTGTACGGTGACATATAGGTGTTAATTTCTGTGTCACTTTGTTCTCGTGTGGACACTTGTCTCATTGGCAATCATACCACATCTTCTTTTTTTATATTAATTGATAATTTATTTTTATAAATAGTATTTGTATATATTTGTTCATGTACTGACTTATTGACTGACTCTGACTGTGGTCTGTTATGTTGCTTTTAAAGCACCACCACTAGGCACATATTCAAAACAACTGCTAGTTTCAAGTTTAGTTACATTTATTTGATAACAGCACACAATACAAATGTAACATAGTCAAGTTCTGATCAGAATTCGGTGTCAATTTCTTTATAATTGAAAAGGCTCTCCCACAGTAGGAATTGATATTTGATTGAATTAGCTTCATCAAGATTTGTAAGAATGTCATAATGTATTGGGTTTTTTTTTGGCAATGTAAAATGTCATCTATTATCTCTGCCATTGCTCCCATTGCTATTGCCTGGTTAAAACTGGGTAGTTCATCAGAAGAAAGCTGGTACTATGAGAGCTGATCCAACAGTTCTGTGATATTTTTATCCCCATGGCCTGTAGATTTCTGTTGCCGTGTTGGCTAGATTTGAAACTGAAATTGAAAAAGAAAAATGTTTTATCAATTTGATTTCCATTAGATAAACATGTTAAATGCTTATTCAAATAGCTACATTGTATTTCTCCTCTCACATGTATTGTTTTTGTCATTGCAACATAGAATGCACAAATTATGCGTTACTTGTCACTCGATATTTAAACTCGAACTCCAAAATATAATTTATAAATCTTGAATCTTGCCGTACACATCGTTTTGGCTTAACAATCGGCACTTTAGACGACGGTACAGGCCCTGAAAGTGACCTCTTTCTGTGCACATTTCCCCTTTAAAGTGAATTTGAAAGAAATTCACAAAATCGTTAAAACTAATCACAAACTGCTTACCTTTTACTGTTTGTCCATATAGAAAAATAAACGGCAGCCAAACAATTACTTCGAATTTTTCGGTATTTATCGCCGAATAAGGAAAAAACCCGAGAATAGCGATATCACTAACGACCAAAAAATGAAAAGAACGAAAAAGCGTGTAATTGCGTGTAAAGTGGTGAAAAGCGTGTACACGCCATGTGACAAAATCCTCGCGTGTAAACCGTTGAAAAAGCGTGTATTACACGCGAATATCATGTCACTTGACATGTATGCTCTGACAGAGTATACAGCATGTAGTCAGTATGATGGTTCACATAGGTATTTACATCCTGGGTTTTCTATTTCTTTATTCCGATTGGTTACTCTATGAACACCTTTGATCTTCAGACACTCATTTCAAATTATAGGGCTCTTCACGGTTAGTTCGGCCATATTCATATATTGGATAGGGGGCAGATTTTTTAGAAAGAGGTGGGAATAGTATGAAAGTATGGGAAATCCTATGTGGGCTTCCAAGCATCTGCTCTGTTTTAATGATGTTTTCCCGTATTTTTCACACTATTTTAACCTCTATTATGAAAATCTGCCCCCTATCCAATATGGCCAAACTAACCGTGAAGAGCCCTATTCTTCACAGAGATGTAGAACCCTACTAGGAGTTATAAATTTATGCTCAACTTGATAAGTCTAAATTTATAAATGAGGGTCTAAACGGTAACGGTAATTTTTAGTGCATGACGATAAAAATTACACTTTCTCAAAGACGATCAAGAAATAAACTGATTTTGAGTACTCACAATACACCTTATCGCTAATCCCGGCTGACCCGGCCACTTGAACTTTTGACGTCAACAGCAATCACTTTTCCATTGGGGCGTCAGATATTTTGTTTTATGACGTCAACATTTTACGGGAACCTGTGTGATATCCAGCAATGGCGGACAAATAGTGATAAGGTGTATAATAATTTGAAACCTCTAACGAATCACAATTTTGGCGAGACACAGTGAAATTTTTAACAAATTTAACGCTAACAGTAGACGAAATGAAAATTTATCGTCTGACGGAAGGGCATTCTTACATTCATATAAATTTATAAATTTTTTGTGCTATTTAACTTTCTTGTTGGATATTTCGCTGTTTGTTTATTCATTTATTTTTTGTCCATTTTTTTTGTTTTTTTATGGGGTGAGGGATCACAGCCTTTAACTAAACCAAACAATACTTTTAACCAGTTAACAACCACTCGACTGACTAGATAAAGATCAATAAACAACGTTTTTCTGACTTACCGGTGTGTGTGTTACCGAGTGTTCTCCCTTGGTAAATAAGACCCATGTAAATGATAATACTGTATTCTGGTTTTAAGAATAACAAAAGTCTTTAAAATATATGTAGTTATTTTTTTGTTTTTCAATATATCCCTATATTCCTATCATTTGAGAATATTCATCGATGAAAGACATGAAAATTATTTCAAAGATATCATTTGTTTTTGCATGTAGCGTGTTTCCGGTTATGAGATGTAAACATCGAAAAAGATTGTACTTTTTATCAGCTTGTATTAGACTATACTTTGTCATATTGTGGCTTTAAGACTCATATCCTGTAAAAATATTTAAAGGTAATGGAAATACATATTTACAGACATCGCAAATTTTAGATTTCGTAAAAATATCAAGTAATTTGTGTTACAGACCATTCATCATGTCATGAGACTTAGAAAATTATGGAAGAGTCTGATTATTGATTAAAAAAAAGTGTATGAAGAGGAAGGCATATCTTTTAAACACATATTAAAGTGTTAAAGATCCTTTACTCATGTTTTGTAATGTAGTGTAACGTGTACACAGGGTAAGCGTGTCTATTTCTATTTAAAATGTGTTCGTTACCAGTTTGATACTGGATCCAAAACTGTTCTATTTACAAAATATATAACAAACAATCTTTATTTATAAATTAACGTCAATGAACCAAAATATGTACAACTGCTCTTTGCAATCTTTAATAAACTATCTATAAATATTCTACTCAAAATATATACACTGGTACAAATTTGTACTCTCTTACAAATTTGACCTGGGTCAGGAACAAACTTGTCCTCCTGGTACAATAATGTACCCTACAAGTTTCCACACTTGTCTTTGTTCCGTTGGTACAATTATGTACTTTACAAGGTGGTCACACAGACTCACACTTGGCCTATACGGTACAATACGGTTCAGCTTGTAAACATACAAGTCCGTATTTCTAACAGGAACCAACCTGTTCTTTATTACACTTAGTAATATTATCTAATAAATCTAATATAAACGAGACTACGATCTCGAATACCAACGTACCGTACCTTGGTCTTATGTCTACGAAGACTTAAGACAATCGACCCTGAGCAACAAATGGAAGTTTTAACGACCTTGACTGGCTATACAGCCCTTGCACGGTCGGTCGACCCTGAGCTAGGAATCTCTCCTGCTTATATACCCCAATGGTAGTCGTACCATTATTATAGGAGGGGTGTTCTTCCAAAGTGTCTCATTACTCGTATTGACAGTTTCCTTTGGAACACCCCTTCACGTTTGACCTGACCCAAAGTTTACCTGCGAAACATCTTACTCTTTTCTATGTTTTATTAAGGTATATATACAATGCATAAAATAATGCTTCTACCGAACTGTAACCAATGTAAACAATTTAACCTAAGATACAAAATCATCACAGTAGCTAACTGACAGTGATGGAATTATAGTTAACCGTACCAATGTAAACTCGTACCAACGTCAACTCGTACCACTAAAAAATAACTCGTACCAATGTAAACTCGTACCACTGCTAACTTGTACCAACTTATTTAAATGCATTTGATTGGTGTTTAATTATGAATGTATACAGTTATTTTTCTCAATACCTCTTAAGTCTGTAAAATGTATATAATTTGAAAGTAAAATGACAAATCTGTAGCTAATGTTCCATGTGTATTAGATATAGACAATACCTTGGCAGATTTGATTTGTTGTCTTCCTTGAATCATTCTTTTTTAAACTTATACTGATAACCATTGGATTTAATTTTTAATCATTCCAAATCAGTTACATTGAATAGATTTGGGTACTTTTCTTTTTTTTCAGGGGTCGTGAATAGAGTCACAGGGTCAGTGTTGATTTTAGTCTTTTTTCATATTTACTTGTACAGTCGATTTCACTTAATTGCATACCGCTTAATAGCATAATTCGGTTAATTGCATAGTTTTGTCCTGCACAAAACCATTTCCCATTCATCTAATGTTAAATTGTCCGGTTATATGCATAGCTCTACAAGTGGCCTTTCGGTTTATTGCATAGAAAATTATTGCCGTCTAGATTTGCTTAGTTAAAACTGACGAGATTTTTGACCGGAAACGGTCATTTGGTAAGTATATTTTTCTTGAATGCATCCTTATTTTCGTTATTATTTCATATTTACTTTTGTGTTATTGAAATAAAGTTTTAAAACAGTTTATATTATGGAATTTGATTTTAAAATAAACCTCGATGTCTACACAGGTAAAGTTTCCCATGTTCTATTTTAAGCCTCGAGGTCATAAAAAAGTCAAACAGATAATTGTTGTAAAAACACTGACCATTCTACTTCAAAGGGTGTTAATAATTGATTGGATTTAAACAATTGTCCATAGATTACATTTGGGGTTAATTTTTAAAACAAAAACTCCTGCTAATTATCGATCATAACCAATGTGAACTCTATTGGGCTTGGGGTGATCTGTATTTATGTTAATATTATAGGGCATTTACATATGGTTAAAGAATTTTATACATCAATCATTTGTTTTTAATATTTTATGAAAAGAGCATTTACTTTTAATTATTATATTTTCTCACTGTCAACACTTGTGTCCAGCAATTAACCCGTACAGGGCCCCACCATTACTGCTTTGCATATGGACCATAATTTGCTATTGGGCTCGTTTCCTATAACGATAGAAAAGTGATAAAAATGTGTATTTCTGTAAGAAAAGTTGTAACTACATCTAAAGATGCCTTTATTTTTATCAACATACAAGTGTATGCTACTCTTCCCTAGAAAAAAAATTGAAATTAACAAATTTCAAAGATTATACGACCGTATTTTTGTGTCGTTTCTCGCTTTACTTTTCGCTTCCGAAGTGCATAACGCTGACTGATTTATAGATAATCGTCACCGGCAAATTCATAACTTTTGCTTTCAAATAATAAAGAACATCGACCAATAAGAATAGTCAAAAGAAAATGCAGAGAACTATAAGTATTTCTGTAGCAGGTGTAAGAACACTGGCGTTACTTTCGTTTCCGATTTCGTAACGCAAATTTTAGATGATGTAATCTGCTTTGTTGTAACAGAATTCTTTATATCAATATGCAAATATGAACTCTCGCGAGATGTTCAAACAGGTAAATCAGAGATGATTTACATTCTAGTATTGTTCTTCGTAATAATTAAGTTAGAAAATGACGTTATCGTTATGAGTTACATTTCACACGAAACAGAAGTCCAGTTATTTCCTTTTTTTTATTAAAATTGTTTTTGTCGTTAAGTTCTAATCATTTCCGGTCATACGTGAAACATGTGACTAACATGTGATCACGCCCTTATGGTCGGATATACGAAATACTAGGTCTAAACATTGTTTTTGTTTCCAACGGGATGTTAGCAAACATAATCTTTAGACTTGTTTCGTCTTGTTACAAAAAGGAAAATACAATTTTCAAAGAGATTGCGCCGGGTGTCTATTATTTTTCCTATATGCATAATGTTACATACGATCTTGTGTGAAAATAAATGCCCAATGACTTGACAAAATCGATTTCAGATTTGACGATGTTATAACACACTTCGTTTCCGCATAACGATGTAAAGGGTCCTTGGAAAATTCAATTGAAATTACGTCTCTTATCATTGTGCCGATGCTCGTTGGATTGATTTTGCTTCAGCAGTAAATATTACTGGATATTTTAGGTGAATTAAGATAATTTAATAAAAAATACATGTTAATATATCGTTACACTTAGAATGTACAAATTTGGTATCTTTGTCACAATTTTTAATTATTTTTTTTTTATTCATGTTCTGCAAACACTTTTCAGAAATGCAATAAACTTGTCAAAGGAGAAGTAAACTTTTACCATGCATGACTTGAAAGGAAGTACTTTATTGATTTTAGCCCACTAAAGTAGGTTAAAATGTGGAAACCATGTAGATGGTGTACAGGTCACAAATATCACATGGTGCCTATTTTAAAGATTTTAATTCCAAGTTCAAAGTTTTTTTCTTTACTGGATTTAAAGAATTTTACATTGCCAATGATTTGGAATAAATTGTATATAACTGGAATTTCAAAACCAAATATAAATACATTTTTTTTGCTAAAACATCAAGATACAACGATTATGGTATCCTGTATCAATGAAGAAAATATGGAAATTTCTGAATAAATTGTACTAATTGTTTTCAAAACAAGCACATATTTAGGAGTTTTATAATACTGTTACATTTAAGATGGATTTTAAGAAAAAGTATACTGTTCAGATTATTTTAAGCAGATTTTGCAATAAAATAAAACTAAAAAAATGCTTTCGGTTTCTTATGGTTTCCTGTCGCATTTAAAAAAAACTTTAATCTAACATCGAAAATAGATTTTAAATATAAACATGAAGCAAGTAACACTAGTAATGGTGTTCATTTATGTCTTTTGAAATATGTTGTGCAAAATAAAGAATATAAAGATTGGTTTCCTGTTTGGTTTCCTGTCACGTAAATGGTGAATCAAAATGTATTAATTTTTTCTTGAAAAACTCAATTGTTCCATTAATACTATTCTAACACCAACACAACCCACAGAACAAAAGTTAAAGTTTTAGAACTTATAAAAAAGGATACAAAAGAAACCAAAGACCGAATACCAAATTATGGTCCATATACGAAACTAACAAGGTGTTACTCTAGTGCCCAACTGCATATCAAAAGCAATTCATTACACATCTATTGTTAAAAAAATTATAAACTGTGAAGTATTGTTTAAAAGTTTATTTTAATCAAAGCCTAACAATGTACATTGTGCATATGGGTCATAGAAACAAATCTATTTTTAGAACAGTTTATTTTCGTATCCCAGGTAAAGGAAAGTCTGAATGCAAATAAACTAAAACTAAATGTGTTTATAATCTTTATTTAAAGAAACAAAATAAAATAACACATATGACACTAGAGTAGACATAAAATTTTTATTAGAATAAATCAACATTCAGTATATTGTATGTGGATTACAGACGTTCATCTTTCTTCAGGGATTTCTTTTACCTGATCTGTTCCATCGATGTTATTTGACTCTGTCATTTGGCATTTCAGATATAAGCATACTCCGCTTTATTGCATAATTTTGTCTGACAAATAGGCTATGCAAATAACCGGAATCTACTGTATATAGATATAGGAAGATGTGGTATGAGTGCCAATGAGACTTCTCTCCATCCAAGTCACAATTAAACCATAGGTCTGTTTTGATCATGACAATTTTAGCCAATAGTTATCACATATGAAATTTGTGAAAATATGGGAATCATTATCAATGTTATTAATATGGATTTATATTCATAATATTATGACAGCCAGTTTCTTATATTTATTAAAACCAATTATTTCTTGTAGATGGATTTGTTTCATGACAAATCAGCCAGTGAATCAGATGGTGACACAACAGATTCAGAAGAAAGTGTTTACTCAGGACTGGAAGAAGAACCAGACACATCAGATGACGAGGTAAAGATATCTAACTTTATATATATTGAATGTCATATCTCTTCTACATCTTTACAGTATCGAGTAACTATCTCTAAGTCTTCTACATGTTTAGAGTATTGAAGAATTGAATGTCATACCTCTTAGTCTTCCATATGTTTACCATGTTTACAGTTTTAGAGTATTGAAGAATTGATTGTCATACCTCTTCTACATGTTTACAGTATCGAGGAATTATCTCTTCTACGTGTTTAGGGTATTAAAGAATTGAAATTCATATCTCTTTAATTTGTTAAAAGTATCAAAGAATTGAATGTTTCAGACTATAGGATATAGTTTTATCAACATGAATCATTGACAAAAGGACATTTTAAATGAGCCAGGCATTGTACACCTCTATATTGGGCTAGAGAGGACAATGCATCAGTTAAGGTTCTAGGTCATAAAAAGTTTAGGCATGCATTTTCATTAATGTCAAATAACAGTTTAAGATATTTGTCAAACATGTATACAGAACATGCATAATATTGTTAAATTCTTACTCAAAACAACTACAAAACCACATATCAAATATTATTGACCTGTCGTGTATTGTGATTGAGGAAAAACTTCAAACAGATATTGAAAATGGTAATTTTTGAAATCTCAAGAAGAGATTTTATATGAATTTATAGGGTTAAATATACTTACCATGAAATTACATTTATATTATATAGAATATGTTTGCTTTCACAACATGTTCTCATCGCAATTAACTAGGTGATTAAAAATTACATCCATGAGATGTACTCACCTATGTCATAGTTCACCTGTGTAACATACACTAGCTTTAGTTTTAATTTGTCGTTTAATTGATTAATTTCAATTAAGTGAACAAAAAACTGAATTTATTCCAGGGGTGGTGGTGGATTGTGGTAAGTATATTTAACCCTATAAATTCATATAAAATCTCTTCTTGAGATTTCAAAAATTACCATTTTATATGAATTTGGTTAAATATACTTACCATGAAATTACATTTATATTATATAGAATATTTACTGATTAACAAGCAGTATTGCATTTGGTGGAGGATAAATTCTCTCATACATATACAATTTCAACATATAAAAAATTATGTCAATTCTTTTAAAAAGTAACTCCATTAAATTTTGTAAATACAGATATTAGTTAAAAACCGAAATTACTGGATTTATTATACAATGAAGCTATGCTGCATAACTATATGTATCAATGGCAAACTTTGCAGATTGTATAAATACAAGTATGCAAAATTAATAGACTTCATGTAGAGTTGTCTCATTGGCACTCATATGTATATATACCCCATCTTTCTATATCTGATGAATAAATAATCTGCAGGTCAGTATAGAAATAATTATATTAAAGCTCCTTCATTATGAGCTAAATGTGTTGTAATATTTATGCAACAGTAAATAAGCATTTATTTCTGAAAAGGTTGTTCTTGTTGCTTGTACAAATCGACAAGAACTAATCCAACCTTAATTTCATTTACTTTCAACTTTGAAACTTAAGTTTATTTGGAAACATTATTACCTTTCTTTAACTTTCCATTGTTTTCTCTATATTAATGTAATAACAGATAATATATGATTGCTGTCGTCTTTTGATAACCTGATCAATATCACATCTTTCGAAATAAATTCTTTTCTACTTAATTAAAGAATTATAATCAATTAAAATATACTTTGTAAATAAGTGTCCTTCATACAAACAAAGTTTAATAAAGACTCAAACCAAAGTTGTTTCATGATTATGCTAAATCTGGATTAATCTTTAAACTTTTTTAAAGTTATAGTCTTCCTGAGAATTTGCTTCTCTGCTAGATATACTACTCCTTTTAATATTTTATAGATTTAGAATAAAATATTTTTATCAAGAGAAGTCTTGTACTATTATAGAATGACAATTTTCTAAACTGACTAAATTTTAAAATCTGATAAAATTTCTATGAGTGGTAGAACTTTTGAATACAATGTCTACCAGTTCAACCATGAACAATATTTTTGTTTCGTATTGGACTACTCAAGTGTAAAAATACAGAAAATGGACAAATCAGTGGAAAAGTTTAAGTATACATGTTTTCCAATGATATACTGCTTCCACAGAGCATTTGGATGTTGAGCTGAATTAAAGCCATGATTGTTGTCCTTATAATCCAAAAAGAATGCTAACAGATGATTTTCTCCAGCTATGAAAAATCTGTCTAAAAAAAAAAATGTTTTGATATTTCTAATTAACATTTCACAATGGTTAACTGTCTAGAATTAAAACAATTATAAATTATATCTTGCCATGTACAGTTCCAAATTTAAAGAAACAAAATTTGACATAATGAACAACTCTTGTACTGTTGCTCTTGACAATTGTTTTTATTTGTTTCAGAAATACTAACATGCAACTTGTCAAATATAGTTCTATAATTGTATTTAAAGAAAAACACTTGTTTGGCAATATGGAAAACACTTGTACTAACTTGCAGACTTCAGTGTTCTTAGTTATTTCAGAAATGTTTTCACCATCAAAAATGTTCATTTTATTTCTGTCTTGGTTCACCTCATCTGAATCCTATACATTCTGATATGATTCAATATATATCAACCAAAAAGCTTTTGGTAGTATTTTGTGACTTCAACCCAGTCATTTGGTTAACTAAAAGTCACTCAAAAGAATTTTGCATTTGTCTACAGATTTGACAAAAACAAAATTAATGTGATTTAAATAATCACATCTTTCAAAACAGTATTGAATCAAAATTCAAAGTAATTGTTTAAAATAAACACATTTCAATTTTGTGTAGCATATTCTTGCATAAGATACTAACTCTATGCTATATATTTATATTATTCTGCAAAGTTCTGCAGAAAACGGACTTAGAAATATTGTTTGATAATTGGCTGGTGATATGAAAATTGAATAGTGAATACCATCAATTCCGAGATTAAAATCACCTTCCCGCATGTAAATAAGACACAACTTGACTTTGACCAGACTAGACTTATTTTTTTTTTATTTTTTTTTTTTTAACTTAATGCTTATAATAAGCAAAAATAAAAATAAACAGTGACATTTTAAATTTAGGTATTAAGAAAATGTCTCGCATTTGATTTGATATAATCATGGAATTATCATATTATATTTTACTTCCATGTACTATAAGACTATTGAATGTTATTTGCTAACTATTAATCAGTCTTTTAAATAAAATGCTTTTCCTGCATTGTGCTGTTAGATTAACTGCTTCTACACTGGTGCTAAAATTTTATTTATTTATTTTTACCAATATTTTACTAATTTTTACAAAATCTAAATTAATGATAATCTTGTTTCTATAAATCAGCATATTTGAGTCTTCTTGTCATAAGTAAACTAACCATGAAAATTAAATATTAGTAAAAAGAGTTGTCACAAGCTATCAACTGTATTTAGAACAGTTCTTACTGACTCCACGTCTGTTAGAGAATTGGAGAATTATTTAAAAGAAGTATGTATTGGTATGCTTAAACTGCAATCACATTTGTATTGTACTAGATAACAATGTATTATTTTAGTGTGTTTAATATCTGTCTTGACTATTTCCAGACACATTTTCAATATATTATCAATATGAGCAAATATGTCAATTGACTGAACTGTTGGTTCATCACAAAAAACAATGTGTAACCAAAAATTAGCTATGCTTGTGTTGTTTTAAACTATAATAAAAGTAGACATAATGTTCCCTGGATGGAAGGATGTCTACAAAAGTCAGATAGACCTGGACTAAAATTCACTAGTCTGATTGTAATTTATTTTATTTGCAACAATCATCTACGTGAAATCGTCTATGCTCCATAAATATCAATGTGCAATCAATAAATAGTTATGATTAAATTTTATGCAAGATATCAAATCTGTATTTTAGTAGAAAGAATGCAACTTACAGATCCCAAATCATGCATGTTGTTCTAGTTCCTATGTTTCCTGTATGAAACACGTCAACATTAATCAAATAGACTTGGGCAAAATCCCTATTCTATTTTAATTCTATAGTGACCATTGAGCACGTTTTATTTTCAGTAAATATGGTTTATGTTCCCTGAATGGAAGGTTAACCAAATAAACATCATCAGTTGTGGGCAAAATCCCTATTCTGATTGTGATGTATTTATCAACTGTTAAAACAGTATCCCTGTTGGTCTACGCTCCCTGTATGGAACGTTATCCAAATAAAACAATCAGAAATGGGCAGATTCCCTTTTCTGATTGAAATTTATTGAACCAGAGGTTCTAGTCACAATAGTGGTATACGCTCCCATACGGACGTTATCCACATTAAAATAATCAGATGTGGTCAAAATACCTATTCTGATTTAATAGTGATGTGTTTACAGTCACGTGCACAGACTGCACATTGTAAACAATCGACTGAACCAACTGAGGTTCTAGTGACAATAGTGGTATACGCTCCCATACGGACGTTTTCCACATTAAAATAATCAGATCTGGTCAAAATACCTATTCTGATTTTAATATAGTGATGTGTTTACACAGTCTCGTGTACAGACTGCAAATTGTAAACAATCGACTTTATCCAAACTTTCCACTCGACCCGTTTCGTAGCATTGCTCTAATGCAGTGAAAAACCCGCCAGCGTGAATAAATAAATAAATAAATAAACATCCGTTTATATATATATCTTTTTTTAAAACGTAGCACTCACGTAACATGTCCGATTTTGACAGCTAAATTCTGCCTTTCCTCGGACCCGATTTAATGTTTGAAAATGGCGGCTAAACAAAGGTCATTTTCTAGGTCGTCGTATTTCCAGACTCGTAAGCTGTAAAAATTGACGAAAACGTACATATCAGAAACTTGACAGAATCGCTGTATTCTGATTCACATTAAAATAATCGTATACCGATATTCCGAAAACATATAATGTCTTTTATAAAACATAAGGATTTTCAACAGTAAACTGTTAAAAATCCTTGTCGACGAGAAACATGCGTTCTCTTGAACGCAAAAATTAAAACTAAAGCTAGTGTATGTTACACAGGTGAACTATGACATAGGTGAGTACATCTCATGGATGTAATTTTTAATCACCTAGTTAATTGCGATGAGAACATGTTGTGAAAGCAAACATATTCTATATAATATAAATGTAATTTCATGGTAAGTATATTTAACCAAATTCATATAAAATCAAGTTACCATCAGTATGGTCTGACCACAATAATTGGCTTACGAGCTCTCATTAAAAAAAATACCTACATACGCAAACAAATTATGTTCAGGTATGCAGGTTATAAATAAATGCCATCAAATAATAATACAGGTTCATAAAGAATGAAAGACACAACAAAAATCAATGTTTCACAAACATGAAAAATATGTTTTTCTCAATTTTATTTACAATGGTTGAAATGTAAAATTGCTGATATAGATTTGTAACTTAATAAATAATTTTTCAATAGGAAGTAAAGAACGATGACAAATCAGACAGTGAGAATGGGGATAATAGTGAAAGTGACGATGACGAAAGCGACAAAGAAAATGTTATTGACAATGATACAGAAGACAAAGATGTGAACGAAGAAGATACAAACACTGTTAACGTGGCAGCTAAAAATAAATATAATGATAAAAATAATACACGAACAACATCTCAAACAGTGGAAGATGAATACTATCATGATTCTTCTGATGAAGAGGTACAAGTTTTGATTAGTGGAAAGTATTTTAAGTATTAATGTTATCATCTTATTTGATTGGTTAAATGATTTCTTGTACATCATTAGTATATAAATAATTGATTGTTTAATGGAAAGTATTCTTATTTCTACTTATTTATCAATATTTACGATAACAAAACACAATAGGTGATCATGCAGTTGAATATTCTCATAGATAAATGAAGATGTTGTTTATACCCAAAGGAGACAGCAACCCTGCTACTCAGTGATCCAAGATATATTGAGGAAAACATGTAATCTTCACAATACAGGTGTCTACACCATATGTCAACATGTAAATTGTACAATAAAGTTCATAATAATTTAAACCAAAAAAATTTGTGCTTTGTTGATAAACAAATAAGTTAGAGTTTAGAAAAAAAAAACTTACTTTTGCTGTATATTTCAGGATATCCGTAACACCGTGGGTAACATTCCAATGGAATGGTATAGGGACTATCCACATATAGGTTATGATGTAGAGGGAAGAAAGTTAATCAAACCTAAGAAAGGAGATGAACTGGATGAGTTTCTACAAGAGAATGGATAATCCAGATTATTGGTTTGTATTAACATGTTCATTAAAAGTAGATTGATGTGTATGGTGTTTTCTCATTCAATGTAGAAGAGATCTAGAGAGATTGGAATGTACCTTTTTCTCTAAAATTTATATGTTTTCTTCAGTATGAATTTAAAAGCTGAAGGTGACAAATATTGATGTTTATCTTTATAAAAAAAAAAAAAAAAGTTATATCAAGCTTTTTCTATATTTCTCTAAAGGAATAGAGAAAAAAATAGATTAACACTGGGCCTGCATTTAATGTGAACAGCGAGGTTGACAACCATAAAGGGGAGATAACTTAATATGAACGCTCAAATAAGTTCTGTAGGGAATTACATGTATATGATGTTTAGTTTTGATAACAAATGCCATGCATTGAAATGTTTTCAGCAGATGTAAACTTTTGCTTATAGTTATAGTTATAGTAAACTTGTACACATCAAATATTTAGAATATGTTGATAAAACTAATATATAATCCAATATAATTTTAACCCTAGGAGAACAGTGACAAACAAAATGACGGGACAAAATGTATTACTGACCAAGGAAGATGTCAGTCTGATAGAAGGTCTCATGTTACAGAGGACACCTGGAGGAGCAAAGGAAACATATGAGGTATAAATGTCTAGAGAAAGAAGGCCACCTGATTTCAGAGTTTGTGATGTATTTAAATTATTTTAAATTGTTGAAAAACAAGGGGGAAAACACAAACTTACAAGCAAAAGAATGAAAATGAAAACAAAATCCCAACCTTACATACAAATAGATTGATTGTATCTAGTTTGAATGGTTGTAATCATTTATTTCTAAACATTTTTTTTTTCTCTCATTGGTCAATACGTTTACCTTGTTTGATTGACAACTGAAATATACTTTTTCTTTTTTAGCCATGGATTGACTTCTTTACACATGAGACAATGATACATCCTGTTACCAACAGACCAGCTGACAAAAGAAGTTTTATTCCATCGAAGTGGGAAAAATTAAAGGTAACTATAAACTTACAGTAAACAATAGGTGCGTCATGCATGATCATCATGTTAGATCTTCAAGATTCATGTGGAATTTTCAACATTTTATATTTTGTGTGATTCTAGTTTCAAGAGTTTCCTTCCAATCTTTCAAAACCTTAGATTATGAAACAACTCTTACTTTTAATTAAAGTATTATTGAAAGCATTTAATAGATGTTTACCAGTTATATCATACCTACATACCATGTATGTCATACATATATATTTTAGCAGTAATCACTTTCATTATTCATGTTTTTCTGATTACTGTGGATTCATTACTATTCTAAGGGTACAAATCAAGGAACCCACATTTTCTATGCAGACTTTGGCAAATCAACAATTACAATAAATCAAATATCCATGAAATGCTTATTTTCCTCATTTCACAAAAATGGTATCCATGAAAATGAATGATATTAGAATCCACAGAAGATAGTGTCAGTCAGATTTAGATTAATATCTTGCCTTGCCATGAAAAAAATTAATTAATGTACAACGATATACCATGTAGTGGCTCTATTTTTATACCCCCGCTTTAAAAAAAGGGGGGTATACTGTTTTACCTCTGTCTGTCCTTCCGTCAGTCCGTCAGTCAATCCGTCCGTCCCATGAATATTTTTCGTCGCATTTTTCTCAGGAACTACAATACAAGGATTTCTGAAATTTGGTTTCAGGGTTAATCTAAGTCAGCTATATACCGTGTGATGCGTTTTCAGATTGATCACTCGACAACTTCCTGTTTACCGAACACTTGCATATTTTTACACTATAAATATTATCCACTTGCGGGGGGGTATCATCAGTGAGCAGTAGCTCGCAGTTTCACTTGTTAGAAACTGTATTACAAGGAAGGCAGAACATGAATTACAGTGGTTTATTGTAATGTTCAGAATGCCATGCTAATACATTTGTACTTTCAATTAAAATAATGGTTAGAACAGACTTAATAAGATGTATGTATATTTATAGGTTGGTCAGATGGTACATGCTATAAAGATGGGATGGATGAAAAGAAGCACAGAGAAAAAGGAGAAAGAAGACGATGAGCCCAAATACCATATGTTGTGGAAAGATGATGAGGAGGTAGGAGTTATCTCCTCTTTAGTTCTTACTTCATCATTTATTGAGGCAGTTTTAAAAAAAGTATTAAAAAGAAAATAGAAAATTTCCAAACGTTTTGGGCTCACCTTGGGAAGAATGTTAAAGTGAGGCATGGGTGTTAAATATTTTGATATCTCAGCTTATTATTTAAGATTGCTTTTTCAAGTAAATTTTTGTATCCTGATTTTTTACACATTTTCATGATTTATGTTTTAAACATAGTAAAAGCTGGGAAGAAGTATTTATGATGGGCCATTGATATATGTAAGGCAAACCATCACATCAATATTTATGATATATCCATATTATTGATCATTGGGGGGGGGGGGGGGATAATTGATGTTACCTCAGACATGATGAATTTGTCATGTTTGGATAAATTACACTTTTGTTAAATATTCATAAATTTTAATTAGCATATTTACATTACATTTTTAGAATGAGGCCACGAGGAGATATCGAGCGAATATTCCAGCACCTAAAGCTACACTTCCAGGTCATGTGGAATCTTATAATCCACCTCCAGAATACTTATTTACCAAGGAGGAGGTCAGTATAATCTTCTAAAGTGTCAATTTAAGACTAGAGAATGGTAACAAACCATTACAACAAAAAACTAAAGATAGAGAATGTTAACAAATCATTACAACAAAAAACTAAAGATTGAGAATAATAACAAAACATTACAACAAAAAACAAAAGATAGAGAATGGTAACAAATCATTACAACAAAAAACAAAAGATTGAGAATGGTAACAAATCATTACAACAAATAACTAAAGATTGAGAATAGTAACAAAACATTACAACAAAAAACAAAAGATAGAGAATGGTAACAAATCATTACAACAAAAAACTAAAGAAAGAGAATGGTAACAAATCATTACAACAAAAAACTAAAGATTGAGAATAGTAACAAAACATTACAACAAAAAACAAAAGATAGAGAATGGTAACAAATCATTACACAGCAAACTAAAGATTGAGAATAGTAACATAACATAGGAAAAATGCACCTATATTTAAGTTCTAGACTTCTTTGAAAGGGAATGATATGATATTTGCTTATGCTTCAGTATTCATGTTAACTTTATCAATTGAATGCAGTGACACAGATTCACACTCAGTATCGGTCTTGTTAAGTGTAATTTTAATGATTGATTTTTTATTGAAAATATTTCTGTCCAGTTTTTTCCCCACCTTATGTAACACAATGTGTTACATAACAATATTTTACAAGGTGCAGACATTTATCGTACATGTATTCTGCCAACTTTAATTGCATTGTGCATTGTCAACTGCCCAACCTAGTACATGTATTATTTAATAGCAAGACTACTCTATGAACTGTTGACATTTATGACTATTGTTGAAAGCTGATGGATGACCCCTCTGAACTATATAAGATCCAGTTTAGGACTCGAACAGATAGATTGGTACAGAGAGATTCCGACAGAAGATTCCACCAAGGTCTCCCCCTCGTGGGTAGGCTGGAATTAATGCACTTAATATCCGAATATTCTCCAACAGGACAGAACAGTTATACTACTATACGATCACGTGTCCGTGTGACAATTTATTGAACATTGGAACAATTCAACTTGAAAGACACTTTGTGAACATTCGAACATTTGAACTTTAGACACACTCTTGACTTTGTCATATAATAAAATTATTTGATCCTATTACTGACTTCTTTACACTTACAGTAATAATAATATTTTAAAGATAAGTTTGTCCAAAACTATGTATTTACTACAAGAGACTGCACATGTTTTAGTATGTCCCCGCCGTAGCTGAGGGGGCATTAAGTTTCACCCTTGTCTGTCTGTTTGTACGTCTGTCCCAAAATTGGTTTCTGTTCTCTAACTTTATTTGGCCTCAAACAAATGTTATGAAACTTATTTCTTTAATAGGAAGAACAATGGCTATCACAAGAACCAGAAGAAAGAAGAATGAATTTTATTCCAAAGAAATATGACAGCTTAAGACTAGTACCAGCATACTCAAGTTTTGTTAAAGAAAGATTTGAAAGATGTTTAGATTTATATTTATGTCCAAGACAACAACAAACAAGGGTAAGAAATATATTTATCCTAAACATAAATATCGAATAATTCAAAGGAGTAATCTGTTGATTAATGTTATATGTTAATAGCAATAAATCTGTTATTGATTTCAATATCACAAAATATTTCCTTTTTTTAAAAACAACTAAATTATTTTGTTTATCAGTGAAATAATTTTTAAATGTGATACCTTCTTGTTAAACTGTTATTTTCAAAAGAAATACAAGTTTCATTGGGGTTGGAATTTTTTCTCATGGAGAGTACTGTACAATTTAAACAAACAAATTTGGTAATTGCTTTCTCAAAACTCATTGAAATCTCTGACAACCATACCTTAGGAATATTCTCTTACTTTAAAATATTATTAACATAAAAGTTCTACAAAGTATGAGGAATCATAACTGTTAAGTAGCACATCATATAAGCATATGTCATTGATCATATTTGCAAATGCAAAAAATATTTATTCAGTAAACACTCTTTTATTGTTTTGATGATACAACATGAGATGGCATGAATAATTTTTATTTACAGATGAACATTAATCCAGAAGATTTAATACCCAAGCTGCCAAAACCTAAAGATCTACAACCATTTCCTACACAGCAAGCTATTGTAAGTCATCAAGAGTTCTCTCCTTTGGAATCTATAACACTCTTCTATCAATGATGGCTAGGTTCAGTGATCAATATATATAAAATCAGTATTTATGAATCAATGTTAGCCTAGCCAGCTGTCCAATCCTATTGAATTTATTTGAAAAATATTATATTTAAATTACTGATTCTATGTCTTCATTTAAATTTAAAAACTTACCTTTTTGCCGAAGCAGAAAATCATATTTAGTTTATCCTTTCAAAATATGATTCTTTTCTCTAACTTTAGTTAGCCAAATGATATGAAAAATCTTCACAATGCTGATAACTATCAGACACTTTTAGATTTAGAATTTGGATGGTGTCACTTGCACCGTTCTTGAGTTATGGCCTTTTATAAATGGAAAAATTACTTAATTTGCTGTTTTTACAATCTTAACTTTTGTTTGTCTCAAGTAGATGTTTTAACACTTATACACAACACTTATTACCACCAAATATCAAGTCTAAAATTGGTTGATATCACGTTTGGCATTTTTGGATTATTTCCCTTTGAAAATTATTTAGAAGCATTGGAATTTATTATTAGCCTGAAAAGTTGCAATAGATTATTCACATTGACTTTGAATTTTGAAAGTTGAAAGTTAAAAGTTACTTGTGCTTCAGGTATGTTGACCCTAATCAAAATAGCAGTCAAATATAAATATTTAAAATATTTAATGTGTTTTTATGACATTTTTTTTATTTATAAGTAAACCACATGGTCAGTTATGGTCTGGATAACTGAAGATAATGTTACTGACAGTAGATACTAAGACCCAGTTCTAATAGTATTATTTGACCACATCTATTCAAAATTATATTTTTTCAGATTTATAAAGGCCATACAGATATTGTTAGATGTATATCTGCTGACCCAACAGGACAATGGTTAGCCTCAGGTAAGATAAACATTATTACGGGAAATTCTGAACAGTTGCAATGTTGTTTTACTGCCAAATTTGTGACATGATGGGTTTTTCAAAAATAAAAAGTCCCATTTTAAATTTTGAAAACATAATGTGTATGCATTTTTGTTGTACGTTCATTTGTTCAACAATCACAGTTATTAATGCACATATTTTACTTCATTATCACTGTACTCTAAAAAGTTAGGATGGATAAGCTTTTTACCTGGGATCCACATGTATTTTATTCAAAATTATTGAATATAAGGAAATGCCAAAGGAGAAGTAATCCAACAAAGGCATCTAGCTATAGACATATATAGGTTAAGGATTTGCAATAATGACTGCTCACAATAACTTCTTAGTAGATTTGACGTACAAAATTTTATAAAATGCAGTGAAACTAAACATTTGTATATGAAATATCAATTAGTATATAGTTACAATTTCAATATATTAAACTGAAAATCTACATCTTAGTCATACAATATACTGGGTTAAAAGTTGTTTAAGCAATGCAGGTACCAACTAAGTTAAATTATAGCTTTCAAGTTAAGAACAGGTGCTATGAAGGTTCTATTGTATTAAAACTACCTTAGTGATCACTATTAACTTGTTTTGAATATTTTTCAGGCTGTGATGATGAAACAGTGAAGTTTTGGGAGGTGTTAACAGGGAGATGTATGAAAACATTAAAGGTGTCCGGTACCCCTAGATGTATTGCCTGGAACCCTAATCCTGCTATCTGTCTCTGTCTTGTAGCTGTGTAAGTTTGTAATCAGTAACATGTTATCAACATCATTTCTTATGATAAAAGAATGCATATGTTGTCATGATTTAGCATTACAGTATGAACACACAAAGATCATAGATATGAAGATGTGAACATTTTCTATTTTTAAAACAAATTCAACAGGTACATTATATACTAATGATCCACCTTACAGAACACATATTTGAATTGTTTCCTTTACATGATATTATTAAAAAAAAATGTTGCATTAGAATGACTCCCTGTAATAATGAGATGCCAGTCCAGTGCATTTAAACGTAGGATCAACTCTATGTTGTTGTATTTTGTAATTACTGGCTTGATTTCAGAAAAATATATTTTATTATTACAGGGATCAAAGTTTACTGGTATTAAACCCTGGACTTGGAGACAAAGTTCTTATCAGTAATACAGATAGTATGATACAGAATAAAGAAACTTCAGAACCAGCAGGTATTATCCCAGAGCAACTTAAGTTATTTATAAGTCATGAAGAAATAAAGCTACTGCAATGGTCATGATTACACAGTGATAAGACTTAACAGTATTCGATCAGGCTTGTGGCAATATAAAATCTTAGATGCCATGCTAAAAAATACATTTTTAAGCAGGTTTTCTGAGGAAAAAATCAGGTCATTCAATAAGATGAAGTAGTGTGGCCTGACAGGCAATATAGATAAAGAAGGTCAATGTACAAAGGAAAATATATCACATGGAATTTAATATGTCAATAATTACACCACTAATTCTTTCCACTATATCAGAGTTTAAACATTTCAGTAAGTATATATCCTATCAAGATATTATGGAGCTACTCAGTGTTATATATGTTGTGCCGAGAATATTTCTTTCACATACTTGTTACAGGTAAATCCCCACCATTGAGTTGGACAGTTTGTGAGGATGATCAATATGATGAGGGCTACAGATTTATTTTGTCACATCCTAAGGTAAGGGTTATGGTGGAATCTGGAGGGCTACAGATTTATTTTGTCACATCCAAAGGTAAGGGTTATGGTGGAATCTGGATTCTGAACAATGGATACCGTAAATTCATTAAATTTGGGATATTTTAGTTAATATGAAAATTGTAATGGGAGAGGTTTCCAAAAACAATAAAAACCTCATTTTTAACCGGATTTTTGTGACAAAAATGTCGGTTATTGATTTGGGGATGTACGGCGGTCGGGCGGGCGGTCGGTCGGGCGGGCGGTCGGTCGGTCGGGCGGGCGGGCGGGAATCAAATGTTGTCCGTGCATTAACTCATGAACCGTTCAACCAAAGCTTTTAAAATTTTAATATGTTGTTACTGACAACTAAATGAAGGTCAAGTTCAATAATGGCGATTTTGACTTTTACCGTTCAGGAGTTATGGTTCTTGAAAGATTAAAAAATGGAGTTTACAGTATTGTCCGTGCATTTACGCATGAACTGTTCTACCTAAGCTTCCCAAATTTTAATATGTTGTTACTGATGACAAAATGGAGGTCAAATTCAATAATGGCGATTTTGACTTTTACCGTTCAGGAGTTATGGTTCTTGATAGATTGAAAAATGGAGTTTCTAGTCGTGTCCGTGCATTTACGCATGAACTGTTCTACCTAAGCTTCCCAAATTTTAATATGTTGTTACTGATGACAAAATGGAGGTCAAGTTCAATAATGACGATTTTGACTTTTACCGTTCAGGAGTTATGGTTCTTGAAAGATTGAAAAATGGTGTTTCCAGTCGTGTCCGTGCATTTTCTCATGAACCATTCAACCAAAGCTTTTGAAATTTTTATATGTTGTTACTGATGGCAAATTAAAAGTCAAGTTCAATTATGACGATTTTGACTTTTACTGTTCAGGAGTTATGGTTCTTGAAAGATTGTGAAATGGCGTTTCCATTCACGTTGTTGCATTTACTCATGAACCATTCAATCTAAGCTTTTCAAATTTTAAGATGTTGATACTGATGACAAAATGGAGGTCAAATTTGATATTGACGATTTTCACTTTCACCATTCATCAGTAATGGTTCTTGTGATATTGCCAGGACACAAATAAATATTAATAAATCCGGTTTGCTGTCGTTGTGACAGCCTCTTGTATATTAAATAGCATTATTTGTATTGAGCATTTCCTGAAATCACAATAATTAATCGTTAATATTTGTTCCTTGTCTAACTTTTACAATTTTAATTACAGGCAAAAGTTTCTGAGTTAACTGTAATCAGATTTAAATATTTTGTTGTTGCACCTGAACATTGAGAACCAAAACATATCATTCAAATTTATTTTCCCGTAATCATTTGTCACTGCTGGGGAAAAAAGCTGAAAGACTCCCCTTTTTTTCCTGTTTACATAAGTTTCTAAAAAATAATCATGTTTCACTAAAGTAGTTAACATAGACATAGGCTTGGAAACAAACACAGCTTTACTGGCATTTAGGTCAGAAAAGTATTCTCTAGTAAAATATCAAAGAGAGTGCATATTCAGAATATGGTCCTTAAATATATTAGATATTGGACTTCTTCTGTAATTACAGAACAATATAAATTAAATGAACTGAAATATAAAAGTCACTTATATTAATGAATACTGGAGATACAAAATCACTTGAACAGCCTGTACATTACCGTAGAAAGACTTGTATAGTCTGCGGTTTATACTCCAAAATTGGACCTTCCAGACGTGGTGCGGACTATAGAGTACAATAAGCATGAAATAAGAGAAAAATTTTGATTTCACGGGTGAGGTGGTTTGTTTACGTTTCGCTATCTTTGTTATTGATATTGTAGAGGGCGCTCTTATCATTTTTCAAACTAATAATTTTAACTCATCCATATTAATTAGTTATTTCTATTTAATATCATTAAAACGGATAAATATAAAAACTAAACCTTTCATTACAAATTCTTAGTCTTGCTTCTTTTCAATGCATTGGTTGAAATAAACTGGTATCTGCTTGATTGAAACGATACAAACATAGTGAAAAAGACAACCGTAAACCAGCTTAGAATTATAAACTACAAAACATAATCGGTTATTGTTCGTTCCATTTTGGTGTTTCACACTGACTAATATGGTTTGTATTAGCTTAAGACCCTTCAAACATTAATGTGATAGATACATTAATCACTGTTACAAAAGGATGGAACTGTTTTACTTTCAAAGTCTTATTATAGTGATATCTGTTATGTATGGATTTTGACTCTCACCGGTGAATTTCTTCTTTTATGCTTGCTTTTTAAACTTCCTGTTTAAACATACTGAAGTTTCTAAATTGTTTTTTTAAGTGAATTAAACTTATTTTAACAATCATGAAGCATTCTAGAATCATTTACAAGCAGTTTCAGCGTCTGTTTGATGATGGAAAACAGGTTTTTCCAAGAAAATACCGCAAACGACCGCACACGATTATAAATTACGAGTTTCATTAGACCTGTTCTGACAGTTGCTAAAAGTTTTTTTACCTGAAATTTCGTGGGGAAAAGGGGGTGCGGACTATGTACCAGAACTATACAAGCCTTTCTACGGTAGTTTCATATTGTGAATTTGTTATATGACAAAAATGTATTTTCAGGAAATAACCCATGTATCATGGCATGGTAAGGGAGATTATTTTGCCAGTGTGATGCCTAAAGGGGATTCTAAGGCAGTGCTGATTCATCAACTCTCAAAACAAAGGTCACAGGTAATTTATTTAGTCATTTAAATTCTTAAGAGAGAGGAAAATTCTTGTCATTGTGCATTAAATGAAGAAATGTGAAAGTTTATTAACTTCATTGCAGTATGTTTTCTAATGGAAAAATCTTTATCTGATAAACCCTGAAAGCCAGAAAAGAAAGTCTGATTTAGATTTTTTTTTTGGAAATAACTCACTGATAGAAAAAGTAGTCCACTGTTATACAACATATTGCTGAAATAAATTGTCAAAGTCAGTCTAGGGGATTTTGAATTGGGAAGTGAAATTATATATGTTCAAAGGAAATGAGTGTTCCTTCAATTGATTCTGTTATACTTTATGCTGAATGACTAGATTTTAAAGGGGATACACAAACAATCCACAATTACTGTTGTTGGACTTATGGTATCAACCATGGACTTTCTAAAATAAAATCGTTTGTAAACTGTCAGTAAGGTTTTCATACAGCATGTAAAGCAGTATTGATGTTACATTCTTTTCTTTTCAGAATCCATTTTCCAAACCTAAAGGATTGGTACAGTGCGTATATTTTCATCCAATCAGACCATTCTTATTTGTAGCTGTAAGTATGAGCTATTTTTTTATACGACCGCAAAATTTGAAAAAATTTTCGTCGTATATTGCTATCACGTTGGCGTCTGTGTCGTCGTCGTCGTCGTCGTCCGGCGTCCGAATACTTTTAGTTTTCGCACACTAACTTTAGTAAAAGTGAATGGAAATCTATGAAATTTTAACACAAGGTTTATGACCACAAAAGGAAGGTTGGTATTGATTTTGGGAGTTTTGGTCCCAACATTTTAGGAATTAGGGGCCAAAAAGGGCCCAAATAAGCATTTTCTTGGTTTTCGCACTATAACTTTAGTTTAAGTTAATAGAAATCTATGAAATTTTGACACAAGGTTTATGACCACAAAAGAACGGTTGGGATTGATTTTGGGAGTTAAGTTTCAACAGTTTAGGAATTAGGGGCCAAAAAAGGGCCCAAATAAGCATTATTCTTGGTTTTCGCACAATAACTTTAGTTTAAGTAAATAGAAATCAATGAAATTTAAACACAATGTTAATGACTACAAAAGGAAGGTTGGTATTGATTTTGGGAGTTTAGGTCCCAACAGTTTAGGAATTAGGGGCCAAAAAGGGACCCAAATAAGCATTTTTCTTGGTTTTCGCACCATAACGTTAGTATAAGTAAATAGAAATCTATGAAATTTAAACACAAGGTTTATGACCATAAAAGGAAGGTTGGTATTGATTTTGGGAGTTTTGGTCCCAACAGAATAAGGGGCCCAAAGGGTCCAAAATTAAACTTTGTTTGATTTCATCAAAATTGAATAATTGGGGTTCTTTGATATGCCGAATCTAACTGTCATGACTGTGTATGTAGATTCTTAACTTTTGGTCCCGTTTTCAAATTGGTCTACATTAAGGTCCAAAGGGTCCAAAATTAAACTTAGTTTGATTTTGACAAAAAATGAATCAGTTAGGTTCTTTGATATGCTGAATCTAAAAATGTACTTAGATTCTTGATTATTGGCCCAGTTTTCAAGTTGGTCCAAATCGGGGTCCAAAATTAAACTTTGTTTGATTTCATCAAAAATTGAATAAATGGGGTTCTTTGATATACCAAATCTAACTGTGTATGTAGATTCTTCATTTTTGGTCCTGTTTTCAAATTGGTCTACACTAAAGTCCAAAGGGTCCAAAATTAAACTTAGTCTGATTTCAACAAAAATTGAAATCTTGGGGTTCTTTGATATGCTGAATCCAAAAATGTACTTAGATTTTTTATTATGGGCCCAGTTTTCAAGTTGGTCCAAATCAGGATCTAAAATTATGTGAGTATTGTGCAATAGCAAGTCTTTTCAATTGCACAGTATTGCGCAATGGCAAGAAATATCTAATTGCACAATATTGTGAAATAGCAATTTTTTTTTTAATTAGAGTTATCTTTCTTTGTCCAGAATAGTAAGCAAGAAATATCTAATTGCAAAATATTGTGCAATAGCAAGATTTTTTTTTAATTGGAGTTATCTTTCTTTGTCCAGAATCAACTTAAATCTTTGTTATATACAATATACAATGTATATTCACTTTTTACTACCAACTGATAAATTATAATAAATAACATTCAGTGATAACAAGCAGTTTTTTTTACATCTTAATATTTTATGATGTATTTAAATGAGTAGTTATTGTTGCAAACTCCATTAGAAATTTTAATTGAGATTAGTTTTGGAATAAGGGAAAGGGGGATGTGATTAAAAAAATTGGGTTCAATTTTTCTCATTTGAAATTTCATAAATAAAAAAGAAAATTTCTTCAAACATTTTTATGCCCCACCTACGATAGTAGAGGGGCATTATGTTTTCTGGTCTGTGCGTCCGTCTGTCCGTCTGTCCGTTCGTTCGTCCATCCGTTCGTCCGTCCGTCTGTCCCGCTTCAGGTTAAATTTTTTGGTCAAGGTAGTTTTTGATGAAGTTTAAGTCCAATCGACTTCAAACTTAGTACACATGTCCCCTATGATATGATCTTTCTAATTTTAATGCCAAATTAGAGTTTTTACCCCAATTTCACGGTCCACTGAACATGGAAAATGATAGTGCGAGTGGGGCATTCGTGTACTGAGGACACATTCTTGTTTTGAGAGGATTAATATTCAACAGCATAGTGAATTGCTCTAAGAAAAAACAAAAATTTTAAGTTCATTAGAACACATTCATTCTGTGTCAGAAACCTATGCTGTGTCAACTATTTAATCACAATCCAAATTTAGAGCTGAATCCAGCTTGAATGTTGTGTCCATACTTGCCCCAACCGTTCAGGGTTCAACCTCTGCGGTCGTATAAAGCTACGCCCTGCGGAGCATCTGGTTGTGATTGTAAACAAATTTTGAGCCTACATTATATTTTGGATTGGTTATAAACTTATCACTCAGCTGTAAGCCTGTCAAATATCAATTTCAACAGTAAAAAAAAGCTGTTGATAAAATATTAATTGAACCATCCAGTTTTAACAAATTATTAATCAGGGCTATACCAGAAAAAAATGAAAGACATTTTATTTCAGTACCCACCACCTAGACAATTGTAATTGAGAATCTTAGTGCATTATACTGTGAGAAGTGATACCCATCACCATGTATTATTAATAGCACTCAGGTCTTTTCCTTGATAAGTATATTATAAGTTATACATGTAATAATATTTTCAGACTCAAAGATATATCCGAGTGTACAACTTATTGAAACAAGAATTAACGAAGAAGCTGATGACCAGTTGTAGATGGGTTTCTAGTATGTCTATACACTCTGGGGGTAAGTCATTCTGTATTTATACCTTCCTTAACTAGCGGATTCTTTTTATAATCAATATAAAAAAGAAGATGTGGTATGATTGCCAATGAGACAACTCTTCACAAGAGACCAAAATGACACAGAAATTAACAACTATAGGTCACCATACGGCTTCAACAATGAGCAGAGCCCATATCGCATAATGTCTTGTTTCGTTTATCATGTTTGTCATTGGTTAAAGTTTCTTGCCATCCTCTGATATTGCTTAGAGCTTATTACATCAAGAAAGACAGCAGCAATGCATCTCAATGAAGAAAAAAAACATTTTTGCAATCATTGTAAAAGAATCTTGTCTGAACTTGAGACCAATGCATTCATAATTGAGAAAAAAAAAACATTTTATAGATTTCATTTATGTTTCTTATGCTTTTCTGGATTTATCGTCTGTCACTCTCAAGTTCAAAATGTGTAAGCCAGAGATTTATAACTGTCTAATATTGTGCCAATTTAATAAATTGCATCAATATCCATGAAAATCGGTGAAAAAATTACAAAACAGGAAATGTAAAGTTTTTACTCTTGGTGTTTTACTGTACCTTCATGTAAGACTTATTACATGTATTATCTGAGGTTACTTAATTTGCCATCAAGTTACAGTAAAACCACAGACAGCAAACCTCATGATAATATATTTATAGTATAACTAATCGCCGTATTTGAATATCAAAAATAAGACAACGCGTGACCGAACGACGCATGGATTAAACAAGTCCGCAGCACGAGTTTAATCCATAGCGGCGTTCGGTCACAAGTTGTCTTATTTTTGATATTCACATACGGCGATTAGTTATTCTTTTTATTACATTGGCAAATGGCTTTTTTTTTATGAAATTAATGTAGAAAATGTAAGGAACTATAATAACCACGTTTATTTCACATGTGAAATTATCGGTTTTTATTTAACTGGGAAATCAATGTAATTCATTGCAACCAATGTAATAAATTATGATATTTTCAGGTGACAATCTTGTGATAGGAAGTTATGATTGTAAATTGACCTGGTTTGACTTAGATCTGTCAACCAAACCCTACCAAACTCTCAGGTAAGTTACAGGTGATGTTAGATCTGTCAACCAAACCCTACCAAACTCTCAGGTAAGTTACAGGTGATGTTGGATCTGTCAACCAAACCCTACCAAACTCTCAGGTAAGTTACAGGTGATACCAAACTCTCAGGTAAGTTACAGGTAAGTTACAGGTGATGTTAGATCTGTCAACCAAACCCTACCAAACTCTCAGGTAAGTTACAGGTGATGTTAGATCTGTCAACCAAACCCTACCAAACTGTCAGGTAAGTTACAGGTGATGTTAGATCTGTCAACCAAACCCTACCAAACTCTCAGGTAAGTTACAGGTGATGTTGGATCTGTCAACCAAACCCTACCAAACTCTCAGGTAAGTTACAGGTGATGTTAGATCTGTCAACCAAACCCTACCAAACTCTCAGGTAAGTTACAGGTGATGTTGGATCTGTCTCAGGTAAGTTACAGGTGATGTTAGATCTGTCAACCAAACCCTACCAAACTCTCAGGTAAGTTACAGGTGATGTTGGATCTGTCTCAGGTAAGTTACAGGTGATGTTAGATCTGTCAACCAAACCCTACCAAACTCTCAGGTAAGTTACAGGTGATGTTGGATCTGTCAAACAAACCCTACCAAACTCTCAGGTAAGTTACAGGTGATGTTAGATCTGTCTCAGGTAAGTTACAGGTGATGTTAGATCTGTCAACCAAACCCTACCAAACTCTCAGGTAAGTTACAGGTGATGTTGGATCTGTCAACCAAACCCTACCAACCTCTCAGGTAAGTTACAGGTGATGTTGGATCTGTCAACCAAACCCTACCAAACTCTCAGGTAAGTTACAGGTGATGTTGGATCTGTCAACCAAACCCTACCAAACTCTCAGGTAAGTTACAGGTGATGTTAGATCTGTCTCAGGTAAGTTACAGGTGATGTTAGATCTGTCAACCAAACCCTACCAAACTCTCAGGTAAGTTACAGGTGATGTTGGATCTGTCAACCAAACCCTACCAAACTCTCAGGTAAGTTACAGGTGATGTTAGATCTGTCAACCAAACCCTACCAAACTCTCAGGTAAGTTACAGGTGATGTTAAGTTCATAATCCATTAAATTATTATCTTTTGTCATACAAGTAATTGAATCATTTGTTATTTAGGCATCATAAGAAGGCAATAAGACATAGATATTAACCAAGATATTATATTTTGTCTTACAAGTAATTGAATCATTTGTTATTTAGGCATCATAAGAAGGCAATAAGACATAGATATTAACCAATGATATTATCTTTTGTCATACAAGTAATTGAATCATTTGTTATTTAGGCATCATAAGAAGGCAATAAGACATAGATATTAACCAATGATATTATCTTTTGTCTTACAAGTAATAGAAACATCTGTTATTTAGGCATCATAAGAAGGCAATAAGACATAGATACTAACCAATGATATTATCTTTTTTCATACAAGTAATTGAATCATTTGTTATTTAGGCATCATAAGAAGGCAATAAGACATAGATATTAACCAATGATATTATCTTTTGTCATACAAGTAATTGAATCATTTGTTATTTAGGCATCATAAGAAGGCAATAAGACAAGTGAGCTTCCACAAGAGATACCCCTTATTTGCCTCAGCATCAGATGATGGAACAGTTATTGTCTGTCATGGAATGGTATATAAGTAAGTATATAATAATTAAGTTGTAAAGCTATCTAAAAGACCAACAAACATTACTCAAAGAAGAAAAACAATGAAGGTTTTTTAGTGTACATTATTGTTTAGGGGCCAGCTGAAGCCTGCCTCCAGGTTTGGGATTTTCTTGTTGTGTTCAAGACTCATTGGTGGCATTGGGCTGTTTTCTGCTCTTTAGTGGGGTTGTTGAGACTATTTTAAGATATTTTCGTACTAATTGTTATGAATTATGGCCTCTGTGAGTTTCTGTTTTCCAAAAGTCACTAAAACCTCATATTTACATCATCAAAAGACCGTCAGTAATTGTATAGCATTATGTTATGTACATAATTCCAAAAATTGTAGTTAATCTTAAATTAAGGTGGTTAAACTAGGTTTTTAATTGAACAGCAGTTGTCATATGTTAGCTGATAATATAATCCTTTTCAAATTATATTATTGGTTTATAATGACAGCTTGAAAAAAAATGTATTTCATTAAATCCTGCATTCATCACAAGACAAAATGTTTTATTGCAAAAAATTATGTATTTTAACACGGTTTATAATCCTTGTACCTTTGATAACTTTTCACATCACTGGGTTGATGCCACTGCTGGTGGACATTTGGTCCCCTGAGGGTATCACCAGCCCAGTAGCAGCACTTCTGTGTTGATATGAATATCAATTATGTGGTCATTTTTAAAAATTTCCTGTTTACAAAACTTAAATTTTTTCAAAAAACAAAGGATTTTCTTTTATCCCAGACAAAATGCGCGTCTGGCGTACTAAATTATAATCCTGGTACCTTTTTGCCTCATGATGTATTGTGCTTATTTGTGTTTTTGGGATGTCTCATTGATGTATACCCCACATCTCAGTTTAAAACACCCCACTTATGACAGGTTAGTTTAACTACAATCCTAATTTTATGGTTCTCTCTGAGAACACTTTGGTGTCCTTCAGCAGTTGGTAGCCCCAAAATAGCCAATAGTGATAAAAATAAAGGAAACAGTAGTATACTGGTGTTCAAAAGTCATAAATTGATTGAGAGAAAACAAATCCAGGTTACAAATTAAAACCATGGGAAACACATCAATTATAAGAGGAAACAAAGGAACAACAGGAACACTGAAGTGCAACAAAAACAAACAAATGTCAACATACATAGAAATGAAGTATTTGATAACAACTACCATATCAATAATTTTAAATCTACAAAGAAGTACAGAAAAAGTTCTCTACAAGAGCAGTTTACAAAAGAGTTGATTCTTAAATATTGTTTCTTTTTTTATTTCAGTGATTTACTACAGAATCCTTTGATAGTACCTGTGAAAGTTTTACATGGACATAAAATAACAAAAGATCTAGGGGTAATAGACTGTGAGTTCCATCCAACACAACCTTGGGTGTTCTCCAGTGGAGCAGATGGAACTATTAGATTGTTTACATAATAAAAATAACATGAACAAATTTATAATCTTTGTTTGCTGCAAACTTATCAGCTAGAGATGCTTATGGAATGAAAGAAAATGCCTGCTAGCAGCTACACTATATGCTGCATTAGTAGATGTCTGCTAAAATCACCTCAACCCCCTGGTATATCTTTTCTGGCATTCACTACTTGTTGCTGAGGTACATGATGCATCAGTAGAGGTCTGCACGAAATACCTCCACCCTTATGTGTCTTTTTTTTTACTTTCCTGCACTTTGTTATTGTGCAGCATGAATTTTGCCCAAAGGAGTAGGGGCAATAAGGCCCTTATTTGGCCCAAAAATTACTGCAAATTTAAAAGTTATCATGCATATTCTTAAATTACTGAAAACTTGACTAAGGTATAAGGTATTAAGTAAAACAAAACAAATTTGACATCGAACAAGTTACCATGGTAACAAACCATGACTTAATTTGCATATTTTGTTAAATTTCGTGATTTTCCTTGTTTTTTCATCAAATTCTTAGTATATTTTACATTGAAAAAGTATGTGCACACCCAAGAAACAACTTTAAATTTGGTTAGATTATGCCAATAGTTATGATAAAGCTTCTTTTAAATTATTTTGTTGTTTCTCGGCTGCGCAGGATGTTTCCACAACGGAAATAAAGATAGAAAACTGCATAAATTCTGTATTTTTCATCGTCTTTGTGAAAACTGTACATATTATGACGTAATTGTGACGTCATCAGATAATATCTTTATGTTTTTCATCTATATTTCTTGACCCTATGCATTTATAAACATTATGTGCCAATTTGAAATGGTTATCAAACATTTTATTTTCTTGGGCCAGAACTAGGCCTTAATGCCCCTACTCCTTTGTAACAACCAATGTAAATGTATGATAATAGCAAATAAATGCTGTTTTCTCTATAGGACAATCAAAAAGTATTAACAAGAATACTGAACTCGAAGGTAAATTTATAAAGGGTAAGTTATAAAAACTGACAAATTCAAATATAAGACATTTCACCCAACGAAAAATAATGGAAACAAATTTCAAATGGTATTCTTACACTAGAAATTAGACATGAAAAGAGCTAATCAGAGTTTTCACACTAACATAAGAAATTAAACATGAAAAGAGCCAATCTGAGGTTTCACACTTACATAAGAAGCCAGACCTGAAAAGAGCCAATCTGAGGTTTCACACTTGCACTAGAAACTAGACATGAAAAGAGCAATCCGAGGTTTCACACTTACATAGGAAACCAGACCTGGTCACACTTAAATTAGAAATCAGAACTTAAACAGAGCCAATGGGAGGATTCACACTTGCATTAGAAACCAGACCTAAAAAGAGCCAATCAGAGGTTTAACACTTTCACACTTACATTAGAAACCAGAAATCAAATGAGCCAATCAGAGGCTGCACACTTACATTAGAAATACTCATCATAGATTCAATATTTTATTAAAGTCTCACCACCTGTATAAATTATACATTCCAATAAACATATAAAACATTGCGTATAACATGAAATATTGGATAACATTTATAAAACATATTGTATATTAAAACTAACAGTAAAATATCATTAGCTTAAATACTAAAACATATACAAGTGCCATTCTAATAAGAATCATGAGAGACTAATATTAAAGGATTAATTATATACAAAATTTATACAATTTTAAAACTACACATATCTAAGATTTAAAATATATCATCAGCTATATACAAATAAAAAATTTGTTCTTCTACATAAAATGTTATAGCAGGTTTTAGCAACTACCTGACATAGTTCTTCGTTTCTGAATAAAAATATAAACTTTTCGTGAATAGACAAGTTATAAAATTGATCGTTATGTTTTACTGCTTCACTATACAATATATTTCGAAGGTCTGCATATAAAGGACATAAAGTAAATACATGTTTTTCATCTTCAATTTCATTTTTACACATAAAACAACATCTTTCATTTATTGGTTTATTCTCATAACGTCCTGTTTCTATTTTAAGTGGCGCAACACCACATCTAAATTTTGCATAAGCACTTCTAAATTTAATAGACATATTTTGTTTTAAATATAACTCTGTACAATATTGAGATTTATATAGCTTATAAGTACGAAGCTTGTTACCATTACTCTGTGACAAAATTTTTGTTTGCCATTCTACAATATATTTATTAAATAAAACATTTTCAATTTCTCGAACAATATTCTTATGCAGCACACAATCAATACTAGTATACAAATCAAAATTACAATCTTTAAGTTTTTTCATGGCTCTATTACACCAGTTTTTCTTATTGTTTACAGCATTTTTATGTGACCATTTGAACACTTTATAATTTATTCTGTCATTGGTCATGACACTACATCTTGCCCAGTGCCTGAAGACACATGTCCATTGCTTTACACTAGGTGGTCTCCAGCCCATGACCCCGTTAATTGCATCATTTGGCGTATACTTGCCCACACCCATAAAAAACCTGATAGCTCTGTTCTGGACAGCGTTGATACAAGAAAAAGAACGAGTACCCCAAACGGATGCACCGTAGCTTATGACTGACCAGACCAGAGTATCAAATAATGTTGTAAAGGTACTGTGCTGGAAACCACCATGTGCTTTACATTTTACAATTTATAAACTTAGAGCTCGACTTGAAGACCTTGCTACAGCTTTAGCCATTTCATTATAATCGAGATGTTCTGTCAGCAATAGACCAAGATATTGGTAACAAGATACTATTTGTACTGTATTATTATTTAACAAAAACGATTTAGATGTTTGTTGAACAGAAGGGTTCCTAAAATGGACAATTTTAGTTTTATCTAAGTTCACATTCATACAATTGGTAACACACCAATTACTTAATACATCTAATAGAGTTTGTAAATTATTTTCATTTTCAGCAATGAATACAGTGTCATCAGCATATAATAGTATACCAATTTTTTCACCATCAATGTCTACACCAATGTCTAGTGCTTTTATTACATCAATTAAACTATTAATAAAAATATTGAACATAACGGGCGATAATACACATCCTTGTTTTAAACCTGAATTAACGCTAAACCAATCTGTCATATTGCCATTAAGTTTAATACAACATTCTACATGTGAATATATAGCTTTCAATGTACATAAAAAATGTGTACTAATTCCTAAATCATCCAATTTAGTAAATAATAATTTTCTACTAACAGTATCATACGCTTTTTTAAAATCTATGAAAGCTGTAAATGTTGATAACTTTTTAAGTTTTCTAGTTTCAATAATTGAAGTTAATGTACTTAGATGGTCAATGGTACTTCTACCTTTACGGAAGCCATTTTGCTCGTCATGAATAATATCTCTTTCTTCTAACAAATACACTAATCTATCATTCAATATACTGCAATATAATTTATATGCACATGGCGCTAAAGTTATGCCCCTGTATGATAAAGGATCTCGTGGATCTGAAGTTGAAGACTTAGGAATTGGGGTTATAATACTTTTACCCCATACAGAAGGAATTTTTCCATACTTGAAACATATATTAAATAACTTATGCAAAATTAACATTAATGCATTATTTCTAAATAATTCTACTGACAACTGATCAATACCTGGTGACTTGCCATTTTTACTTTTAATAACAGCATTTACTACCTCTTCATACAATATTTCCCTATCTAAAAAATCATCTGGAATATTAATATTAACATTAGTGTCAATAGTCTGATTATTACAATTTAATAATTTATCAAAACAGTTTTTCCATTTATTTAAGACAGTGTTTGTATCTGTACTAGTTGTCCCATCGTCTAGTGTGACTTCCATCGGTATAGATTTCTGTCGTTCATTCCCAACTCCAACTTTACCAATCTTCTTCCAGAACTCTCGAGGATCCCGTTTTTGGTCATCTAGAAGTTGTTCCTGACTATGGTACCAAAACTGACGTTTAGCTTTCTGACTGCTTTTGTCGAACAATTTCCGTTTTTCCACAAATATATTGCGTAAATCCTTCTTGCATCCGCTATGACACGTGACAAAGAGGCTGTGAAATGTCTATCATCTCTTCAAGATAAGTATGTTGTTGTTCCTGCGGACAAAGCTTCAAATAATATTGTCTTTGTATGTAAATCGTATTACTACGAGTGTCTTATAAAAGAATTAGGAATAAATGAACACTCAGGTAATCCCACATACAAAAACATATCATTTGACAAGGATGAGATTTTGGCGAATCATAAGTCCTTCATGGCTTCTATGAACATTGCATTGAACAACAAATCGGATGACTTACCTTGTTTGTATTGGATACCTAAACTTCACAAAATTCCGTACAAACAACGGTACATTGCCGGCTCATCTGCTTGTTCTACTAAAGAATTGTCCATTAGATTGACTAAAATTCTGTCCGCAGTTAAAGAGGGTCTTCAGATATACTGTGAAACTGTTTACTCACGTAGTGGTATTAACCATATGTGGATTCTGAAAAACTCTAAAGAACTTCTGGATAATTTTAAATCTCGGTCTTTTTCTGAAATTAGTTCTATTAAAACTTTTGATTTTTCAACCTTGTATACAACCATTCCCCATGTGAAATTGAAAACCCGTCTAAAGGAAATAATTCACAATGCTTTTCATCATAAAAATGGTAGCATACGCTATAAATTTATCACTTTGGGATACCATAAGGCATATTTTGTTAATAAGGAACAAAAGGGTAAAACATACTACACAGAGGAACAAGTGATCAGTATGCTGGAGTTTCTTATTGACAACATATTTGTTGAATTTGGAGGTAGACTTTTTCAACAAATTGTCGGCATTCCTATGGGAACGAACTGTGCGCCTCTCCTTGCCGACCTCTTCTTATTTTCATATGAATCGGAGTTCCTTCAGACACTTGTCAAAAACAAGAAGATCAAAGAAGCCAGGTTATTTAATTTCACTTTCAGATATATTGATGATGTTCTTTCCATTAACAATCCGAACTTCTCTGATTGGATTCCATTAATATACCCACCAGAACTAGAAATTAAAGAGACCACAGACACGGCTTCCTCTGCCTCATTTTTAGACTTATACCTCGAATTTGACATACACAGTCATCTCAGTACCAGAATCTATGACAAACGAGACGATTTTCATTTTGAAATTATCAATTTCCCCCACCTTAGTAGTAATATACCAACTTCACCTGCATATGGAATATACATTTCCCAACTTATTAGGTATTCAAGAGCTTGCAGCTCCTATTCAGACTTTGTAAAACGTCACCAGTGTCTGAGCAGAAAATTGATGAACCAGGGGTATGTCAAAGAACGTCTCGTCCTTTTTCTAAAAAAGTTCATCGGAAGATACCCAGAACTTGTTGATAAATATTCCGTATCAACTTCACAAATAATACAAGATGGTCTTGAAGTATAGATTTTGCGTACTGACGTTTGTTATCATCTTAATTACGTATTATAGTATTCTTTTATATGTCTTTTTTAGATATTCATTAGAAGTGACTCTGTGGTTACGTAAAACCACATACTTTGAACGGCAAAATTATTTCATTTATTGATATTACTTTTACTTAAGGATCTTGACATACTATGAATGACAACTATTTTATTCAATAAGACTACTTTTTCTGTTTAGTCTGTTTTTTATGATATACATTTGACGTGAAACTGTACTTATGTATCCCGTCGTACTTTGAACCACACCATTATTTTATTTATTATTATTACTTTTACTGTTAAATCTGGTTTTTGTTATATCTACTTTACGTGAGTCTGCATTTATGTATGCCGTCATACGACAAAATTATTTTTATGTCTACCTGTGCGAATTTCAAACGCGCAATTTTACACCAGTAATGAAAACCTTCTATCATTTATGGGTAGACTTTACATAGATAAATTCAGCCGTATTTGACGTGAAACTGTACTTATGTGTCCCGTCATACTTTGAACCACACCATTATTTTATTTATTATTTTTACTGTAAGTCTGTTTTTTGTTATATCTACTTTACGTGAGTCTGCATTTATGTATGCCGTCATACGACAAAATTATTTTTATGTCTACCTGTGCGAATTTCAAACGCGCAATTTTACACCAGTAATGAAAACCTTCTTTCATTTATGGGTAGACTTTACATAGATAAATTCAGCCGTATAAGAAAAGCAAAATGAGAATGTTAAATTTGATGTATGCCTTTTTGTGCTACTTTGTTACATTTGTTGTTTATGTAGTGATATTAAGATGATAACACAATCATGATTGACTGTTGTACCCCTATTTTTGACATTTTTACTCTTTGAGTATGTTTGTTTTGTTCATGCATCGTTGACAATGTAATGGAATTTGATGCGACTGTCATACAAGTGAGAGGTTTAGCTAGCTATAAAACCAGGTTCAATCCACCATTTTCTACATTAGAAAATGCCTGTACCAAGTCAGGAATATGACAGTTGTTATCCATTCGTTTGATGTGTTTGGACTTTTGATTTTGCCTTTTGATTTTTGATTTTCCTTTTTGAATTTTCCTCGGAGTTCAGTATTTTAGTGTTTTTACTTTTTGTGCCACGCACGCTCGGCTTTACATACATCGTTCCAAAGTAGTGTTAAGTTGTCGTTCCACCACGATTTTTTCATATGTCTCCTTTTGTTACTTTTGCCATCATATATATTAATTTTACGTTTAACTAGCTTTAAATCCATTTCAGTATGTACAATTTTAACAAAATCTTCATATTTATTGTCTAAATTTAACTGGTTTATTTCTGATTCTTCTAATTCAGTGATAAATGTGTTCAGTTTGGAAATTGTTTCACTTTCGGACATCCAATCGTTCGGAATACTCCGTGTGTCGTATTTAACTGATCTTACATTACCGTTATCTGTTAATTGATGGGACACGGTTTGTTGAACATCATAACCAGGTGTGACAAATGTCCAGCATAACAAAGAATGATCCGGTATATGTTTCGGGTCATAAGAGCCTACAGCTGCATTTTCTTCAATTAATGTTCTTGCTCGAATGACTTCAAAGTTTTGAAAAAATGACAGTTTCTCATAAGGTACTACGCAATAGTCAACGACTGATGATCCTCTGGTCGACACAAACGTAAAGTCATTGTTGATAAAATTTCGACCATTTAAAATACAACAATTTATATTGCTCAAAAATTCACAAAACAAGTCGCCGTAACTATTAGGTGTAAAATCTACGACATTACGTTCTGGTAAAAAGTCAATTCCTTGTATATAATCTTCAATGTCGGAGACTCGACTATTCCAATCACCGCATAAATAAAACGGATTACCATTGGGAATTGTATATATTTTAGACATAAGCGTATCAAAGAAATCATTGATATTGACCGAACGTGCGTAGTGTTCTGGCGGTAGATATACCACACACACAAAAAAGCAATTATCTTGGTTGTTAATTTCAGAAAACTGTACCCATAAAATTCCGTCTGTTGATTCGTCCACTTTCACTACATTAAACTGTGAATGAATATCGTTTTTCACTAATAGTCCTACACCACCAGATCCAGCTCGAGGACGTACATGTATAAGTTTTCGGTTATTTCCGTACCATTTATAACCATCAATATTTATAGTATTTTTCCCCCACAAGATGGGTTTCCGCAAGACCAATTATATGCAGACCTCGATTCGTTAAGCACGAAGCTAGTAAACTATTTTTGTCACTATTCGGATTTTTACTCCAGCCGTTTATGTTCCAAAACCCACATTTGACCTATCCGTTACGTGGTTTGCCGGTACCTCCTCTGCCTCTACCACGCCTATTACTTCCGGAGTATCTTTGCCATCCATCAGAAGAATTTTCTGTTGAGAAATTGAAAGCAGAAATAACGAGCGAAGTAAGTGAATATAAAGACAAAGTTGAAACCCTTGAAAAGTCATATGCTGAGATAGTTACATCAAAGTGTGATAAAACAGATCAAAAACAAAATCTAATTATTGTAAAAAATCTTTCTGTAGAACAACGTGAAAATACAGATAAAACCTTCTTGAAATCAAAAGTTGCAGCCTTAATAAAAGATGGTTTGAAGCTTGCTAATGTTTCTGTTAAGGATGTTGTTATCATGTTTGCAAGAGCGTTGAACGTGACAGTGTCAGATAAGGCTACTGGGGGGTGCCCTGAACTTTTCATTTTCTTATTTTCACTTGATGTCTCATCGGACTCGGACAAACGTCGTTTTCTAGGTGTATGAGTATGTGCATGGGCAGAATTTGCTGTATTGTAAACTTCTGCTATTGTACTCACAGTGCTTTTGTAATCACCGGGTTGACTGTTGATATTGACCAATGAATTTGGCGCCATTACTGTTTGAACATAATCACCGGCTCCAATCTGACTAAGTGGATTTCCATCGAAACCGACCATAAAACTGGAATCAAACTGATTTAGGATCATCTTCAGTTCACTTATTGTCTATATATATCAAATGATTCACTTTAATCCGTTTCTTATCACTTTAAAACTACTATAACTTTCAGTTTTTTTCTCTCTGGACGTAAACACAACTGTCCACTTTGTCACGTGATATACTCATATATACCAGGTTTAAACTTTGTATTTTCGCCAGACGTGCGTTTCGTTTACAAAAGACTCATCAGTGATGCTCAATCCCAAAAAAGTTAAAAAAGTCAAACAAAGTACAAGGTTGAATAGCATTGAGGACCAAAATTCCCAAAAAGTTTTGCCAAATACAGCTAATGCAGGGGCGTAGCTAGAAAGAAACAATGTGCAAGCAACTACCGCCGAGCGGAGCGAGGTGAAAAAATTTTGGGACCCTTTTATGCAGAAAAATGTGTTCTTTTCCGATTTTCGGTCATAGGACGGTTAAAAGAGGAGCTATATCAGTATATGTAGATAGGACTTATAAAAAATTAATGAATGTAAAACAAAACTATTAATAAATCTTCTGAATAGAGTAATACATAAACAACACATATTTGTGATACAGAATTTACTCAAAATTGTCCAAAATCTGCTCTTCGGGTCTAGGCAGAAACAAACTTCTCTATTACTTTAATTTGTCAATATTCACACTGAAATGCCGATGAATATGCAGTAATGCTAGTAACTGTCGTCGTTCATTGTTGATCGTACATTTGTTTTCAACATACGCAAAAAATAATGAGACTTTCCAATACTGTTTTGGCGTGTTTGCAGGGTGATTGGCTCTGGTAGTCTGTCGACCACATCGCCTCGGCATATTTTCAACGGTATCGAAGGGTTCTGATAATTCTAATGCCGATTGGTACATCTCATTCCAAACTGATAAACCGTACACTGTAAAATGTGCTCCAAAAACTACATGTCTTAGATTGAGTATTACAAATTCAAATCTTTTAAAAGATACAAGTTACTGTCCGATTTTGTCACTTTTATTTTGAAACCAAATGCCGTTATTTAATGATACTTCATCAATTAAAAAAGTTACAACATAGATGTTGCCTTTAAAATTCAATCTATAAATTTTTATTTTGCCATTTTTATTTTTTTTTGCATGCCGAATCGATGTGCACGCAACTGCGTGTTAGCGTATAGGGAGCTACGCGCCTGTAATGTAATCTATTCCTGAGGTAGAAACCAGACCTGAAAAGAGTCAATCAGAGGTTTCACACATACATTAGATACCACACCTTAAATAAACCAATCAGAAATGTCTCACTTGCATTAAAAACAAGACTAACAATGAGCCTATCAGAGGTTTTACTACCATACAAGGCGAATATATAAATATTTACCTCTAAGTCATCAAGTTATAGGTTATATTGAATAAGAAACGGAAACGATATAGTACTGCCTTCATGTTTAAACTCTTTCACATATGGACACTTCATATGTTAAATGTCTAAATTAATGTTCTCGGACTTCAGTTGAATAACAAATTGAATCTTTGAATTGGTCAGTCCTCTACTTACTAATGTGTTTTGTATATATGGACGGTTTTGCCATCGTCAAGAATAACCAGAAGTTCATTTGTTTCTCGATTATAACTTAATCCACGTGGTTGTTTTATTCCATCTTCAAAACTTAGTATCACCTCTCCTTCTCCGTTGGGAGATATTTTATGGATATTATAGGTGATATATCCTGCCACATAAACATTACCCTTGTTATCTACAGCTACTCCCTTCGGTAATTTTAGATCATGACTGGAATAGAATTCTTTTTGTTGTCCAGTTGAAGTGACCATATAGACCTTATCACCGTAGTTACTTGAGCAGAAAATATCACCATATATGTTCATGAATGTATCTCTAGGATCAAATAATGTTTTTATTTGCTTTATTATTCTACCATTATCTTTATCAATATTACTTAATGTCCATCCTTGACTTCTAACCCACATTTTCTCACCCAATGTACATACTGCCCAGAAGTTTCCGTCATCTGTAATAAGCTTTACAACTGTCATTGTTTGTGTGTCTATGAGTTGGATCCCAGAGCCGAAAGTGACCACCGCATGTCTACTGTCACACATCGCGACACCTAGCGGTTGGTGATCTAAGTACATTACAATCACATTGGATCCATCAGTCTTACAAGAATACAAGCAGTTTTCATTGAAGGCACAGAAAAGAAGGCGATTATTGGGAATAAAGCAACATCGAAAAACTCTCACATCTTCACCTGATAGTGAGGAACTAAATGATTTCAATAGTGAAATGCATCTATCTGAGTCGGACCGACAATATGTATGGACGGTATCTGTCACATCAAGAATGCCCATTGAGTGGACTAAATTTGGAAAATTAATTACTTCTTCTGAAGGTCTGAATTCCATTTTCCTGGTAATAGCTTTCTTTTGAACATCTTCAACAACTGCCTTTTGTCTTTCAGTTTCTAATTTCACAAATTTAAGGGTCCTGAATATATTTGAGTCGATTTGATGTGGCCTTACTGAGCCAATTTTATGTCTCCACGTGGTTAGATCTTCATACATGTGTCTCATGCTGCACACAGTTTCATTTGTGTTCTGTGTGTAATCCTTGCAGGTCTCTTCAACTTCTGATAATATTTTAACTTCTATGTAATCCAAATGTGAGTTGATTTGCTTTCGAATTTCAGATATTTTGTCCTTGATTTTTTGTTTTTCTGTAAGTGATTCCGACAATGCGTTATTCAATTCTCCCATTATTTTTTCCATGTTATGCATCAACTCCAAAGTTTCTTTCTTTAAATCTAACATCTGTGTACCTTCTTGAACCTCTATAATTGCCTGTTCGATAGATATTATTGATGTACAGTTGGAATGTTCCTCTTGTACACACTTATAACATATTATTTTATCATGTTCATTACACCATAAATTCAGTGTCTTGTCCGAATGAAATGGGCAGTGTTCTGTCGATGAATGTACATTAGCTGCACTTTCACGAAGTGAGGTTTGTTTTGGAAAGTCCTGGGAATTTTGAATTTCGCGCTTAACTATATTATGTGGACTTGATAATTTCTTATGGACATCGGCACATGATTTGCAAACATGTTCAGAACAAGTAGTACACAAAAGGTCAGCGCTAGTTTCCAGACCATCCCTGAAACAACCAGCACATAATTCTGCAGACATTCTGAAATGTAAAAAATAACTTTGAATCTTATGCGACTGTCATATATGTGAGAGGTTTAGCTAGCTATAAAACCAGGTTCAATCTACCATTTTCTAGATAAGTCAATGTATATACCAAGTCAGGAATACGACAGTTGTTTTCCATTCGTTGGTGTGTTTAAGTTTTTAATTTAGTCTTATGATAAGGTACGTTTTGAACTTTCCTTGGAGTTCGGCATTTTTGCTATTTCCATATGTTTAGCATTGATCAAAACAATGGTACATAATCCTTAAGTTCTATGACAAAAGAAGATGTGGTATGATTGCCAATGAGACAACTCTCCACAAGAGACCAACATGACATAGAAATTAACAACTATAGGTCACCGTACGGCCTTCAACAATCAGCAAAGCCCATACCGCATTGTCAGCTATAAAAGGCCCTGAAATGACAATGTAAAACATTTCAAACGAGAAAACTCTATGTTTGGCATGTTATCAAAATGTACACGCATGCTTTTTCCTATTGTAAAATAGTTCATTAGTCGCAAATGACTCAAGGACAAACAATGTGTTACAAGCACTTCACTTAATCACGGATTTGTATACGAGTTAGTGTACCAATTTATAAAGGGGTATTTTCATATTATTTTTTTATTAATGGCAAATTATTAAAACGGATAAACAATAAGAAACTGCACATTTTCAGTTTGTATAAGGCGTTTAATTTCCTGCTAGATATGATAACATATATTAAATAGCAACGTAGCTAGACATTTAAGTTAATCATTTCCAAATTTTACTTTGTTGTCCGACATGTTACATGTTAATAACAATTCCGATTAAAGGGATACCTCTCGACAAATATTATTTGACAACTTGTTAGTGGACAAGGTCATGAATCAGCAATAACTGTGTTAATCCGAAATTTTACAAGTGTTATCTCCATTCCTTAAACTTCTCCTGTCGTGTTGTATAAACGATTAACGATCGAACTAGTTTGTATGGTAGGTTTATAGCTCAGAAAAGAAAACATCATATGCACTTACCCTGTAAGCCAGTCAGACAAAGTAATTACAGAATGTATCTGTAGTGTTCGACTTGACCTTTACTTGATAATTCAAAAAAGTATTGTAGATGCACATAACCTGTAATAAGTGAGTGTCTTGAACTGAATCAATCAATCATTCTTGGTTTGGTTTTGTTGCATAAATGGGATGTTACCACTATTGTTTAACAATAGCAACGCATCTTATTTTAAAAGGCCATATGTGAGCTTTTGATATCACGTGATCCTCCGTAAACTTTTTTAAACAAATCTACTCTGAAACTGTTACCCGTAACTTTACCGAGTGTTCCTTGTTGAATCTAGTTTAAAAGTTGTATTCGGCCTCAAAATAGAAGCATGGATAAAATACTGTTTGGCTCATATTTTGAGAAATTAACCCTTTTGTGGATAAATCTGGTCGATCAAATCTAATTTGTACCGCCTATGTACCTTTTAAAAAAGAAACGGAGAACCCCTTTTGGAGTTGTTGCCCATGATTTTTTTCCTATCTAAATAGTTATAAGTTTTTGTTTATTATCTTGAAAACTATTACAGATACTAGTAGATAGAAATTCAAAATAACCAGACTGTGTGTGACAATCAGACCTGCAAATAATTCAACATCAATTTTTCATTTATACTTGTTGCACATGAATGATGATATTTGCCTTTTTTACATTATTTTGGTAAACTAAAGTAAATATAGAGAATCTTTCAATAATCAAATAAACAGAAAAGTAGTACATATAACATAAGTCAATAAGAACGAAATAACAAATTAATCCATCATAGGACTTTTTGTCCTTGAAAAAGGGACTTTTACACATTTTCGCTGAAACCCTGTTAAAAGCAATAATGCTGAGATAACTTAAGGTGGTACCTAACACTACAGGGAGACAACTCTGTAAAATCAGCTAAACGTTTTAATCACGTTGTATTGTTAAGGAAATATTAAAATTCTCAATGATAAAAATTAGTGTTTGGCAAACGCAATGTATCCAACCAATTTTTTCTGAGAAAGTGATTGGTTCATTTGTTATGAAATTTTTATATTTTTTTTCAAAGGGTCAAAGTTAATATTTTGTCAAAATTTTATGCAAATTAAACGAGCCAAATTAATTTTAGTCAAGGTGTTGGGTATCGAATGATGATTTTAACCATTTTGCATTTTGTCCAGAAACCATAATAGATTAAGAGAAACTACAATTTTTGAAGTTATAAAGCATGATAAGATCTACAAATAAGTCAAAACAATATTGTCATCTAAATTACCAACTAAATGAAAGTATTTTACCCATTTTATGAACTTTTTGCAAACATTATGATAGAGAGCAAACATTTTGATAGAGAGCAAAACTAATTAGCAAGATAAGATCATTAAAAAGGTTTACATTGTACATGGTATAAATCGTCAATAAACCACCTTAAAGGGGTTATTGCTCTTCAAAGATGACTCCTCCCCTTTTCATGTGTATTTGGCAAAACATTGTATTATACAAGTACATAGAAGATAGCAAAATGTTCAGCACAATCATCTGCCAGTATGTCAGTATGACCGACAATAACCAACTGGCTCTTATAGGAGTTATTTCCCCTGAGTGAATAATTTTCACATTTTTAAATTTTGGTCAACAAATATAATGGTAAAGTTCTATATATATACAAGTTAGTCATTATGGTAAATCATAAAATGAAATCGATAAGAATACTCTGTAAACTTTAAAAGTGACGACCAAAACAAGATTTACAAAAATTTCACTTAATTAAAGTTACAAATAATCAAACATAACAGATTTAAAAAAAAAGCATATTTTCCAGTCAATACAGACTTTTGCTTTTGCCGAGAGTCTCTAGTTTGAATTAAGAAATTCATTTACTAAATCGTGTAGGACTTTGAAATATACAGATTTTTAGAACAATGCGTTTAGCATTCTTTTTATGATATATATGTAGATGACATGACACATATTAATAATAAAGCTTAAACTAATTTATAGAATTCTCTCATTATTAATTCATACAGTCTATACAGTTTTCCCAAAGTTTAACAAAAGCAACATATTTGTACAAATCACTTACCTTCGTTCAAGTTAACTTGCTACCTACATTACAAAGGTATTGCTATTGATTACCTAGTACACCTTATTTGTAGGTAAACTAGTCCAATGACGTAACAACATTACTGGTATACAGTGAAATTGGTTTTTGTAAATGAGAGGATTTCCCTTAAACAAAGCTTACAAGGAAAGTGAAGATTGAAAAAGATATACGGAAAATTGGGTACACGTTATCTTATAAATCTAATACGGACATTCGTATGGTCATATTTATAAATTAACTGTTTACAAAACTTTTGAAATTTTGAAATACTAAGGCTTTTCTACCTCAGGAATAGATTACCTTAGCTGTATCTGGCAAAACTTTGAAGAATTTTGATCCTCAATGCTCTTCAACTTCGTACTTTATTTGGCCTTTTTAACTTTTTTTGGATTCGAGCGTCACTGATGAGTTTTTTTTGTAGACGAAACACGCGTCTGGAGTAAATACAAAATTTAATCCTGATATCTATGATGAGTTGATCTCCAATAAAAAATAACATACAACCAACCTACGTTAAACGAAGAAACTGAAAGTAGAAACCCAGAAGACAATACACAATCAACTAGATTCAGAAGTAACTATACACTCATATCTTACTTCCCAATGGTTTTAACTTTGACAAATCATATTTCTCAAAGATTATTTATTTATTAGAAGAGAACATAATATATGTTGGTCAAAAGACTTAATCTTTGGTACTTGCATGTAATCATTTATTTTTTAATCACAATAAGAAATTGTAAGTACCAAATTCTATCTTTTCTCAGTAATTAGCCAATATCTTACATAAAATTTCTCTGACGAAAAATGATAACAATGTTATTAAGAAGCTTATCAAAGAGTGTTTCTTTCTTATTCAATAAATGTTTGATAACTGATAAGGCCACATGACCATCAGCAATTCACGTGTGCCTTGAACTACTTACATAAAGTCACATTATAAGAATTATTGTTCATTATCATATATCTTATTCCTTCACTGAGAAGTAAACTAGTGGTAAGCTAAACGTATGGTTTCTTGTTGTTACTTCACTGAAATACAATTAAAAAATAGATAATGCAAACTACGTATAACATTCTGACAACGTTCTGGGAGTAGGGTCACACAAAGTGTGCAGTGCAATTTGATTGTTCGACAACTATAACATAACTGCTTTCAGATATTTCAATTCCCTATTTATGGGGTATTTTTTGTGATTTTGGGGGTACAGGGAAACCATGAATTTAAATGTTCAACGTTGTAGAAATAAAATAATACAGTTTTCTAATCACTGAAATTTGTTACATACTGTGATTTTTGTTCATTGATGAATGATTCGAGCACTATTTTCAATTCCCTAATAAGAAAATTATTATATTACCAGAAGTTCATTTCTAGGACTTTCAAATGCAAGCCTTGTCAGGTGTTGATCATATATCTTTTTATCATGTTTATACATGCACATGCACTAAAAGCAATTGAAAAAATCAAAAAGCATACATGCCAAAAACAAATTATTACTTTTTAAATCTCATTTTGGGTTGACTGTATAAATTAATGTCCCTTTTGTATGCTTCGCCTATCTTTTTTAAACAAAAAAAGAAAAGAACACTTGGCGTCAGTATTTTTTAACCAGGTACCATATGTTAAATTTTCTTTAACTGTTAATGATCATTAATTATAACCCCCATACCAAACTTTGTACCTAGTGTAATATTTTGTTTCATAGATTGTATTCTTTTTACAGACAATGTGGTCCATACTAGTGATGGTTACATCATCAATACTCATAACTTGTGCCAGTATACCAGCAACACCACCCGTATGGCCTTCAGCATTCTCGGTAGATTTTGTAGAGGACATATTTTTCGCTGTTGTGAAATATTCCCACAACAATGGAACATGGTACTATGACTTTCCGAATGGCAGAGCGAGATACGACCATCTTCGTGGACAGAAAAATAATTTTTGTGGAGGACAAAAGCTCAGTGACAATGATCCAAAGGCTCCGTGTAGTCTTTTGTTTACAAACCATAGTAACATGTATGTTATATATCCAGAGGCAAAGACATGTTGTATTTTGTGTGGCGAAAAAGAAGGTTGCACTGTTCTAAAACCAACTTGGTTGTCGAATTCCTCGTATACTGGCGATAAAGTATTTGAAGGAAAGAAATGCCATGGGTGGGCTGAACCAGGACATATTTTCACAGACGAACTTTACGTTACTGATGAGAATGTTCTTTGTCAGTACCATGAAAAGTCATTTGTTGGTGATTTGATTCATACTCTAACATTCAACCAAGCAAGTTACAAAGTACAACAACCAGATACATCGATCTTTGATATTCCAAGCTATTGTAAGGATGAATGTCCTCGCCCTTATCCAAATCACGTGACACACAAACGATCGATATTATAAATAAGTGTAAAATGCAGTTTATTTAGAGAATGAAAACAATATTTGCCTATACATTTTAACTTATCCACATCTTTATCGTTGGGATATTTTTCGTTTAGTCAGTGAATTGTTAGGAAAATATTGTAATGAACATATTGTAATCTTTGGCATTGCACAAGGTAATGTTTTATCTGACTGTTTAATGACACGTCTTTACACTAAATACATTGGGTTTTGGATGTGTACGAATTGATAATTTAGTCTTAGATGAATGATTGTTTTTTTAGTAGTTGTTATTTGTTTTGAACTAACTGTCAGTAACTGCTAGTACTGTCATATCTGTACTAAGTGTCTTTTTGTTGTTGGGATGTATATGAGACAATATCTGAAAAAGTCTAATTTCCATGTCCCGCACTTCACCAGCAATTATTTTTTTATTCAACCATCTTTTTTGAAAGTTCTAAGTTTCAGTATAAACTAAATTATATAATGCACCATGGCCTGCCAATTAAACACTCATTCTTATATTTCTTCCAATAAAATATTGTAATTTAAATGTTCAACCCCCCCTAAAATCATGTTGTCCCCTGTGTTTTTTTGAAAACTAAATCATTCAAATAATATCCAAATTAATTAAACAGGCGTCCGATTCTCACATATATGATATATTATATAATAAACTTGCCCCTAATTTGTCTTTTTATGTTATATCTATAGCATGTAATAAAATTTTGCAAATTTTAACAGAAAAAAAATTTGTCCCCAGGGGTGATTTCCCTCCTGTTACCACTGGGTTTTTTTTACCTGTGGAAACGTTTACAAGACCAATAGTTATTTTCCCATTATGTATTGTGAATAGCATCATTTTCTGAATGCATTGGTACAAAGAAATAGTTGGAAAGGCGGCCAGGTTTGAAAATTCAAGCCCATCCAAGGTAAGAATTTATAGAAAAATACTTATTGGTGTTCTATCCTGTTACAGCCTTTTCTTACACTTTCTGAGAATATTTTTAAGTGTGCACCACAGCATTAAGTGTGTTTTTATATCATCTTTTTAAAAGTTATATGTCACAGGAAATACACTTACATTTAATGTGATAAAAAGGACAAAAACTATCGCGTAATTCCTTTCTGTTACGTTCTGTCATGTTACCTGATAAAAAGTAACAGCATAACCATCATCAGTAACAGGAAGGATGTTCAAGACAATTTTACTGAAGAATCGAAAAGTTAATCTACTATATGCCAACCATTTCATTTAATATAAGTTATCACCACCATATTAAATAAATTTCAAAATAATATACAGTATATTGAATAAAAAAATAGGTTTTTTGCTTTTGATAACAGCAGAGAACATTGTGCAATTCTAGTATAGTAGATAGTAACAGAAAGGAATTTATTTTAGAATTTTTCATTACCTAGGCAGATTTTTCATCTTGCAAATACAATTTCAAAGGATAAATGACATTGTTTGCTGTTATCTTCCAATTGTGACCAATTTAAAATGATGTATTTTTCTTAAACATTAAAGTAAAGCAGAAAAATCCTTTCTGTTACCAACTCTGTCCTGTTACCGTTGTGCTGTTACTCAAGATTCTTTCATGTTACCGACATATCTGACTATATTTACGTATATTTCTAAACCTTTTGTATTGCAAATGCTAAAATCAATAATTGGCATTTGATAAACTATTGCAGGATATACTAGTAAGCCACAAATAGTGTCTTAAACTTATTCCTTATTCCCATTAGAAACTTTTTAAAATTGATTCACTTTGGTAACAGGAAAGAACTGGATTTTTTTTGTACCATTTTTAAAATAGCCATTGTTTCCTTATTGAACAATTGTTTGAATTACAGACAACAGTTCCTAGATCCCCAATGTGTGTTCTTCGATTTGTGCTATCAAAATAACTGGGTCTAAAAAAAAATTGTTGTTTTTTCTTATTTCCAAAAATTAGACTTTTTCAGATATTGTCTCATATGTATCGGTCCACGTCCACTTTGTCTTTTGTTAGATACGTTTCCTTTTTTCAACTGACTTTGTCGCGCTTGCGACTTTTGTCGCAGAATGTTCGACATCGGGATAGTAATCCGGCGGCGGCGTTAACTAACTTTTTAAAGCTTTATATTTTAGAAGGTGGACGACCTGGATGCTCCATACTTTGTAGATACATGTGCCTGTAGATGCATAATGTTCCGAAGTTTCCGTCTGTCACATGTACATTGTCCTTGACCTCATTTTCATGGTTCACTGACTACTTGAAAAAAAGTTCGTTTTTTTCTTATTATTAGTAATAGGATAACTATGTTTGGTATGTGTGTACCTTGCAAGGTCTTCATGTCCGTCAGACAATTTTCCTTTGACCTCAATCTCATTTCATGGATCAGTGAACAATGTTAAGTTTTGGTGTTCAAGTCCATAATCTCAAATTATATAAGCAATATGTCTGATATATTTGGTGTATGGAAGGATTGTAAGATGTACATGGCCAACTGGCAGGTGACATCTGACCTTGACCTCCTTTTCATGGTTCAGTGGTTATAATTAAGTTTTTTGTGTTTTGGTCTGTTTTCTTATACTGTATGCAACAGGTCTACTATAATAGGTGTATGGAATGATTGTAAGGTGTACATGTCCAACTGGCAGGTGTCATCTGACCTCAACCTCATTTTCATGGTTCAGTGGTCGAAATTAAGTTTTTGAGTTTTGGTCTTTTTTCTAATACTAATATGGGTATATTTGGTGTATGGAATATTTTATGATGTACATGTCAGTCTCGCAGGTTTTATTTGACCTTGACCTCATTTTCATGGTTCATTGCACAGTGCTAACTTTTGTGTGTTGTTCTATTTTTCTAAAACTATAAGCAATAGGTCAACTATATTTGTTTAATGGAAGGATTGTAAGATGTACATGTCTGCCTGGCATGGTTCATCTGATCTTGATCTCATTTCCATGGTTCATTGCTCAATATTTGGGTTTCTTGGTTAAGTCTGTTTCTTATAAACTATAAGCAATAGGTCAACTATATTTAAAGTATTGAATATTTGTAAGGTGTATTTCTTTTTGGTGTATATGACTTTGACTTGGATCATGTTAAGTCTATGTGATAATTGTATAAGCTTTATATTATGTACTATCAACATAATATTAATGGTAAGTAAAAAAAGGCGAGACATTGCAGCGTGTACCCTCTTGAAGGTACCCAGAACTTGTTGATAAATATTCCGTATCAACTTCACAAATAATACACGATGGTCTTGAAGTATAGATTTTGCGTACTGACGTTGTTCATCATCTTAATAACGTGTTATATACTGCAGCTGTGCTATTTGAGCAGTCAAATTGTATTGACTGTATATTTAAGCCCCAGTCCCACTAAACCACGATCGCACCACGCTCACTGCGATCTAAAATAAATTTAGATCGTGGTGAGGTTGCGGTATGAGCGGCATGAAAATGTAAATTTTCGTTGCTTTCACGATGTTACTACGTCCTCTCTACGCTTCTACAAAGATCCCGCTACGATTATACCAGGTTCTCATCGCGCTTATTCTGCGACGTCACTACGCTTATCAAGATCTTTCTACGCTCTTCACGTTCTCACTACGACCATACCACGAGTTATCCGATTGCAACACGATCTTACTGCGATTATAGCACGTTCTTACCACGATTATACTACGTTCATAGCGCGATCTTACTACGTTCTCAGCAATAATGTCAACATCGTGTTCCATATCAATACAGTTCAATTCCTTCTATTTCTGATTAAATCGTAGATTTCTCGGAAACAATACAGTCATGCCACCAAAATCTACCAGAACACGTGGGCATGGTGGTAGGAGTTGATGTAGAGGCAGAGGGAACAAAGTAACGAATCCTGATCAAGCAGGATGCCGGACCGACCAATCCAACCTAAATTACAACCTATTGCTGGTCCATAAAGCTCAATGACGATATTTTAGTGAACGATAGCAGAGATGACATAGATGTATCAATATATATAGGAAGATGTGGTATGAGTGCCAATGAGACAACTCTCCATCCAAGTAACAATTTATAAAAGTAAACCATTATAGGCCAAGGTACGGCCTTCAACACGGAGCCTTGGCTCAAATCAATCAGCACGCTATAAAGGACCCAAAATATTACTAGTGTTAAACCATTTAAACGGGAAAACCAACGGTCTAATCTATATAAAAACGAGAAGCATGGTTGCGCCGTTAGAGCAAATGGATAATTATATTCAAACAAACAAAATCTAGGGAGCTTTTTTATATATTTTATGTGAAAATGACAATGAGAATGATGGTCGTAGTGTGAACGTAGTCAGGTCGTAAGAAGATCGTGATGAGGACGGTAAGGGCGTGCTAGAATCGTACTATGGTCGTGAACAGCGTGGTATAGTCGTAGTGGAAGCGTAGTTGGGTCGCAGTGAGAACGTGATGGTCGTAGTGAGGTCGTGATAACGTCGCTGTGCGATCGTAGCGCAGTCTCTCCGAATAGAATCACGCTTTCGCTACGCTCTCGCTACGATTGTACAGCGACCTTTGCGATCTTACTACGATCTTAGTGCGCTCTCACTACGCTTCTACTACGACCTGATTTCGCCACGACCGCACCACGATTGTTTTGAACACGTTCAAAGTTGGCCACGCTCTTCACGATCTTGAAGACCTCACCACGACCGTGATAGGACCTTACTGCGATCTACACGATCGCACTACGATCATCAAAATTTGCATTTTTTTCACAGATCGTAGTGCGATCGTGGCCTAGTGGGACTGGGGTATTATATGTGATATACAGTCACTGACCGTATATCACCTTGTTTATGACGTTGACAATGCTTTTCCGTACAGTTTTATTTTATATGACGTCAATAAAACATACAGGTTCGCGGCAATTTTACGTTGTCCGCTCACAATTAAAGAATGACGGTTTTTACCCTAAATACTTCATTTTGAACAGTTATAAGAGTTGCAGTATATAAAGAATAACCATACATTGTCTCGAAATATCAATCTGTTATTTGTACTCGGCTCGAAACAGATAGAACTGCTCGGCACAGCCTCGCTTTCTACCTGTTTCTAAGCCTTGTACAAATAACATTGATATTTCGAGACAATGTATGGTTATTCTATATATATTATTCTTTTATTTGTTTTTATTAATATTACTTTTACTGTTAAGTCTGTTTTTTTAGATATCCTTTTCACGTAACTCTGTGCTTATGTATCCCATCATACTTTGAACGACAAAATTATTTTATGATGTGACTCTGTACCTATGTATCTTGTCATACTTTGAATGACAAAATTATTTTATTTATTAATATTACTTTTACTGTTAACCGACTTTTTTTGGCATATACATTTGACGTGACTATGTACTTATGTATCCCGTCATACTTTGATTTTCCAATGCATGTTATTGTGGACGTAAAGATGTTACTGCCGCAAAAAAACTGGACACGAAATTTTTTTTTTATATTATTTTTTTTTAACTAACATATCAGCCCTATCAATGAATGCATAGTTTGAATGATTCTTGTTATTTTGATTTTGAGCAGCAGACATCCTTAAGTCAGTTTTTGTTATATCTATTTTGGGTGACTGTATTTATGCATCCCGTCATACTTTGAACGACAAAATTATTCCATGTCTACCTGTGCGAATTTCAAACGCGCAATTTTACACCAGTACTGAAAACCCTCCTTCCTTGATGGGTGCATTTTACATAGACAAATAAAATCGTATAATATAATCAAAATGAGGATGTTAATTTGATGTATGCCTTTTTGTGCGTCTTCGTTACATTTGTTGTTTTTATAGTGATTAAGATGATAACACAATGTTGACTGCTGTACCCCTTTTTTTGAAATTTTTACCTATTGTGTCTGTTTGTTTTGTTCACTCATCGGTGACAATATAATGGAATTTGATGCGACTGTCATACAAGTGAGAGGTTTAGCTAGCTATAAAACCAGGTTCAATCCACCATTTTCTACATTTGAAAATGCCTGTACCAAGTCAGGAATATGACAGTTCTTGTCCATTCGTTTTTGATGCGTTTTGTTATTTGATTTTGCCATGTGATTATGGACTTTCCGAATTTATTTTCCTCTGAGTTCAGTATTTTTGTGATTTTACTTTTTTTATAGTTTGTTCTTTGGTTGTATTGTTACACCACTCTCCCATGTTAGGGGAGTGTAAGTGCCTTCAAACTAATTAGAAAAGAAGTAACAAACTTAATATGAAACAGACCACATTCTGTATTTGCCTCTCCCAAGCCTGGAGCCTGTAATTCAGCGGTCGTCTTTTGTTGCTGTGTTACATATTTGGTTTTCGTTCATTATTTTGTACATAAATTAGCCTGTTAGTTTTCTCGGTTGCAATGTTTTATATTTGTCATTTCGTGGCATTTTATAGATGACTTTGTGGTATGAGCTTTGCCCTTTGTTGAAGGCCGTACGGTGACCTATATTTGCTAATTATACAATTGTAAAACGTACGCTTATATAAGATAGATACCATTTGATTTTATGGGGTAGCGCTAGGATGAAATTTGAAAACATTCAGGACAGGAGTTTTGAGTTTAAAAAAGGCAGGATAAGCAACTTTGCAAAAAAAAAAGCAGGATAACAATTTGTGTTAAAAAAAAAGTCAATATAAACTAATAAAAAGAAAGGCAGGACCGAATAGAGTGAAAAATGGTAGTTCCCTTATTCTAAAATTTCAGAACTGAGGTTGGTTAAATTTTTACAGTAGAGACTGCATAGGTCATCGTAGGTATGCTTCTAAAAAGAATAGCATTGTGCGATATGAACTGGTTCAATTCTAAAATTTCTCATGTGACGAAGGTCAAGACATTTCAAGAGAGATTGAATAGAAATACTTTCACAATGAATATCACTAACCGATTTGAACTGGTATAAACTTAAAAAATTGGACGGAGGTTAAGTAATTACAACAGAGGCTGCATAATTATATTTATTCAATGTACTTGAGTAACTGATGATTAATTACATAAACACTTGTATACAGTATACATTTTGTAAGTACCACTGTAAAAACGTACTTAAAAGTGTCTGTTCATAAGTAGCACGCGCTAATTCGCGGTGGTTCAACTATTTTAAATACAGATAATGACCGTTTGTTAATGTAGGATATATACCTTGGATAGAATATGTTTGTTTTCTATATCAAAATGTGTCCTTTAGATTAAACAAAGATCTACAGTGTGCAGTTTTTTACGGAAGCGTATTAGGGACATAGAAAAAATAAAATTGGCAGTGAACTTTTTTTTCAAAGTCGATATTTTGACATTTCAAATCTCAAAATTTCGACTTTAACTCGAAATTTTAACTTTTCTTATCTTGAAATTTTGACTTTCTAAAATCTTGAAATTTCAAAAATTGATATTATGTCCATTCTGTATAAAAATGCTCAAATTTATAAATATTAAAGTTTTATTCCGCTAGATAAGAGATCACCATCGATTTTAAATTTTGAGTATCAGTTCTCGGCCTTCCGCCATTTTGTTATCTTGTCCAAATAAAAATCACGATATGTCTATAAACCACAAAGAAACAAAACTACAGTAACCGATGTAGTCTTAATTACGTGTCGATACAATTATTTGTTCATCATTGATGTTTAGTGAATAAATTTTAATTACAAAGTTGCTTTATATATAAGAGTTCAAGAAAAAACAAAAACTTTGTTTTTAAAACTATTTTTTCTTGTTTAAAGAAAAATACTCTAAAAACTGAATTGTGACTTTTTGTCCTGTGACTTTTTGTCCGTGACTTTTTGTCTGTGACTTTTTGTCCTGTGACTTTCTGTCCTACATTCGTTGGATCATTCCAGAAATGTTGATTAAAAAAATGTGCACACTTGTCGACGTATCATTTATACGCCCGGATAGAAAGTTACGGAACTACAGCGCAATTTAAAATATATACATGTATACATTGAACATAAGAAAGAAACATACATTTTGTGCAAATTGGGGTAAAAGTTTTGTAAATAGACTAGTCCACGTATACTAACTATACAAATCCTTGCGTATACTAACAGTATGTAATCATCCAATTCGATAGACTATTGTATACCAAAAGAAGAAGAAGAAGAGGACCAATTTGATTTAAATACAGGTCGATCTATAACTTGCTTTGGTTCATCGAAGTTATGAACATAGTAAAATCACAGATTTATATATCAATTAGATTGTTCTCGAATAAAGAAAGAAATTCGTCATCACCACAATTGTTCCGACATATGCAACTGGACGTACACTAATAATCCCCGAGGGATGTGAATATTTTCTAGGAAAGCTATTGAGTATTAAAGTTTCAAATAATTTTCGGGATTTATTTTCTTTCTTGATATTCAATGACAGCAAATTTAAAGAATAAACTGCTTTTCAGATATTTGTCCGCTTTAGGGGTATTCTTGCCAGTTGAACAGACTTATAATTACATTCAAAAATAGGGAAAGATGACATTAAATTCGTTGTCTTTTGTTTTTAAACATCTTTGGTCAAATAGTCCCCGATTATGATTAAATTTGGTTGACGTTTTTCACACTTGATAAAGAATATCTATTCGTAATTTTTCGATTCCATTCCAAGAAGACCTTAAATTTGCTGTCAGTTTTTAAAAACTTCTTAAGTAGAAAAATATTTTTTCTTTATTCGTTCATATTATATTCCGCTTCGGTAGAGTTATCTTCAGTGAGTTCCAGTTATTAATTTATACGTGGCTTTTAAAAAGTCTAAATCTAAGTGTTCTCATTCATTTATTTGCCTAATAAAGACAAATAAAAATACTTTGGTAAAGCTATTTATAATTTCTAAGTTCTCCTTTTTATTAGACATCAATCAAGGACAAAAGGTGTAAATCATTTCAATCGGACATATGATTTAAGTTTCCCGTCTTTAAACGAAAATTGTGTATTTCTTAGTAAATTAACTTATTTGAATTAAAATAAATAATAGCACCAAACATAATTAAATAATTCCACGGCGATCAATTTTTATTTGTCACCAACTTGAATATATATTTTAAATATGTATATTGAATGCTCCCTTGTCTTATAATTCACTGATCCGAATAGACAGTCACACCTGGCAAGATGTGCCCGAGAGGCGTGGTTAAATACCGAAGTGCAAATAACAATTTACCTTTCAACAAGCCATCTACGAGTATTGCCACAGAACCGTGAATACACACATCGTATCAACCAAGTCATAGCAGAGATAGTAAAAGGTCAAAAAGAGTACACCAACATATTGTCTTTACAGATTATTGTACTTTACTTTGTTCACCTTATCAGTCCGAAAATATATTAATTAAAAATAAATTTATAACTTTTTGTGTTGTCTACAAAAATAATTCGAATATATACGTTTAACATAGAAAATTTATCTCATGAATATGTACAATTGAACGTCTGTGCGTTTTATCTTCTTATTATCGGATGGTCATTTAGATAAAGCGTAAGTCATCGGCGCGCTTACGATTACGTTAAAATATGATTAAAAACCAAGACTTTTAATGATTGTATTTTAAATCCCGGCATGCAAAAACCAGGAGAAAACGTCACGACCTACAGGAAGTAGTTAATATTTTTTCATTAAATATTGAATTTCTCCTTTATTACTGCACATATAGCAATAAAACTTTGTGAATATATATATTATGTCATAATGAACATATTTAAACCATAAGTGAAAAATCGTGAATTTTCCCTTTAAGTCAAAATTTCGGGATTTCAAAAGTCAAAATTTCAAGTTAAAGTCAAAATTTCGAGATTTGAAAAGTAAAAATTTCGACTTTGAAAAAAAAGTTCACTGCCAATTTTATTTTTTCTATGTCCCTAATACGCTTCCGTAGTTTTTTGTCGAGCCTGCGACTTTGGTTGCAGAAAGCTCGACATAGGGATTGTGATCCGGCGGCGGCGGCTACGGCGTTAGCTCACTTCTTAAAAGCTTTATATTTTAGAAGGTGGAAGACCTGGATGCTTCATACTTTGTATATAGATGCCTCATGTTACGAAGTTTCCGTCAGTCACATGTCCAATGTCCTTGACCTCGTTTTCATGGTTCAGTGACTACTTGAAAAAAAGTTAAGATTTTTTGTAATCTTAGATCACTATATTTGGCATGTGTGTACCTTGCAAGGTCCTCATGCCCGTCAGACAGTTTTCATTTGACCTCAATCTCATTTCATGGATCAGTGAACAAGGTTAAGTTTTGGTGTTCAAGTTCATAACTCAGATACTATAACCAATAGGTCAGGTATATTCGGTGTATGGAAGGACTGTAAGGTGTACATGTCCAACTGGCAGGTGTCATCTGACCTTGACCTCATTTTCATGGTTCAGTGGTTATAGTTAAGTTTTTGTGTTTTGGTCTGTTTTTCTTATACTGTATGCAATAGGTTTACTATATTTGGTGTATGGAATGATTGTAAGGTGTACATGTCTAGCTGGCAGATGTCATCTGACCTTGATCTCATTTTCATGGTTCAGTGGTCAAAGTTAAGTTTTTGAGTTTTGGTCTTTTTTCTAATTCTATATGCAATAGGTCAACTATATTTGATGTATGGAAATATTTTATGATCTATAAGACAGTGACAGTCAGTCGCACAAGTTTTATTTGACCTTGACCTCCTTTTCACGGTTCATTGCTCAGTGTTAAGTTTTTGTGTTTTGGTCTGTTTTTCTTAATCTATAAGCAATAGTCAACTATATTTGTTGTATGGAAGAATTGTTAGCTTTTCATGTCTGCCTGGCATTATCCATTCTGTCCTTGACCTCATGTTCATATGGTTCATTGGTCAATGTTTAGTTTTCTTGGTTAATGTTTAGTTTATGTGACAGTTGTAATAAAGCTTTATATTTAGGACTATCAACGTAATATCAATGATTAGTAAAAAAGGCGAGACATTTCAGCGTGTGCACTCTTGTTTCATAACCTTGTGGTTTTTATTACAGCAATCATCATCCAGAGGGTTTATCAACATCTGTTTTATTCAATGATTCTCTTCAATGCATACCGTTTAATATAAGATGAGATATTTTTTAATCCAATGAAAGGGCCCAATGAAGAGCAAAGTAATCTATTATAATTATTTAGAAAATTGACAGACTGGTTTTGATAATCATATATATTACCGTATAAATACAGTTGTTAATGTAAAATCGTTTAAAAAGTGTATTATCCAGGCCCCTAAATATGAAAATCTCAGTAATTTTCCCCTTTTTGCCATGCGGGTGAAAGAAAACCAAGTGACTGGTATGAATGTTTGCCACGGTTAAATTCATCACAGATATTTAAGTTATTGTCTTTCTTCTGTTTTCACTATATATATTGAAAAAAATATACTAAATTATTTAATGATTTATCATTTTTACTTATTCTACAAATCAATAACTATATTTTTCCCCGTCACTTTATGAAATTAAATTACATCATGTGTGTCGAAAACTCTGTCATTAAATATAAGTAACAGTGACATAGTGTTATTTATATAGACTCTCTGCGGGTCAAAGGTTTTTTCACGTTTACAATTAAGCAGATATATTTTGGGGTTATGTGGATAAAATTACTGATTGTATAAATAAACATGTGCAGTACGTTCAATGTTTGTGTTTACTTTGATATGGACCAATAACTAGTACAATGTGAGAGGAAGACGGAGTTAAATTTTAGGACAGTAAAAATGAAGTTTGTGTTCAAAATAGAGAAATTATAAGTTCCTCAATGAGATCTACTGTCAAGTGTTTACTCGTTACACAGAATGCCAGCACAGTATACAGACAGGGGATTTGCTTGGGTGGTATTAGGGGGTAAGTTTATTCATACACCGGCCTTTTACTGATGCGGAGATGTACTCTGATCTTTGTGTCCGTCAGTATGATCAGTTTTTAATTCTTTGTTCCTTCCGTAGTTTGTATCCGCTAAACACGCCTAATTAGGAGTAAGATATTTGCCGGATTGGAGTCGGAATAAAGTGTTCAGGTAAGGTGATATACTGGCTCAGTCTTGTTTCATATTTATATATATCATCAAGATGTTATCACCTTATTTGTACGAGTAATATTTGCCACTGGACGTTTGACACTATATTATTCATCCAGTTACATCTTCTCCTTAACCAGTTGCTTGATTTTAGTAAATCTTTCAAAGCATCAATACATGGAGTACAAGTGGTATATTGCATCTGACCGGAACTATCTACAAAAGGAGCACAAATCTTGTTTCTAAACCACTGACTGCATTTACATATAATTTTACATTCTCTATTCTACCTCAAAATTATACCAATTCTATTTTATCCGAATCCTCTTTTAAAAGTTTTACATAGCAATATAATTGACATTAAATAAATTTACTATATTTAAACAAATGTGGTAGTGGGATAAAAATTGGAAGCAGTGTTAGATTTTCAGTGTATGGATAGTAACTGTACATTGCTAATAATATATGAATACTGCACAAGTCAATTGTTTATCATAAATAGACAGGAAATACGAGAAAATCTTTCAAATAACAGTATATATCCGCTTTATACCCATGTTACACGTTTTAAGCTTATCAAATGCATCCTTATCTTGTTAAAAGGATAATGATAATATGACTAAAAGCGAACAAAAGATCCAAACAACAGCGCACTACATGCAACATACCCATCTAATTGGACCGCCAAAAAATGTTTCAAACAACAATACGGGAAATAAAAATAAAGTAATATATACCGGTATATGGAATGCAAAATAGAACAATTCAATCTTATGAAAAAGTTCACGAATTTCTTCCAGCATTAGAAATAGGAAAATGGCTATTATTCGTTGTCGATACTAGTTATGAAAGACCCGTTTATAACGAAGCAAAAAAATGCAATTTTGTGGGTGTTTTCCCGTAAGGTAAAAAATAAATAGGTAAAAACGCGATTTCGCCGTAAAACTTTAAAATTTACTACAATTTAGTCGTCTTGTGAAATTTTTTTTGCATAAAGTATGCTATAAAAACTAAACCATAACTAGTACTCAATATTATTATTCGACAATTTGCTTACAAAACTGTAGATTTTTCTGGTTTTATCTTTTAGCTTCGTTCCTAAATTTCTTTCTCATATCTGGAATAATGCGAACATTTGGAATTTTATATGCCGAACTTCTCCAAACCTATGATAAAAGTGCGGGAAACACTGCCTTTCTAGGAAGTCTACTGTTATTTGTAAATTCCATAGCCGGTAAGTATGGTAATATTGTTACCTTAATAAACTTAGATAAGAGGATTTTGTGATTTCTCATTTAATTTATGAAACTTGTGCAGTGTTTGCACTCAACTATTATATTTTACTTTAAAAAAAATGAACGTTATTGTCCTTATTATGATGAATACGATCAATAACCGATATTTCTCGACATTTAACTTACTTTTTTTTTCTTTTTTTAATCTTGAATTGGTTTCACATGAGTGGTTATTGTAGAAAAGTCTTTCAATCGTTTCTAAAAATAACTCAGTAACACAGCTTCGTATGCGTACTTTGGAATTCTTAAAATCTTATAAACTTGTTATCTTATTTCTAAACTATAATTAAGGTAGATATATAGGGGGTCTAATTTAATAATTTGCCAAAAATATTGTTTACGTTATGCTTGTTTTTTTAGCGATACGTAAAAAGGTTGTACAGAATCGTCATATTTTATATAGATTATTTATGGAAAAATCAATTTTTGTGTGAAAGAACGAAAACTAAACGATATAAGTAACTTAAAATATGATGATATAGCTCTTATAATGTGGTTTTAGAAAACATCTATATTTCTAAAAGGAAGAAATCGATATCATTGATCCGCAACTCCTCTAAAACCATACAAAGTCGGAAATATTTGTGAAACGACGTATACATTTAGTGTTTCGTACTTCCTAAATTTGTCTTTCGAACAATCTTTTTTACATAGAAAACGCCAAATATTTCAGAAAATATCAAAATTCGGAGACCGTTGGTCTAGTTTGCTAGGTCTTGTGAGAAAGCTGCGTACAATTGATTTATAGGTATAGAAAAAACATAAAAAGTGTCTCATTTATTTATCCCCGATCTCCCCTACAGCTAAGTTAAAAAAAAATGAATAAAAAAGTAGTGTTTTTTTGTAATAAAAAAAACCACAGGCGTATTTATTAAATCATAGATATGTTCTTTTATCTTTAAGATGAAAAGTCTTACAAACGAATTTCCGTATTTTTCAAAATTTGCATATTGCATTTAAGATTGGTTTCTGCTATTTTACAGTACCAGATGGCGGAAGGCAACTGATATACCAAAAACCAAATGCTCGAAATTCCAATTTTGTTAATGTAATATACTTTCTGTCTATGAAGAAATAACATAAATATGTGGTGCACACTGAATAATCTACGTAGCGGATTTTTTCAAGTGTGCACCATATTTTTGATGTTATTTCGAATAAACAGAAAAAAATATTACAGTCATTCCTTATAATTTAATTGTAAATTTCATTTCACGACAAAAAACGTGGATGACGTCACGGTCACATGATCATATTATGCCATGAGCTGATAGATAAAAAGCACTGTCAGCCAATTCTAATTGATTTTTTTTTCATGTATAAAAGAAATGCTCTAACGAAATAACAGTGTTCTCGGGCCTTATAATTTTGATTAATTTCATTACCTTGATGTCAAAACATTATCAACGTTTTGATCAATTTCCTGTCCTCTGAATACTCAAAAAGATAATCAATTCTTACTTTTACATTGAACTAGTACACATTTTGTTTAGGGTCAGCTGAAGCCCGCTTCCAGGTGTGGGATTTTCTCGCTGTGTTAAAGACCCATTCGGTTGTTTTCTGTTGTTAGGTCGGATTGTATTCCCCATTTCCATTCTCAGTTTTATTACTAAATGGAAATGTATCGTTTATTCCCTGTTTTTTGTTGCTGCTGTAGTTGTTTATTATACATTTTATTTTCAGGTCCAATATCTGGACTGCTAAGCATGCATTTTTCATTTAAATGGTGTACTATTATTGGCGGCCTGGTTTCCTGCCTTGGTATGGTAACCAGTTTTATGACAAACGATATTGATATGCTGTATCTCACGTATAGCTGTTTGTTAGGTATATATATAACTTATTATGTTAGATATAAATAAAGAAAATGTAAGGTAGTTGTCTAAGTGCTTGTGAGCACTGAAGGTTAACGATTGCATCTATTTTGCAATGTGAGCCAAAAAAATAAATATTACATACCGTATAGTCGGCTTTAAAAGGCCCCAACATGAAAAATATAAAACAATTCAATTGAGAAAATTATACGGCCTCATTTATAACAAAACAATTTACGAAAAACAAATATGACAAAAACCACTGAACTACAGACTCCTGACTTGGAACAGGTGCATACATATATAACGTGGCGGGGTTAAACATGTTTGTGAGTGCTGAAACCTCTCTTAACCTGGAACAGTGGTGTAATTTAAGCGTAAGATATAAGAACAATCTATAAAAATCAGTTGAAAAGGATTACCTAATCAGATCAATATTAAGCCGAAATACGTCAAATAAAAGCACAGGATTCAAAAGCATGAAGCCAGTCCAATAAAGGTTTTGACTGCACGAATACCCCAAAAAAACTATTAGGGAATTGGATAGTACCTATTTACTGCTCTATGCGTTTACATTATTTTTATAATTAGCAAACAGTTCTTATATAATAAGACACTGTGTATTGCATATATCACACGCTTATGAAATGATACATGTTATAGTGTACTTATATATCCACGTTGTGATTATATATATATAAGTATATAATTAGTACTGAGGAAACTTTGTAATTCCAGTCATTTCAAAAAAAATATTGTACATGTCTTTTTATAATTTCAGTCACGATAATTAAAAACATTGTTTTTCCAATCAGGATATAAAACATTGTCTTTCTAGTCATGATATGAAAACATTGTAATTCCGGTCATGATATAAAAAAAAAAGTAAAATCACAAAAATACCGAACTCAGAGGAAAATCCAATTAAAAACATTGTAATTCCAGTCATAAGATAAAAACAATGTAATTTCAGTCATAGAATAACAAAAAATGTCATTCCAGTCATAAGATAAAAACATATTGTAATTCCAGTCATGATATGAAAAAAGAAGATGTGGTTTGATTGCCAATAAGACAACTTTCCACCAACAAAATGACGGAGATGTAATCAACTGGTAACTAAATTCAACTGGTAATTAAATTCCACACGCAAAATTACGAAGATGGCATTACTTCGGATGCCATCAAGGAAAAATCTCAAAAGTACAGAAACTTTAAGAAATGATTACAGACGGAACCTGAAGCGGATCGTGACTTTTGCCATGAAAATATGAAAGGTTCTGAGTGTTGTTTTAGTACCCAATTCTCCACCAGCTCAACAGACAACAGCAAATATAGATAAAGGCATCGTTTGCAGGTTTTAGAGAAGTTGTCCCTGATCACGCAACCAAAATTGACCAAATCATAGATTAACAACTTTTCCCTATTCGTTTGGATACCATTCCATTTGAAAAGTCCGATTGGCTATGTAACCAATGAAATGTAAATATTATGTTTCTATAGGTTGCACTTTGTAAATACAGCTGTTTCTCAAACCACGCCTCTTTCGGGGAGATTTAGAATATTCATAGAAAATTAATTTTGTTTACATACTGGTTCCCAGTTATGCTCTCTGTGTTCCATCTCATAGAGACATAACTTGGGAATGTTACCAGTAAATATACATGTGCATATTGTTTACATTGAAATCTGTGGTAATCCTTCATTCGAGGTAAGGGTAGTTAAGAAAATTAGTGTTAGTTTAAACTCTGAAAAGTTCAGGGCATATAAACGTTGAAAATATGCCGCACAGCCCTATATTTTGACCTTTGAAAAAAATTGTAGTGCATATGAACTTTTAATTCTAGGATAAGATTTTTTTGAAAACTTCATAGTAAAAGTGTTACAGTTTTAACCGTTAAAGGAGTTCCTATGGGAAATTGCATTGTCAATATTTACAGAAATGCAACCTATAAGGGAGTTATTAGACAGAGACGTTTTGTGGAGAACTAAGCAATCTCATTTACAGAAATTCAGAGAAGTACTAGAAATTATTTTCAGACAGATAAAGGAAAGGTTTAAGATAGAAAATGAGTATCGGAAAAAAAATATTGATTTATGTCGTAAATTACACTCATCATGATTCTTACATGGACATGAACTGTGTATGAGTATCATGTAAAGAATCTCTTTATTTATTTTTAGGTGTAGGATTTGGACTATCTTACCCTCCGACTTTATCTATAATAAACTTTTATTTTGATAAGAGAAGAGCATTTGCTAACGGAATTCTTACTGCATCCTTTGGATTGTCAAGTTTAATATATCCTACATTGTACCGGAAGTTAATAGACCATTATGGTATACATGGCGCTATGTTAATTCTTGGTGGTTTGTTACTGAACATTTGTGTTGGTGGAAGTTTCTTCCGACAGCCAAGGAGCTTCATGCGTCCAAGTGCTCCAATAAAAGGTCCTGAAAGTAAAACACTGTTATCTCACACAAATGAAGGGAGTAAAAACAAGAGTAAATTGACTTTTGCGATTGACAAAATCCTTGATATGTTTAGAACATATTCTGTTGCTTTAAGAAACACATCCTTTTTATTATACTGTTTCGCCATGTCGTTTGCACTGGTTGGATATTCTTCAATCTTTATGATCCTTCCGCCACACATTGAAAGTCAGCAGTTTACAAAAGACGACGCAGTTGTTGTTTTGACTGTAATTGGAGCTACGGAATTTGTTATTAGATTTTTTTCCGGTATCATTATTGATAAACATTGGCTTAGCGTTCAAACGATGTTCATCTTGACAATGTTTACGGGTGGGATATGTGCTATTGCGGTGACATTTTTCCGGAGTATGCCTATCAATATCATATATGCAGTGACTGTAGGGATATTTCCTGGAATTTTACATTCATTAAGACCGTTACTAGTAGTCTCCTCATTGGGATTGAAGATTCTACCCATAGCGTATCCATTATCTACTTTGTTTACTAATACAGCGTGTTTAATTGGACAGCCTGGTCTAGGTAAGTATTTTTTTATAATTACTTTAATTCCAACCAAAATGTATTTCTATGTTGCTATAATGTCTGGCGGACTTTTTCATGACTTTGTAGAGACGTGCTACATCAGAGCGCAAACCAGTAGTTTGCACTTTTTTTTACATGAAATATCATTGAAATGTTCATTTTCTGTAAATTTTCTGTTTATAAAATGTTGAAACACTCAGGTTTTTCTACGCATAGGTGCAGATTGCCTTAGCCCTGTTTGGCATAGTTTGGAATTTTCGGTTTTACATGTTCTTCAACTTCATATTTGATTTGGTCGTCCAACTGTTTTGATTCGATCGTCACTGATGAGTTTGATACACTCATGAGTCAAAATATAAGCCTGCATGGTATCTCTGATGGTTCTCTAAAAAACAAAAAATGGAAAATGCCGACATTGACTTCGGTTGACACAATTTCAAGTAGATAAATCATACATCATTCGATTTCTTATTGATATCAGAAGATGTGATATGATTGCCAATGAGACAACTCTCCATTGAATCAAGTAACACTTTGAAAGAGTAAACCATTATAGGTAAAAGTACGGTCTTCAACAAGGAGCCTTGGCTCACACTGAACAGTAAGCTATAAAGTGTCCCAAAAATGACTAGTGTAAAACCAATCAAAGTGGGAAAAACCAACGGTCTAATCTATATAACAAAGGAGAAACGAGAAACACTTATAAATTACATCAACAAACGACAACTACTGGACATCAGATTCATGACTTAGGACAGATGCACACAAATGCAGCGGGTTTACACATTAGGTACCAATCTTCACCCTTATCTGAAACAACAGTGTAACATCACAACATAGAAAGACACACTATAAAATATCAATTGAAATGGCTCAACTCAATCAAAATTCTACTTTTAAGGTGCAAGAAGCAATCTAGGACTACCCAAATAATACAGCATCTTATTGGCATTAGACCTGTAAATGCTCCGATTATCAAACTATTCGGACCATGTATCGATTACATGGATTTATATTACCAGAATTGTTTAACATTACTAAAATACTAGTGATAATGATATGATATGTTTAAAATTAAATCTTGATTGACCAATTGTTGAATACTTTATTAAGGATGGTTAGAAGATTATACTGGTAACTGGAATGTTTCATTTTATACAATTGGTGGACTATTTTTTGCGTCATCACTTTGTGTGTTAGTTGAACGGATGTTAGTTAAAGAAACACAGAATGAAGAAATTGTAATAAAGACAGATGAAGATGTCATTGGAGTGACGAAAACAAACCAGAACAACATTGAAAATAAAGATTGCAATGATGTTAAAACAAGTCTTGTGATCAAGGTTCCATAATCAACTGAGCTTTGCATGAAGTTCAAATACGTCGCTTGCGTGTAGTATGATGGACATGCATTCGGAATTGAGCAGATGTGTTATTTCAAATCGCCTGCATATATCAGAACAGTCCTGTCCTTCAAACGTTGCTGATAATAGTACTGACATAAATACTCATTTATTCATCTGACCGTCATAGATTTGTTCTATACTTTTAATGTTTTAAGAAATTTGTAAATCAGGCATTTTTAATTAAAACTACTTAAAGTAGATTCTTTGTGTTTCACAGAATGTCTACAGACAAAGTTTTGTATTTTCTACATAAAACCACAGGTATAGGAAAGTTTCACCAAGTGTAAGGTGACGAATATTCAGTTTTCAGCAATATTTTCAATAGGGCGTCTTCGTGTTTTTAATCATTTTTACAACTTCCTACCAATTTACTCAGAACTTGATTCAAAAAATTAACCACGACCCAAACAATCAGTGCGTTGGCGAAGACTGATTTATCAAACCGATTAATTTAAGTTTTCAGTTAAACAAAACTTAAACTCCCTCGTGTAACATCCTGATGGGTCATATTTAGACTGTGTTTCCCTTTTTTTACCTGACCTGACCTGATAGGTCAAGCGAGATTTTCTCATCACTTGGCGTCCGTCGTCCGCCGTCGCCGTAGTCGTCGTCTGTTTACTTTTACAAACATCTTCTCATCTGAAACTACTAGGCCAAATTTAACCAAACTGTATGGCGTATCATAAGGGTCAAAAGTATATTTTGTTGCAAATGCTATATCTTCAATTGCAAATGCTATATTAAATACTGCAAATGCTATATAATTAGTGCAAATGCTATAATAAATACTGCAAATGCTGTAATTATTATAGCAAAAGGTAGTTTACCTTAATTTGTAGCAAATGCTGTATGCCTACGTATCAAAAGGCTCAAAAGTATATAATGGTGCATTTGCCATCACAAATGTAGCATTTGGACTAATAAGTATAGCATTTGCACCAATAGTTTTAGCATTTGCCATCATAAATGTAGCATTTGGACTTATAAGTATAGCATTTGCACTAATAGTTATAGCATTTGCACTAATAGTTATAGCATTTGCACTAATTAAAATACCATTTGCACTAATTCAGTTACCATTTCAAGTTATAAATAAAGCGTTTGCAATAGTTTAAATTATTTTAATTTTCAAGAATTATGGAAACGCCTTGTTATTTCTTTTTACTTGAGTCTCCACCCATTTCTAAAATTATTTCAACCACTTTTAACTACATGCTAGACATGGCAGAATAAGAACTCTTCTGACATTATTCCAGAAAACTTGGTAAACTTCTACAACATGTGCAGCGTTTTTCGTTAACTGTTTTCAAAATGGCGTATAACAATAATTTGCACGGATTTCTGAGCGTATTTCAAAACATTGTAAATGACAAAGAACGTGCTTTAGAAAATGACGATGGTTCCTTTAATTTTATGGATGTTGCATTGAACCGGCTGAATGCATTGAAAATAAAATTTTCAAAACATCTGTTCGAGCAAGTAAAATACATACAAACTACTCATTGAAGTATAATTACTACGAAAATGAGTTATAACAGCTAGAATTTTTAAATTAAAAGGTCTATAGTAGGGGGTTCAATATGGGGGATTTTTTAAAATTTAACGTCCATAGTAGGGGGTTCAATGTAAAATACGGGGGTCGCCCCGATATGTTCCGATACCCCATTAGTCCGACACTCCAATAGTCCGACAAAGTTTAATAACTGCAGTAATTGAAAATCTACTTCATGAGGGTGTGGATGGGGTTTAAAGAACAGAGAACATAATGGGCGAATATATACAGAATAGAGAAAAAAGGACCAAGAAATAAAGAAAAGCGTATAATAAGATGCTAAAATATAAATACATACAAATTAAAGTATACAGAAATGTATGCCCCCCCCCCCTCAAATCCAGACCCTCCTTCGTAGAATCGTTGTTGACGTGGTATTTGAACTACTCTTTTTTTTGTAAGTATATCACAGAACAGATAATACCATACCACCTATCTGGTATTACTATTAAAGAAATACCATGACTCGAGAACCTTGCAAGTTTTGGTAAACATATACAAAATGTGATCTATATGGGAACACGTTGTACTAAGAAGGACATGTCATCAGATGTGGAGATGTCTCTCATCATAAAGAATAATGTTCACATGATTAGGTCTCGGATACAGTCAAAACTGTAAAAACTTAAAGTGTCATTTTACCATAAAGTGGGACTATTGTATCGAAACATTATTATTTACATTCATCAGCTATACTGTACACGAAACAAAGATCAAAAACTTTTAAAACAAACAGAGAGTTATCGAATTGTTAATTGATAATACACTCATAAATTTGCGAGTTTAAGTTTAAACTGTGACATCGATAGTAAAATTGTTCAATCGGTGACAATTTTTCTATACAAACAAATGTGGACACAGATCAGTGTCAATAGTACGTTTTGATGTTTGACAGTGTTTTCTGACAAAAAGAGTTTTCTGGTTTTCTGCATAGGGTTCTATGTTGAACTGTTGTCCCCAGTGACAGTCAACCTGTACCACTGAAAATAACAGTCTTACATTCAATATTGTGTTTTACTGATCAATATATATAAGAAGATTTGGTATGAGTGTCAATGAGACAACTCTCCATCCAAGTCACACTTTGTAAAAGTAAACCATTATCAGGTAAATCAAGACTGGCATGAAGGAGACACTACTTTAAATCAGTGCTGACCGTTCATAGATTTTATTTAGCTAGACATTGCTTTGAATATTAAATCTACATATTTGGGAGAGATATATAGCTGCGTTTCTTCACGTTAGTTATTCGACAAAACTTCACAAATAGATATAGGAAAATGTGGTATGAGTGCCAATGAGACAACTCTCCATACAAGTAACAATTTGTAAAAGTAAACAGTTATAGCTCAAGGGACGGCCTTCAACACGGAGCCTTGGCTCACACCGAACAGCAAGCTATAAAGGGCCCCACAAATTACTAGTGTAAAACCAAAAACAAAAACCAGAAACGAGAAACACTTATGAACCACATAAAGAGACGACAACCATTGATTCACAGAGTATATTTAGTTTGACAAAATGTTCGCTACTCCGCGTCTCAATTATTCCAAATCATACATTAAACGTTGTTTGGGTAAATATATCCCACTATTTTCACTAAAGCATATCTACCAACCAACCTTGATAAATTGCATTATCTGTTCTTAGTCATTCGATGGACAAGGTCGAGTGATTTTAATATATATTTACAATGCAAGTGGGTATAGAAATATGATCACTTTGGTCTTTTTCCGAATGGTAGTAAACCCTTGCCAAAGTTGGACGTCCGTTTGGTTGTGCGGGATGCAACAAATGTCATGCAGAGTGGTGACGTGGTATCCCATGCATTGTGTATATCTCTCACTGCAGGTTAAGAACCATTGCAACAACTCCTTGAGGGGTTGTCGGTGGCTTTTGTCTGAGCCCGTTGCAAGGCAATTTCCTGTCCATATTCAATATTCTGAGTGTCCAGTCGCAATCCAAGTTTTTATTGACCTTTTTTCATCGCGGATAGCATCTGTTACAGGACCTACCTATTCTATTTATTATTACATTGTTTTCAACCTGAGCATGCATGTAATATTTGCCACTGGACATAAAGCAAAATTTTGATATCTTAAATACTTTATGAATATTTTATTATTATTTCAAGGGATTAGCTCTTAACTAATGGGGTTATTCTCTTGAAATAAAGATTATTTATATAAAATATTGTTCAATTATTCAATGTCGGACTACTTGGGTGTCGCACTAATGGAGCGTTGGACTATGTCGGACCAATGGTGTATCGGACTAATGGGGCGTCGGAATAACAGGGCTGCCCCATCATTCCGACAGCCCATTACTACAACAGACCATTATTCCGAAATCCCTTTATTCCGACAGCTCATTATTCCGACAATGCATCTTTCATAACATCTTTGCTTGCCAAGGGGTACGATCCATTCCCCTCTCTCTGCTAGCCAAGGGGTACGATCCATTCCCCTCTCTCTGGAGGGTACGATCCATTCCCCTCTCTCTGGAGAGGAGGGGAGTGGATCGTAACCCTTGGCTAGCGAAGATGGTTTCATAAGTGTATGGATAAATTTTTCTCTTAAAAGACCAACTCCGTTCTCTATAATATGTATGGTTGTCCGTTTAGATTCCGATTGTTCTTCTCATGCGGGGTATTTGTCTCAGTATATTGGAGTTGATACACATACTTATTGCAACTGCTCAGTTATCCTCGTTCTTCTTTCGTTGTTTGTGTGTCCACTGTCCTTCTGTGGTGTTCTAGTTCGCTGGTTTTTTTTTTATCTTGATCTATTTTCTTTTTACTAGATCTTCGCTTCCCCCTTTCGTTTCAACGGATTGATTCACCACTATTTACTACACAAATAAAAATATAAGAGTTGGATAACCCTATGTACCCGCCTTCTTTGGTCGTAACACTTTCTACCCCTTGTACATGTATCACTCATCTGAGTTTTATCTAATTTTGTAGCGAAAATTAGCGACTAATGTAACTCAGCGAAAAATGAGAAAATCAGGAGACAAATTCAAACCCAGGTCCTTAAAAAATAAGATGACAAATAGGATGAAATATGTGCTCCAAAAAGATGAGCAATTCCAGATTCTATCAATTTATTAAGACACCCAACCGTGCGATTTGATGAATATCGTGGTGACCAATCAGACATAGATGATGACACTCAATATAGGGGTACCGATTTTATATCGCGAGCTTATTTTAAAATCCCGAAAAACATGCTACTTTTATACTGGTTGGGGGAGGGGCAAGCATTATGAATTATAATAAAACAAGTTACGAAAAACAAATATGACAGCCATGAACCAACGACAACCACCTAACTACCAGATATACTGACTTGGGCTATTCCTGACTTGGGACAGGCACATTAAGAATGTGGCGGGGTTAAATATTTGAAGGCACCAACCCTCCCTAAACCTGGGACAATGGTGTAACAGCACAACAACCTGAAAAACAAACTATAACAAGAATGAGTCCATAGTACAAGGATGCCGAAATCGCACTATCACTTTCAACTTGATCAAAAAACTACCTTAACCAAAAAATTGAACCTGAAGCGGGACAGACGGACGGATGGACGGACAGAGGTAAAACAGTATACCCACACGGAGGGTATAGATTGGGTCAACATTAAGATATTACAATACTAGTATAATATAGTTATTATTATATCACCATAAGCCTCAGTCAGAGTCGGAGCCAAAACAAAATAGAAATAACAACTAACACATTGATATCAAATAACAGTATCAAGACCTGTTCTTTACATAAACCAAAAGAACAACCAATACAATCATCATTTTGTTTCCATTATAGTTAAGTTTTTTTTGTGTTAACATCAAAACAAATTTTGAAGATTTAACATGTTTATCTTAATTCTTTAAATTTTAACAATATAAACGGCCTTTTCATAAAATCAATGATATCAAAATAATTCTCTTCATGGAACCAATCTTTGAATGAAAAATAAGTGTGTATTTGTGTTAAAAGTTTGTGTGCTTTTTATCGATATGATGAGTTCAGCCCTTTTCGACCTATTTTTATGCCCCATTTGTGGGCATAATGGTTTTCTGGTCTGTGCGTCCGTTCGTACAGCAGCACAGAAGTACGGATGGATGAACGGACGCACAGACCAGGAAACATAATGTCCCTCTACTATTGTAGGTGGGGCATACTTTCTTTGTTCAGTGGACCGTGATATTGGGGTCAAAAATAAAGGAGACACATCTGACCCGAACAGCTCTTATAGACCCATTACGCTAGTTTCGCTGTACTTTTGTAGACTTTTCTAAGGTTTTGGCACTCTATCACGGTCCGAATTGTGGATCAAATTACGAACATCAGAAACCACAGGTAAAGTGTTTAAAATCACCCATAATTTGTATAGCGATGTCAAATCTTGAATCAAAGACGGTGACGAAATGTCATCATTTTTTAATTGCGATAATGGAGTTCGGCAAGGAGATAACATTTCACCCTTTCTTTTTGCAGTGTACTTAAATGATCTTGAAGACTTCGTCTTAGAGAACGATGTTTCCCACTTGCAAAGCCTCGAGATCAAATGTCATAAGCATTTGTCTATGATCTATCAAAGCTCTGTTAGCGTTTGAAAAGTTTTGTCTACAATGGAAATTAAAAATAAATCAGTTGAAAACGAAGGTTGTTACCTTTTGTAAGAGGAAAACCGAATTATTTGCCATTATCATAAACTTTCTTCCATTTTGTACCATACAATGTTCAAATCGAACGAATCCGAATTGCATAAGTTTAAATGGATTGAACATATTTAATCCATATTTGACAACACTGGATTTAGCTTTATATGGAATATTCAATCAATTTTGTAAAGTTTTGACGGCCGTTGTTCTTATAACTTGAAAAAAATACATCATTTTAAACTGAAAACTATCCCCTTTTTGTAAAATCGCATACGTGTAGTCGAAAAAACTCATTTAATGATCTAATAGATTTCCACTTTGTAGATGAAAATTGAATAAGGAAGAAAATAGATTCAATTTGTCGATCGTTCTTCTGTAAAAAGGGTATTTATTCAAATTGGCATTAGATATTCAATTTTGTTTTTCCTTGAAAACGGCATGCGACCTTTGACCTTGATTTTTGAAATACTGCACCATATTTTCTATTGACAACCAAAATAATCTCAAAGTGTTTTTATTATCAGATGTAAATATGGTACGTGTGTGCGCCAAAACCGCGGTCATTTGATTTTAAAAAGGCGTAAAACTTTTATATATTAATGGAATTGCGAAAATAAAGTACATTGGTCAATAATTATATATATTGATATATCTAGGGCTATATGTATCATAAATATATGAACCATAAGATTTATCGTTGACTATTTATTCAGTCATTTTATATATATATTATTTTTTTTTATTATCAACTTTTATAATCATGTATTGTATGTTTCTTGTTATTAAAGATTTTCTTTATATATTGTAAATATTATTTTATTTCATATTATTTAGTATAATTTTTTATTTTAAATTTTAAAATGTTTAAAAGTGAGTTCTCACTCAAAAAATGTCCTATCATCTCGACTAAAATCAATATTTGTCAAAAGAATATTTTCAAATAACAACACGACTGATTTATAATATCTTATGGTACTTATTTCATATAATATAAATAAATACCATAAGATGTAGAAATGTTTAAAGTTTAATTGACCTGACGGGTTAAAATGCAAACATAATATACACATGTTACAAGAAACATAAATACATGTACTTGTTAAAATGATTATATCGTTGTGAATCTTCAGTTAAAATAGATAATAAACAATCTGAATTTTTTGAAATAAATAAAGGGGTCAAACAAGGGGACAGTTTGAGCCCCACATTGTTTAATTGTTTTATTAATGATCTCCATTCAATTTTTGATGGGACATGTGATCCTGTGTCCTTAGATAAAACAACAATAAGTAGTCTTAGTTTTGCTGATGATCTTTTAATATTATCAAAATCACAAAACGGTTTACCATCTGCTTTGAATAAACTGGAAAAATATTGCTAAAAATGGCAACTGACTGTAAATACAAATGAAACAAAAATTATGATTTTTCATTCTAGAAATTCTTTTGAGTCAAATTTTTTTTATAAACAAAATCAGTTAACTGAAGTTTAAGAGTATAATTTTCTTGGGAACATTATTGATAATAAAGGAAAATTTAAGAGATCTACACATGAACTATCCAAGAAAGCGCTGAAAGCGTTATTTTCATTAAGAAAAATATATGTCTAATTTTCATCATGTCCCTGTTGATTTATCATGTAAATTATTTGATTCACTAATTAAACCCATAATTTTGTATAATAGCGAGATCTGGTTTATGGAAGATTATTACTCAATTTTTAGAGCCATAAATAAAGCCACTTTGCATGGAACTAACTGTGATATTTTATCATTGACAGATAGATTCAGCTTTGAGAAAGTGCATCATAAATTTTGTAAAACTGTTCTTGGAATTAAAAAAACCTCATGTAATATAGCCGCAAAGTCTGAGTTAGGACGATTTCAAGTAATAGTATTACTTGATTTCCACTTGACTCCTTTATTAAAACTCAAGTTTTATTATATTTTTGTAGAATAAACTGCCATGAAATAAACCCTCTTGTTAAAGAAGCTTTTGCAGTAAATAAGTCTTATGTCTGAAGATGGAATATATACTTGGTACACTTTTGCCAAGCATATTTTTAAAGAATTTAATATTGATGAAGAAGAATATGTTGATTTTGATAAACCTTTTAAACTTATAAAAAATTCACTCAAAAAAACTTTTAAACATATTGTGCAGGAAAAGTATCATAACATCACTCTTGAAAAACTTTCAAATATTGATAACAGTTCAAAACTTTATCTTTATAGTAAACTTAAAAATGAAATTAAATTCGAGGACTACTTGCACAATCTAAACAATTTTAATAGTCGTCAACTTTTAACAAAATTACGTGTAAGTGATCATAATTTGGAAATTGAATTAGGACGTTATAACAAAATTCAAAGAGAACACAGACTGTGCAAAGTTTGTAAAATTTTAGATGATGAGGAACACTTTTTCCTTCGGTGCCTGATATTAACAAAGTGTTAAAAAAGTTCTTGAATCCCTTGATCTTTGGCTAGTTTCGGGTATCATTCTGCAATAATTGACACTGCATAGATGACTGACTAACACACCTGCATTATAGAATTTTATAATTGGCATGAATGTATAATAAATGATTCATTGTAATATTTATTATTCATTCATGCCATATTTCACCATTTCATAAAATAAGGTGGATTACATATTCAAATTTATTCTAATAAGATATAATCATTTAGCAAAAAGTAGGCGGACTATTGAAGATTAATCAATTTATTCTAAATGCATTTGCGAAATGAAATTGCAAATGGTGCAAATGCTACAATTTGTTGTTTTTGCAGTAATTTACTTTTGACCCTTTTGATACGTGAGAGAATAGCAAATGCTACAATTAAAACAAAAATAGCATTTGCAGCTTTAATTTTTGCATTTGGAGTTACAATTGTCGCATTTGCATTTACAATTGTCGCATTTGCAGTTACAATTTGTCGCATTTGCAGTTACAATTACCGCATTTGCAGTATTATTTATAGCATTTGCTATATCTATTAGAGCATTTGCGGTATTTAATATAGCATTTGCAACAAAATATACTTTTGACCCTAATGATACGCCATAAAACTGTGCCACAATCATCACTAGGGTATCTAGTTGACAAAATGTGTCCGATGACCCCGCCTGCCAACTACATGGCCGACATGGCTAAAATTAGAACATAGTAGTAAAATGCAGTTTTTGTCTTATATCTCTGAGCAAATCTGACATGGGGTAAACATGTTCATCAGGTTAAGGTCTATCCGCCATTAAAATTTCAGACGAATCCAGTAACCCATTGTTTGGTTGCTGCCCCTAAATTGGTGATTTTAAGGAAATTTTGAGGTTTTTGTTATTATCTTGAATATTATTATAGATAGAGATAAACTGTAGACTGCAATAATGTTCAGCAAAGTAAGATCTACAAATAAGTCAACATAACCAAAATTGTCATTCGATCTCTTAAGGAGTTATGTCCCTTTATAGTCAATTTTTAACAATTTTTCGTAAATTTTTGTAATCTTTTACAAAAATCTTTTTCTCTGAAACTACTAAGGCAAATTTAACCAAACCTGGCCATAATCAGGATTAGGGTATTTAGTTTTAAAAATGTGTCCTATGACCCCGCTTTACAACCAACATGGTGGACATGGCTAAAAATAGAATATGGGGTAAAATGCAGTTTTTGGTTTATATCTCTGAAACTAAAGCATTAAGAGCAAATCTGACTGGTGGCAAAATGTTCATCGGATTAAGATTTATCTGCCCATGAATTTTTAGGCAAGTCCTACAACCCGTTGTTGGGTTGCTGCCCCTGGGTTAGTAATTTTACAGAAATTTTGCAGTTGTTTGTTATTATCTTAGATATCATAATAATATCTAATAATATCTTATATATATCTAATACTATTAATTATGATTTTTATAACCTTATTTTACATGGTTTCTAAAGCATCAGTAAATACAGGGGAGCGACACAGGCTCTTGAGAGCCTCTAGTTCTTTTAATCCTTGTGCGTGTTTTACATGTTTCACTTTAAAGTTTTTTTTATGCTGATCGTTTGAAAAAATCAAAGCGCTGTAAGCGCTGAAGGCAGTTAACCAAAAACCAGGCAAACGTAATTATGTGCAGTGGCGGATCCAGAAATTTTCATTAGTGGGGGCCCACTGCCTGCCTAACAGGGGACCTGCTCCAGTCATGCTTCAGTGATTCCCTATATAATCAACCAAATTTTTTCTCAAAAATGGAAAGGGGGGAGGGGGGCACTGAAAAACCCTCTAAATCCGCCTCTGATGTGGCATTAAACATTCATATATTGTACATTTATGTTTATCTAATGAATTAATTATTAAGGCAAATAATTTATATGTCATCAAGGTTTCAATAGCAATGAATATATAAATGTATATTTTTTATGATGAGTCTGCAGTGGTACAAGTTCGCAATGATTGTAGTTGTTCTAGTTGGTAGTTAACGTTGGTTTTAGTTGACTGTTAGAAGTACGTGTTGACTTAGTACGAACATGTAATAGACTAGTATGAATGGACTGGTTTCCCTGTAAAGAAAACTGAGTATGTGTTCTATAGTACAATAGTTATGCGACACAAATCAGACAAATGTTCATTACTACAAGGATCAAAGGTGAGGTCTGACTGACCTGCCCATAGTAAATGTAAATGATTTGTTATATTGTCCCATACATGAATATATATGGTTTAGGGGTGGGGATCTCGAGGGTTTTCAAGTTCTCAAACAGGAAAGGGTAGGGTGACCCCAGGGACTTCCCCTATATTTCATTTGATTAGTTATATTGTTCCATACATGAATATATATGGTTTAGGGGTGGGAATCTCGAGGGTTTTCAAGTTCTCAAACAGGAAGGTATAGGATGACCCCAGGGACTTCCCCTATATTTCATTTGATTTGTTATATTGTCCCATACATGAATATATATGGTTTAGGGGTGGGGATCTCATCGGTTTCCAAGTTCTCAAACAGGAGGGGGTAGGGGGACTCCCCCTATATTTCATTTAATTAGTTATATTGACCCATACATGAATATATATTGTTTAGGGGTGGGGATCTCGACCGTTTCGTAAGTTCCCAAACAGGAGGGGGTGGGTCACCCCATGGACTCCCCTTATATTTCATTTGATTAGTTATATATATAGTCCCATACATGAATGTATATGGTTGAGAGGTCATCCATTTCAAAGTTATCAAACAGGAGGGGGTAGAGGACCCAAAGGACGCCACCTATATATCATATGATTTGCCTACATTCAGGTAGTTATTTGTGAAAATAAAGTAAGAATCTTCCAGCTACTTCAACTGATCCTTCAAAATTGAGAAAAAAAATGCCCGTTCAAAATTGCAGTAATATGTTTACACTTTAAAAGCATCTTACATGCCTTATCAACATTTATCACTGATAAAGAAAATTTAAACTGTGACCAGGAACATATATATTGTTAGATCTACTGTTCCCAGCTGTCACATTGTATTTGATTTTGACATTAAAACTTGTCAAAAGTAATTTTGAGTTTCTGTTTAAAAATATTTTCTGCTTTTTCTTTCTTTTACATATATCTTTTGGTTTTCAATTCTAGTGTTTATATTCATTTACCATGCATAGATGTATTTTGTCACCTGCCTGGATTCGCCAAAAACCCAGAATTACCCTTATCCGCTTCCGGAATCGGATCCGAAATTGTAATTGTCTTTTCACGGCAGCCATTGTCATTGTGTTCCAATGTTGTTTTTGTCAGTCAGATACGATTTTACTCGTATTAACACATTTTTTGTCGGCGATTTTCTGTATATAGCTAGCGATTGAACTAAATTGACATCGCTGTCATGAATAATAATGATTAAAATAAGTTTTGATATCGTTGATTTGGATACTTTTGCGAAAAGGTTTGCAAAGCTATTTTTTATTTTCTTTCAAGTGGAACTGAGACTACTATAACTGTGATATAGTTGTCTCAGAGTGGAAGGCCCGTCGGGCGTGGCTAGTAACCAATTCGAAAGTGGAAGGTCGCGGACCTCGGACCACCGCTAATTTGAACCCCTGCCTCCAAATTGAAAAGATACGAATTTCGTCTTCTATAATATTTATATATTTTTTTCCCATTATTCTGTATTCTGTGATGTCTGGAACCATGTGCAAAGATTCATGGGTTTTTTACTTGCATGTTCAAGACAAAACTGCAGTAGACGGGGAAGAAAAGTTTTATATATGAAGGGAAAAGCTGTGAATGGTGTTTTCTGAATTGCATTGGTAATCACTGTACAGTATTTTTGACTTGATATATAAAAAGGGACAACTCAATAACACAACTTGACAACTGAAAACAGATGATATTCCCCAAAAGCATTGTCAGTGATTCACATGAGTTTCAGAAAACATCATTCTTGTTTTACACACAGGTTGTTATACCTCAACACTCTTGATCGTAGTTCTAACTTTCTTTCTTCCCATGGCATATAAATCAATCTCTACAGTAAGTTGCGTAATTTGCGTAAGTCTGCTGTATGTAAACAGAAGTTCGTCTGCTATTTATACACGTCTTTTCTTTTATTGTCCTAACCGAGACGACTCCCGAGAATTCCGAAAAGATATTGTTTACATACGTCACCGTACTCCCAGGCAACACTTCCGGTAAAAACAATGGCCGACTTCCAATGGTGAGATAACCTATCAGAAGCAATTTTGCACACGGTACCAGATATACTAATATTTAATTAGTTTTAACTACTTGTATTAAAAGATTTTCGGCGATTAAATATATCTCGTACAATTGTTTTTTGACATCTTAGCCAAAAGCACAGGCGATAATAAACTACATAAGAATTCCTAATGAGCACTACTTCCTTTGTGCAACTTCAAAACTTTTGGGAAAATCGACGACCATTTAACGTTTTTATGGTAATATTATTTATATTCTAGAATAAAAAGTATTAAAAAAGTGTTCAATTAGTTATATATAACATAGTAGCCAGCTAGATAATAACAATGGCAAGTATTTCAGCATTTTTTGGGTAGACCACAAATCTAGGGTGCTCGCATAATGCAGATTAACTGCATAAAAACTAACATAGAAACTCGCATCGAATGCTAAATGCTAAAATGGTCATATAGCATATTTAAATATACGAGATCAGATATCAATAAAAAGAGGCGGGCACTAGCAAAGGGGAATTAAAACTGATAAGGCGCAGAGAGAGAGACTGACAAAATCAGAGCAAATAAAGAAAGACGATCGACATTCTACAACTACATGGAAAAATGCAAACTGAGCAACATGAAGCAAACCAATCGTTAGTGGTAATATTAAGTGCTCAGGAAGGGCATTGTTTAACAAAGAAGCTCATTAGTATATAGTCTGGATCGGTCATGCCGTGCAGAATTTCAAATATTTCAATGTATTGTTATGTTTGCGTTTCGTTTCGTTTTATTGTTCAAAGTTTTATATGTCATATCTAGTTAATAAATATTTAAATATGAAAAGAATTACAACGAAATGAACTTTGATTCGTTTGAAGCGTCACGGTAATGTAACATATCTATTTATAGCATTTTCGTACACTTTACAATCATTATGAGATTCAATGATTTAGTTACATTTTAGTATAAATATGTTTTTGCATGACTACCAGAGGAAGTTATATAAAGGTTTTGTAAACTAAAATAGTTTTTTTTTCTTTTGATGTGTATGTGTTTTGTGATGAATCAATAATTGACATACTTGTCACAGTTGTGTGTTCTGAAGACATGTTTTGGAATCACAGGGTTAAATTCTAGGACAATGAAAATGTAAACGAAGAGGCGAATGCAAAAATCATACAAGATTTTAAGTTTATCTAGAATATCAACAACCACTTGCTTACTGACTACAAATAATGTCAGTTCAAGATACAGACAAGGGCTTTTCTTGGATTATATTATGTGGTGAGTACATATTAGATATGATATGGTAGTAAATGAACAATGTTGAATACTGAGTTATAATGATCTAAAATGATTCGAATGATTGCTTGGTTTGATGTTGTTAGCTTTTGTCCAGTCACAAATATCATATATTAATAGAGGACGAAATGCAACTAGGAAATTGGGTATAATTGCCAATGGTACACCAATCCATTAAAGATCAATGCAAACAATGTCACATGTCATGATGTGAATGTCAACTTGATAACCACACGACACACGTCATTAACGTACAAAACAAATACCACATATATAAAAACCATCAAGGAGATCGTAAAAGATAAAACAATTTTAAAAGAAACAAACCATTGACATATAACACTTATAGAAAAGGTAAACACATAGAACTTTGATGAGGGGCTAGACTCATATAATAAGACTAAGCAGAAAGAGGTATCAAGTGCCCAACGCCATTAATTAACTATATCAACAATTTTGTTTTATAAGACAGTTTTTAAAATCATTCGCAATTTGACAGAATATTGAAAAATTTGAATGTGGACAGCATTTAGAAGTAGAAGAATTGAAAAGAATAATAAATCCACATAGTACTTTGAAGAATACTCTTAAAGGAAAACTCCAGGTTTTACTGAAGCTGAGTTTATATGATAAAAAGTGTTTTCCCAAACGTAAATAACCCAACGATTTTTAAATTAACTCTTCTAATAATGAAATACGGTTTATTAAATTTGACATTTTCACAATATCATGGTAAACGCCATTGTAAGTACTCTTCTAATAAAAGACAGATTCGGTGCCAATCATCCTCGCTGTTTATTGTTTCAAACCGATAAGCCCCGAATGTCTAATGACGTCACACAGTCTGTTTGGTACTGAAGCAGTGAGGATAAACATAATAAAATAATTTTTGCATAAATTATAGGTATATTGATCCAATATCCACCCGTTTATAGTATGGATCACATTTCCGACCTTACATTGATTACGTGCTACGTGTACAATGTTTCGAGTTCTTTCGGAATTATATTCCAGGTAACTCTCTTCAGAGGTCGTCCGTTTTATTTTTATTTTCTGAATGTTTGTTTGTTTATTATTTTGTACATTTTATTTATTATTGTACCTTTTATTTATTATTGTTCGTTTTATCAGCGTATGGATAACTGGTTTTGGTTATTAGATTTAGTTTAAGATACGTTTCAATATGCATTTTTCATTGTCAACGCACCTTCCTTTGGTTTTAGTGTAACTGTCTAATTAATTTCTATTGGGAGACATTGATTTATTTCAAGTGTTTCTTAACGATTTCCCCAATGTTCCTGTTTCTTTTGAATGCTATTGTAGGTTTTTTATCAAAGAGATTTTTGAACTGTGGGTTGTCTTGAATTAAATGCCAATGTTTTCTTATAATGGTTTGTAAATTTTCCGCATTAGCGTGGTATTGTGTTATGAAAGATATATTATAGTTATCTGTGTTTTTGTTTATGCTTGTTTCTTTGTTTGTTTCTTTGTTTAATCTTTCTGTATGGGAAATATTTCTTAATATTTTATTTACAAAAGCGATTTTGTAACCTCTTTGTATTAATTTTTCTGTGAATAAGTTTATTCTTTCATTAAAATTGTCAGGATCAGAGGTATTTCTAAGAATTCGTATTCCTTCACCTTTAATAAAGGATTTAAAACAACTTTTAGCGTGGTTAGAATTTTGGTGTAGATATTGGAATTTTTCAGTTGGTTTTGTGAAACACTTAATATCTAAGATATTTTCTTTTTGAAATCTCTGTCCTTTATACGTTTCTAAGTCTAGAAATTTCAAACTTTGTCTGTCAATTTCATAAGTAAATTGCAGTAGGTTGTGGTTTGTGTTTGCTATTTCGAAAAGAAGTTTAACTTCTTCCGTAGTACCTTGAAATAAAATATATCCATCATCTTTCATACGTTTATGAAATAATATTTTGTTTTTGTGTGGAAAGATGTTTAGAATTTTATTTATATGTTGGTATATAGCTATATCTGAGATTTGAGGACTTGCTACATGGCCTTGGCTAGCTCCTATAATTTGCCTATAACATTTTTTGTTGAAGGTAAATTCGTTATTAAGGAGAATTAAGTTTGTTATTTGTAGTAAATAGTCAAAACTGGGTTTTATTATGTTATATTCTAGGTTTTCATATATCCCCGTAACACTGTTTAGAGCGGCAATAATTTCGCTAAATCTTAGATTTGTGTAAAGGGATGTGATATCATAAGTCACCAGTAAAGTATCAGTTTCTATCTTTGATTTTTCGAGTAGACGTATAAAGCTACCTGTATCAGATATGTATGTAGTTTGTGTTTTAACTATTGGTAATAGGAAGAAATCCAAATACCGCCCGATTCTTTCTAAAGGACCGTTGCATTGTGAAATGATTGGCCTTGCTGGTACTTGTATTTTAATTTCAGTTTGTTTTTTATAAATATCTTTCAGTATTTCGTTATCCAGTTTATGGATTTTAGGCAGAAAGTAGGCAAAGGGTGTTGTTATATATTGGTTTTCGTATTTGATGTATTTAAATGTTATTTCGTCTAAGTAATTGTCTTTGTTCATGTTCACATCCAGGAAAGGAAACGAAATCATGAGACATTTTCTGCAAAGTTCGCTTTGATGAAGAACATTATCTAAAAGTGCTATTTTGCTGGGCAGAAACATTTGTCAGGAGCCCTCAACAGAGTTTTGCAACAATCCTATGACATTAATATCGATTGTTCTTTTTTTGAAAATGAAAACACCTCCATGACTCGGTGGTCTCGTGATAGTGTGTTCGACAAGAAGTGCGGGGAGGTCGTGGGTTAAAACACAACTGGGTCAAACAATGACTTGAGCATTGATACAAGAAGCCAGTGTTCTCCGCTAAGCACGCGGCATTTAGAAGTAAAAGAAAAGACTTATCGGCTCGGATTCAACTAATTTTACATCTCTTTAGGGTGACGTGTATTCTTGTGGACTGTCACATAGTAAACTAAAACGGCTCAGTGTGTCAGTCTCGTACAAACATGCCAAAGGAGAGTTTATATTAATTTCATATCATCTTCGCTTCCTAAATACACATTTAATTTACCACTAAACAATAAACAGCAATCCGGTATCATCTTCTTTTAAATATAGAGAGAAAGCGCCTCTGCTTTAACACGGTCTTAACGGGGCGAGAAAGGAAGTAAACCCATTCTGATCGGACGGTGTATTATTGCTACCTTTTGTGCATCACTGGCGAATTCTAGATGTCCATTGGTATACTCACATGTCAACCCTTAGGGTCATTAAAATAAAAGCATAGCTATTATATACTGTTATCGTTCGTTTATAATGAAGGATTGGAATGATAGCCGGCTTGCAGGGTTTTGTAGAAACTGGGATGAATTCTCCAATTGATTAATATTTTCCCATTTGCGGTATACAACACTTGAACACCGCAATATTTTGACTTATTTAGTACAAATCTAGATCAGAAAAGGTAAAGAAAAAAATTGCCATTTTAATCAGATTGTGTTTTCTCCAAAACATATATGAGAAGGAAAAATTAACCATAGCAAAAACATGTTGGAAGTCATGTTATATAGATATAGGAAGATGTGGTATGAGTGCCAATGAGACAACTCTCTACCCAAGTCACAATTTGCAAAAGTAAACCATCATATTAATAGGTCAAAGTACGGTCTTCAACACGGAGCCTTGGCATACACCGAACAGAAAGCGGATAAAGGGTCCCAAAAGGGACTAGTCTTAGATGCATGATTTTTTTATTAGTTGTTAGTGGCTTTGAACTAGCTGTCAGTAAACTGCGAGTACTCTCAGATCTGTTCCTAGTGTTTTTTGTTATTGGGATGTACAAGTACCAGGCCACGTTCACTTGTATTTTTGTCCATCTGATGAGTTAAGCCTTTTTCAACTGATTTTTATAGTGTTTTCTTATGTTGTACTGTTATACCACTGTCCCAGGTTAGGGGGAGGGTTGGGATCCCGCTAACACGTTTAACTCCGCCACATTATGTATGTATGTGCCTGTCCCAAGTCAGGAGCCTGTAATTCAGTGGTTGTCGTTTGTGTATGTGTTAAATATTTGTTTTTCGTTCAATTTTTAAAATAAATAAGGCCGTTAGTTTTTCTCGTTTGAATTGTTGTGACGTTACGCACAGTGTTCGGTTTAGTAATGATAACGTTACTCGACGTAGTTTTCAATTATTTCAACTGACTTCTGTACAAAACGTTAAAGCTTTGCACTATTTTTAATACATTTGACATTTTCATTCTCAATTTTATTTGTTTCCTCATAATCTTAACTTATTGAAAGTTTATATTTCAAATATTTGTCACTGCCCAAACATGTCAATTATTGCAAAATGCATATCCTCGATGATGCTCAGGATTCTGTCATCACAAGTATCCAAGTCTTGGCATATATATCGCGTGGAAACAGCCAGTTCCAAAGCTGTTTAGTGCTTTAATAGTATAAATGTTACCAAACCGCCTTCAACTACTTCGAACTACAATTAGCGAATATTTTTAGGGTCTTTCTATCCGTACAACCAATATCCCAAATATGTGTCTTTCGAGAAGATTATAATAAAAAAAATCCTTGTTCGGGTCAATGGCAGCAACAGCTACTATATATCCTCTCTTTGCTTGATTTATAATTTCAATTTCATTCTCAGCTTTTGGAAAGAAAACGGCAGTTTGGAATTGCTCATTATATTTAAGATTAAAAAGTGATCTACAGACTTTTAAATAGAATGAGTATTTTTCACATGCGTCTGTTTGTCGGATGTGTGGAAATGACAGTGAGTGTATACAACAAACATTCGTACAAGCATAAACATATATGTTCCTAGGTTCCGAAGTCGAAAGGTTCGGTATTACAAAAATCTTATTATTTATCAAAAACTTCGACGCCGTTAAGATCAGCACATGCTTTACAAAACTTTGATGGAAGTCAAATTTTCTTGTTGATTTATTACCTCTTAAAAGAAATTATTAAAAATGATCTCCAAAAAATATATCATTACACAGAACGTGTCAAATGCTAAAGACACAAAAATGCTAAACTTTCAGTCAATGGAAAATAAAATTATATATATTACGTTACATTGACGTTCCGTGCAAAAACAAACGTTCAATTTGGACTTGGTAACATTTTAGGGAGACATGGACAACTTATTGGAAATTGAAGAATAATTTAGCGTTAACTTAACATTGAAGGCTTAAGCAAACCTTTAAAAAAGTCACATTTCAGTAGTAACATTTGTTTTCATAGTTCAGTTGTCTGTCACAAATTAAAAAACCCTAAATTATCATGGTACTGAAAAATCTTAAACAATGGCTCTATGGTAACAATTAAGGGAGACACGGAAAATACCGGAAAAAAATAAAATGAGAAAAGCTGTGTTAGAAATAAAAATGTGTTCGTAAAATTCAATAAAATCACATTTGCATGTAGAGGTGGCGAACCTTTTCTATAATTTATGTGAAAATATTGTAATAACGACATGCTTGTTTTTATTTTTGTAAACTCGAATTTACAAATCTTACAGCTCCACGGAATTTCGAAAATGGCCACTAGATTGCGAACTGACATGATATTTATCGTAACCGTTTAACACCATGAATATGATCATATTATATCCCACCTGTACAAATTTCATCGAAATCCATTCTGTAGTTTGTATTTTTTCTTCATTTATATTAAGATGGTTAGTAATTGTTGTTACGTCTTACACGGTAAAAATGGCATTATGAACACGGAATCATTGCTTAATTATGTAATAATACATAACATTAAATTCATTAAAATCAGGTTTTATTTAATTTCGATTAAAATGATGAAACATTACATCCCAGCTCCTTTGTTCTAACAGGGGTGATCTGAGCCGGATCATACCTACCAGATCACCCCAGTTTGAGTTTCTTTGTTATGCATGCTTTCCTTTGTTCTGTAACATTTTGGCGGGAATGTCAAATTCACTATAAAACTTATAATGAATTATACGGAAACGATTATCTATCAAAATTCACGTAGAAAAAATCCAGTGTATATGCTGGGATTCGAACTCAAGACCTTTAGCATATCAAGCCACGACACATACCACTACACCAGGACGACTAGATACAAATTGATAGTAATTTGACATACTTAAAGGAAGCAAGATCTTTTTATAAGTGGGGCGAGTTGTCAAACTTTTATTCAGTGGGGTTTAAACCTTTTTCGTTAATAACATGAATAAGTGAGTTTTCAGACTGATTGTTCAATTTGATTTTACACTTTTTCAAAAGTGGGGCGAGTCGATAAACAAGAGTGGGCGATTTTTTTATAAAGTGGCGATATTGTGTGGGCCGATTGGCAAGTGGGCGAGTTGACATTATTTGTTATCTACTCATCGTGTTTGAGGGTCATTAAGGGTATACATCATATAGTAACATATAAAGTATATTATAATGGTTGTGTGGCATTCTAAACTAGATTTTATGAATTGTAAATGGTTTTCCGTCTAATCTAAAACAGATGGGATGTAAAATAGTTATCCCATTCGGACTTGGTGTGTCAGTGTTAGATCACCCTCTGGCCTCCGGCTATCGGGGTGATCTTACACTGACACACCGCGTCCTTGTGGGATAACTATTAAAGACCAGTTATTATTTATTAATACGCAGAATTGATTTGTTTTTGCCCTACTTATGCATCAAGAAATGGTCAAATGAAACATAGACCGAATACCGTGCGTAACGTCACTACGTTGTCATTTCGGGGCCTTTTATCGTGTTTTATAGACTATGCGGTATGGGCTTTGATCATTGTTGAGGGCCGTACGGTGACCCATAGTTGTTAATTTCTGTTTCATTTTGGTCTTTTGTGGAGAGTTGTCTCATTGGCAATCATACCACATCTTCTTTTTATATATATATATATAAACGGGAAACTCAACGGTCTTATCAATATAAAAATAGAGAAACGAGAAACACATATCAACAAACGACAACCACTGAACATTAGGTTCTTGACTTAGGACAAGTGCAAACAAATGCAGCGAGTTTAAATACTAGTAGGCAGTACCAACCTTCTAGCACCCTTACATGAAACAATAGTACTGTTAGAACACAACATATATTGAAATGAGAAATGAAGACGAGAAATGTGTATTTCTGATATAACTTATTTCATCTATATTGAAGAAGTTCATTGGAAAAAAAAAAAACTTATGCAAAATGTTTAACAAACATGTAACTTTTACAGTATTGTATCAACATGTATTCAACAGCAACATGTAGCGATAGATATATATAGATAACATTTTTAATTACTTTTTTGAAATATGTAAAATGCTTGAAAAATTATTTAACTAAAAAAAAAACGATTGCAAATATCATACAGACACTTTAATATTCTAAATAACATTTATCATCTTTCAGATTTTACACCTTTGAATGAAACATTTAAGGGGAAATTGGCTGTTACCTTTTCTTGAAAGTCTCATCGCAAGATCATTTTTACAGGACAACTTGCTTTCAAAGACTTTGGAAATACTGATAATAGTTGGAGTTTTTCTTTTATCTTGTAGCTTCATTTCTAAACTATACTTTGGTATCTGGAACTATACGAACCTTCGGGATATTATATTCGGAACTTCTCCAAACCTACGACAAAGGAGCGGGTAATACTGCATTCCTAGGCAGTATAATGTTTTTTGTAATGGCCATAACCGGTAAGTATTAAATCATCATTAAGATGTTTGTGAGTCCGCATGGATTTTACAATGGTCAGAGAATCAGTAAAAGTTTTTGGGATATTTCGTCTATTGCGACAATTTATGATATCTTTTGGACGCGGAACAACCAGTACAAATTCAACTAACAATAATCGTTTACTTACTTTTTGTCGAGCCTGCGACTTTTGTCGCAGAAAGCTGGACATAGGGATAGTGATCCAGCGGCGGCGGCGGCGTTAGCTTACTTCTTAAAAACTTTATATTTTAGAAGGTGGAAGACCTGATTGCTTCATTCTTTGTATATGGATGCCTCATGTTACGAAGTTTCCGTCTGTCACATGTCCAATGTCCTTGACCTCATTTTCATGGTTTAGTGACTATTTAGTGGTATATGCATGGTAACTACTAGTTAAGATTTTTTGTAATGTTAAATTCTCTCTTATTATAAGTAATAGGATAACTATATTTGTTATGTGCGTACCTTGCAAGGTCCTCATGCCCGTCAGACAGTTTTCACATGACCTCGACCTCATTTCATGGATCAGTGAACAAGGTTAAGTTTTGATGGTCAAGTCCATATCTCAGATACTATAAGCAATATGTCTAGTATATTCGGTGTATGGATGTATGGAAGGACTGTAAGGTGTACATGTCCAACTGGCAGATGTCATCTGACCTTGACCTCATTTTCATGGTTCAGTGGTTATAGTTAAGTTTTTGTGTTTTGGTCTGTTTTTCTTAAACTGTATGCAATAGGTCAACTATATTTGGTGTATGGAATGATTGTAAGTTGTACATGTCTAGCTGGCAGGTGTCATTTGACGTTGACCTCATTTTCATGGTTCAGTCGTCAAAGTTAAGTTTTTGTGTTTTGGTCTGTTTTTCTTATACTGTATGCAATAGGTCAACTATATTTGGTGTATGGAATGATTGTAAGTTGTACATGTCTAGCTGGCAGGTGTCATTTGACGTTGACCTCATTTTCACGGTTCAGTGGTCAAAGTTAAGTTTTTGTGTTTTGGTCTGTTTTTCTTATACTGTATGCAATAGGTCAACTATATTTGGTGTATGGAATGACTGTAAGTTGTACATGTCTAGCTGGCAGGTGTCATTTGACCTTGACCTCATTTTCACGGTTCATTGCACAGTGTTAAGTTTTTGTGTTTTGGTCTGTTTTTCTTAAACTATAATCAATAGATCAACTATATTTGTTGTATGGAAGAATTGTTATCTGTACAATTGCCTGGCGTGGTTCATCTGACCTTGACCTCATTTTCATGGTTCATTGGTCAATGTTTACTTTTCTTGGTTAATGTGAAGTTGATGTGACAGTTGTAATAAAGTTTTATATTTTGGACTATCAACATAATATCAATGATCAGTAAAGAAGGCGAGACATTTCAGCGTGTGCACTCTTGTTTAGATAATTGTTTGTATTATTTCCACATCTACGCTACAGAAAGCAACGAATGCTTATAAATATACATTCTTTTTATTATTCAGAGGAAAGCGGAGACCCACCTCCGGTACGGTATTTAATTGCTGCGCTGAAGACCCATTTGGTTGTTATCTGCTTTTTGGTCGGATTGTCGTATCTTTGACATATCCCTAATGCCATTCTAAATTTTGTAATTTGTCTTTGCATCATTTTCTGTTCATTTAAAATTTTCGATGTGTTAATTTGATTGTTCCTTCATAACTATTTCACAGGGCCAGTATCTGGATTATTGAGCGTTCACTTTTCATTCAAATGGTGTACTATGATTGGTGGATTGATAGCATCTATTGGCATGGTAACCAGCTCTTTTACTCAAGATATAGAAATGCTGTATCTCACGTATAGCTGCTTACTAGGTATAAATATATAAGATTTGTTATGGTTATTTGTATGACCTACTTTTTGTGTCTGACAAGGTTAAAAGTACAAATATTATCAGTATACTCCTTTTAGAAAATGAAACTTAAATATATATATATTTACAATAACAGCTGTCACGATAAAAAAACATACAATACAAAATCAGAACTGGTATTTTCATGTTTTTTTTTATTTATTAATTTTTAAGTATGTACTTTACAAGTATACTTTACTGTGTAATTCCTTGAAAATGAAACTGGATACAATCAATACATTAAAAACATATTTACTATAATTTGCCAGTCATCACTTCATTTCTACTGTTTCATATGTTACAATTTTCGAGAGCTAGATGAATGCCAGAGTCTCTATTCTTTGATATATACCACCATTGCCTTTGTGTACCCCCACTGTATGCAACGGGGTAATTTGATGATACCTTTGACCGTTCACCCGTCCGTCCGTCTTTCCGTCCGTCCGTCCGTCCGTCTTTCCGTCCATTTTATTATTGCGTTTCCGCACTCTAATTTTGATCCTGTTATCTATGATGAGTTTATTAAGTATTCCTCATCAACATTTTATGAAATCATACACCATGCTAAAAAAAAAAACAGGGACCCTTAGCCTGTTCCTGGACGACTAAGGTAATTGTATACAGGAAATATTTAGGAATAAAACGTTAATATGTCTTTAAAAAAAACACCAAAAAAAACCCACAAAAACTAGCAGACAGAGTTCGAATTAAGGCATCTAAGGAGCCTTTTTAACTCTTAAAAATTGCAAAGATTGAACTAAGGCATCCATGTCCTCAGACACATTCTTCTTTTATTTATTTTGAAGATGTGCAAAGTTTGGGCTAATATATTTGTATGCATGGAATAAAACGCTTAATTTCTTCTTTTTTAAGTGATAAGATGTAAAAAAATTCCTGGCATATCTGTTGTGTGACTGTATAAGAAGCAAAAAAAAAACCAACTTGACTAACTATGACTTGCGTGTTATACCCATTAAGCAATATTGGTAAAAAAAATGGCCATGTCTGTTCGTTTTATATTTTCGTTACATTTTAATTACACATCTTAATTTCGTATTAAGGAGATGACTTATGGAACTTTATAATGCTGCGTTATACCACGAGGGATGTTTCAGATGGGCTCGCCATGTGCCGAAACTACGAATATAAATGATACCCAATGTTCTGGCAATATTTTCAATGATTACAGAATTATGAAATGACTTCTGTATTAAAGAATAGATTGATATTTGATCAAATACGTTATAATATGATATTTTGATATCGCGTCTAAGCGATTTATAAGTTTGACCGAGCAGTCAACGACGTCAATGGAAATTTTCGTAGTATATTTCTCAGCTTCTGAGTCGGGATTAATCTGATATTTTATCAGGAACTTTCAAATTATAATTTATACCATGTAAACTTTTGTTTGATTACACTTTGATTTTTAATTATACCAACTGACCAAGGATTTCTTCTTCAGGTTCTAATACAAAGTAGAGTAAACTTTGCACTTCATCGCATATAAATTTCTGTTTTGTTTTTTGGCAGGTATAGGATTTGGATTATCTGCACTACCTACCGTTACGATTATAAACTTTTATTTCGAAAAGAAAAGAGCATTTGCTAATGGATTCCTCACAGCTTCGATGGGATTGTCAAGTTTAACATATCCTTTTCTGTACCGGAAGTTGATTGATCATTATGGAATACATGGTGCTATGTTAATTCTTGGTGGTTTGTTACTCAACATTTGTGTAGGCGGAAGTTTCTTCAGGCAACCTAGATGCTTCATACGTACAACTACTAAAACTAACAGTCCTGATAGTACAAAACTGTTATCTTATGCAAATTACAAGAGTAAAAAGAGCAACCTGACTTTTGTGAAAAACAAAATCATTGATATGTTTAAGTCATATTCCGTTGCTCTAAGAAATAAGTCATTTGTATTGTATTGTTTCGCCATGTCATTTGCACTAGTTGGATACTCATCAATCTTTCTCATTCTTCCGCCACACATTCAAAGTCAGCAGTTTAGCAAAGATGACGTTGTTATTGTTTTAACAGTTATTGGTGCTACGGAATTTGTTGTTAGACTTTTTTCAGGAACTTTTATTGATTTACAATGGTTCAGTGTACAAACTGTGTTCATCGTGACAATGTTTATGGGCGGAATATGTGCTATAGTATTGACATTTTCAAAAGCATGGCGATTAACATTACTTATGCAGTGACTGTTGGGATATTTCCCGGAATTTTACATTCATTACAACCATTACTTATTGTGACATCATTGGGATTGAAAATGTTGCCGACAGCATTCCCATTATCTAGTTTCTTTACCAATACTGCGTGTCTTATAGGCCATCCTTCTTTGGGTGAGTGTTTTTTACAATTCATTCTTAGTCTTTATTTACGGAACGACTGTAATATTTTGTTTCTGTCTATGATGAAATAAAATACACAAATGCACACTGAATAAACCGCATAACATGCATAATGTTATTCCCAAACAGCCAGAAACATTGGTTTACAGTTATTCCTTATAATTTAATTTCAAAATCCATTGTTAATCGGAGTAAATCGCTAAAAACGTTGATGACGCCACAGGCACATGACAAAATTTTGTTTATGAGTTGATAGACAAAACACTGTCAGACAATCAGAAGACGAGTTACATCCAACATTGAATTATAATGGATTAACATACACTTAGCTGATATAAATCAGACATGAAAACAGTCGCCTCTTTTCGTATTAGCTCTTCATTGAACTGACATGCAAATGCGTGTTCCCAAAAGATCCTGTGATGCTTACCTGTCGTATAGACAACAACTTCTATAATCAAAAATCACAGTTATATAACGATTCTATGCAAAATAATATTGTTAAATTCAATTTACGCTGGAATTGTTTGTATTAATCATATTTTGTTATTTTCAGGGTGGTTAGAAGATTACACCGGTAACTGGAAGTCTTCATTTTATACAGTTGGTGGACTTTTTATAGCATCATCACTTTGTGTGTTGCTTGAGCAGAAGTTAGTAAAGGCACCACAGAGCAAAGAAATGACAGTCAGAACAGACAATATTATTGAAGTCACAACAAATAATCAGAATAACACTAATAACATACACTCTGATGATGTAGAAACAAGTCTCATGGGGGAATGATACTTCCTAGATGTTAAATCTTATGCATTGTATGTGTAGTTTCAATGGTCTGTGTGAGCTTTAATTATTTGCTATATAAAAGCAACAGTAGTATACCGGTGTTCAAAAGTCATATATCGATCAAGGCAATACATATCCGAGTTACAAACTAAAAACTAACAGGAAGCGTTAAATCATCAAACATATTTAAAAATCTATTCTGACACCACTAGCTGGGCTTTCATCATCCATAGGTTTTGTTTTAATAATAAAAAGGAGGAACATATCCTTACCCCGTCGTGTAACAAGTATTTCTACAGTAAGCTATCCAGACAACATGAAAAGTTAAATGAACCAAGACAAAATAAATTTAAAGTTCATGTAAGAGACAATTGACTATTTTCGTGAAATGAATCACTTTTAAAGTCGAAGCGAATGATTACTCCTGGTAATGTGACTGAAATTGAGAACTCCACAAAAGGGTAACAACATATATTCTGAACAACCAAGTAAATGAATGTGTCATTGTCTCAACTGCAACGAAAGCGAAAGTCGTCGAAGGTGAGACATTGGAATGGCTTTTCAACGACAATGACGTCGTCGTCGTCGTTGGTGTTAACAAATGTTAAGTTTTCTCAAAGTTAGTTGGATAAGAACTACTTGTGTAGATAGATAAAGATAGGCCATGAGGGGAGATTTGCACGCAAGAGATTTTTATAGTGTTGGTTCAATTCAAAATAACAAAAGTACCGAATTCAAAGAAAAATTCATAGTCCCTTATAAAATCGCAGAGTCAAAAGCTCAAACAACTTCAAACGAATGGAAACAACTGTCATATTCCTGACTTGGTACAGGTATTTTCTTAAGTAGAAAATGGTGGATTAAATCTGGTTTCATAGCTAACTAAACCCCTCACTTGTATGATAGTTGCATAAAATTCCATTACATTGACAACGATGTGTGAACAAAACAAAAAGACATAATAGGTAAAAATGTCAAAATAGGGGTACAACGGTCAACATTGTGTTATTTACCATAAAAACAAACAAATATATACTAGATATAGGAAGATGTGGTATGAGTGCCAATGAAACAACTCTCCATCCAAATAACAATTGATAAAAGTAAACCATTATAGTTCAATGTACGGCCTTCAACACGGAGCCTTGGCTCACACCGAACAACAAGCTATAAAGGGCCCAAGTAAACAGTAATTGGCGCAAAGGGACTGCTGCCCCCTATTTTGACATTTTTACCTTTTATGTTTTTAAAGCAATTTAGTTTTTTTTATATAGATTAGACCGTTGGTTTTCCCGTTTGAATGGTTTTACACTAGTAATTTGGCAGCAGTCCTTTTGCGCCAATTTCAGGGGTATCATTTGCGCCAAATTTTGCTTTCCAAATGTATCAATTGCGCCAATATTCGGAACTCATTTGCGCCAATTTACCTGTACACATATCTATCATAAATATTAATGATTAATATATATATATTTCTATTTTTTGAATTAAAAGGTATCATATGTTCGTAGGTACTTTAACCATGAGGATGAGCATCTGGAGAGAAATGACTAAAAATGCATTAGACAGTCAATGTACAGAGAGAGAATAAAACTTATCGCTTTGCTGAATATTTAATAAAGATATGCCAATAGAAAAGAAAAGCTCTGAATGAGTTGTTGCATGTTAATGTCTAAATTAATTTAAATGTATGAAAGCTTTTGCTGATTATGTTTTAGCCACATATGTCGATGACACAGTGCTTTAATTGTTCCCACCATGCGTATGGACTTTAAAGTGAAGTTACAAGCTACTACATACATTAGATTGGAGAGTACCCATGCAGCAGAAGTAAGAAGAAGATATGTTTCAGAAAAGGAAACATTTGCCGTGTAAACTGCCGGTTCCAAGTCCGGATAAAGGAGTAGGGAAGTCATTTTTCTTCTAATTGGCGCAATCGTATGTTTAATTTTTGGCGCAAATGATACCATGTAATTTTAAAACATGTGGCGCAAACGTGGCATTGGAGAAAAAAGTTGTGGCGCAAAAGGACGCATTTTTGGCGCAAACGGATCTCTCCCAAATAGGGATAGAGCAGACAACATTGTGTTATTATCTTAAAAACAAACACTATATATCAGGTTGCCTTTGTTAAGTACACGCAAGATTTCTACACTGCATTGCAATGTACCCCCTCACGGTATAAAAAGATATAAATACCAAACTTTCTTCGGAATTTTGTGGAGCTTAGGTATCCAATACAAGTAAGGTAGGTCCTCAGATTTGCTCTTCAGTGTGATGTTCATAGACTTATATTTTATATTTATATTCTTCTTAACTTGTATTTTTTCGAGGAAATGTATACTATCAGCTTTTTTGTGGATGTCTTGACAAAATTTACAATCAAGTACAACACCCTTTTGTTGGCGCCTTTGATATATTTTGCAATTTTTAATCTGTACATAGTTTTGGTTGCTTAATCCCACTTAGTGTCACATTAACCTAAAATGTCTGTTTGAGTTGCTCACCTGTATAGCAAGTTATAAATATGGATATAGTGATTAAGATTATAACACAATATTGACTACTGTACCCCTATTTTTAACATTTTTACCTATTGTGTCTGTTTTTTGTTCACGCATCGTTTTCAATATAATGGATTTGATTTGACTGTCATACAAGTGAGAGGTTTAGCTAGCTATAAATCCAGGTTCACTTCACCATTTTCTACATAAGAAAAAATGCCTGTACCAAGTCTTGAATATGACAGTTGTTATCCAATTCGTTTGATATGTTTGAGCTTTTGATTTTGCCATTTGATTAGGGACTTTCCTTTTGGAATTTTCCTTGGAGTTCAGTATTTTTGTGATTTTACTTTTTAAATATCTTATAAAGTATGTAATATATCTCATATGACAAATATTGATAATATAACTTATAGACTTTAGGATATATCTTAAAGTATATGAAGTATAAAGTCTTGGGTCTTTGGAAGATAGTTGACGTGTTTCATTGACAATCTTGAAACTCTAAATGTAGATTTATTGACACCATACATAATATAAATTAAAGTGCACATTGGAATAGTTCGTTGATAAATTTATACGGCATGGTCATCAGTCCTCATTTAAATATATTCCTCAATTCAAAGATGTCTTGTAAGATGTAAGAAGTTGGGTAAACCAGTCCAAGCTATTTTCTTTTACATCTTCCCTTATACTGCTTTCATAAAGTCGACTTTATGTCTAAAAGTTCAAATTATCCATTCAAATTAATGTTCAATGATATTCAATATACTCCTCAATTGCTATCATCGCCATCGTCTTCGTCGATATCGGAAACATCAGGTCCAAAGTCCGACATCCGAGAGAACAAATCGTCCTGAGTGAGGAATGTGTCGATGGTCGAGCCTGTACTATTGTGACTATGACTAGGGAATACAGCTCTTTCTCCTCTACGTAATGACTTTGGATGGACACAAATCCCTCCTAGTTGAGGTCCAGCTTTATTTTGAAATAAATAGAGAAAGTGACATTTTGATTTATTGATGAAGTAATCCATTATTGAATTTATGGCAAATATTATATGCCTAAAACGAAACCTTATACCTTATATATGCGACCATTAAATTAACGCAACTGATTTCTATGAGCCATGATGTTTCGATGTAGATTGAAAAACTAAAGAGAGTAGTATATATATATCCATATTTTACAAAATTAATATAAGAAGCGGGAAAAGGTAGCTTTCAAGTACATGTTTCTAATCAATAAGTTGGAAGATCACAATGCTAACAATTACTTTCGTAGGATAATAACAGGCACGCATTTGTCATTTTTGATTGTTAATTAAGTCGTAATTATTTGTATTTTTTATTCATATTTATTAACATGTGATTATGACTTGTTTCACTCTCAAATTGGTAAAAGCCTAGTGGAATTAAAATTTTAAAAATCCTTAACATTAAGAATGTAAGTTTTTAGATGCATTGAGCTTTAGATTCGATGCATTACGTTTGCGCGCATTACCATTACATTTGCGCGCAAAAATCATACGTTTGCGCACATCTTTTGATTACATTTGCGCACATTTATTTCACAGGTAAACTCGGGTAAATACAGGTAATAATACTTATTTATTTATTTATTAATCTAAGTCCCCTACTCACCCACGAGGAGGTGGAAATGGAATTTCAAGCAGGATAAGTCGTTGTATTATATATATTAATACCGAAAAAAATTCCATCGTATACTAAGGAACGACATCAAAAATTCGATGTAGGATAAAAAAAACCAAGTGGTTGTAAATAAGCTCAATATAGATACCAGGATTAAATTTTGTATTTACGCCAGACGCGCGTTTAGTATACAAAAGACTCATCAGTGACGCTCGAATCCAAAAAAGTTAAAAAGGCCAAATAAAGTACGAAGTTGAAGAGCATTGAGGACCAACATTCCTTTAAGTTTTGCCAAATACAGTTGAGGTAATTTATTCCTGAGGTAGAAAAGCCTAAGTATTTCAAAAATTCGAAAGTTTTGTAAACAGTTGATTAATACATATGACCATATCCCATATCAATGATAACTGATGTTAGAAAAGAAGTGCTGACTACTGGGCTGGTGATACCCTCGGGGAATTAAAACTCAACCAGCAGTGGCATCGACCCAATGGTTGTAAATAAACTCATCATAGATAACAGGATTAAATTTTGTATTTACGCCAGACGCGCGTTTAGTATACAAAAGACTCATCAGTGACGCTCGAATCCAAAAAAGTTAAAAAGGCGAAATAAAGTACGAAGTTGAAGAGCATTGAGGACAAACATTCCTAAACGTTTTGCCAAATACAGCTGAGGTAATCTATTCCAGAGGTAGAAATGCCTTAGTATTTCAAAAATTCAAAAGTTTTGTAAACAGTTAATTACTAAACTTATTGACCAATTTTAAAGCAATTACTATTCGGGGTTCTTGTTAACTCTGAAATACTTGCAATGAAGTTACATGTATGATTTAAGCTCTAACGGGATTTATCATGAACACTTTATTTTGTCTTAGAATTCAATATAAACAATAAATAATTTGAATTAAAAATATTTTCAAAGTAAATTATTTATACTCATAATTATTATGATTATTATTAAATTAAAGTCATTCCTATTTTTTCCTGAAAGATATATGCGCGCAAATGTGATCAACATAATTTGTTTGCGGGCAAACGTATTTTGCTTAAATATAAAAACTCACTTGCTCTTCTGAAGCAGTTATGACTGAAACAAGAATGATCATCACGAGCTCTTCTTTGAGTTCTTTCTCTATCGCTCCGTTTTTTTCTTGGGAAAATTTTCACTGGTAAGCATGGTGTTCTACAGCGGAAACAGGGGCTCCATGTGTTTTCCATTTGACCAAATCCTCTGTAAGCATGCATATTTTGTTAAATATAAGAAAGGTATCATAAAAAAATATTTGTGTTTATAACGTCTGCTTGTTGTGCTTTTCTGAACTCGGTTTTAAAAGATGAGCGAAAGATACCAGAGGGACAGTCAAACGCATTGATCAAAATTGTAAACTTTGTTTAAACCCATGTGCAATGTCCTTAACTGCATTTTAAGTTTTCCAGCAACAGTTGTACACACCAAACAATATATTTGATCAGTATACGAAATTAACCCATATTGTACAAATTTAAAAATCAGCTTGATGCACATAACCTATCGAAAATTTATTTCTTGAAACAAATAATGGAAACGCAAAAATACATGACAGTATAAAGAGTCATCAAGTGAAAATAATAAAAAGACGTCAAACTAAACAGCTATAGATGAATTTGGATGAAAATCAGTAACCCATTTAATAACATGTCATACGTTTACTATAACTTACCAAATATTTAAGGTGCTATATAACCTTTTTCATTGCTGCACTTACGGTATCCTTAAGAATGAATTCGCCAATAGAGACCGAAATTAAGTATTTATTTTCAAAGTTACACGACAAAAGTGTAACAATGAATACCATTTGTACGGATTGACACAGATGTTGCATTTTGTGATATAAAACTTGCCAATTTCATTGCACTAGATGTGCGATTCTACATTTAATGTTGCATTATTGACGATCGAAGCCAAAACATTTGAAAACCCAATAAACTAATTAAAACTTGATAACCGAAAAGAACAAGAATGTAAATCCCCACGAAAAACTTTAAAAGGAATTAAATGAACCGAGTTATGAGGTGGATGTAGTCATATACTATGTAAACCTAGAACCACCACCATATTATACCATTAAGCATAAAAGGAACAGAGAAAGCAAACATTCAAAACCATCCTAAACTGTGCAGCAATCACGGGATCAGATAAGAATTAAATTCAAGACTATGGAACGCCGGAACTGTCTAATGTGTTCTGTTGCTTTGTCTTGACGTCCTGTCGTTTCTTCTTTTTGTTATGTGCAAATGTCTGTATTTCATGACACGGCATCTCTGTGTTATGTCAAATTGGTTATTTGTTTGGTCAAACAGTAGTATGATATGTCATTGCTAAAGTTTGTTGTGTACAATAGGCATTACATCATGCTTTTACTACTATATATTCTGTGAATACTTCGAAACTTTATGATCAACCACCTTTACATTCTCTCATATTTTATCTATGCTGTGTCTATTCTTCTTTTACGTAAGTCAGTTAAAATTGTGTCCTGTCTCAAATGTGATTGTTATGCCAAATGTTCTAAGGTTTTGTTTTGATACACCTTTGTTCTATGTAAACCTCATGACATTATAGTCTTTTGGCGTTATGTTGTGTTTATACATATGTATCTCCAGTGAAAAACACAACAAATAGTTCCTATGCGTTCATAAAGTTTCGAAGTATATATAGTAGTTAAAGCATGATGTAATGCCTATTGTACACAACAAACTTTAGCAATGACAAATCATACTACTGTTTGACCAAACAAATAACTTATTTCACATAACACAGAGATGCCGTGTCATGAAATACAGACATTTGCACATAACATAAAGAAGAAATGACAGGACGTAAAGGCAAAGCGACAAAACACATTAAATATTTACACTATCAGACAGTTCCGGCTTTCTATACAAGACAATGAAAAGGATACATGTTCTTCTTTTAGAACTAAAGTTACTTAACGAATATTTGAATAATCGAAACAATGATTTCAAACTAATCACTCAATACACGAGACATACCACTAATTTAACAAAACAACCAGTACGTTCGTCTTCATCATATAATACAAATTTGTAAACAAAACACCTTGTGAAGTAAACAACAAAACAAAATTATCTTATTTTGATTAAGCGCACCAAGACAATCTAACAGTTTTGCTCTGCAACTGTGCAAGTGTCAAAGTGCCACTGATGCATCTTATGTTGATGAAATGTGCGTTTAGGTATTAAAGTATAAGCCTTGTATCTTTGAGGAGTTTTTCACGAAAGTTCAATAAGAAAATTGCAAGAAACAATTACAGATTGTTCAAAGGGATAACGTTTTATAAAATTCTTTTAAAATCTGCAGGTTAGGAATTAAGTGAGATTACTAACATCAAATGATTTTACAAACAATAATGTTTCAAATGTCAATCTGTTGTACATTCTTGAAATCCGTGGTGGACAAAAAAACTTTGGAAATTTGGAATATTGATTAATTGAACACAAAGTCATCAACCAATGTTTTGCTGGATCCCAATCATTGTCATAACAACCTTATATAATTATATTTGGGTTGCACACCTAGCTGCCATAATAGTGGGAGGTTAAGGTAGGTATAAATCAAGTTTTACCCATCATTTTCTTCTAAAATACCTGTACCAAGTCCAGAAAATGGTATATATTTTTCGCTTGTTTCATTGATTGATAGCATTTGATTTTGTCTGTTTGTATGGACTATCTCTTTTTCATTTACAATGGAGTTCGGTATTTATGTTTATCATTTTTTCAGATAAATATTAAGTTTTGTATCTGGCACAAACTTGCTAAGTTTCTAATACTTAATAATACAAAAAAAGCTGCTATTTCTCGGACATCGACCTCATATATTTCTTAATAATCCTTTCAAACTATGTTATTTAGTTGCAATATGTAGCTCTGAGACATAATACTTATGCAACACTATTTTGCTAAATAGCACGAAAACGCGACAATAAGGAAAAGTATTCAAATATTATTTCATGTTTGTTCATACCTTTGAAGGATTAGAAGGAAAAAATACTGCTATTCGAAGTATCATATATAGTTGTTGATCCATTTGTTAACAAAACACTATTTTGCAAATTCATCGAAACAACTAATTGTGACTTTCAAACTTTTGTAGAATTACTTTCACTTTTATTTTTTGTATCAACGTGTTGTTCAATAATAAAAGAATGTCACGATCAAAGATATTCAAATATTGAAAGCGTACATGTTTGTGTACAAGTATCAAAATGATTGATTGTATTGGTAGTCAAGTACCACTAAAACATATAAAAAAAACTAAAATACCTAAACACATGTCCGCAGTTGATGTTATTGCAGGCGAATTCTGCCCATCCCCACTCTCTGTGACGAGGTATGGCGTCGTATCGAACATTACACCGTTTACATTTCGATACCTGCAAAAAAAACAAAATGTTTCACATATGCAATTGTCCCAGCAGATAAAGCCTTTTTAATAAAATAACATTTTTTTTTGTAAATCACATAAACGACTTGTTAAGGGAATTATGTATTAACAAATCACTAAGAATCTCAACATTTACCCCCACGACACTTACGAAGGGGGAAATCCGGAGTAATAAAATGTCTGTTTCTTAGATATTTCGAACAAAAGAAGAACTGTGTCTCCCTTCGCTGTATTTAATACCTTATAAACAGTAGTATACCCTGTTCAAAAGTCATTAATCGAACTAAAAGCGAGGAAAACACATCAACTGTAAGAGGAAAACAACGAAACAACATAATACTGATCATGAAGTGCAGCAAAAATACAAACCACAATGTAACATACATAGAAACGAACTATCAGATAACAACTGCCATTTTCCTGAAATTACATTAGTGTCCGTACAAACAACTTTATATTGTTGGGTCTTCCAAGTGCTTTATGAAACCTCTTTCTAAATTATAAACATTAATTTTCATGAGCAATCAAAGCCGGGCTTTAAAATCATTGTGAAACTGCCTAATCGATAGGCGGCGTGCATCCGATGTGGATACTATGTGTTTTGTATACTGGTGTTTATCTTTTCGTCTTTTCCATGCTTTTCCATGCTTTTCCTTGCTTTTCCATGCTTTTCCATGCTTTTCCATGCTTTTCCATGATGCGTTGTTAATTTAGTCTATATACTACTTTTTTAAAAGGGTTTCGCCTCACGTTAACACATTTCTCTTCAAATGAAAAAAAATAATAATCGTCATCTTACATGCGCATCTTATACTATATGTTATTACTATAAGAACACGTTACCCTCTTTCTGGCTGGTACTTTTCGCCACCAAACGTTATCACATGGTCCACATGCGTACTGACGTTCTTCGTGCGTCAACTGGCCCTGCTGTGCGAGTTCTCTCCATGCTCTGTTGTTTCTCACAATTTGCCACTGCAGTGGAACAATGTAGATATAATAAGAACGTATTATCCTTTGTTCATTACGTATTGTAAAATAGATAAACCTGGTCAAACAAAATATTATCTAAAAAAAACCGAAAGAAACTGATTCAATACCCGACAAAATAAATCCTGTTTTTAGACACGTTTCTAAATTGATTTAGCACTAATTTCCTAATCCTCAAATGTCTAAAAGTGTAAAAGTACCGTAGCCGAAAGTAGGTTGTACAAAAACTCCATTTAAAATAAATTTCTAAATTAGGGTCTGTTTTTCTTAACCAATTGTGTTATATTAAACAATATTCACGACAAATGATAGCACTAAACTCATCCCTATGAAAATTGAAATTAACTGCTACCAAAGCTCTGATAATTTCTGTTCATTGATTTAATAAGGGTTGCCCTACATAAATAATAGAATTATTCAATCCATGACATATATTTAGTGTATTTCCTAACATTAACTATTGCTATGGTAAATTTTTGTATTCCTGACTTTCGAGTTTGGTAATGTAGTTATTCAATATGCCTTTTTTGTTTTTCTTTGTTGACATATTTCTTTGTTTTTATAATGATTGAGGTTATGACAGAATGTTGACTGTTTTACCTATATTTTTGACATTTCTATCTTTTAAATATGTTTGTTTTGTTCACACATTGTTGTTACTATAATGGAATTTGAGTTGGAGAGGTTAAGATAGGTTTGAAACCAGGTTTTATCTTTTATCTACATACAAAAATATCTCTACCAATTCAGGAATTCATATGACAGATGTTGTGCATTCGTTTGATGTCTTTTGCCATTTGCTTAGGGACTTTCCTTTTAGATTTTTTCCCGGAGTTCGGTAATTTAGTTTTTTAGTAATACCAAACTTCTACGTGCTATTTCGATGCATTTCATTACTATGTCGATTCCATATCTGTATCTATCACATATTGCACTTTTTTTTCCTTCTTTTGTTCATAAACATTTATTTCTATGATATATCAAATAACTGGCATAAAACTGTCCACATTTTTATTATGGTAAGGTTAGTTAAACTTTCGAATATACAGGTGAACGGATTAATCCGGCTCTGAAATAACGTCAGCGCTAAAATGTCCACTGGTAGTTTTAAATTGTTTCGCTTAAACGTTCTGCCTAACTTGAAACATAGCACAGTTTGGTATTTAGACACTGTTTGATGTGGCTCGTTACTTTTACATACCTTTATTGGTCGATGATAATTCGCGTATTCTTGTCTTTCATTTCATTTTCATTGCCTTTTGGTGTTTCTTTGATGCATATAACATAGCTATATACTTATACATCCCGTGATTGAGCTATTGTAAAATGTTATTGTATTCTTGTCTTCAGTAATGATAATGTTCCTTGTCTTTATGCCTTTTCAGTTTTTTTGAAACAAATCTGACGTGGCTTTGTACAGATACATCCCGTCATTATGCATTTGTATTATGATAAATTTGTGTATTCCTATCTTTTATTTTGGCTAATATGTCATTTTGTGCATCTTCACTGCATATTTGTATGTTTTAATAGTGATTAAAATTATAACATAATGTTGACTGCTGTCCCCTTATTTTTACCTATTATGTATGCTTGTTTAGTTTACACATCATTGTCAATATAATGGAATTTGATGCGACTGTCATACAAGTGAGAGGTTTATCCAGCTTCAAACCCAGGTTCAGTCCACCATTTTCTATTTTAGAAAATTCCTGTACCAGGTCAGGAATATGACAATTGTTATCCATTCGTTTGATGTGTTTATGCTATTGATTTTGCCATTTGATTATGGACTTTCCTTTTTGGATTATCCTCGGAGTTCAGTATTTTTGTGATTTTAGCAATGCAAATAATAAGATATGGTTAGTTAAGTCATTTTTCAGTATGATTTAATGCATACCCCTTCGTCATCGGATCTGCTGATATTTCTAATGGTTGGTAAATCAGCTGCAATGTATCATTTAAAATAAGAAAATGCTTTAAAACCCAAAACATATTTGATAGCGAGTTACTATGGTGGACACAATGTTGAACTATTTGACCAGGAAATAGGGTAATACTTGATTTGAAAATCACAGCCTTAATACGATAAGCATCAAGGGTTATTTAAGCAATGCAAATTCACCAACTACGAGAACCTCTTTGTTGTAGTTGTTAAATACCTATTAAACAAAATAGGACATAGGACATATGATAGTTACTAAAGAAACATGAAAAAATATTGAATAAAATATAAAACGGCCAAGAATGAAAACCACTGTAACTATTTTAATACTCCGAATTATAAGGAAGGTTTTAAAATAAACGAAAATCCTACAACATTTTGCATGACATCTGCTTTTAATTAAACATAGAAAACATATTTTGTTTACTTTTCTTAAAGCTTTCGGCCTTTTTATATATACGTTGTAAGTTCACTGTACTGAAATGATTGTACGAAAATCTCCGCTGTAATAGATTCAGTCTGTTTTTATAAGTGTTCGACGATAAACGAAAATTTATTATTTGTTTTTTCCGTCACCAAATGCCTAATTTTTATATTTATACCTTTTTCTGGAAATGACTACTGATGGTAGGTTGAAAACAAAAATTTAGGACAAACGCGATGATTTTAATTTTCCTATAGTCAACTTTCCATTTCTGTGTAGCAACATCCAAGCGGCACCAGCATATGGAGTATATGTGTCTCAATTGATACGTTACTCTAGAGCTAGCTCAAAGTACGTTGATTTTGTTGAACGAGGAATACTGCTTTCTTAAAAGTTGCTAAGACAGGGCTAAGAATCGATCAAATTAAGGTCATCTCTCAAGAAATTTTACGGTCGCCATCATGAGCTGATTGGCCATTATGACAAAAGTGTGTCAGAAATCATATCTGATATTCTTCCTCAGTCATAATAACATTCCATCATTACCAAACTGAATAAAGAAATAACACGACGGGTGCCGTATACGGTGCAGGAAATGCTTACCCTTCCAGAGCACCTGATTTCACTCCCTGTTTTTAGTGGAGTTCTTAAATATTATTTATAACTGTTGCTGTAAATGTCCTTTGGTTTTGTGAGTCTTTGTTTACTCCTTGGTTTTGATTGTTATTGTCTTTTCTGAATATGAACCATTGTTTATTTCATTTTTCAGATTTATGCAGTATTATTCCACATCCAACCCCCCCCCCCCCCCCCTTTTCTTTACCTATGACAACGGTTAGAAAAACAATTGGGTTTCTCTATCTGGGAAATGCGAATACGCCCTATTTCGCGTTTATCTTTACTTTTTACAGCTAGCTACAATAAATGTTAACTAGACAAACGTACCTGTGAGCACAAAATTAACGGTAGCTTGGAGATCCCCCTGGTGGTGGTTTGTAAGTCTCTCTGCTTCTTCATACGCAAAGCGACCTCTAAATAGCTCTCGTAGACGTTGTACTCTTGGACTTATAATAGGTACTGGTACTGCCTTTAATAAATGTTTTTTTTATAAGATGTAGAAATACAAACACTTAATATTTCATTTCCCACTGAAATGATTGTCAATATGGTTCTGCAAATTCAGAATGCCAACAAAACTATTCATTGGAATATACAATATTCTTTTTTTTATTCTTATCATTCAAATATACAAAATTATCCACCAAAACTAGCTAAATATTTATAATAAATGATCTTATATATTTATATTGTTTGTCCTTGTGTATTGTTATGCACGCACTGTACTGGGACCATTCAGCACGGAATAAGACATTTATAAACAGTTAAAATAAACAATTTTAAGAAATCGCTTTTTGACGTGTGGTACGAGTATAAAGCGGTCACTCGGCGCATCTCTCTCTCTCTCTCTCTCTCTCTCTCTCTCTCTCTCTCTCTCTCTCTCTCTCTCTCTCCTCTCTCTCTCTCTCTCTCTCTCTCACTCTCTCTCTCTCGTGTGGATAAACTCACTCTCTCTCCCTCACTTGTGTGGATAAACATACCTGATCGTTTTCTCTTATATGGATAATGTCGGCCATCAGATTGTTATGTGTAATAGTTTTATCTTATAAAAACAACTGATCAATAAGTAAAAATTTAATAATGTACTTCCTCAATTCAAAACTACGTGGTCGTTATGTTTATTTTTAAATTTCAAATATTAAAGCGTAAATACAACTCGACAAAGTGAAATTCATGACCGGACTGGATTGAACTCTTCAACTTTATTCATGGACTGGATTGCACTGACCTAACTGTACAGTTTGACTTTTGACTGGAAAGCACCTGGATATATTTTTCTGTCAAATTAATATTGTTTTTCTTTTAAATGTTAACATTCTTCTTTCAATATAAAAGGATACATTTTTAGGGGGCTCGCTGTTATAAATCTTTTTTTTTTTAAGTATAGGTTTTCGCTATTTTTTTTCTATAAATATACTTTATCATATACAAAATAAAAACTGGGGTCACCGTTCATTTAAGCACATAATCTGCCTACAAAAGAAACATGCATTTTTGTAATAGGAAAAATAGATGTAATATCTAAATTAAAAAAGAACTTAATTACAGAAATTGCTCAAATTTTACAATTGTTTAGTTTAAGTACAGATATTTTGAGAAAAAAAAATATAGGTCACCGATGAGTTAAAAAAGATATTTGAATTTTAATGCCAAATAATGGCATTTGTGCACCAAAGGGAGACAATTTGTAGCTTTTTCAATGATAAAACATTTTAAAAGTCATCTGTGGTCAAAACGAATCGATTTATCTTAGTTAATTTTTGTACCACATCATAAAGTAACAGCTAATAGTGTAATAAATAAAATTTGTTGTGAAAAACAATGTTTAAAAATTTGGTTAAACTTTTTGTACCCTCGATCCTCCTTTAAAAAGCACGATGAGTCATTATAGTGCAAATATGGACGATTATATCAAAGACAGAGTATAACGTATATAAATACTTATAATTTAAACAATTACGACATACAAACCAATTAGTAAAAGAAAAAGCAAAGTAAAGAAATTAGCATACAATTTTAACAAGTAAATTCTAGTTAGTGACAACTAGATTTAATTAAGTTCAGGGACTATTACACTAGTATCCTATTTATTTGCAACTTTTGATTTGTAGTGCTTACTCTGCTCCTTAAGTATTAAATAGAGTTTTTAACATTTTTATATGAACTACACGGTGACATATAGTTGTTAATTTCTGTGTCTTTTTCGTATCTTGTGGAAAGTTGTCTCATAAGCAATCAAACTACATCCTTTTTTTTATACACACGATTTTACATATAACATCACATGAGTCTACTGTTTAAAATTCAAATTTAATATTGAGTATTTACTATTAATTCATGTAGAACTGATTTACACATCATGTCATCCTGTTGGATTAAGTATGCTACATATAAGGTATACTAGTACCAACATCTTATCACAGTTCATGTAAATCATTGAAATACTCTTTTTTGCAGATCTGTTTTCCAGTATGCAAGGTATTAAACAAACATGTCCCCATCTATATACTCTTGTAATATTCAACCATTAAAATGAATGAAAATGATTTATTCCAAAAAAAAGTCTGTTAAGCGTTGTCCTGTCATGTTAGAGAGTTCAGTCCAGTCCAGTCAAGTTTTTACACTTTGCCAATTGACAATATGTAAACAATGAATACACGATAACTAGTGTAATTATCTTCATTTTGTATGCATATCTCATGTTTATGACGTTATATTTTCAAAATAAGTTCACGATTTGAAATCAGTGAATGGTAATCATTTTAAGAATTTATGCGCTTTAAAAATATATGCACTGGTAGAGAGTTATCTCATCGTGGCAATCATACCACATGGTGATGCAATCATTTAATTTTTATAATAATGGTGTTCCCAGATATTTCTTTTCCATCTGGTTATCTAACAATGAAAAGATAGGGAAAAGTTCAACATGACAAATTCTTCAAATTATTGACAGTTTGATAAAAAAGCAAATAGAAATGGTTAATCTAGTACCTTGTTATTGTGTAATGCCAACAAAAACGTATAATATAAAAATAGAATTCATCTCTCAAATACTAGTAACTAATAGCAAGTCAATACCTAAACTTGTGTGTTGTAGTCCGTCCTAGTCCTAAAAATAGATCTGGTCATCACGATATCAAAATTAAAAATTTGTCTGATAATGATTTGAACACAAGATGAAAAAAAGTTTGAGTGTTTGTCATGTTTGTGTTAAATCAAACAATTCATAATTTTGGCAATTTTCAAATATTTATCGTGACAACAATCTGATGGATTAAGCGTCAAATTGTATAATGAAGTCACAGTTAGTATTTATTTTTGTCACATTTAGAAATGTCAGGCACATTTTTTGCTATTATTATTACTTACCGATATTGGTACTCTGCTTTTCTGCTGTCACAATCATTTGAATGCTTTTCTTCCCTCATCTCGGAATCTCTTTCGATCTCTGCTCGTGCTTTGATGTATCCAGGTGTTTCAAACCTTCATCCGATGTTTCGACCCTGTACCATTACATCTTCCGGTTAGAGGGTTACTAGAGCAGAGTTAGTCAAACCTCTAATCACCAGCAATCCGCTTCAAGCTCATATCATATCGGCGCTGCCATAACCAGCCAGATGAACGTTCTGCCGCTTCCAATAACTGTCTTACTTCATATTATTCCCTTTGTCTGTACCCTCCCTTATACTTACTATGCACTAGATCCTCATCAGCTAACTTCAATTGGGATCATCTACGCTTTCCAACTTCTGTTACAGAAGTTTTCATGAGTTCATTCTTCCGCTTGTCTTCACAACGTTCTTCACAAGAAACAATTAGCTATATTGCATCTATCATCTTTGACTTTTGTGACCAAACTACACAATGTCTGGGCGTATGGTTGTCTGTACACATTCAGGAAACATAAGCTTCTTGCCAAACTGAACCTCCATGTTTCATTCACTCCTCTTGCCCAACTTTGTTGCATGCCCAGTATCTCCCTCTCTAACGAATCTGATCTGTTTTGCCTCTGTTGTTGCTTGTTTCTTCTTCCTTCTCTCCACATGAAGGTTCTATGAGAGATATTTAAGGAATTAAGGAATTAGCCGTACCGCCATCGATATTTTTCCTGTGTCATCACAACAATACAGTCTGAACGTATGTGTGGCATCGTACTTCTTTCTCTACATGACTTGCATCATGATTCTTCTATCAGTCCCTACTGATGTCAGTTTGCAGGGAAGTAAGGTTATCGTAGACCGACCATAACATAAGTGAAATTTTGAACGGTTTCATCCTTTGTAGCTCTGTGCATGTGGTCTTTCTTACTGGCTAGTTCCACTCTATTCGTGCTACTGGATGGCTTGATTTTAATGCATTTACCCTTTTTTGGTCTTTCTCTATTTGTCTTATTTCTGACTGCACCATGTTGCTCTTTATTTTTTGTTGTTGTTGCCTGTGACCACTGTTGAAATGTGTCATTCCTAAGCCCTGTCCACCAGACTATGTCCTTTGTGATGAAGAATACTTTCTGTTTGATCTACTGTAGTTCTCACCTACCATTTGCGGCCAGTATGTGTCTCGATTCAAGTCTTACTGATCTTGTTATTCATTGAGACTCTGAGAGTCATTACAAGTCTTCTCTTTGAAACCTTATATTCCTACAAAGTTGATGTCAAATACTGGATTTGCAATGATCGACTATAAAGACCTATGGTTGTAAAATTATGTGGTACTGCTAGTTATCATCATGTGTGACTGTTTATCTCTCTTTCTATAGCTTCGACTATTGTTGTTGTCATTTCATAGATTATAGAAAAGCCATGTAATTCTTGGTAGCTTTCCCAGCTTTAAACTTCCCAGCAAATCACACTTGTCTACCTTCTTAAGCCATTCTGTAACTTGTGCTTGTACTGTCTTCCCATTGGAATTGACTTTCACTGTGCCCCTGCATAAAATTGTGAACTAGTTCGGTGACAATGGACGTCACACTAAACTCCAAAACATATAAATGAACTAAAATTAAAAAAAGAAAAACATGCCAAACTAGCAAAAACAGAGGCTAAAATGGTATTTCTTCCATTTGGATCCTAGGTTGGAACTTTTTCAATGTGATCCTTTCTCAGTAGCATTGATCTTGATTTATTTGGCTTTAGATTTCATCAGCCTGGCACACGTAACTACTTCTTCTAGTGGTAAAAGAACCCTGCTTACTTGAATATGGGATGATGTCATCCATTATCCCTCTTGTTTCTGATGGAAACATCCCTGAATCCGCATTTGGACCTATTGTTTCTCTTTCTGCTGCATACATGCACTCATAATGAATTGTAACAACTTGTTACTATTCCTTTCTTTAATTTCTACAATGTTGTCTTATTATCTACTGTAAATCGCAGCTGTATTCCACCAAATTAATTTTGACTATCTTCCTGATGTGATCTGGAATGGTGTAGTGATTCACTGCCTTCTCTTTTAATTTGTGTGGTACTGATCCGTATATGTATATTTTAGGTCTAACCATTCAAGTGCCAAATTCTTCTTTATGATTTCGCGTCATGTAGAATAGTTATCAAAGATACCAGGATTATAATTTAGAAGTTGCCTTAGCACATTGGTACTACACAAACCAAAAACCTGCAATGCCTACTCTCTGCATATAGGTATCGAAGTAACCAATATCTGACATTTATTTTGTCATTCTGTTTGCCAATACAAAAAAGTAAATGTTTCCCTCAACGCTCAACAGTGAAATTGTCCGAAACTGTAAAATGTCCTTTGATTCTTTGTTTCAACGTCTATTGCTGGTTTTTGATCTTCTTCCTTCAACTCTTGGACAATATCCTGCATGTACGTTTCTTTCTCAGTCTTAGTGAGTTTCATACAGATATTTCTTCCTTACTATAATGCAGATGTTCTGTACTTTTTCCAAACTAAAGTGATTTTTTTGTGTAGTTATATGAATTCTGGTATTGTTAATGAGAAATTCCTTGCACTATGGTTTGTGTCCTGGCTAGGATTCTCCTGTGCTCGGCTATAATCTGTCTCTCTAGCGTTACTGGTCTTCCCAAGTCTCTATTCAGCCTATTCTGAAGGTCACTGGTTCCCCCAAAAAAGATTATTACTAAGAGATTGTGGATTTCTGCTTTTCTGCTGTCGTGTGTATTTTACTACTCATCGTTCTTAATCTCTGACTAAATATCGCCAACCTTCACCAGATGGTTTGACCCTGTATCATTACATCCTTCGGTAGATCCTTTCATCATACATTTTGTCAGTGAATTCAGAGGGCTTTCATAAGCCTACAAAAATAATCATTTAAATAGATCAACCTAATAGAGCTGTTTAATTTCATGAAGAAATTGACATTTAGCTTCAGATAAAAACGTAGTAGGCAGGTATAATTTGAATGCGTGGAAACCGTTAAAATGTTAAAACAAATCAACAAAGTATTTCTCTTTTTTGTGAAACAATTTCCAATCCAATGGATAAAATTCTGTCTAGTGGGTGTCACAAGTGAAAGAAGTAAAATCACAAAAGTACTGAACTCCGAGGAAAATTCAAAACAGAATTAAATGGCAAAATCAAATGATACAACACATCAAATGAATGGACAATAGCTGTCATATTCTTGACTTGGTAAGGCATTTTCAAATGTAGAAAATGGTGGATTGAACCTGGTTTTATAGCGCTAAACCTCTGACTTGTATGACAGTCACATCAAATTCCATTATATTTACAACGATGCGTGAACAAAACAGACATAATAGGTAAAATTGTCAAAATAGGGATATAGCAGTCATCACCATGTCACAATCTCAATAAGAGCAAAAACAAACAAATATTTAACAAAGAAGAACAAAAAAGCATCTATCAAATTTAACAACCACATTCATTCATTGCTTACTTATATATGTATTACAAATCAACTCATAAAGGATTGAAATATTTGAAGTCCTATGACTGAATGGCCAGATTTACATCAACTCAAGTGTAGAGTCGCGTGTTTAACGTCAGAATGTACACGTCACACAGGAAGGGATATAAAATAAAAGTTTTTTTCTTCAAAATTATAGTAGTAGAAACTGCTGATCCCTATGAAGCCCCTGAATTCATCAGCGGTAGTTGTTGTTGATCGTGGTACTCAATATTAAGTTTCTTTGAATTTTTATTACTGTCTTTTGTCGCTTTACATTTCTGCCATGGTATTTTTTTTCTCGACATTTTGATTGTCCTCTTCCTCACATTCTATAACAAAATCAAAATTGCACAGACCGAGAATCATCAGAATTCGTCAAAACACGTATGTTATTGAGAACTATAGATCGTAAAATGTTTTCTACATGGGAGACTCATACCTGATCTGCTGATCCTTATCCGTTGTCGAGGGATGATTTAACCCAAATTAAACAGTTAAATACTCTCTTTAAACCAATTTACACCATCGACCTAACATTAGCACTCTAATCAAATTTGAAGTAGTCTTTAAAAAGTCTATTTAAGTAAGAGTGCTAAAAGAAAATATATCTAAACGAATGAAAAACATTCAACAATACACTACTATCCTATATTTGTTGATTTTACGAAACATGAACTATAAGTGTTTATCGTTTTCGATATATATTTAATTCTATTTAATGTTTTCCTAACAGGATATAATCATGCCATTTATATAAAAAATAACAGAAGATAAAATCACATTAAAAGTAAACTACGAAAATGTAGCAATTGGTATTTGCTTGGATGATAATCATAATACTAATAGAATTCACTAAGAGAGGTAAGTTGGAAACTCATTCATTGTTCGACATCGAGAGCAAACATAATTAAAATTTTACATTATATTTAACAACTGATGAATACACTGCGAAATTTTTTATTGGTGCGATGTTTCAGCTGAAAAAAAAATGTCGTATTTCCTATAGGAATTGTATTTAAAATGGCATTTTGTACTTCGAATTCAAATATTATTAAGTTATTTTTTTTTTATAATATTTTACTTAAAATAACAGAATCACAATGATTTGTCATATGTTTGTCTGTTGTCGAGGATTCTCAGTAATATCTCAATTCAGTCTTTGTAATGACTTCCGAGACGTTAAGCATCGTCTCATTTGATTTCGGACTATTTCCCATGTAACAGGAGAACAATCCGATATTTAATATCTTTCAACTAAGAATGGCGTCTTCATACCTGATTTTCCGGCATTTAAATTCGAGATCATCAATCACGACTTAACTCTTTACCAATGCAAGAATATCGTAAACTAAAATGAAAAAGCAAATTATAATTTCATATTTGAAAATGTTTCACATTTTGTAGGTCTCAACTAATGAGCATTCAATGAGGCCTCTAAAGAAGAGCAGTAATAGAATGTCAACAGGTAAGTCTTTGTCATGAATAATTTCAATCAAAAAGTCAAATTGTAGAATTTAAAAGTCGAATTTAATTACATGACTGTATTTAAATGCGTAGGTTTTTGAATAAGCTACCTATATATCTACTCGATTGTATATTTAAACGGCCTGTGTGTTTTTTCGGATATTTAAGAATAAAGATTTAGAAATAAGGGAAAGGTGATAAAATACAATTTAATATGTTATCTTTATTTAGATCTACACAAAATTTACATGTAATTTTAAATCATCCTAAAATTAATTACATTAAACATGTAAATACCTGCTCAGGTAAATATGTCAATGTGGTGTCCTTACGTGTGTAATATATAGAGATGAGGATTCTGATTTATTAGTTGGCCAAAATACTGACCAAAATACTGACCACAAGTCTACCGGACTAAATGAAAATCTTCGGTGACTTGTTTAAGGTCGAAATCACTTGCAAAAGATGTTCAATGACTGCGATCTTTTAGTTGATTAACTGGATATAACTATACATGGGATAGATGATATAATTCTATGTAAGTACTGCTGCATGTTTTGTGTCTTTTTATGATGACGTACTTTGTTTGACGTCAAAACATTGAAATATTCTTGAATAAAACAAAACAAAATTTGTGATTATGTAATAGTTAAATGAGATAACCTCCATCGGTAGGAAACAACTGTTAGATTCAACTGGCACACTAGGAACAAAGCGGGGACATTGGATCAGTACATACGTCTTAGTCAAAGCGGGAGTGGAATAGGGCAATATTATTGAAGATAGAGAAATATGCAAAGCTTAATAATCTTAGCGGCAAGAATCTTTGGAAAGGGGTAACTACCTGACTTGTCTCATCTCTATTCTACTAGTTATTTCATTTTCACCTAGTTTTATTGACTTAATTGTTACAAGGATAAATACGTATGTTATATCATTTTAACAGCAGAATTCCATTTAACACACTAAAAAGATATTGTATAATGATGCCAAAAGTTAATTGCGTGCCAGATATTAGGCTCAGTTTGTGTAATATAAAGTTGTAGTGTTTGATACCTTTGTAACTTGTTCAGCTCTAAATGAAGCATCTATATATAAAGTTTCCCAATTCTAAATAGTTTTGTGTTCGTAACATTTTAGATTACAGTTTGTATGTTGTAAAATGTTTCTTAAATCCTCTTAAAATGTTTCTTAACGTTTTTAGTTTTTCGAATTGGCTCTTCCAATCTTAAAGTTACCCTTTAAACATTATCTACAATAAATAAAGGATGATGTGTAATACACGTCAAAAGATAGCACTCTTCCTCCACCGTGTATATTTACAAAAAGAGAATTCTACAGGGGAAGATACAAGATTATCATTTCAAATTTTACTTGTATCGTAATGTATAAACACCAAGGTGACATTTGTCTGCATGTTGAGTTACACACTACAGACATGACCTAGCGTCAATGGAACACGTAGAAAATGTTTTACACGGTATTTAAGAAATCAAAGAAGTCGAGAGGGACTTAAGGAGCACCCTCTACTAAGACTGCATAGAATAGGACTCAATGGCTTTATGTAATGACCAAGATAATTGTTAACAGAATCATAATGCAGAAAAAAAAGTTGAAAGAAATATATAAGTCGTGTTTCAAATTGAAAATTAGACTAATTGATACACCACTTCCTCTCTCAAGATAAAAAAAAAAGGTAGAAGTAATGTTTTTAAACAATATTATTTATCCTTACATCTATTGGTACGTGACATACTTTTCATGTTCAACATTTGGAAAATTTGACTAAGACATGTACATTTTACAAGTGGTTGTCCCGAGTAAAAATAAACTCTTTTCTAACCAATGGAATATAGTAGCAAAGCTTGTAGCTATCTAAGTTTTAGAAATTGCCTCGTTTTGATTTCTGATGTTTAATTAATTTAGAATTAAATGGCACAATGTATTGTAATATTTTTGATAATACAAATTAAAAATATCAGAATGTTGTTGCAGCAATACCAAGTAGAATATTTGTACTGTGACTACAGACACGGTTGATTGAACTGGTAGACATTGATTGATAGGTTAATATATTTCAATCTGTAACTCTTCCTAGTCTGATTTGGGTAAACATTGTCGTATATAAATGTTCATGGAGTAATGTACAAATTCACTATCTAAAAGTAAGTTTAGACTCTTAAAGACAAATAGACTATACTAGTAGCACCAACTGTATCCAAAATTATTTCAAATTCTAACTGCTGCTGTTTTATTTTAAAGGTATAATAAAGTTTAACTAGTTTAGTATATAGAGAACCCGAGATGAGTATAAATATGAAATGTAATTTCGATATTTTAACGTAGATACATTGTATGTGTGTGTGATCTCTGGAAATCCCTGTTCATTCCAACCATATTTTTCAAACTTAATGACACACAAACTTGCCTCGTATATAGTACATTAAAAACATTATTAATTCACCTATCCGTGTAGGTAATGTTCGCAGTGTCTTAAGATGCTTTGACAAATATTCTGCGATTAAAGGAAAAATTATGATTGTATTATAAGATGTGAAATTCAACGACTTCTATTCTAATGAATCAATTTTGCCTATGTAGAAAGTTTCTATTTTGATTTTAGTTGCACTGTGTTGATATGCCTATTTAATTTTCTCATGGACTCAAAATTCAACAAATTGTTCCTATTTATATCTAAGAAAAACGCTTTAAACATTAATAAGCTAAATAAAAATCAGAGGTCAAAGCCGTTTAAAGTGGTTTTTAATAATTTCAAGTATATTTTACACTTAATAATTACTTATACTTAACCAGGTTTCGCCAATAACGGAAGCAATAGAGGTGATTTAAAAAGTCAATGATTTATAGTTAGATCACCAAATGTTCTCTTAATAACGGTAAGAATATAATTTGGCTTTTTTATTGTCTTTTTGTGTCATTTTTTGTTGGATTAAAGTATTATTGATAATTTAATATTTCAATATGTTTTTTTTTTCTTTTTCTCTTTTTTTAAAATGTTTTATCATTCTCAAAACTATTTATAAAATAGTGTCAACCAATATCGTCAGTTGTAAAAAAAAACCAATCATATTTCTTTGTTTTTTTAATTTTATTTGATCAAACATTATTTATATAATAAAAAAAAACTATAGTTTTAATTAATTTACTTGTTACGTAAGAGTAAGATTTTATTTTTTTACTAGAAGCTCGAAAGTCTTCTTCCAATGTATATATTTTTTTATGAATTACGTGTCAATGAATATCGAAGGATAGGTGTAATTAAATAGACAGAAACTGTTAAGAAATCTTTCCCCTTTATGTAACTGTTCAAAGCTCTTTTTTAAATTTTTGTTTGTTTGTTTATTTCGAGCAAGAAGTAAATCTGACATAATTATAGAATTTCAGGTGTAAATAGTACATAATTTTGACAGTATATTTAATCATTAAGGTAAATAATTTGATGTTTACATTTATCTGGAGGCAACGTACATATAATCCTATAGCCAAATAGTTACACTGTCCAAACCTGATCTTTTAACCTTAGGATTCGACCAATGTTGTGATCTCTATGGGTTATCTTATATTTTGTATAGGTTGTGTGGAAATATTAAGACAAAAAATCTTCAAAAGCAAAATATGTCTTTTAATACCATATAGATTATATGAGAATATGGAGAGAAAATATTGTTTAAGCATATTTTATAATTGAATTCATTCGGTTTTTAATCTCTTTCTGATTTTACAATGTGGTTCACATACACAGATATTTGGTCCTTCAAACCAGAATAAACTCTCAAAATGTTTAAATGCAGAACAACAAAAACGCAAGTTCAAGGTAAACAAGTGTTACAAGTTTAGGCTTCAAATCTAAATGATTCTGTTTGATAAATTGTAAAAATATTCGAATTTATAGCTCTCGCCGCGATATAGCCTTTTTGTGCTAATGCGGCGTAAAGCAACCAACAATCAATCAATCAATGATTCTGTTTGGAATAGTTTTTAATGAAATGTAATGTTGTATTATATATTATTGGGAGATGAGACTTAAATAAAATATTGAATTGAATTGAATTGTAAAGTGATGATACAAATTGTTAAATGTTGAAGGCCATAAGGTGAACTATTGTTTGTTTTTAACATCCTTGTTCTTTTGTCTGTGATGGATTGTTGTTTCATTGGTACATCGGGTTATTAAACAACATCTCATTATTATTTTTTTTAAACTCGTACACAAGGATCTATCAAAATATGAAAATTTCACCAAACATTTCCAGAGGCAAAACTGTAGTTCTAAAGCTGTGCATTCGTTTGAAAAATTAGAAAATAATATACTAGTAGATATAAAGAGTCTGCTGTAAATTGTACAGTTTTTACAAGTAAAGAGTTAAAGAAAACTTATTCTATGTTCATGCAAGACTAGGTGTTTTGTTTTATGTTTCTTTACGATGTGTTGGGGAAAAAATACCGTTACACTGATACTCTGTAATCACTAAGTTAGTATACATCAGGTATAAACATAACCTACGAGAAACAACATAAGACAACTATAAATGAATATATGGTCTTCAACTATGGACAGATGTCCCGAGTCTATACAAGAGGTGAAAAGATAAAAACATACATTTAAAAACATAACTGTTTTTAACACTAATAACATTACAAATTAAATCACTAAAACAATTAACTTGAGACAACCACTGGAGTAATTCCTGGCTTACTAGTAAGCCAGACACACGACAACAGTTTAGGAGTAAAGGAGCTCAAGGGTATAAATCTTTTTTTTTTTAAACATAGGATTTAGCTTTTTTTCCTATAATTGAACTTTATCATATCTTAAAAGAAAAAGAAAATAAAAACATGGGGTCACATTCATTAAGCTTACAACCCACCGCCGAAAGAAGCATGCATTTTTGTTGAGGTCCTTTTGTTATTGAACTAATAGGAGAAATATATATACGGTAATATCGAAATAAAAAAGAACTTAATTACAGAAATCGCTTATATTTAACAACAGCTTAGTTTAAGTACAGCTTATTTGAAGAAATAATACAAAAAATATAGGTAACCGATGAATTAAATAAGATTTTTCAAATTTTTTTTGCACCAAAGGGAGATAATTTGAAGCTTTTTCAATGATACGAACATTGTAAAAGTCATCTAGGGTCATTTTTTTGTGTACCATATCATAAAGTAACAACTAATAGTGTAATAAATAAATTAGTAATGAAACAAAACGTTTCGATTTTTGCTGAAATTTTTTAAATGGTTCTTTGTTGTATTCAAATAGTTTCCCTTTTTAATGTCGATCAGTTGAATGATAGTATTAAAAAAAAAACAGTTCAGAAAATGACTTCAGCCTATAATATCAGAATCATATCAAAATAACAGATTATAAAAAGGACAGATAAACGGAGAAAGACAACAAAAAAACATTAGAACAAATTTGAAGCAAAAACACGCACATCGAACTAACCAAGATGTGTAATCTACAAAATGAAGCGTACGGAATATGGCTAGCAAGTAAAGCATAACCAACTTGTTTTAAGTTTGAATACATATAGTATTTTTTCGTACGGCTTATACGTAATGTATACATACAAGAGATCAATAGCAACAAATAGATACAAGCTGTCAGGAGCGTGAGAATTCCAAAGAATTGTTCATTACTGCTCTTAACAAAGGACCGTTGGTGTAAACTTTCTACTGGGTTACTATCTGTTGTAGGCAACTTATACTTGGTAAAACTTAAATATAGACAGATCTTATGAGATATTTCTTTGTGTCACTTTTATTTGATTCTTTTGAATGTACTACATTTGGTTTCGAGTCACCGTGGACTAGACCAGACATATAATGTTCGGATTTAAGAATGATGCACCAAATTAATTTAGAACAAATTGACTCCACTTAAATCCCAATTAGGAACTGTAAAAGCAAACACCAGAGCGGATGCAAGATTATGTTTAAGCTTAATTCTGTCGAGTAGTTTTTGAAATTTAATTGCCAATATAGTTTGTTCGTATTAACGGACAAACACAAATACGTGTAGATTTCTACGTGTCGCTAAGAGGGGTCAGTTTTTATGTGCAATCGGAGAGGGCTTAAGGTTGGTAAGATTTGACTGCTAACGGGATTGGTTAAGTCAGAAACAACTTGTAACTTGAAAAATGAAATACCAGCATTTCTGTGAGTAACTTGAAAGAAATGCTAGAGTTTCTGAAATTCAAAATACAAATACATTAATTTAAGTTTATAGAAAGGTTGAGATTATATATATGTAACGAAGAAGTTTAGAATAATCAGATCAAAACATGGACACCATAGCCCTATAATTTAAAAAAAAATGCATTTTTCTATTTCAGATAAAGAATGAAAAACAACATTGAGAAAAGGAAATAATCTTACGGAAAAATGTCTTCTGCAAATATCACAGATACTCATGCCGAACTCGTTCGTCTAAATGACGAGAAAGCTCTGTTTTATCTACCAGTTATTATATACATGTTAATCCTTATGTTTGTTGGAACTTTTGGTAATATATTGGTGTGTTGTGTTTACCTTAGTAAGCAAACAAAAACATCATCACATTATTTCATACTAGCGCTCGCCATGTTAGATTTGCTCACGTGTTTAGTCGGAATGCCAACGGAAGTAGCCGATCTTCGATACCCTTATATGTTTTACGCTCCTGCCGCATGTAAACTATTGAGATTCATTGAATCTGTTTCTATTATTGGATCATCGATTATCCTAATTGCCGTCGCATTTGACAGATTCTTTCGAATATGCCGTCTTGGAAAACAAGTGACTGTTAAACACGCCAAAATTGCATGTTTGTTATCTGTTGTCGTCGGAATACTAGCAGCATGGCCAGCATGTATTTTGTTTGGTGAAAAAAGTGTCGATATTGGACTCGAAGGAGTAAACGCTATAGACTGCTCAACCGACGACTCAATGCGAGGTACTGTGTATCCGACAGTTTATTATGGATTTCTATTCTTGTTATTCATTGGATGTTTTGTATTTTTTACTATTATATACTTACAAATTGGTGTGGTCATTTGGAAACGTAAGCGAACAAATATTGGAGAAAAACTTCCAGAAACTCCGACTTCAAAAGAAAGACCTTCATCAGACGGTGTATCAAACGACCCAATAAGTACCGAAATGTCGTCCGGAAATGACGGAAGCTGGGAAAGCGAAAGACGGAAATCGACAATATCCGCACGAAATTTTAAAAAGCAAAGTTCTAAAAACCAGATTAAAGTAACTCGTACGACTGTAGTATTATTTGCCGTCACTGTTGCATACGTCATTAGTTTCCTCCCGTTTCTCATCGTCATGGTTTTAAGGAGTACGAAAAAAGACTTTGAAGAATCTCTGACGTCTGCTGGTGAAATGCTCTACAAATTTTGCTCAAAATCGTATTTTATTAACAATGCAATTAATCCATGTATATACAGTTTTCTGAACATAAATTTTAGAAAAGACACTAAGAACTTAATAAAAAGAATTCTTGCTTCCTGTTGCTGTCGGAATAGAGGTGGAACGACGGTTTAACTTACTCGTCTCATATACAATGACATTTTCAGTGCAATAAACCATGTTATTTTATTTCATTTATAAGTAATAAATTAATACTACCTTTGGGTTCTTATTATATTCACAAATACTTTGCATGGTTCGTCAAACAATTTAGAGCGACTATTCTTGATCTGGATGGTATCTTGAGGAGGAAAATCCCGACAAATTTCAAAGCATAAACTTTTAAGGGACTTGTATCACTTGAATATGTTTTTTCTTCTGTGACTGTACTTTTGTTTTTTGTATAGATATAAAAATTATGCGATGTGGATACAACTTTCCACCAAGGTCCACATGACGTCGATATGAGTGATGATGTACGGTGCTTTTGGTCCGGGATTTGCTTTTTGTCTGATAATTTTGTCCGTTGCTTTCGGTCCATTTTGCTCAAAATTATCGGACAAAAAGCAAATTGGACCGAAAGTAACGGACAGAAAGCAAAAGTGTCAGACCAAAAGCAAAATTATCGGACAAAAATCAAAACGGATTGAAAGCAACGGACAAAGAGCAAAAGAGTTTGGAGAAAAAAGCATAGTCGGGCAAAAAGCAAATCCTGGACCGAAAGCACAGTATCATACGAGCAACTATAGGCCTATGTAAAGCAAATCCAGTATTGTGTTAATTAAGCAAGCTTTAATAAAAAGGCATCTACATGACAAAATATTCAAAGCAGAAAACCAACGACCTTTTATGACAAACAAATACATGAGCTACAATAATATTATGACAGACAGCATTTTAAAAAATATTTGCATTAAGGAATTTGGCAGGGTCAAACTTGTAATTACAGGTGTTCAGGTTATCCATAACACTAGCAAAATGTATGATTGAGAACCTTATCCTTTCGTGGAATGATTTTTTTTAGGGTTCAAAAATGGGTTGAAATTTTACAATGATCATACGGAAGTCATTTATTTAAGTAACACATATGATGAATTTTAAATTCAGTGTTTTGATATGATTGTATTGCTACATGCTTTGTTTTATGTCTTTACAAATTTTATTTTCACTTGGACTCATATATGTTTCTAAACGATTAATATATATGTGCTTCGAAAATACTGTGACTGTTATCTTATTTTACTATATGAGTAATGATTAATTTTGATTCTTTGAAGTTGGGAATGCACATTTTCGTAGTATTTTTCAAATGTAAATAGTAACATTGACCTTTTACGAAGAACCACAAAAAAACAAATTCACTATATGACCGGCACAACCAAAACAACTATTGCTATACAAATATATGCTATTTGCCAGCTAAAATTAAGATATTTTAATCAGAGCCAGCCACTGCCTTTTATCAATATTTAAACCGATCACATGGTAGAATCATTATTTTTTAAAGTTTAATCGTATCCTTTATATAAATAAATTCGTGTCATGTCACATTGCTGACCTTACATTTGGCTAAATATCTAAATTTAAAAGCTATCGTGTGGCCCTCTCTTAATATAGAAACTAATGATTGAAATAACTTTATTTTGATATTCTAAATTGCTGCTGTATTATGTAGTTCTACGTGGTATTTTCAAATGATGTTGTTAAACGACAACGTTTTCGCTATCACAGTAAACTGATTCCTTTTTACTTATGTTGGTACAATGTCAACTTAAAACATATCGGAGGTCCATTGCTAGGGCGTAGTGATGAGCTTCTTGACATATTTTATTTTATCTTAATGAGAATAGATTTCTAACGCAGTAGTTTAACAATTCACAAAAAAGGGAGATGTGTATGTTTGACAGTTAGACAGCTTTTCAGAGAGACCATGAAAAAAATCTTTAGAAGGGTCGCACAATAAAAGAACGCTGTCAAAAAGATAAATAAAGAGAACTGCTTCACAATGGAAAGAGTACACAAGAGGTTCTCAAGAGCCTGAATCGCCCACCTGTATTTCCAAGGATAGATTTTCAAATGTAAGCAAACTTGATGAACAAATCGTGAAAAATTGGCTTTAAAGGGCAATAACTCCTTGAGGTCAATTGACAATTTTGGTCATGTTAACTTTTTTGTAGATTTTACTTTGCTGAACATTATTGCTGCTTACAGTTTATATCTATAATAATATTCAAGATAATAACAAAATAATGCAAAATTTCCCTAAAACTACCAATTTAGTGGCAGCAACCCAACAATGGGTTGTTCGATTCGTCTGAAAATTTCAGGGCTGATAGATCTTGACCAATTGAACACTTTTTCCCCACGTCAGATTTGCTATTGAATGGTCATTATCAATACCATTCATTTATAAGAAATAGTAGACTCATTTGTACATGCAGTACAATTGCTCTATTTCCTATAGGTTATTAATAAATTTACAATAGGCAATTTTTCAAAATAATAAAAACTATTGAATTTTATATTCTTTCACATTCTTACACTGCAAATGAACAACATATTACATTGGTGAGCACACAATGAAATGTCTTGAATCATGATTAATTTTATATTGAAAGTCATTAGGAGAAATGAAGAAGTATCATATAAACCCAACACTATCAATGATCCATGCAAATGAGGTCAATGTTAGATGAACCCTGACAGACAGTCATATAATACCTTACAATCATTTCAGACAACTAAAGTATTAACCTATTTCTCATAGAAATAGATCCAACTATAAAAAATAAAATTGACCAATGAAAATTAGTTTAAAGGGGCACTAGCTGTCAAATTCGTGGTCACCGATTTGACCCAAATTCTCATATTTGATTTATAATAATGTAAAACATTTATCCTAACTACCAAAAGTCTAAAATAAACAGTTTACAGAGCATGGGGTAGATAATATGAAGGTTCGTATCGTGTGTATTTTAGTCCAGACGCCATCTAATTAACTATCGATTTGACCTCAGATGACCATATAAGCAATGTTAACATAAATGAAGATATGAATAGATTAAACCAACACGTGTAATAGGATATTTTTTTTAGGTCTGTTTGAGTTTATTTTTTAGATTAAAAAATATATGTTTCTCATTGTTTTTAACCGTATAAGAGTGATTTTATATGGATCGAATCAGTAATCAAATGATTTACTGTAGTTTCACTTTCATTGTTGACATTCTTGTTCTTTAAATAACCAGTACACGTACAATGCATGCGTTGTCAATCTCTAGCAAGGGGTTGAATTGAAGTTCGCATGAATACGGATTTAATGAGGTCAACTAATTCACTTGCAAGTGAATGAGTAATTATCAATGTTTCTTCGCTTAATTTGACAAAATTGAACCATTTTGGATGCTAAAAGAGAATTATTATTTCACTATTTCACTTTCATTATTGATTGAACAAAAAAAATCTTACTTTAGTTTTTAACTCACCTGGCCCGAAGGGCCAAGTGAGCTTTTCCTATCACTTTGCGTCCGGCGTCCGTCGTCGTCCGTCGTCGTTAACTTTTACAAAAATCTTCTCCTCTGAAACTACTGGGCCAAATTAAACCAAACTTTGCCACAATCATCATTGGGGTATCTAGTTTAAAAAATGTGTGGCGTGACCCCGCCAACCAACCAAGATGGCCGCCATGGCTAAAAATAGAACATAGGGGTAAAATGCAGTTTTTGGCTTATAACTCAAAAACCAAAGCATTTAGAGCAAATCTGACATGGGGTAAAATTGTTTATCAGGTCAAGATCTATCTGCCCTGAAATTTTCAGATGAATCAGACAACCCGTTGTTGGGTTGCTGCCCCTGAATATGTAATTTTAAGGAAATTTTGCTGTTTTTGGTTATTATCTTGAATATTGTTATAGATAAAGATAAACTGTAAACAGCAATAATGTTCAGCAAAGTAAGATTTACAAATAAGTCAACAAGACCGAAATGGTCAATTGACCCCTTTAGAAGTTATTGCCCTTTATAGTCAATTTTTAACCATTTTTCGTAAATCTTAGTAATCTATTACAAAAATCTTCTCCTCTGAAACTGCATGGCCAAATTTATCCAAACTTGGCCACAATCATCTTTGGGGTATCTAGTTTAAAAAATGTGTGGCGTGACCCGGCCAACCAACCAAGATGGCCGCCATGGCTAAAAATAGAACATAGAGGTGAAATGTGGATTTTGGGTTATAACTCTGAAACCAAAGCATTTAGAGCAAATCTGACATGGGGGTAAAATTGTTCATCAAGTGAAAATGTATCAGCCCTGAAATTTTCAGATGAATCAGACAACCTGTTGTTGGGTTGCTGCCCTTGAATATGTAATTTTAAGGAAATTTTGCAGATTTTGGTTATTATCTTGAATATTATTATAGATATAGATAAACTGTAAACAGCAATAATGTTCAGCAAAATAAGATCTACAAATAAGTCAACATGACCAAAATTTTCAATTGACCCTTTAAGGAGTTACTGCCCTTTATAGTCAATTGTTAACAACTTTTTCGTCATGTTTTTAGGAAATATTTTCCACTGTAATTACTGGGCCAAGTTCATTATAGAGAGAAATATTTGTAGCAACAAGAATGTTCAGTAAAGAAACACATCACCATCACAAAAACAACATTTTGTCATGAATTTATCTGTGTCCATTGATAATATGCACATAGATGATAGACCAAGGTGAGCGACACAGGCTCTTGAGAGCCTCTAGTTTATATATCTCGTAGCTAGTGCCCCTTTAAAGTAAGTTGAAACCGGCTGGATAGACATGTAAACCTTACATTAAATTTATAGACATGACCTGTGAATGTCCATTAAAACTTAACATTGTCAAATGAACCATGTAAATGAGGTCAAGGTCCAGTCAGTTATTACCTGCTAGACAGACATGAACACCTGACAATCATTTCACAAGTCGCCAAATATAGCTGACCTAGTATTGAGAAACAGACTTAACCAGGAAAACTTTACATTGACCAATGAACTATGAAAATGGTATTAAGATCATAAGAATCTTTTTAATGAATGGCTGTTATTTATTTTGAATTTATTGAATCATAAAATTAATTTTTGACTCTTCACATTGAATAATCCGCAAAGCGGATTATTCAATAAATTCAAAATAAATTATTGCCATTCATTATAAATAAATTTCTATCAAAAAAAAGGCTCAAAGATGTATATTAATATGAATAACAGCGTACACAGATGTTTGCATATGAATACAGTACACAACTTAAGAGTGGGCGTGTCATCATAAAAATTGATAACATTGAAAATAAAGCTAATTCTTTTAACCAATCAGAAGACAGTAAATACACCAAATTTATTTATACAGCTGTAATAGTTATTCCGTACACCATGGATAGTAAACATATTGCAACTAGTATCCGAGAATTAGACCAAATATAAAACGTTATTATTGATAAGTGATCATGCGATAGAGGGCAAGGTCAGTTGAAAACAGGCAGTTTGACCTACTGCTTATAATATCTGAGAAACCAACTTAATACTGTTACTTCAAACTTAATCACTGGTCTAATATAATTATCCTACCAATCATAACAGTTGAGAAATACGCATTACAAAACATTTAGTTTTTTATAAGCATTCACTGAACAAGGAACATGAGGTCAAGAGCAAGAGACATTTGCTAGACAGAAATTAGAACTCTAGATGTTGGTTATGGTATAACTTATACTGTTGGATCATTTCATTGGCACATACCACATTTTCCTGTAAATTTGTTCTTTTTAAATATTGTGTACTGGCAATAAAAAACAACTACATATGCATTGAAGATCACTCTTTCGTTCAGTGTTCATATATTTATTGTCATAGAACAATAATCAGCATCCTGCATACATTTGTCTAATCTGTAAATATATAGTTTACTGTTTTTCTTTCATGCTTTTCTGTTGATAACAGTTTTTTATGAGTCTTTTCCCAGGTAATTTAATCAACATAATTTTTAATAATCATACATGGTCAATATTTGGTTTATAGACCATTGTAATTCACTAACTTTTACTTAGCTCTGTCAATTCTTACATTTCTTGGTTGCAGAGATTGGAAACATTATGTGTATGGCAAAAAAAAACCATTGCAGACTCAGTATAATTTTCACATAAGAAAATAAAACTGAAGACCTGACAGCTGATTCATTTTTCTTACAATGGTGATACAATAATGACAGATGCTAACAATAAAATGTGAAGTTATGGAAAATATTGCAAGATGATCTACATTTTAATAAGCTTCAATAAATAATAAATCAACCAGATTTTAAGCCTTCCCTGCTACATGTAGGTGATAAAAACAAAATAGGATGTGCGCTCAAAACTTAAATAAAATAATATATGTCAATTCAAAATAACTCTATCTCCGTTGATAATAACAATAATAAGAAAGCTTTGATAATAGATGGAACAGCTGATATTTTATCGATGATGATATAATGATCAAAATATTCCTTTGAACACATGAAGCACATAATGGACATAAGATGAGGTTATAATGATTGAACTTTTATCATTTTACAAATGTAATATTGGATTTTCTCATTCATCTTGATCCAGTTTTAAATCTCATATCCATTGTTTAAGTCTCAATTGTTTTAACAATTGTTCAATAAATTAACAAATATGAAACTAAAAATCAAAATGAAAGCGAGGCTGATTATGAAATTGAGACTGAGTCTCATTTTACTTCACCAATGAAAAAATCATTCCATGTCATGTAACGTCTTTGTCAGTTTTTTTATTCTGTTTATGTTTATTTTTAGAATTTTGTCCATCTGTATGCTGGTCCTCTACTGGTTCCTCAGATATCTTATCTATGGAAGATAATACTTGTGCTAAGATCTTCATTTGATCAACGCCTTGTAAAAGTTGTCTGAAAAACAACAAAAAATATCATGCATCTTAAATATTTTCATTTTGGAATTTTGTATTAATACAATATAATTAACAGGTTGTAGACTGACAGCAAACCTAATTGAAAATCACTATCATAAATTTAAATAGTGATATGTTAGAGATAATATTTGGTTTATACGTGTGCTACAGACACTGCTGTAATGAGGAATCTGGAAAAAATCAGGACAATACTACAATCTTTAGACCATCAGCTGCTAACGTTTAAAATACTTTTTCTAAAGCAATATTTTAGTATGGATGGATCTGATTGGTTAACACCATGCATACAATTCTCAATCTTCTTATCTGTAACTTAAAGTCATATGTGTCCACATTTAGAAGAACTTAACTTTTTTTTAATTGCTTGCTTCCATGAAGCAATTCAGACATATATTTCATATGCAAGTGACCTTAGTGTGATTCTTCTCGTGAAAATCCGGTAATTGCAATACACATGGATCTGTCATTGACATAAACTATTATCTGCTTTTACATGTTATATACATGCTCAATATCCATGCTTCTTTGTTGATTGTTAACATATGGTGGCAATCGGTAATCTAAGGCTTCAAAACAAGATAATTAATCAGCTGCCATATTTTCACATCATAACAGTCAGAGAAAAAAAAAATGACGATTATACGATATGTTTGCGTTTAAAAAAGATGAAATCCTGCACAGCAGACTAAGTTTATGATACATTGTATATATGGTCGGGTTGTTGTCTCTTTGGCACATTCCCAATTTCCATTCTCAATTTTATGTATTGGTTCAAGAATTGGATAAACCTTATTTTTTCACCAGTCACTCGTTTCATATGACTTTAAAGAGCCACATTTTCTAATTTCAAATTTTTTTTTATTTGTGATTTTCATTTTTCACCTAAAATCTCAACTCTGAAGTGTACAAAAAAGGCAATTATGATTGAACTGCAATGTTTTAATAATTGAGAATAGAAATGGGGAATATGTCATAGATACAATAACCAGACAAAGGAGCAGAACTGTCTGTAAGAATATGTTTATTTTGCATAAGATCTTCTAAGGATCCACTGGTTACATGGACTCATTTATAAAGTTTTCTCAAGACTTTAGTTAGTGTTGCACAAATGGGAAATGTTACCTGTAAACTATAAGTCTTATATAACATATGTTTGCTCTCTTAAATTTTGACCAAAGTCACTTGAAGTTAAAATTGGTATCTTAACTATGTACTCACTTTAAACTTTGTTCAGCAGTGTTAGCTGCACTGGCTAATTGTTCTGATGAATATTTTGTCCTCTCTCTGATCTCAGTCAAACCATGGTCCCCTGATCGCAGTAAATCATTCTCTGATCTTAATGATGTCACTTGTTTCTGTAATAAATTAGAAAATCATCAGAATACAGGGCATCAATATTTTTGCCAACATACCTTGATATCTCAACTTCTCTAACATAACATTAGCTTTCTATACAAATATTCACCTATTTTGAAAAAAATCATTTAGCAGTATTTCGGAAAATAAAACTGAAATTCATATACACTTTTAAAATGTCAAAGCTGTTGCATTTATACCAAAATCTGTGACATAGCCCATTTACTGTTGAACTTTTAATTGTTTACGTTCTTTATCAATGTGTTTTATTCTAAAAATCATTTCAGAAAAATAATTATGTGACATCCATACTATTGTGAAGTAAAATCCAAGCCTAGAAGACTTTAGAGTTTACCTGTAATCCTTTGACATCAGATTGTAGTTTGCTGACTGTAGTTTCTGCTTGTACTGCTCTTTTCTGCAAAAGAGTAAAATATACGTATACTGTAACATGGTAAATTCAGAAATTTTCAATGAAATCATTTGATATTGCAGCTGTTAAAAAATTATGAACAGGAGAAATATTTTTATACCATTTATGGAAAATTCTACAAAGAAATAATGCAATGAATGCAAATGTAACTTTTTGATTCGACTGTCCCCTGGCATTTATCCAAAATCTAATCATTACAAAAATATCTCAAATTATCAGTGTTACATTTGTGAAGTGCCTTAAAAAAACTCACAGCGAAATAAAAATCAGTGAACAGCTTCAATGAAAAATTTTTGTTAAATACTTGAAGTGTCTAGATTCATGGCTATTTCACTACAGATATAATCGCATCAAGTCAAAAAGACAAGTATGCTGATGAAAATGGACTATACTTATATACAGAAATTATAAAAAAAACTCTTGAGTTAAAAACTGTAGACTAAAATGAATCAATTTCACAAAACAGGTACCCTCCATCTTGAAAACTACAAGGTGAGTTGTTCATCTTTCATGTACAAAACAAATTTATTTATAAACATTGGACACAGTTAAAAATCTATAGTATCTAGTAGTAACCTACTGTTGTAATAGTTATAAAAATCTATAGTATCTAGTAGTAACCTACTGTTGTAATAGTTATAAAAATCTATAGTATCTAGTAGTAACCTACTGTTGTAATAGTTATAAAAATCTATAGTATCTAGTAGTAACCTACTGTTGTAATAGTTATAAAAATCTATAGTATCTAGTAGTAACCTACTGTTGTAATAGTTATAAAAATCTATAGTATCTAGTAGTAACCTACTGTTGTAATAGTTATAAAAATCTATAGTATCTAGTAGTAACCTACTGTTGTAATAGTTATAAAAATCTATAGTATCTAGTAGTAACCTACTGTTGTAATAGTTATAAAAATCTATAGTATCTAGTAGTAACCTACTGTTGTAATAGTTATAAAAATCTATAGTATCTAGTAGTAACCTACTGTTGTAATAGTTATAAAAATCTATAGTATCTAGTAGTAACCTACTGTTGTAATAGTTATAAAAATCTATAGTATCTAGTAGTAACCTACTGTTGTAATAGTTATAAAAATCTATAGTATCTAGTAGTAACCTACTGTTGTAATAGTTAGATTTGCCTCTATCTGTTGAACCATATTCTCTAAAGCAGTATTCTCTTCTGCTTCTTTCTTCTGTAAGTCTTCCATATCCTTCTTCATCTTATGGCATCTGAAAAAATAACAGGAAAATGATCATACTGATCCATCAACAAATAAGAAATCATATAAGAACGTCTTCAGTCCTTACAGATCAATTATCACATAAAAACCACATCAATATCCATATTATGGTTAGTATAGTACATGAATAAGCACATGAAAAGAATTTTCCTAAGAGATTAATTTCTCATAGGAAATGCCCAAATAGTTACAAATCAGAACTGGATTTTTACTATTAATCAGCATACGTATTACACCAAAAAGAATACAAGGGCACATAATTATCGATGTCTTATTGTTTGCGAAAAAATATATCATTTTTATTATTTTTTTGGTTGCTGTTTTTTTTTTACACAGGAATATACTTTTGTATGTTTTATTACTGTCAGTTTTGCTTTTAATTTCTGGGACAATTCTAATGCAGCTGTGATCTTTAATGTACAGGTGCAGTTGATAGAAACATTTCAAAGAATTCCACCATTTAATATGAACAAGTAGTTAGGGTAGATTGTTTGCCCAGTCTTCTTGGTCTTGAAAACCTCATCATGCTCATAAATATAATCGATAATTGAGAATTGTGGCACTTGACCCGATAATTTGAAACACTTGAAATATTCACATCATAAAAAAAAACACTTTTCTTTAGAGGCAATAAAGTATATTATGACATTATTATAACCTGAAAACAGCAATAAATGAACTCTTCCTTTGCTATTGCTTTGTTTCATGTGGACGTAGTAGTGATATTGTGTCATAATTTGACACACATCTTATTGTTTCTGATACTATAGAAACCTTTAACTTAGGGTTCATAGTACCTTTGTGACTCCGTGACAGCTTCTCTTCTGGCTTCTTCCAACTGTGTGCGTAACATGGAATTTTCTTCTCGTAACTATCAACAGAAAATCGTTTATTTACAATAAATACAAATCTGTATATCATCTAATTAATCATAATGCATTTACCTACATGTAAGCAACATTTCATTTAAGCACAGTTTTTTTCAATAACTATTACTTTGCTGTATTGCTGGACTTGAAAATGTCCACAAAAAATGTATGGCATCCATGAGCCTCACAGACAATTTGTCAAGCTAAATACATCAAGATGTTTTGTACTGTACTATACTGTGTGTAGCTGTTGAATATTTTTTTAAACAACATGTACATGAAATATTGCATGCAATTACAATTGTGAGTGCAGGTTTTCATTACAATATAAGTAATTGATATTGCAAGCAATTTATATGAGGAACTGACATATACCATAATTCCCCATTCATTTCTAAGGTAAAAGAGTAAAAGAGTAATCTACAATATACTCACCTTTCTTAGCTCAAGTTCATAATCCCAATTATTTGTACTCAACCTTCTGATTTCTAGTTTATAATCTCAATTTATTTCTAAAGTAGAGGGGTAATCTAAAATGCACTCACCAGTTTGAATTCTAGTTCATAATTCCCATCTATTTGTACTCACCCATCTGAGTTCTACATGTAGTTCATAACCCCCTTTATTTGTACTCACTCTTGTGTGTTATAGATCATAATCCCATATCTATTTGTACTCACCCATCTGAGTTCTAGTTTATACATGTAATCCCCATCTATTTGTACTCACCCATGGGCCATCTGAGTTCTAGTTCATAACCCCCTTTATTTGTACTCACCGTTCTAAGTTCTTGTTCATAATCCCCATTTATTTTTACTCACCCTTCTTAATTCTAGTTCATAATCCCCATTTACTTCTAAAGTAGAAATTCTATTGTCACCATGGTTACTATGATCACAATCATTTTTTAAAATTCCATCTGATAAGAAATCTGGTAACCTTGTGGTGCCTCCTGATACCATAGCAACTGGCTCAGGGTCAGAGTTCACATGATTGTCACTGTCAGCACTATATATATTATCACCGGGATCTTCATTGTTATGTGAGTTTAACCCTGTATTATTACTTGGCTGACTAGAAATGGCAAAGTCAGGAAGATTTAAGTCATGAGAATGATCACTAAAATGGTTCTGAACAAAATCAGGCAAATCACTGGCAAAGTCTGGAGCTACCCGAGGGCTGCTATTGCCAATATTTTGAGTATTATTATATGTTTTTGGTCGAGCTCCTGCACTTGACGAGCTTCCAGATAAAAACTTCTTAAATGAAAATGGATTTGCATCTCCATTTTTCTTCTTTTTAGGTCTCTGATTACTGCTACTAGTATTTACTGGTTTTTCTGTAATATAACATGTGTATTTTGTATTAATAATATAAGAACTACTGTGGATTCATTATTATTTATTGGTTACCAATTTTTTTGAGGGGGAAACTATTGTAAAACAATCACTTGGACCTTTTGGATAGAGGCAACATAATTGACTCATACAGAACCCTCATACCTTTCATTGGAATCAGGATACATTGGAGGGACGAGATTTACATTCTCAGAAAAAAAAGTTTGGAACTCTATGTCAAAATACTGAAAATCAATCGAACCATATTTTATGACTTCAAAACCAATCAGGGCCCCTGGTATTTACTGGTATTTATCACCCCAGCCAATACTCCGCAAGTGGTCTGTCAAATATTGGTAGAAATTTTCATGGTGGCTTTCACTATTTATTGTAGTAGAAACTTTACAAAAGTAAATTATATTTTTTTTTTTATCTTTTAGCATGTTAAGCTAAACATCCTAAAATAAATAAATGAGTTTGATATGTTTTATTCATTTCCAACACTTACACCTAAGTTTAGTCCTTATTTTAGATTAATAAGAATTGACAAATTAACATTTTTCAATCATTAAATTTTTTTAAATGCACAATTTTTACAGGTTAATAAAACTGCAGGTAAATGAAGTTACAGGCGTCTTTTTTCCTATCACCTTGCATTGCTAGGTGTGAATATTCAATTACTATAACAATAGCCCCTCGATAAATGATGACAAAACATGGGTTGAAAGTAATAAAAGTAATATTTGAAGACCGATGACTCACTTAAGTAATAAAATATTTCATGTCAACTAACTGTGAAACAAAATTCATCTTTGTGCAGGAAATGGAAGGCATGAAGGACCTTACTCTTACACATCTGTAATTTATGGTTTTAGCCAAAAAATAATATATATCATGTATATATAATTTAGTAAACATTTTACCTTTACCAAATAAACTTTTACTTACATGAAGTACAATCACCTTAACCGAATGGGCTCAAGTAGGATATATGGTACTATAGTTCCGGCTTTTGCAATAAATTCATACGCGTATGTATTCATGGATAATAAAGTTACAAATGTTTAAATTTTACATTAAACTCAAATAAATAAGTGATTTACAGGTTGACAAGTCGACAGGTTGACAATTTTAAAAACGTTATGGTTGGAATAAGTGGTTGACAGGTTGACAAGTCAACAGGTTGACAATTTTAAAAATGTTATGGTTGAAACAATTTCATTTTGAGAAATGTAAAATTTACAAATGGTAAACAGATTGACAGCGAACAGATATAAAAGTTATAAGTCAATACTTGTAAAAAAGGTTAAAAACTGAAGTTAATTTTATTTTACTTAATGGATGATGTACTTTTATTTACTTGTTTAATTGTAAAATTAAACCCTTCAACCTGTCTACCTGTCGACCTTAACATTTGTCAACCTGTCAACTTGTCGACCTTAACATTTGTCAACCTGTCGACCTTAACACTTGTCAACCTGTCAACTTTTAAACTTATTGACCTTTATAGTGTCAACCTGTCGACCTGTCAGTCTGTCAATTTATGTTCATATAAACCGATTTACTTCTAAAGTTTAACCGATTTATTACTCTGTTCTTCCGAAGGAACTACAGTACCATTTATCCTACTTGACCCACCGAATGCACCTACTGAAACATAAAAACCCCATTTGGAACTTCAATACAATATAAGAAAACAACACAAAACCAGTGCAAAATTTAATGATTGCAATTCTTTAATTAGTGCAAAAGCCACCTGATGAGTTCCCTTGCAAGGGACAAATGTAAAAAAACCCAACATGTTTTGTACAAATAAATCATTGCTTATCACTGTTTATTAAGAATTTTCAATAAAAGTAGAAATAAGAACATTTAAAATGTCTTTTAACACTTTTTTCATTTCATGACTAAAATAATTGACCCGATCATTGTGCCGATAGAGAGTGGTCTTTATAGTAATGTCCACTCAAAATTTCAACCAGCCAGTACTTGCCAGTACATGTATTTACATTATGTACAACCACTTTTTTTAATTGTTGTAGCAAGACTCAATATGTTCTGTACAAAATGTAACTTCTTAGCATACTTACTTAACTGATAACCAGACACTACAATGTACCAACTCTATTGTGACAAGAAATGAATAAATGAAAAAAGAACCAATGAATCATGCAATCTATTTCATCTTTGATTTAGTGTTCCAGCAACATAAAACTAGAGGCCCTAAAGAGCCTGTGGCGCTCACCTTGGTCTACAGCAACATAAAACTAAAGCTCTTAAGAGCCTGTGTTGTTCACGCTGGTCTATATGCATATTCAACAAAAGACATTGTACATGTAGATTAAAATAGAATTCTTAACAAAAATCTCTGTTTTAATGATCTTGTTAAAAAAAATGCTAATTATTTAGCAGGTTTATTTTCTCTCTTTCTTCTCTAGTTTTTGCTCAGAACACAAAACAGAGGTACAAAAAAATCTTCAAATAATCATAATTAAGCGTGAAAAAATGCGATAAGAAATCCAGCAGGACAAGAGAATAATTAAGCGTGAAAATGGGAAAGGAAGTCAGCAGGACAAGAGAAATAACATGCCCTATTATGGCAACAAGAAGCAGGATATGTGATTCCAACCAAACATTAAGCGGAATCTGGGGTCAGACCCCCCCCAATTATACCCTCATGAAGGTATCACAATTACCACCCTAATCAATCAGTCATACATGTTATAGCCGTGAGTCCGCCAATATTGGACATCACAAAATTTCCCATAAAATTTTGACATCTTAATATGGGGACGAAGTCCCCAATAACAGTAGAAAATTCAATAAAAAAAAAATTCGGGAAAATTTCCCGAATTTTTCATTGTATACTAATGAACTCAAAATCGTTCAATTTTTTTTTGTCGTGTTTTGAAATCCCGGACCTGCCCAGAAATGTACAATGTACTTCCTTTTTCCGGTCTCGTTTGTATGAAACTTTGAGTAAAATATATATTTATCAGTCTAGTATAAAATAGGAAGGAACGCGCAATACCAATTTCATTTTTAATAATTCCTTGATATGAAAAAACGTTACCTGATGATAGCGTTTCTTTGTTTACATTGCATATGATGTCATAATTTAAATAACGTCACAACTAAAATCCCTAACAGCAGAACCAAAATCGGAAACGTTACGGTATTTCCGTTTCTTTTTTTTAACAAATATTTAAGTTACAAAAAAATAATTCATACAGACTTCGTCCCCATTTACAGGTAATGCCTGCCTCATATTAGAAAATATTTGACGCCACAATACACCTTATCGCTATTAGCCTTATCGGCCGGCTGACCCGGCCGCTTGAAATTTTGACGCAAACAACAATCACTTTTCCATTGTGGCGTCAGATATTTTTTTTATGGCGTCAAAATTTTACAGGAACCTGTGTGATATCCAGTAATGGCGGACAAATAGCGATAAGGTGTATAGAGAGTGATAATTGTTGTATGAAATCAACTTTTCAAGCGGGACAGATGTCCAAATAGCAATAGGGTGTAATCTACTTCATTGAGTTAACAAGTATTGATTGAACTATAGGTGAATGTGTGCTTTTCGGCATTTTTTATGAGTGTATCTGTATCGTATAAAAATAAAATAAGTAGAGTTTGCCTTCCAATATATCCTACCGTCTTCAGATATAACCAAGGTTGAGCGGTCTTTGCGCCGGTTTTTGTTTGACGAATCACCAATGTCAGGCAAAATGTCGAGGACCTGACCATTATGTGTTGGAGTTATGTCTTCTTCTGATTTGTTTTGCTCTGCTTCTTTTGGGACGACAAATTTCTTAAAAGAAAACGGGTTGTCTTCATTTTCGTCTCCACCTTCCGCCATACTTCCGGACAAATGTCAACATCCGGTTAGGTCTGCGGGAGAAATCATTGTATAGTTTTGGCGGGTTGGAAAGTATTCATTTATTCAGGATCAAATAAAGTTAGATTGATAATGTAACAGGAGGCCACTACACGTCCCGTAGGTGCACACCGACTTCCTCTTGTTGCAATATTATACACTGTTAAATTTAAACATGTTATTATCCTTGTTTTAACAGATTTTACTATGATCTATTTTATACTCTTTACATTTTTTATGTACATGCAATTGCGGAAAAGTTAAATCAAGGAGTTGTACTGCAGTATAGATTCAAGATTCAAGATTCAAGATTCAAAGTTTTATTTAGAGTGTCGATATTCAATAAACTACATAACACAAGCTCTAGTGAGCTTTTCAAATCGACTTAATAACAAAATACATACACACACACACACACACACACACACACAATACAATACACACATACAAAAGTCATGAAAACAACACAATTTTAAACATATAATGCATAGTAAGATACCATAATGACATATATAAGTTAAAAGCATAGTACACTTAAAACATAGAACAAGTTAATAATAAGATTGCACAAATCATATAGTCACACAGAAAATAAAAAGTAAAATAAAACTGGCATTAACACTATATGCATGCACTGCACTGGCATGAGCTGTTATACTTGAATCCCATGTTTGTACCAATTTTTTGAATGGGTCGAAAGATGTTTCCACTCGACAATGGTTCGGTAGCTCATTCCAGATTTGTGCAGCATTATTATAGCTTTAAATAAAGTTGAAGATGAGATACACTTTGTAACTGAATGTCCACTATATATTGATAACAGAAATGAGTTTTTTACTGAAATTTCTCTAAATTGTAATAATTTTCAATCTTTAGACAATTTTTCAAAGTTTTTATGGCTATTTACACAAGAAAATTTAAATGTGTATAAATGTTTAGGAAAGTGTTTATCTCAAAATCTAGAGATAAGGAGAAGTTCAAAAATAATAAATGCAAATTAGCCACAAATATACATATTTTGAGTGGTATATAATTTTAAATGGTATAATTTAAAGATGTTAATTGTATTATCTGGTTCTGTCCTGGCCTTTTATAGCATTTTTAATAGTACAATGTATTAAACAATGTTGTTTTCCTATATTATATGTCTCTAATTTATGTCTAATCTTACGTACTTATATGTAATGTCATGAAAGCTATTTATAGGGCCCTTTAATTGGAAATAAAATATTCTTATTCTTATTCTTATAGCGAAACCGTATCTTAAGCCATATTTAGTAGTTCGAACTCTTGGGAGTACTGCTGTTTCCTGTGATCTTAAATCATACTTGTTAAATAATTTTGATATCAATCAAATCATGAAGGTAGCTCGGACTTTTTTGGTGAATTATTTTAAATGTTTCTATTGCAATTGTTTTTATTCTTCTTATTTTTAAAGATGGTAATTTAGATTTTTCTAGCAATTTTTCGTAAGGAATATCATAATCTTCATAAATGAATCTTTGAGCTCTTTCTTGATTTTTTTCTATTTTAAAAGAATTTTTTTCACTACAGCAGTGCCAAATTACTGGACAATAGTTAAAGTTCGAAAGTATGAATGAGTAGCATGCTGTTAACCTACCTAGCCTGTTTAAATATTTACCCATACGTTATAGAATATTTAATTGTCTTGATGCCTTTTTACATATTTCAGAAATATGATTGTAAAAATTTTAAGTCCGAATCTATAGTTATTCCAAGAAGTTTAACATTTTCTTCACAAGAAATTTTATTTCCATTTAAATTAAATATCAAATTATGTTTATTTGTTTTTTTTTCCCAATGGCTATAGCCTGGAATTTGTCAGAATTAGCCTTCATTAAATTTATAGAAAACCAGTTTATTAGATTTAAACTATCAGTTTCTAAACTTTCAACAACTTTATCTAAATTATGATCATTGTATGATACAGTGTTGTCATCAGCATAATTATAAATGGTGCTTTTTTGTACAAAATGAAATATGTCATTTATGAAGACATTGAAAAGAACTGGACCAAGAATTGACCCTTGTGGTACGCCTTTAAACATACGATCCCATTCGCTGTAAGAACTTCCAATTTTAATTCGTTGTTTTCTTTTTTCTAAATAACTTTTTAATAATTTTAGAGAATTTTTAGACAGACCGTATGCTTCCAATTTAAGTAAAAGTAAATCGTGAGGTAAACAATCAAATGCTTTAGATAGATCCATCAAAATTGCAGCAATACATTTGTTCTCGTCCAGAGCTTTTTTCCAGTCTTCTATTATTTTAATGAGTGCAGTTTGGCAACCAAAACCTGACTTAATTTCTTACTATATAAATTAAATAGAAATAATCTAAATATTAAGAAAATATAGAAGAACGTGAGAGAGAGTTCCAGCGTATATTTTAAAAATAAAATCTAAAATCTTATAAGAATTTAACATCTATTTCTCATTTAATCATGATGGCGACCGTCACACCTTTGAATGTACTATTTCAACTTTACACTTGACCCAGTACCTTCATCTTCTTCTCTTCTTCCAAGTAAGGAACATATGAATGTGTATGGTCCCGCCAAAACTTTCCACAGTGTCGGGGCAACACCGTGACTCTTCTCAACTATTTACATTTAAAACATTCACCAATTTACAGTAAAACTATGCTGTTTATTTCCTTTCATAGCCTGCTTTCAGAGCAGATCTGAATTTCCTTATCGTGTCCGGCGAGGTAATTTTAGATGAACTTTAATAATAATTCCTGATGTTCTTCGGTGTCATCTTTTGTTTTTGATAAAAGCGGCCTATATATACCTGGTCCGGCTGTCGTTGGGGATTATATATTGTTGTCTGTCTATATCTATCAGCCCATGCTGGATTTTACTTAAAATATGATAGTCTACTGTTTTCCTACATTCTTTTAGACTTTCTCATTGTAGTTGTTTAACCATGTGTGTTACATTGCCAGGTGTTCGGTCTGATGGTGTAGTTTAGCTATGAACAAATCTTTGGATTCCACAAAAGATCTTAACTATGGCTTTATATGCTGTTGCTTTTACTGGTTAAGTGCAGTCTTTCAGATTCCTTCGGATAAATTCCAATGTTAAGTTAATTTTGCTTACAATGTTGTCAATGTGCCTACCCAAGGATTGGTTGATGCTGATGGTTAATTGTCTATGCTTAAGTATTTGCTGGCATCAACATTATTTAGAGTATGTACGCGAAGTTTGTATGCATTGTTTTTATAATTGTAAATTTAAATCACATTTCACAAACTGCTTGATAAGGTATTGACAAACTCCTGGATACTCATAGGTCTGTTCTATATATGTTCCTTTGGTATCTCAAACAAAGACGAAGAATTGGATCTTCCATCACTGTATTGATACCCAAACTACACAATTATCCTTACAAACAACGACATATTGCTTGTTCTTTCAAGTACGTACTCCACGGAACCTCTCTCAAATGTATTAACATCATTTTTTTTTAAATCAGCAATCTCAGCTAGGATATAAAGTTATTATGCCACTGCTTATTCTAGAGGTGGCGTGAATCAGATATGGATACTAAAAGATTCCAAAGATCTTTTAGAGTACATACAATCTTGCAATAGCATTAAAAGTTTAAAACATTTGACTACTCTACATTTTACATAGCATTCCCCATTCCAAGCTAAAAGACGAATTGTAAGAGTTGGTATTGCTTTGGCCAACATAGATACAAGTATCTTGTCTTAGAGAGGGATGCATCCTACAATCACTCTGATTCACACAAAAATTCTTTGAGACTAACATTATCAAGATGCTTAATTTCTTGATTGATAAAATATTTGTTACATTTGGAGGACATTTTTTTCAACAAACAATCGGCATTCGTATGGGAACCAACTGTGCCCCTGTTCTTGTCGACTTGTTCCTTTATTCTTATGAGGCTAAGTTCATACAGGAAGAAAGAAAAGAAATTAGCAGTCTCCTTTAACTTTACTTTCCGCTAAATAATTCCAAATTTTGTGACGACTATGTTGAACGCATCATCTATCCCACTAACCATGAGATAAATCATACAACAGATACAGTTAAGTCTGTCTCATATGTCGACTTACATCTAGATATTGACAATGAAGGTTGGTTGAAAACAAAACTTTACGACCAAAGAGATTATTTCAGTTTCCCAACTGGGAACGTTCCATTTCTATGTAGCAACATTCCGACAGCGCCTGCATACGGTGTATATATCTCCGAATTGATACGATATACCCGGTCTTGTATTTCTTATTATGATTTTCATGATAGAGGACGTACTAGTGCTGCTCACATACAAGGAAGCTATTAAATCAAGAGTTCAAAATGAAGAAGTTGAAGTCATCTCTCCGTTAACTTTATGAACGCCCTCACGAGTTGGTTGACTTATGGAATAGCCGTTTCACAGATGATAGCGGATATGTTCTTAATGTCCTAACACCAATCCTGTTCCGTTTTGACTTACCGAAGTAGACTTGTTACCGGGTTTGTACTAGGAACACCAACACGACAGGTGCCACGTGATGAGCAGAATCTGTTTACCATTCCGTATCACCTGATATTACCACCCGTTTTTGGTGGGTTTAGTGTTGATTAGTCTTTAGTTTTACTTGTTGTGTGTTTTTTAATATTAATTGTCTGATGGTCTTTATCTCTTTTAGTCATGGCGTTGTCAGTTTATTTTCGATTTATGAGTTGGAATGTCCCTCGTATCTTTCGTTCCTCTATGTATGAAGTATGTATTACTTTTTCGGTCACCTGTGTTATTCTGATTACTGTGCATTTTGTTTGCGTTGAAGCTCAGTTGCCCGTTGTTCTCTCAGTCTTCTAATGCTGTTATTATTTTTTGGCAAAATGTCACTGTCTGCCTAGCTGGTTGTTTAATCTCCTTAAGAGAGAAGGCTATCGTCTGCAAATAATTTGGTTTCAAGTGACGTCAGAAAAATTTACAGGTCCAAGAACTGTGTAAAGCCTGATAGTACTGTTAGAGGAGACAGATCGATTTAATATTACGCTCTGCATTCTATTTTGGAAGAAAGAACGAATCCATTTTCTAGCTTTACGGTTAAGTTCATAATATTTTTGTTTGTGTAAATAAACTCATCATAGATATCAGGATTAAATTTTGTATTTACGCCAGACACGCGTTTCGTCTACAAATGACTTATCAGTGACGCTCGAATCCCAAAAAGTTAAAAAGGCCAAATAAAGTACGAACTTGAAGAGCATTGATGATTAAAATTCCTAAAAGTTTTCCAAATACAGGTAAGGTAATCTATTCCTGAGGTAGAAAAGCCGTAGAATTTTAAAAATTCAAAATTTTTGTAAACAGTTAATTTATAAATATGACACTAGCAATGAAAATTCATCTCAGCACAGACGTGTTGACAATTGGGCTGGTGATACCCTTTAGGAATTAAAACTCCACCAGAAGTGACATCGACCCAGTGGTTGTAAATAAACTCATCATAGATACCATGATTAAATTTAAAGGCGGTGGTGTGGTACTTTTTCGAATGCCTTTGCAAGAAAGATGATGTCGACTTGGGATCCTTTTCCAGTGTTTTTCCAATGCTATTGACGGTTATGATTAATTGTGATTCGCGTGATCGATCTTTTTTGCGGAATCCATGCTGTGCGTTAGTTAAGATGATATATTTGTCAAAACATCCATCATACTGCTGTGGACTATGTGTTCAAATACCTTGCATGTGATTGATGTTAGTGACACATGTGTAGTTGGAGCCTAGATGTCATCTCGTCTTTCAGTCTGGACCAGTAGCTTTGTGTGGTTTTAGGATTTTTAGTTGTTTGTGAACTCTCTTGGTACTGATTTTGATATTTTCCATGATGGAACATCGGATATTTCCTTTGTTGGGAAAGTTATTTAGGTTTCCCTTTGTAAATACTGACTGGAATTGAGTACTTCAGCTTTGCTCTAATTATCGCTTTGTAGGAATCACAATCTGATATTTCATTGTACTTCTCCTGTCCATTCTTGACCTTTGCTCTTTGCTCTGTATGTATGACCAAAAATTTTCGAGCTGTTTTATAGTTATTGCTTACTTTTTTTGTTGGTTTGCCTCTTTTACCAATGTGATGTGGCCTCTGTTTGATTACCGAATACAAACTTTCCACTGTGGCTCTCATCTGAGTCACGTATGCAAGCAGCAACTCCATAGAGAGCAAATCATGATTGGAAATACAACCCTTTGAATATCATAGCAACTGAAAAATATATAATTTATATGGAGGTATAGCTTGAATGTTGTTACTTAAAGGGGCACTAGCTTCGAGATATATAAAAAATCTAAAGTTTATTTTTTTTTTGTTCAATCAATAATGAAAAAGAAATAGTGAAATAACAATTCGCTTTTTTCAGCCAAAAAAGGTTCAATTTTGTCACATTACACTAAGAAACATTGATAATTAGTTATTCACTTGCAAGTGAATGAGTCGACCTCTTTAAATCCGTATTCACGTGAACTTCAATTTAACCCCTCGCTAGAGATTGACAACGCATGCATTTTACGTGTACTGGTTAGTTAAAGAAAAAGAATGTCAACAATGAAAGTGAAACTACGGTAAATCATTTGATTACTAACTCGATGCACATAAAATCATTCTTATACGGTTAAAAGCAATGAGAAACATCTATTTTTAATCTATAAAATAAAATTAAACAGACCTATAAAATCCATTTGCACATGTTCGTTTAATCTATTCATATCTTTATTTATGTTTACATCGCTTATATGGTCATCTGAGGTAAAATCGATAGTTAATTAGATGGCGTCTGGACTGAAATACACACGAAACGAACCTATATACTATCTACCCCATGCTCTGTAAACTGTTTATTTTAGACTTTTGATAGTTTGGATAAATGTTTTACATTGTTATAAAATCAAATATAAGAATTTGAGTCAAATCGGTGACCACGAATTTGACAGCTAGTGCCCCTTTAAATCGGGAATTTTCTGTGGAATACTAGTATATTGGCTCAATAGTCACAAAATGTTCAATTATTAAGGATTTATATAAAACAAATACTGTTAGTACTCGTCAATTTTTTCAATCTTTCTCAAAATTTAAGACGCTTGGGTATCTACATGTATACATGACATTGGTATATAATTAAGCTGGGGACAGCTCCCATAGCACGAAAAACCAGTATACAAGAGTAGCAACATCTATAGTATGTCTGCGGTCTCATTGCTAGCGCAGACAAATTCTACTGCATACGGAATCTTTTGAGTACTCAGTCTTCATTCACGTTTTCCTTAAGATTTTATTTTATTCATACATAGTGCATAATTTTCTGAAACGGATGCCTATTTCAAATTGTGACCATCACCGAGGTATTTATACATTTATCACAGTCTACATACATACATTACTTTAAGATACTAGTCGCAATCTGATAAAAAGTAACATTACAAACATATTGAATTCCAAGAAAAATTTAAAAAGGAAAGTCCCTAATCAAATGGATGAATACAAAGCTCAAACACATCAAACGAATAAACAACATCTATCATACTCCTGACTTGGTACAGTCATTTTCTTGGAAAGAAAATGATGGATTAAACCCTGGTTTTATATCCAGCTAAACCTCTCAGTTTTATGACATATGATTCCTTTATTAGTATATTGATAATGATGTGTGAACAAAACAAAGTGACATAATCGGTAAAAATGTCAAAAATAGGGGTACAGCAGTCAACATTGTGTTATTATCTACTCTCAGATTTATCGTAGATCACTAAATTTGAGATTAAATTTTAACTAGATTGAGTAGCCGAAGTCCATGAATTGTAATCCTCGTGTTTATTGATCTGATATAGTGTATTATTCATACATTATCGTTATCTTTTTTATAACACAACTTTGTGTGTGAATTTTTTGTTCATTGTAAAAGATTTTTTAAATTTATAGAATCTAGATAATATGTCTGGAGATATGTCAATATTATATAAAAAGGGTATCAAACTGGCTTATTTTACCCATGTACTTTGAAACAAATAAAATCATGGAGTTTTCAGTGATAAACAGCTGTCTTTAAAATATGTCACATAGTTGTTTAGAATAAAAGATCTCTCATCAGCACGTTAACTAGCATCTTCGCTAGCCAAGGGTTACGATCCACTCCCGCTCTCTTCAGTGGATCGTAACCCTTGGCTTACATATATATATGTTCAAACTCTTTTAGGTCATTTTTTTAGAAACAATAAACAAAAAAACTATGTCAATTGGACATGCTTTGATACTATATATGCCCTTGAATATTTTACTAGATAACATTTTTGTTCGCTTTGGAGATTCCGTATAATGTCAGGCTATCGGAATTCCAATGGGGACTAACTGTGCACCACTTATTGCGGACCTGTTTTTGTATTGCTATGAGTTACGATTTATGACAAAAATCAGCAAAGATCCATCGAAACAACATCTGATAATCAAATTTAATAATACTTTTAGATATTTGGATGATATTTTGGCTCTCAATAATGACGACTTCAGTATGTATACTTTTTATCCTGTTGAACTTACTTTGAATAAAGCTAATACTAACAATGACCACTGCCCTTTCCTCGATCTTGATATCTATATCACTAACGGAAAGCTTAATACTAAAACTTATGATAAAAGAGATGATTTTTCATTTCCTATCATTAATTATCCATTTTTAGATGGTGGCGTTCCCTTGTCACCATCTTACGGTGTTTATACATCTCAACTTGTACGATTCGCTCGTGTATGTAACAATGTTTTAGATTTTAACGAGAGAAATTTATGTATTACTGAAAAATTATTACACCAGGGTTTTCGATATTACAAACTACTCAAAACATTTACTAAATTTTATCATCGGTATAAGGACATCATTCGTAAATATAGCTCAACATGCAGACTTCTTATACGTTCAGGTATTTCACATCCAATTTTATATGGAAATATTCTTTATAAAGCACAAAAATGTTAGTATTCACCTCAGAAACTAACAAAACCTTTGAATAGACTTATTAAGAAGGGATATAGTTACGATACTGTTGTCAGGTCATTAAAGATTGCATATTTTGGCGTTAATATTGATTCACCAATAGGGTCCTGCATCGGAACTAAACGCATTTATTCAAAAACCAGTTGTTGGCATGACACGGGTTATGTTCTTCTCATATATGTTATGATGGTATGATACTAAACCCCTAACGGGAAGGATTGTGCCTGATATTCATATGATGAAATCATAATCTTTCAATCAGTTTAATTGAAGTCTGAACTGCTGGCATGTCAGTTAACTGCTAGTAGTCTGTTGTTAGTTATGTATTATTGTCATTTTGTTTATTTTCTTTTGATACATCTTCTGACATCAGACTCATTCTTCTCTTGAACTGAATTTTAATGTGCGTATTGTTATGCGTTTACTTTTCTACATTGGCTAGGTGTATGGGGGAGGGTTGAGATCTCATAAACATGTTTAACCCCGCCGCATTTTTGCGCCTGTCCCAAGTCAGGAGCCTCTGGTCTTTGTTAGTCTTGTATTATTTTAATTTAAGTTTCTTGTGTAGAATTTGGAAATTAGTATGGCGTTTATTATCACTGAACTAGTATTCATTTGTTTAGAGCGTTGTCAGTTTTTCGATTTATGAGTTTGACTGTCTCTCTGGTATCTTTCGTCCCTCTTTGAAATCTAAAGTTATTAAATTTGGAGGAGTAGAATACAAGTAATAAGCAAAGGCAAATTAACTTTATCACTCCTACATTTTAAGATACATAAAAGTCAAATAAACAAACAGTCCAAATTCGAAACGTTATTTTGAAAGCAAAAGATATAAACTATTATGGCCTTACGTTATCTTTCATATCAATTTGGTCGAAATAAAAGATATAGTATAACATGTTTGAATTCACAATTGACTATTAATATATTATATCAACGTTACAAAGCCATATACATCACATAATGGCTTGTTTTAATTCTACACTAAAAGCACAGACAATTTCAGTATGTCAATTTTGTGAGGAATGTTCTGAAATTAAATGGAAATGTATCAACTGTGATTTGTTGTTATGTCAATTTTGTACTACAAGAATTCACTCGAAAAGCAAATCATCAACTGAACATGAAATTATCAATCTGAGGGATTGTGTAACTGAATTTGTTTTAGACAAAACTCGCAAAGTCGACTTGAAAAAAATGACATGTGCACAACATAGTAATGAGAAGTGTGTATTACATTGTAAAAACTGCAATATGCCCGTATGTTGTGACTGCTTGATTGGAGATCACCACAACCATAATTACAGTAAACTGGACAAAGTTTACAAGGAAAACATCGAAGACATAAGGGATATAAAAAGCAAAATTGAATCAGACATTCCCTTTTTTAATGAACAAAGGGAGTACCTGTTACATATATTGTCTGAAGACAATAAAATATTTACAGTAGATAAAGACAAAATTATAGAAATCAGAGATAACATTGTAAAACATGCTGATGTTCTTTTGTCAAAATTGGATCAATTAAGGAAACCAAGAGAGGAAACAATTAACAAAGAACTATATTGTGTTACACAAAGAAAAGATGGATTGGAGAAAAGGAAAAGTCAGCTGAATCTAACACTAAGTTCCTCATCTGCCTCTGATGTTTTTGTTACAAGTCTTTTTCTAGATAAAACAATGCCAGATAAAACCGTTAGTCAAGCAGAACTTTCACACAGACAATTCACACCAGGAAAACTTTCAAAACAACCCATGAGTGATATATTTGGCTCTGTAAATGAATATTCTGATATTAAAACTGTTCAAACTTACAACACCGAGTTCGATCATACTATAAAATTTATAAAATGTGATGACAATTTAGCGTTTATGGGGACTTCTTGGGTGATGTTTTTACAAAAAGTTACAGTAGAGAAGGACCGAATCATTCAGTGCAGTGAATTAAAAGAAACCATCTTGGTGTTTGACATGGCTATGATGAACAATGGAGATTTACTCGTATCATCAGGAAAAACAGAATTAAAGCTTTATACCACAGATAACCAAGTGAAGACATTTGGGACTGTTTTTCCTTTATATACATTAGGTGTTCATGTAAACAAGCAAAATGAAATATTTCTTGGGTTGAGTGACTCAGACTACATTACAATTAGTAATGACATTGTAAGAAGAGTTGTATTAATGGATCATACTGGGGACATTAAACAATGCTTCGAGTATGACGGAGATAATCAAAGACTGTTTACATGGCCACGCAGAATCTGCTCTAACGACAAATTTATCTTTGTTGTAGATCTTTTACACGGCGGACCAGGAAGGGTGGTGGCAATAGATAAAGTAGGACAACTCCAATGGAATTATAATGGAAGTTTTGATAAGTTTGACCCAAAAGATATAGCGGTAACATCTACAGAAATGGTAATAGTTACTGACTGTAACAATCATGCCCTCCACGTATTAAGCCTTACTGGAGAGGTTATAATATGTAAGAAAATCTCGGAGCTATGTATACACTTTCCTTGCAGTCTTAGTATTGACGATGATGACAAACTTTGGGTTGGAACTTCGGACTCTAAATCAAAGGTTCATGCGCTAAGGCTAACATAATGTTGGTCATACACTTTTACTAACAATCAGTGGGATATCCACTGATACAAAATACATAATTCTCTTACATACTAGTTGTGGCAATCAACTTATTATTAAAGTTAGAATCAATGTTGCTCATTGTTTTATATTTGCAAACATAGTTTTCTCATGATAGGTATAGTATAGGAAGATGTGGTATGAGTGTAAATGAGACAACTCTCCAACCAAATAACAATTTATAAAAGTAAACAATTATAGGTCAAGGTTCGGCCTTCAACACGGAGCCTTGGCTCACACCGAACAACAACAAGCTATAAATGGCCCCAAAATTACAAGTGCACAACCATTCAAACGGGAAAACCAACGGTCTAATCTATATATAAAAACGAGAAACGAGAAACATGTATAAATTACATAAACAAACGACAACTACTGTTCATCAGATTCCTGACTTAGGACAGGTTCAAAACTAAGGTTTCAAAACCCTCAGGCAAAGTTGGCTTTAGATGATTTGGCTATTTATTTTAGGTATTTTTGACATATAGCTCTTCAACGGTTTTGGTACTGATACATCTTCGGATTTCAAATGTTTGGCTTTGAGTGTTCCTGATGAAGGTAAATCCAGAAAAGCGCTTCGGATGCAAGAAATTATTAAACGTGTTGTTTTCATTTTTTTACATCACTGGGTCGATACCTCTGCTGTTGGATTATCAGTCCCCGGGTATCATCAGCTCAATAGTCAGTACTTTGGTACTGACATGATTGAACAAACTTTACTAAAATTCCCCGTTTATAAATTTTGAAGTTATTAAGAAACTAAGGTTTCAACTCCCTCAGGCAAAGTTGGCTTTAGATGAATTTGGCTATTTATTTTAGGTATTTTTGACATATAGCTCTTCAACGGTTTTGGTACTTATACATCTTCGGATTTCAAATGTTTGGCTTTGAGCGTTCCTGATGAAGGTAAATCCAGAAAAGCGCGTCGGACGCAATAAATTAATGAACGTGTTGTTTCCAATTTTTTGCAGCGGGGGTAAACGTTTTAATGGTACTAAACCTTCTCCTTTTTACTGAGACAATAGTATAACATCACAACATAGAAAAACACACGATAAAATATCAATTGGAAGGCTTAACGCAATCAAAAAAACGTAGTTTAACACACTATGAACGAATAAATTTGAGATTCGATACCTGAATGCATATACATAGTTAATAAAGTTATTAGGGATAAATATTTAAGGTCAAAAGTAAATAAACAAGTTTAAACAAAGCTATGGTAAGATATCACTGTGAAGTATTCAACATTTTAAACAAAATCCTCATTTTTGACAAACCGGTTTTCAAATTCTACACAGGTAAATAAAATAATTTTGTATGTATAAAGATCATAACAATAAAAAACACAGATGCCAATTATCCAAGAATTATGAGACTGACCTCATTAGTTATAAATAAATAATAATTGAACAGAAACATTACCTATAATCTCTTATGTTAGAAAAATGTGCAAGTCTTCCAAAGAAAAGTGGATTCTGTTGCCTTCAAATCTATCAGCAAACATGGCTTTCCCATGTTTTGTTGAAGGAATCACAAAAGTCAATTGTATCCAAAAATAAAAAGGCAGGTACACAATGTTATTGCCATGTAAAAGAAAATGTTCAATAAACTTGAGAATGGAAATCGGGAATATTTCAAATAGACAACAAACCGACCAAATAGCAGCCAACAGCCGAAGGCCACAAATAGGTCTTAACGCAGCGAGAATTCCTACACCTAGAGGTGGCCCCTAAATAAAATTTTGTACTTGTTCAGTGAATTAACGTCACACTTAACTCCAAAACATATAAATCATGTAAATGAACTGACATTAAAAACATGCAAGACTAACAAAGGTCAGCGGCTCCTGACTTGGGACAGGCGCAAAAATGCGACGGGGTTAAACTTGTTTGTGAGTTCTCAATCCTTCCCCTTTACCTCAAGTTTAGATGAGATAGGCAGAAACGAAGTAGACCAAAAAAATAACTAAGATCAAATATCAAAAAAATTAAACTCATGATCTGTAGTTGACGATGAGGATTTATTTACCACAAATAACTTGAAACGTTTGATAAATAGTTCCATGGATATAAATGGTATTAACACCTTATGTTTGTGGCATAACATCGTGGACACAAGTTTATTGTTTTCTGTTTAGTATTAAATTTATATTAATATCCATTTTGTTACATCTTGTGATCAATTTTATTTGGCAATCGCCAATGGCAGTCAGCAGGGTTAAAGAACATCAGTTGTTCGACCTGTTAGTCAAATGCGTTTTCTTTAAATATACTTTTTCACTTTTTTGGTCTTTTGGAAAATTTAAATCTGTACACCGTGTTTATTTACTTTTGCTATATATATGTTACAGACATTCCTTAGTTTTCTAAAATGCCTGCAAGATTCAGTTATTATTCATAATGACTAAATTTCTAGGCATTTTACAAAATGCCTGAAATTATTTTATAAAATAAAATGTTAAGAAAAACAATTGAAAGCTTTGAACACCAGAGATGTTTTATTCATGATAATTACTGGTTCAGACGTACGTATATATATATGCACTTTCATGGATCTAAAATCTGTCGATTCCTTTTTCTCGACATTGCACAAGGTCATATTTTTCTCTGACTGTTTATGTCATCTTTACACTATATCCATTGGATGTTGGATGTGTACTGATTGATAATTGAATCTTAGATCCATGATTATTTTATTATTAGTTGTAATTGGATTTGAAATAGCTGTCAGTAACTCCGAGTATTCTCAGATCTGTACTTAGTGTCTTTTTGTTGTCGGTATGAAAAGGTAACCGGCTACGACCACTCTATAGTTTTGTTATATGTATTTCTATTTGTGTCTACCTGATGAGTTAATTATTCTTCAATTGATTTTTATAGTTCGTTCTTATGTTGTACTGTTACACTACTGTCCAACGGTAGGGGAGGGTTGTGGGATCCCGTTAACATGTTTGATCCCGCTAGGTGCCTGTAATTCAGTGGCTGTCATTTCTTGCTATGTTTTTCGTTCATTTCTCTGTACATATGTTAGGCCGTTAGTTTTATCTTTTTTTTACATTTGTAATTTTTGAACCTTTGATAGTTGACAATGCGGTGTGGGCTTTGCTCATTTTATTCAAGGTCGTGCGGCAACCTATAGCTGTTAATTTCTGTGTCATTTTGTTTCCTGTGGAGATTTTTCTCATTGACAATCATACCACATCTTCTTTTTTATATCATCAGTATCATTAATATATCTAATTGTGAAAATAAATAATTTGGCATTTTTAATCATTTTGTTTTTACGTGTGTCTGGAGGAACTCAGCCTTATATGAAAATAAAAAAATGTTGGCTAGAAGAGACGCAAAATTTGTTCTCATATGAATGCCGACAAGTTATTGAAAACGTCCAACTCTAAAATCAACATATATTGAATTGAGAATGGAAATGGGGAATGTGCCAAAAAGACAACAACCCGACCATAGAAAAAAAAACCAGCAGAAGGTCACCAACAGGTCTTCAATGTATCTAGTGTCAATTTCAGATGTCCTGCTGCATAACTCTTATTGTGAGGTTCAGGTATCGCTAGTTCTTGTGACCGATGGAACGACGAATTTGTGATTGCTTTTTAATTCTTCTCTTCAATAAATTATGGGTACATGCGGGATTTCCATTTTTCCTGTGAATTCTTAGTTATTTGTTGCTCTTTATCAGAAGAAAGATTAAAAGTTATATCAAAACTAGAGGTTTTAGTTGATACCATGATATTATGGCGAATAAACATCAAGGATCTCTTTAAATATATTCATCATATTTTAGAAGGAGTTCATTGTGACCTTATTTTAGGATAAAGCATAATATCAAATTTATATTAATAGACATATACATATGGCGAAATGGATAACCAATGCAAATAGATTAGTTTGTGCACTTTATCATATCATTTAGGTTGGTCAATACAAAGGATACAATCATTTTAGGCTAAAGAACTCAAAACATTAGTTATACATTTTTAGGGGATGTGCAATATATTTGCCCTATCATGAAAACTAGTTATACAATTAAAGTTAACTGTTGACAATCGCAATACTTTGAATTCTAAAATACTTTTATTTTCAAAGTCGATGGAACATTTTTAGAAGGCGGGCCAAATATTATCAATGTAGCGAGAAATTCTCGCACCCGGAGGCGTCCTTCAGCTGGCCCCTAAACAAATATATACTAGTTCAGTGATAATGAACGCCATACTAATTTCCAAATTGTACACAAGAAACTAAAATTAAAATAATACAAGACTAACAAAGACCAGAGGCTCCTGACTTGGGACAGGCGCAAAAATGCGGCGGGGTTAAACATGTTTGTGAGATCTCAACGCTCCCCTATACCTCTAGCCAAAGTAAACGCATAACAATACGCACATTAAAATTCAGTCCAAGAGATGTCCGAGTCTGATGTCAGAAGATGTAACCAAAGAAAATAAACAAAATGACAATGACTACTAGCAGTTAACTGACATGCCAGCTCCAGACTTCAATTAAACTGACTGAAAGATTATGATTTCATCATATGAACATAAGGCACAATCCTTCCCGTTAGGGGTTTAGTATCATACCATCATAACATATATGAGAAGAACATAACCCGTGTCATGCCAACAACTGGTTTTTGAATAAATGTGTTTAGTTCCGATGCAAAGACCCTATAAGTGAATCAATATTAACGCCAAAATATGCAATCTTTAATGACCTGACAACAGTATCGTAACTATATCCCTTCTTAATAAGTCTATTCAAAGGTTTTGTTAGTTTTTGAGGTGAATACTGACACCTTTGTGCTTTATAAAGAATATTTCCATAAAAAATTGGATGTGAAATACCTGAACGTATAAGAAGTCTGCATGATGAGCTATATTTACGAATAATGTCCTTATACCGATGATAAAATTTAGTAAATGTTTAATATATGTTGTCGATAAGAAACGCTAGCATACTGATCACTTGTTCCTCTGTGCAGCATTTGTTTCCTTATTTCTTCACTTTTAACCATAACTTGATGTTACATTTGTTATTCTCATCGGATTTTGTCTAATGCTTATTCCGTTTCTGTGTGTGTTACATTTTAATGTTGTGTCGTTGTTCTCCTCTTATATTTGATGCATTTCCCTCAGTTTTAGTTTGTTACCCCGATTTTGTTTTTTGTCCATCGATTTACAAGTTTTGAACAGCGGTATACTACTGTTGCCTTTTTTTAACAAAATATACCGTATTGTATCCCAAAGTTATAAATTTATAGCATACACTTCAATTTATATATTGAAAAGCATTTTGGATTATTTCTTTTAGACGATATTTCAATTTCACATGGGGAAAATGTGACAACAGTTTACAGTACACAATACGTTACAGACCAGACAACTATACTAGATTTTAAAGACCCAAGACCGTGAAAACTGTTGCAATATAATGGAGTTACAAAACTGATTCCAGTTGGTGATAATAAAACGTATCTAGTGTCAATTTCAGATGTCCTGCTGCATAACTCTTATTGTGAGGTTCAGGTATCGCTAGTTCTTGTGACCGATGGAACGACGAATTTGTGATTGCTTTTTAATTCTTCTCTTCAATAAATTATGGGTACATGCGGGATTTCCATTTTTCCTGTGAATTCTTAGTTATTTGTTGCTCTTTATCAGAAGAAAGATTAAAAGTTATATCAAAACTAGAGGTTTTAGTTGATACCATGATATTATGGCGAATAAACATCAAGGATCTCTTTAAATATATTCATCATATTTTAGAAGGAGTTCATTGTGACCTTATTTTAGGATAAAGCATAATATCAAATTTATATTAATAGACATATACATATGGCGAAATGGATAACCAATGCAAATAGATTAGTTTGTGCACTTTATCATATCATTTAGGTTGGTCAATACAAAGGATACAATCATTTTAGGCTAAAGAACTCAAAACATTAGTTATACATTTTTAGGGGATGTGCAATATATTTGCCCTATCATGAAAACTAGTTATACAATTAAAGTTAACTGTTGACAATCGCAATACTTTGAATTCTAAAATACTTTTATTTTCAAAGTCGATGGAACATTTTTAGAAGGCGGGCCAAATATTATCAATGTAGCGAGAAATTCTCGCACCCGGAGGCGTCCTTCAGCTGGCCCCTAAACAAATATATACTAGTTCAGTGATAATGAACGCCATACTAATTTCCAAATTGTACACAAGAAACTAAAATTAAAATAATACAAGACTAACAAAGACCAGAGGCTCCTGACTTGGGACAGGCGCAAAAATGCGGCGGGGTTAAACATGTTTGTGAGATCTCAACGCTCCCCTATACCTCTAGCCAAAGTAAACGCATAACAATACGCACATTAAAATTCAGTCCAAGAGATGTCCGAGTCTGATGTCAGAAGATGTAACCAAAGAAAATAAACAAAATGACAATGACTACTAGCAGTTAACTGACATGCCAGCTCCAGACTTCAATTAAACTGACTGAAAGATTATGATTTCATCATATGAACATAAGGCACAATCCTTCCCGTTAGGGGTTTAGTATCATACCATCATAACATATATGAGAAGAACATAACCCGTGTCATGCCAACAACTGGTTTTTGAATAAATGTGTTTAGTTCCGATGCAAAGACCCTATAAGTGAATCAATATTAACGCCAAAATATGCAATCTTTAATGACCTGACAACAGTATCGTAACTATATCCCTTCTTAATAAGTCTATTCAAAGGTTTTGTTAGTTTTTGAGGTGAATACTGACACCTTTGTGCTTTATAAAGAATATTTCCATAAAAAATTGGATGTGAAATACCTGAACGTATAAGAAGTCTGCATGATGAGCTATATTTACGAATAATGTCCTTATACCGATGATAAAATTTAGTAAATGTTTAATATATGTTGTCGATAAGAAACGCTAGCATACTGATCACTTGTTCCTCTGTGCAGCATTTGTTTCCTTATTTCTTCACTTTTAACCATAACTTGATGTTACATTTGTTATTCTCATCGGATTTTGTCTAATGCTTATTCCGTTTCTGTGTGTGTTACATTTTAATGTTGTGTCGTTGTTCTCCTCTTATATTTGATGCATTTCCCTCAGTTTTAGTTTGTTACCCCGATTTTGTTTTTTGTCCATCGATTTACAAGTTTTGAACAGCGGTATACTACTGTTGCCTTTTTTTAACAAAATATACCGTATTGTATCCCAAAGTTATAAATTTATAGCATACACTTCAATTTATATATTGAAAAGCATTTTGGATTATTTCTTTTAGACGATATTTCAATTTCACATGGGAAAATGTGACAACAGTTTACAGTACACAATACGTTACAGACCAGACAACTATACTAGATTTTAAAGACCCAAGACCGTGAAAACTGTTGCAATATAATGGAGTTACAAAACTGATTCCAGTTGGTGATAATAAAACGTATCTAGTGTCAATTTCAGATGTCCTGCTGCATAACTCTTATTGTGAGGTTCAGGTATCGCTAGTTCTTGTGACCGATGGAACGACGAATTTGTGATTGCTTTTTAATTCTTCTCTTCAATAAATTATGGGTACATGCGGGATTTCCATTTTTCCTGTGAATTCTTAGTTATTTGTTGCTCTTTATCAGAAGAAAGATTAAAAGTTATATCAAAACTAGAGGTTTTAGTTGATACCATGATATTATGGCGAATAAACATCAAGGATCTCTTTAAATATATTCATCATATTTTAGAAGGAGTTCATTGTGACCTTATTTTAGGATAAAGCATAATATCAAATTTATATTAATAGACATATACATATGGCGAAATCGATAACCAATGCAAATAGATTAGTTTGTGCACTTTATCATATCATTTAGGTTGGTCAATACAAAGGATACAATCATTTTAGGCTAAAGAACTCAAAACATTAGTTATACATTTTTAGGGGATGTGCAATATATTTGCCCTATCATGAAAACTAGTTATACAATTAAAGTTAACTGTTGACAATCGCAATACTTTGAATTCTAAAATACTTTTATTTTCAAAGTCGATGGAACATTTTTAGAAGGCGGGCCAAATATTATCCATGGGAATGAGAATATCGCCACTAACAGAATTGCAAACCGAAACATTATTGACTTAATACATTTATTACAATAAGCGGTTCCTTTAAACTTCACCTTATCACAATCCAAATAACGATTAATACTCTGACACAGGAAATAGGAGACAAAAACTCGCTTTTGTGACTTAAATGCTGGTAAGATAAAAATCATATACCAAAATATTTGTGTTCTTTGAATTATTTTCCTTGTTGGCCATGGTACAAAATGATGATGTATTTAAAACAAGAAACGTCGACATTTCATCATCTAATGGGACAAATTAACAATCTACACACTGTCCTAATTAGAAACAAATGAAAGAGGAATATAAATCTATCATGGCCTTGCGTTATCTAAGTCCTTATTTGACTAAATCAGAGATAAACTGAAATATTTTTTTTTCACAATCTGACTGTTAGAATTGTTGTAAATTACGTTTATTAAATCAACATGAAATTAGCTACTCTTGTTTGATCACATAATGGCCTTTTCTGCATCTACATTCAAATCCCAGAAATGCCAATTCTGTGAGGAATTGTACATATCTGCCATCAGATGGAAGTGTATCAACTGTGACTTGTTCTTATGTCAACTATGTAATATACGGATTCATTCAAAATGTAAATCCTCCACTGACCATAAAGTTATCAATTTGAATGAATGTGGAAGAGAAGAAGCTATACAAACCACTCGCAAAGTCGACTTAAGCAGAATGACTTGTGCACAACATAGTGACGAAAATTGTTTATTACACTGTATAACCTGTAACAGGCCAGTGTGTTCTGACTGCTTGATTGGAGATCACCAAAATCATCAATACAGTAAGCTGTACATAGTTTACCAGAAAAACCTAAAAGTTATTAAGGATATTAAGAGCAAAATTGAATTAGACATTCCTTTTTTTGAGAAACGAGGAGAGAACCTGCAACACATACTGTCTGAAGAGAATAAACAATTTACAGAAAATAAAGATAAGATAATACAATTCAAAGATAAAATAATACAATATGCTGATGACCTTTTATCAAAATTGAATACGTTCAAGAAATTAAGGGAGGAAAAAATTATAAAAGAACTAGATTCCGTCAGACAAAGAAAAGATGGACTCGAGAAGAGGAAAAGTCAACTGAATCTAACACTGAGTTCTTCTTCTGCTTCGGATATTTTTGCTACCAGTCGTTTTCTAGATAAAACAATGCCAGATAAAACTGTTGATATTGAAGAAATTAGATATAGAAGATTCACACCAGGAAAATTTTCAAATCTGCACATGAGCCATCTCTTTGGATCTGTTAATGACGTTCTGAATTTTCAAATATACACATGAACCATCTCTTTGGATCTATTAATGACGTTCCAAAATTTTCAAATTGTTGACAGAATTCAAGCATACTATAAAATTCATAAAATGTGATGACAATTTGCGTTTACGGAATTTTTTTTTTGCGATGTTTTACAAAAAGTTACATCCGCAAAGAAGAGAATACAGTACAGTGGATAAAATATAACCCTCTCGGTGTTTGATATGATTATGATGAACAAACCGATTTACAGCTTTATAGCACAAATAATCAATCTAAGACATTTGGGAAGGTTTCTCCCTTTTATACGTTAGGTGTTCATGTAAACAATCAAAATGAAATATTTCTGGGGTTAGGTAAATCAGACAGTAATACGATTAACAATGACATTGTAAGCAGAGTTGCTGTAATGGATCATAATGGAGATATTAAACAATGCTTCGAGTATGACGGAGATAATCAAATAGATATAAGAAGATGTGGTTTGAATGCCAATGAGACAACAAGTCACAATTTATAAAAGTAAACCATTATAATTCAAAGAACGGTTTTCAACACGGAGCCTTAGCTCACACCAAACAGCAAGCAATAAAGGGCCCCAACAATTTACTAGTGTGAAATTATTCAAACGGGAAAACCAACAGTCTTGTGACTAGGGTATGTTAATGTGTTTATTCGGTACATATGACGTAGTTTTGTACTTTTAACATCCCATCATATATGTTATTGTTCTATTATGATATTAAAATAATTTGAACGACAAAATTATTTTATATCTCTCTTCCTGTGTGACGTAACATTGCAACATCGAACACGCGGAACCTCGCCATGCCGTCATTTAGATTGTTTTTATGCCCCACCTACGATAGTAGAGGGGCATTATGTTTTCTGGTCTGTGCGTCCGTTCGTCCGTCTGTTCGTCCGTCCGTTCGTCCGTCCGTCCGTTCGTCCGTCTGTCCCGCTTCAGGTTAAAGTTTTTGGTCAAGGAAGTTTTTGATGAAGTTGAAGTCCAATCAACTTCAAACTTAGTACACATGTTCCCTATGATATGATCTTTCTAATTTTAATGCCAAATTAGAGTTTTTATCCCAATGTCACGGTCCACTGAACATAGAAAATGAAAGTGCGAGTGGGGCATTCGTGTACTGAGGACACATTCTTGTTTAATACATATATAAATAGTAATGCATGTGGTTGTTTAATTTTATATTTCCATTTTTGTGCTTCTTTGTTATATATTTGTTTGTTTTGTTCTGATTGAGATTGTAACACAGTATTAATGGCTGTATCCCTATTTTGACAATTGTATCTAATTTGTCTGTTTTGTTCACGCATCGTTATAAATATAATGGAATTTGATTGATTTTGCTATTTATCAACTCGATTTCCTTTATAACCGAATAGTACATGATTTAATTTGTGATTATTTCATAGCTGTGTTTGGCCAACCCATTTGATATGTTTTATCCTAAGTGTGCTTCAACTTCGTACTTTATTTGGCCTTTTTACATTTTTTGTTCGATCACCACTGCATGATCAGTTTGTCCTGTAGACGAAACATGCATCTTGCATACATAATTATAAAATTGGTATCTTTGACAAATTGTTGTTTATGAATAGACTTTAAATTTGAATAAATAGAATACACTATTCTCTTACATGTTGATTGTGGCATTATGTTTCTATATTTCCTTCTCGACGATCAGAGGAAAAGAGTCTACACTGAAGGTACAATTTTCACATAATAAACCCCACATACACGGCTGTATTTTTTGAAATAGGAAACAGCTCGAAAGAGAAAAGGAAAAACGACGAAGGTATCAAGTTGGCCGTCAATAGTTTATGAGAAGAAAAAAGCCCACGACAATTTGAAAGTTTTAAAAAAACAGTTTTTTCCCCCGGACAAAATAAAATCGATCAGTGGACATAAAAGGATTTTGTGAAAAATATACCACAAACATTCTGGAAAAAGTATGACCTTGTACAATGACAAAAACAAATTATCGACAGGATGCTGGGATGGGGTCAATTACAATCAGTTCGTTAATTTAATGTTATCGATTACATTATTATTCCACCTAAATTTAATTGTAATTGATTACATTACATTACTAATCGTTAAAGTAATTATGAGTATGATTACAGAGTAAAATGTGGAATTGAAAAAAAACGAGAATGCAGGGGTGCAAAGGAATAAAGAATACATGTATAAGTTAAATCATTAAGTAATAATAACTAATAACAGAAATGATTCATACATTGTGATTATTTCATAGCTGTGTTTGGCCAACCCATTTGATATGTTTTATCCTAAGTGTGCTTCAACTTCGTACTTTATTTGGCCTTTTTACATTTTTTGTTCGATCACCACTACATGATCAGTTTGTCCTGTAGACGAAACATGCATCTTGCATACATAATTATAAAATTGGTATCTTTGACAAATTGTTGTTTATGAATAGACTTTAAATTTGAATAAATAGAATACACTATTCTCTTACATGTTGATTGTGGCATTATGTTTCTATATTTCCTTCTCGACGATCAGAGGAAAAGAGTCTACACTGAAGGTACAATTTTCACATAATAAACCCCACATACACGCTGTATTTTTTGAAATAGGAAACAGCTCGAAAGAGAAAAGGAAAAACGACGAAGGTATCAAGTTGGCCGTCAATAGTTTATGAGAAGAAAAAAGCCCACGACAATTTGAAAGTTTTAAAAAAACAGTTTTTTCCCCGGACAAAATAAAATCGATCAGTGGACATAAAAGGATTTTGTGAAAAATATACCACAAACATTCTGGAAAAAGTATGACCTTGTACAATGACAAAAACAAATTATCGACAGGATGCTGGGATGGGGTCGATTACAATCAGTTCGTTAATTTAATGTTTATCGATTACATTATTATTCCACCTAAATTTAATTGTAATTGATTACATTACATTACTAATCGTTAAAGTAATTATGAGTATGATTACAGAGTAAAATGTGGAATTGAAAAAAAACGAGAATGCAGGGGTGCAAAGGAATAAAGAATACATGTATAAGTTAAATCATTAAGTAATAATAACTAATAACAGAAATGATTCATACATTGTGATTATTTCATAGCTGTGTTTGGCCAACCCATTTGATATGTTTTATCCTAAGTGTGCTTCAACTTCGTACTTTATTTGGCCTTTTTACATTTTTTGTTCGATCACCACTACATGATCAGTTTGTCCTGTAGACGAAACATGCATCTTGCATACATAATTATAAAATTGGTATCTTTGACAAATTGTTGTTTATGAATAGACTTTAAATTTGAATAAATAGAATACACTATTCTCTTACATGTTGATTGTGGCATTATGTTTCTATATTCCTTCTCGACGATCAGAGGAAAAGAGTCTACACTGAAGGTACAATTTTCACATAATAAACCCCACATACACGGCTGTATTTTTGAAATAGGAAACAGCTCGAAAGAGAAAGGAAAAACGACGAAGGTATCAAGTTGGCCGTCAATAGTTTATGAGAAGAAAAAAGCCCACGACAATTTGAAAGTTTTAAAAAAACAGTTTTTTCCCCCGGACAAAATAAAATCGATCAGTGGACATAAAAGGATTTTGTGAAAAATATACCACAAACATTCTGGAAAAAGTATGACCTTGTACAATGACAAAAAACAAATTATCGACAGGATGCTGGGTGGGGTCGATTACAATCATTCGTTAATTTAATGTTATCGATTACATTATTATTCCACCTAAATTTATTGTAATGATTACATTACATTACTAATCGTTAAAGTAATTATGAGTATGATTACAGAGTAAAATGTGGAATTGAAAAAAAACGAGAATGCGGGGTGCAAAGGAATAAAGAATACATGTATAAGTTAAATCATTAAGTAATAATAACTAATAACAGAAATGATTCATACATACAGAATAATATAACCACGTAATTACAATTAAATTTATAAGCAAAATGACTTTCATTGGAATTTTACAGGTGAGGTGTTATTTGTACAGTCGGGTTCTACTTCGTCAAAATTATCTCCCCATTACGCCAGTTCATTTTCACAATCGTTGAAATGGAAGCCATTGTAGGGATGACGCGCTGCCAATTTTGCTCTCGGAAACCGATAAATTTATCCACATTGCACCATTACGATCCTTATATGTCAGTTGTATTTTAAAAGACAAATGTATCAACTAGCTAATGAGCATCAGATAATGATCTTGTCTGCATTGATTCACCTTAAAACTATTGTCTGATCGGTTGTCAGGTGGAATTTTCGAAAATTCATATACATTTAAAAACATTCTAATTAAATATTCGTGAAGGGCAGACTAGATTTTTTAGTGGTTGAAGACTATAGACCCTAGTTTTCACACACAAAAAATTATAATTTTTCGAAAATATGCATTTTCATCATTCAACTTGAAAGACTGTCGCTAAGTACTTACAGTAAAAAAAAAAATAGCTATTCGAACACACCAACTCTGTTTTTGTGATTCATAAGGTCACTTGACCCATATATTTCATATTTTAGTACTGTGATTTTTTTATGTTATAAAGTCAACCTGTAGCTTTGATATATAAAAATGATAGAATCTTAAGCGAGACAATGTATGAAATAGTCTTGCCTTGTACAATGTCAAGATAAAATATTCAACTCAAACACGCCCTAACATAAAAAGGTGCACTCGAATTTCTCTTTTCGATACAATTGTTACCCATTTTTTGGTTTTTTTTCTTGAGTCACATAATGGAAGGGCAGACGCGAAAATTACTGAACTAATAGATTGATATGTTTTCCGTCCGTGGTAAATTTAAAAAAAAAATGGGAGTTATGCATTTTCTACATCCAACTTGAAAGATACCCATGTCGTCGACTTGATATTTAATTGTTCTGCTTAACTATGTACTAGATAAATTGAAAACTTATGCAAATAGTGTTTTGAAAATAAATTGAGAAGAAAAATTGTAATTTTGTTTGTTTCTATTAACTTTTAAAATTGTTGTCACTATACAAAAATAAAATACACAAACAAAGAGCTTCGATTCTTTTGTTCTATTTCAAACGGGTTTCCGACTGTGTAAAGATACCAAAAATATCCAAAAAGTTAAAGAATACAGAAATAAAAGCCCCCCCTCCAGACCCTCACACATGAATTAATCTAAGTGAAGTTTGAACAGAAGGATTGCAGTATTTGTACTGTTTTAATGACATAACTTTATTTGACAAACTAACTTGAATGAAAAGTTCTCTGTGCTTTCTCTGTTAAAGAAAACTTTTTCTTTAATTTTGTGCTCAAAACATATTTCTAATTAAAAAAAATACTTCAAAAGGCCAGGTTTGGCTAGCAACAAAACCAGGTTCAATTCCATCGTTTTATTTTTTTCTTAAAACGAGCTGTAACAGGTCAGGAATATGGCAATTGTTATCTAATAGTTCGTTTCTATGCATGTTGCATTGTCGTTTTCGTTTGTTGCAGTTCATTGTTTCTGTTGTTTCGTTTTTTCCATCTTATAGTTGATGTGCCTCCCTCGGTTTTAGTTTGTAACCCGGATTTGTTTTTTTTAATTGATTTATGACTTTAGAGCAGCGGTATTCTACTGTTGCCTTAATTGATGACCATAAGTGTTCATAACGGTATACCAACTTATTAATAAATTATAACTGATTCGTTTCTAAGTTTATGGACGATAAAAACAACATAACCATTGCATTACGATATCACATTCCGATTGTAATCAGATATGTACAGTCAGATGTTAAAATCTCGTAAATTGATTCATAAATTACTAATCAACACCAGTAGAATTTGCGTCGGACCAGTTGATTTTGTCAGCTTGTGGTCCGGTCAAATTGTTTGTTTACAAAACACAATTACTTGCGAAATCTAGTCTTCAATAAATAGGGATAAACTATATGGTGAAAAATGCGGTCTTTCAATTCCACGGTACTGGGGGTCCTAAGTATTACAATTGATCAAGTTAATTATGCCTTGTTCACACGTATATTTAATTCGAATTGAAGTCGAATCAAATGCGAATCGAATTCGCTAATTGCGTTCACACACTCTTCTTTTTAATTCGAATTGATTCGCATTAGAAATACGCTTTTGTCAATACAAATCAAAAGTAAACATCGTTTGGACAGTAAAGCGAATTTGACGCGCATTGTTATTCGAATTAGAATTGACGTTAGGACGTAAAACGTTTCGAATTCGAATTACGTGTGAACTCAGCATAAATAGCTCGATTGAACGTCCATCATAACAACAACCAGAGATGGGTCCAATTACTTTTAATGTAATTGATTAAATTACAATTACTTTGTCATTTGTACGATTAAACTAAATTAATGATTACATCATTTCTGAAAGTATCTGATTAAATTAATGATTACATTGGCAAAATAATCATGATTACATCTAATCACAATGAATTTAAAAACAAAGCATTTTGAATGATGTTAATGAATAAACGTTCAATATAACTATAGCATTTTTGAGAAAGTACTTTATTTGGTTCAATTATAAAATGATAACTTCAAATTAAACTTCATTTATTTATTTAAATAAATTCCAAATTTCACTACATATATAAGCATTACACTTTATCACCAATGATCTCTGAATTATTTTGAATTAAATTTAATAAAGATATATCATAATCAAGAGTTTTTTGTTTGTCTTCTGACCTCTTTCATAATTTATATGTATTCCAAGTTGCAGTTTATGGAAGTTTAAATATGGATGAAATAAAGTTACCAGTTAAAACTATGTTAAATCTTAATAGAAATGTTTAATCAAATTGTAAACAATATGTAAGTACTAAAAATCATTGCATTTTACATGTCCAGTCCAAATACAAAAAAAATTTAAACAACATATTTGTCCAACTTTTAATTTAGTTTGTGCTAATTAGATAAATTTTCATGTCTGATTTATCTTTTATCATATATATATTTCCCTACAGCTATACTCAATTGGTAATTGCAATAAAAACAAACCTTAATTAGTCTCCTACCTGTCAATTCAAAGTTGACAAAAATCACAAAAATTAACAAAAGATTATAATTCAGGGTTAAAGAAAAGTATTACTTGAATATATAACAGTTATTATCAAATATTCATACGAAGATCATTATAAAACGATGAAATGTACATGTATGTACAATATCTTTTACCAAGATAAAAGGTATATAATTGTATTATATCTTTCTGCTTAGGCTAATGATGACTTTTCAATACTGTAACAGTTTATTTTTTACTGAAGTAGACATGCTTAAAGTAACCAAACCATTTCAGTATGTTTAAAATTTATCAAATATGAATAACAAAGAGGTTCATTTAATGACCAAAAACACTATTCTAGATTTTTTTCATTGTAATCAGAATGTAATCAAAAACTAATCATGATTACAGGGTATTTTGAAAAGTAATTGATTAAATTAAATTACATGTAATGAGATTTTTGGCTGATTAATGATTACACTGATTACTTGAAAAATCGTAATCAATTACAGCTGATTAATGATTACAATTACAATTACCCCAAGTCTGACAACAACAAATGTGGAATTTTTTAAAAGGAGTTAAACCGCCGGACAAAAAAAAAATAATTTAGTGACAACCAAAAGTAAGATCGGAAACTGACAAAAGGAAAGGAAAATATCAAAAATCATGGGAAAAGATCGCGAATGATTAAATTATATAGTCCATCACAATGTTATGACTTGTGTAACATGTGAAAAATTTTCCTGACTTGGTACAGGGCATTTCAAGAAAAAATGGTGGGTTGATATAAAAAAGAAGATGTGGTATGATTGCCAATGAGACAACTGTCCACAAGAGACCAAAATGACACAGACATTAACAACTACGTACGACCTTCAACAATGCGCAAAGCTCATACCGCATAGTCAGCTATAACAGGCCCCGATATGACAGTGTAAAACAATTCAAAAGAGAAAATGGCCTTATTTATATATAAAAAAAAATGAACGAGAACCTGGTTTACTAGCAATGTTAATTATAACATTAAAATGACAACATTACATGACAGGGCTACAATACAAATAAATGGGAAAAAAATATAGGACAGAGAAACAAACGAATAATAGCCAACAAAAGGTGCTAGGTTAAAACAAGTAATACACCAGACGTGCGTTACGTCCACACAAGAATAACCAGTGACGCTCAGATGAAAAAAGTTTGAAAGACAAGTACAAATTTGAAGAGCACTGAGGACCAAAAGTTCCAAAATGTTGTGACCAATACGACCAGGGTTATCCGCCTAGGATAAGAACATCCTTATTATTTAGAATAATTCATACTTTTGCAAACAGTAAATTTTATAAAATGACTATATAATAGATATACATGATTAAACTGAAGTGATGACTAGCTACAGAATAAAAACGGATACATTACAAAAACACACAGCCGTTTTAGCCAAAGCCAATGCAACGCACAAAGTGACGTCACATTTGATTTTCTAAAACGAGTTCCAAAATTAAGAAAGAGTTGGATGGAATTCAAGATTAGATTTGTATGACTTATCTAACATTTATTAATAACAGTGAAAGTTACAATACTAATTAATATCAAATTGTAGTAGTAATTAAATAATTAGTTGTATTATCTAGATATGTCGGTGTTTCTTCTGAATCAACCTAAACCAAATATATCGTGTCAATTTCGTTGATCCAAACTAAAATCTAATAAATGTACTGGATGATTAATTATCTTTACCATAACACACGAATACAACAGAAAAAAATGATCAGGTTTACAACTACAAACGTTAAGACATTTTACAAAATCCGATGCATTAACAAATAATTATAACATCAAAACTAAATAAATGAATTTGGGATAGAAAAGTACCATGACACGTCTTATAGCAATGCGAAATCACACTCAGCACAACAGTTACAATCAGGAATAAGTCACGTTTGGTAATAAAAAAAATCAGACGACGTAATGACAAACCACAATCTAACACGTGGTAAAAATGTCCGTGGTTAGTTCTTATGGATCAACCAATTCGTGATAGTTTCCATAAAATTTACAGGGTGTCATTTTTAATCTGTCCTCCTCATAACTTTGATGGAGCACGGATCAGCTTCTGCGTTAGGAGCACACTCCTGTATATGAAGTCCGTATAGTGTGAAAGAAAAGAGGGACGAAAGATACCAAAGGTGAACATGCACGAGAATAACGTATCAATTGGGATATGTAAACACCATACGAAGGGGCAGAGGGTGTGTTACTACTGAGAAATGGGAAATTGATAATTGAGAAGTTGAAATCGTCCCGTTTATCATAGATTTTCGTGTGAAGTCGTCCATCTGTGTCAATATTGAGAAAAAGATCAAGGTATGAAGCAGTTCTTCAAGTCTATGTAGTCTCCTTAAATTCAAGTTCACTGGGATATATGAGATGCATGTATTGGCTGAAATAGTCAATGATAGGACATCATTAATATATCGGAAAGTAAAATTAAAGAATGTCGCAAGGAGCTTTTTCTGGTTGTCTTTTAGAGGCTTTTGAATGAATTCTGATTCATACGAGTACAAAAACAAATCGGCTAGTAGGGGTGCACAATAAGTACCCATTGGAATACCAACTTTCTCTTGAAATATGAATCATCCAAATTTAACAAAAATATTGTCGATAAAAAAGTCCAGCATTTTGATATTATCATCTTCAGTATATTTTCTGGTAGATTCAGTGTGGTTCTTACCCAAAACAAGAGATTTGTATCAACGATTCCCATTTTTATAGAAAAATCTGGGTTAAATGAGATGGTGAAGTCGATCTTTCAACTGAGCATGGGAATAGTAGTGTAAAGCGTAGAAAAATCAAACGAATTTATATTGCTGCAAATTTGCAAAGATTGTGATCGTAGATTAAGCAGGAGATCTTTCGAATTTTTGAAAATCCACATCTGGTTACCGTTAACACCACTGGTAGAATATATATCATCACAATATTTTTGAAGCCCATCTTTAGCTGAAGAAATAATAGTAGTCAGTACTTTAGAAAGATGTTTAGTCGAACATTTTTATGTTCCAGCTATGTATCATTCTTTATATGGAGTTTTGTGTAGTTTTGGTATCCAGTATAATGATGGAAAATTTTCTTAGTTTTCTTTGATGTTGATACCAAAAGAAAGAAGGACAGATTTGTGATTTTGTAAAATTTTGACCTTGGTAAATGATGTTAAAGAATATATAGAATTACCAGTTGTTTTATTTATTCCAAACTCCGTTGTGAGACATTGCAAAAGACAATATTATTAGAGGCTCTATCTGCTAGAACAACGACATATTTGTCATGCAAAGAGGATAAAGCATCCACAACATCCGGATTCTTGAAAGGGTTAGTAACTCTTGTGCTCATAGTACATCGTAACCTTTGAAGGCGCTTCTGAACGCTTTGATCCATTCCGACAAAGTGTCCAGTTTTGGTTCGTCTGGTTCGCACTTTACCCATTTTCTTGCATAGTCCGTAACTGCATCCATCAGTAACTTGAAGTTCTTTTTCCAGTTGATGGGATGGGGAATTCTATATTTTGGTCCCTTGGCTAACAACTCTCTTAGTTGTTTATTGGTAACGATGCCACGGTCACCAGTAATGACATGACCAGCTGGACTATAATTTATTGTGACGATGCACATGAGCAATCCGGAGGCTTGGATTTCACATTTTTGAACTTAAAGGCCTCTAAAACCCTCTTGTAGTTAAAAATCTTGGATGCAATAGACTTGGTGCAAGTATAAGAAATAACAGGTGTAGCTTTATTTTCTAAGTAATTTGTTATAGTTTTTGTACAGATTTCTGATGCAAAATATTGCTAATATTTACAGCATCTAAACCTTTATTGGCAAATTCTACCTTAAAAAAATATGTTTTTCTCATTATTGGATGTAGAAGAGGGACGAAAGATACCAAAGGGACAGTCAAACTCATAAATCTAAAACAAACTGACAACGCCATGGCTAAAAATAAAAAAGACAAACAGAAAAACAATAGTACACACGACACAACATAGAAAACTAAAGAATAAACAACACGAACCCCACCAAAAACTAGGGGTGATCTCAGGTGCTCCGGAAGGGTAAGCAGATCCTGCTACACATGTGGCACCCGTCGTGTTGCTTAAGTGATTAGTGTAGTCGATACTGGTTTGAATAGTCTATGGTTAGCAATGTCCATGATTATTTCAACTAATCTATACAAAGCACAACGAGAATCAGTAACGTGAGTATTTGGGCCTCTTGAAATAGTGAAAAAGTAAATAAAACGTATGCAGTGTCAATTCCACCTGCCCTTCCTCATAACTGTTATTGTTAAGTTCGAGTATCTCGCTAGTACTTTTGTACTCAATACCAAAGGAGGGAACGATGGATTTGTGATTGGTTTTTTTTAAGTTCCTGTCCTGTTCATGATGTAAGGATACATGAGGAATTCCCAGTGTTGATGTGCATTCTAAGTTCTTTGTTGCTCTTTATCACTAAAATTATTTAAACATATATCACAACTAAAGGTATTTAATAGGTATCATGATCTTACGGCAAATTAAAGTCCAGGCATTCTGTAAATACGCTCATCATAACTTAAAAGTGTGTTCTTTCGTTATTTGACCTTATTTAAGGATAAAGTATAATATCAAATTTATTACGAAAGGCATTTATATATGGCGAGATTAATACTCAATGCAAATTTGTTGGTTTTTGCAGTTCATCATATCATTTAGGTTCAGTACAAAAGTTTTAGTCGTTTTAGGCCTTACAACCTAATGTTTATGTTATATTAAAATTTTGTCTTTGGCAAGGAAGAGTTGTTATAGTAAAATTGTGAATTGCCAAAGACAAAATTTTAATATAACAGACCAAAACTTAAGTGAAAATTATTCAATTTTTACAATTTGAGTTAAAGTATTTTGAAGTTTAAATTTTTATTTTATTTCTAAAATTTCTCCTTATGTAGGTTACATTATTTTTGGAATGTTAATTTTTGATAAAGAAGAATGGCTTACAACTTTAATATTTATATTACGTAATTAAGACGGATAACAAAGAGACATGTAAGTGCTAAATTATTTACTTTGGATTATGTACCTTACATGTAAATTAAGGCTTTTGTTAAACAACCTTTTCCTATTACTCATGTGTGAAATTGTTAATAACACCTGTCACCCATGACTTGATTATTGATCAACCAGTGAAAATAGGTTGTGGTCAAAGGAGCTTTACAAGGTAATTTTTGATTGGTGAAAACAGGAGAAAGTTAAGAAATCAGTGATCATGTGACCACGCCCGCATGGAAACAATTTATGTTTTCAACGGTCACTTTGATTACTGATTTCAAGAAATAAACATCTATATTTACTAGACCTTTCTCTTGTTTTACACCAGGTAAGTTGAATTATATTTTTGGTATTTTTGTTTTATTTAAATTAAAGAGTTTTAATAACTTTATATTTTTTGAAAAAGCTAACTGAAGTTAAGATTCAGTTTATGAAATTCACTTAAATTAATTGTATATATTTTGTATATATTTTCTTTCGTTTCCATTGTGATTAATTATTTTTGTGTTGGTTACGCTTAGGACACGATACTTTTTATTTATGTAAACAATTGAGAAACGTTTCAAGAATTTATTTTATACAAATCTATTCTATGTTTAGAAATATATAGTTGATTTTAAAATAGTTATTTTCAAAAGATTAGAGAAAGTCGTGAAATATTTCATATTGTATCCGTATTAACTTTAAGTATTACAATGTCCAGGGGAGATAATTTGTAATTTTATTTGCCGGGAGAAATGTCTTTTGTTGAAAAAAGCAATAATTATAGAGTTAAATCGAAAGCTAAATAACAAAGACATGAAACCTTATTATCTACTTTATTATTCTGTAAGTTGTGTTATTATATTTTGTATATAGATTGTATATTAAGTTCATAAAATAGGTTATGGTAAGCGACACTTGTCCGCAGGATTTCAGTTTGTTTACAAAATTGTTTGAACATTTGAATTGACCTAAGAACTTATATTTAAATTGAATTTAGTTAATTTTATTATAAAACACACATATACGGAACTCGTGACAGAAGTACATGTTTGTTGCTAAGCAACATGGGTATATGTAACAAAAAATATGTTCCGGCGTGACATTTGTTCCGCTGGAACAAATTTCATAGGAAATATGTTCCGCCGGAACTTATATCACAGAAAATATGTTCTAGCACTGTAAAATTTGTTCCGGAACTAATTTCTTTACCAAATATGAAATAAGTTCCGGAACAAATATCATAGCTCCATGAATTTTGTTCCAGTTAATATTTAAAGTTTTAAATAAGTTCCTGTGATACTAGTTTAAGACCAATATGTACATATTTCAAAGAAATCAATGAATAAGTTCTTCTCAAACCTATTTTCACTGAAATAAGTACCTTTGCAACATATTGCACAGCGAAACATTTTCTTGTTACACTTAAATTATAAAGCAAGCTAAATGCTGCACTGAGTGTGCTGGCATGGGATACATGTGCAATTGTAGGCATGACTGTAAAGTTCTACAGGATAAAGTGATAGTAATTTATCATAATTTGTATCTATGTTTTATGTGGTATTCCTCCTAGGTTCCTGTTAAATGTCATGGCCCTGTTTCTAGTCATACTTGTACTCGTCATGGAACAGTTTCAAAAGAGTGTGTCTTTTGTTTCTTCGTGTCTTTTGGAATCATTAATCAGTTATTTTGTCCTCAAATTTGTTCATATGTTCATGTTCATCTTTGACTTTAATTTTTTCCGAAAGATTTTTTTTCATCCTACTCTTTTCTGGCTCAAAGTGGGACTGTCATTTTGATATTTTTTACGTTTATAATTAAACATTTGCTACAGTCCACACTGAGATTCTTATTGGATGATTTACATTTTTCATTTATTATATTATCAATATATTATACTTATTTTTATAATGCACTTCAATGATAACTTTTAACTCATTGATGACAAATGTTCAGTATATAAGATAACCTGTTTAACCAGTGGAACATATTTCACAGACTAGGAACTTATTTTACCAGGCGAGGAACAAATTTCACAAACCCAGAACTTATTTCACCAGGTAAGGAACAAATCTCATAAATCTGGAACCTATTTCACTAGGTAAGGAACAAATTTCACCAACCCGGTACTTATTTCACCAGGTAAAGTGTGGAACTTATTTCATAGAGATGGAACAAATTATATTGAAATTATCTATGAAAAAAGTTCTCCCAGAACATATTTCCTGTGATATTAGTTCCACTGGGACTTTTTTCACAGGAACAAATTTTGGCTCACATATATTCTATATTTTAATATTTTGCAATAAGAGTAATTACTGTTTAAGAATTATGCAAAGTTATTTTACATACAAAATTCAGAATAAATTGTATTTGGTATTAGATTTTATGCGTTTAAGTATTAAGATAGTATGGCAATGATTTTATTAATTTTAAAAGTTTATTGTTTCCATAGCAACACATTATTATACAAAACATTTGAAATTGAATATCCTTTTTAGTTGAAATGATTCGGTTTATTTAACATATTGTATTATGCATTAACCTGTACGTAAAGTTTTGTAAAGCTGTTTCACTTGATAAAATAGAGTTTGGGCAAGTTTTATTTAATTAGTTAAAATTTGCATAGAGTTACGTCCCTTAATTTAGTTCATTTATGAAATTCTAAATTTATTATCAAGTGAGACTTGCTATTTTATTGTGTAAAATCTGCAGCACTTTGATAACTGATTTCAAGAAATAAACATCTATATTTACTAGACCTTTCTCTTGTTTTACACCAGGCGCTAACTGTAGACAATCGCAATACTTTGAATTCTTTACTATGTGTAGTTTCAAAGTCGATGAAACATTATAAGAATAATTTTCATGAAAATGAGACAACCACCGCGAAAAGAACTTCAAACCAAACGCTATTGACTTGATACATTTATTACCATTAGTAGTTCCTTTAAAATTCACCTTATCTAAAAAAGAATATTTAACACACTGACTTCCGCGACTTAATTAGTGGCAATATAAAAATTATATACCAAAGTATTTGTGCTATAGAAATATTTCCTTTGTTGCACATGGTAGGGGCTGATAATGTAATTTAGATAAAAGAAACTTCGACATTTCATCATCAAAATGGGACAAATCTATAATCTACAAACTGTCCTCATTAGAAACAATGGGAAGAGAAATATATATTTATCATGGCCTTACGTTATCTAAGTCCAAATCTATTTAAATCAGAGGTAAATTGATTTTTTTCACAAGTTATTATTATTAACTACTTATGTGTCTTATTTTTATTAAATCAACATAAATTTGGCAGTTCTTGTTTGATAACATTATGGAATTTTCTACTTCCTCATTCGAATCACAGAATAAATTGGTTTGTCAGTTCTGTGAGGAATCGTCTGACCTTGAATGGAAGTGTATAAACTGTGACTTGTTATTATGTCAACTGTGTCATTCACGAATTCATTCGAAAAGTAAATCATCCACTAACCACAAAGTTATTAATCTGGGGGACTATAGAAGAGAACTTGCCAGAGAAATTGCTCGCGAGGTCGACTTATCCAGAATTACTTGTGTACAACATAGTGATGAAACGTGTTTATTACACTGTAAAAACTGTGACAGACCAGTGTGTTCTGACTGCTTGATTGGAGATCACCACAACCATCAATACGGTAAACTGGACATAGTGTACAAGAGAAAACTCCAAGTCATAAGGGATGTTAAATGCAAAATTGAATCAGAAATTCCTTTTTTTAAGAAACAAGAAGCGAACCTGCAACACATATTGTCCGAAGAGAATAAACAATTTACAGAAAATAAAGATAAAATTATAAAATTCAGAAATAAAATTATACAAAATACTGATTACCTTATATCAAATTTGGATCTATTAAGAAAAGCAAGAGATGATCGTATTAAGAATGAACTCGATTCTGTTCGGCAAAGAAAAAATACACTCGAGAAGAGGAAGACCAAATTAGATCAAACACTTGGTTCCTCGTCTGCCGCGGATATTTTAAAGAGTTTGACTGTCCCTTTGGTATCTTTCGTCCCTCATTTAGGTACCAGTAGTTCGATAGATAAAACAATGCCATACGTTAGACAAAGAAAAGATAAAATGGGGAAGTGGAGGACCCGACTGGATCTATCACTGTGTTCTTCGTCTATCTCTGATATATTTGGTACCGGTAGTTTAATAGATAAAACAATGTCAGCTAAAACTGTCAGTCATGCAGAACTTAAACATAGAAAATTCACACCAGGGACACTTTTAAATCAATCCATGAGTGACATTTTTGGATATGTCGTTCCGAAAATTTAAATTGCTAACACTTACCACACCGAGTTCAACCACACTATAAAATTCATAAAATGATTAATGACATCAGTAAGTGTAATTATCACCTTTTTGTTGATCAATAAATGTGTTGTTTTACGGTATCCAAAAACTGTTTGAGAAATATTTTTTTTATAGATAACAATTAACAACGTGATAAGATTATTACCAGTTTACATAATTAGTACATGAGCTATTGCCAACCAGAATTACAGATAAAACATCAAAACTAAATAAATACATGTTAGATGTAGAAATACAGAGATGCGTCTACTAGCGTTCGTTCCTAATTATCTTTCAGCAAAACAGTTATATTCGGGAAAAGGTCACGTTGGGTACGTAGAACACCAGACAATGTAGCTGGTAAATCACAATCTAAGTGGTAAGGAGTAACACACAGTCTTCAACAAAAGATATCTAGAAGGAACATACAGTATTCAACAAAAAACATCTTAAGGATACATACAGTCTTCTATAAAAGACATCTAGACGGTAAATTCAGTCTTCGACAAAAGACATCTAGAGGGTACATAAAGTCTTAAAAAAGATAGGTGTCTTTACAACATGTCAAAATCTAAATCGTTTGAAGATTATGAAAGTTATAAATACATTTGACATTTCCGCTGTTGGTGGACTATTAGTCCTTATGGTAATTGATTACTCAGTAGTCAGTGTTTTAGTATTGACATTGTTTTTACATACCTTTCTTAAACTTTCCGTTTATATATTTAGAAATTATAAACAGAAACCGATGTTCCTAATCTCTTCGACAAAGTTGACCTTTGATGGACTTGGCTGTTATATGAACGTAACTTTCGGTCATAAAGCTTTTAACATGTTTGGTACTAATACATGCGTATCTTTAAGCATACAGAAAGAAAATAACTCAGGAAAAGAGCGTGGGAAGCATACAATTTATAAAGTATTATAGGAAAAAGAAGATGTGGTATGATTGCCAATGAGACAATTCTCCACAAGAGACAAAACGACACAGAAATTAACAACTATAGGTCACCGTACGGTCTTCAACAATGAGCAAAGCCCATACCACATAGTCAGCTATAACATGCCCAGAAATAACAAATGTAAAACAACTCAATGAGAAAAATAACGGCCTACACAAAATATACAAAAAATGAACGAAAAACAAATATGTAACACATCAACAAACAACAAACACTAAATTGCCGGCTCCTGACTCGGGACAGACACATACATACAGAATGTGGCGGAGTTAAAACCTCCCCTTACCTGGGACAGTGGTGTTACAGTACAACATAAGAACGAACTATAAAAATCAGTTGAAAATGGCTTAACTATTCAGATGGGTACAAATAGAAATACTACACAGAGTGGACGTGGACGGGTACTTGTATATCTTAACAACAAAGAGACACTAAGTACATATCTGAGAGTACTAGCAGCTGTTACTGACAGCTACTTGAAAGCCACTAACAACTAATAGAAACAAATCATGCACCAAATACTAAACTATCAATCAGTACACATCCAACAAGACGTCATAAACAGTCAGAGAAAAACATAACCTTGTGCATTGCCAAGATACATGTCTCGACAGATTGTAGATCCATGAATGTGTATATGTATGTAACAATAACATTTAGTTAGCTTTTGAATTACTGATAACGAAATCTATATCAATACCATTAAAAAAAATATTCAAGGATCTAGTTAGAGTATTAAATAGGTAACCTTTTAGATAATAAGTTTATGTAAGGATCAATAAGTTTACCAGGATCGTTTTTAAATGTCCATGAATCTGTATATGTACATCTAACAAGAATATTTGGTTAGCTTTTAATTCACTGATAACAAAATCTATATCAATACCAATAAAAACAATATTCAAGGATCTAGTTACAGTTTTAAATTGGTAACCTTTTAGATAATAAGTCTATTTAAAGGATCGATAAGTTAACCAGGATCGTTTCAAAATTTCTGGGCACGAGAAACAACATTTCCATTAATGAGGATGTACTATCCGCTTGAAATAAGTTTTCTACAGGTGCAACAAAACTTTAAAACCAAATAAAAAAAATGATATCTATGGAAGAATTTAGTAAAGATTTAAAGAAATTTGTGGTAACGAAATCCCTGGCTTAATGATTTACCAGTAGTACATAGATTAAGTTCGTTAAAATCAAAAATGACACAACAGACATGGACATAGCTAACAAGTTGTAAAGTATAAACACAGTAAGATGGTGCCAAAGGAACATCACCATGCAAAATGGGAAACTTAACAATAGGGAACGAAAAGACGTCCCTTTTAAAAAGTGTTTTTATTAATTTTTTAAGATGTCGGTGTCTTTTAATGATCATTATACGGTATGGGTTTTGATCATTGTTAAAGGTAAGACGGTGACCTATATGTGCTTGTATCTACGTCATTCTCTGGTAGATAGCTGTCTCACTGGCATCATACCACATCTTCTTTTAACAAGATGTCTCCAAACACGTGGCTATTCAATTCTCTTGAACTGAATTTTAATGTGCGTATTGTTATGCGTTTACTTTTCTACATTGGCTAGATGTATCGGGGGATGGTTGAGATCTTATAAACTTGTTTAATCCCGCCACAATTGTGCGCCTGTTCTAAGTCAGGAGCCTCTGGCCTTTCTTAGTCTTGTATAATTTTTTATTTTAGTTTCTTGTGTATAATTTGGAGTTTAGTATGACGTCCATTATCACTGTACTAGTATACATATTTTTAAGGGGCCTGCCGAAGGACGCCTCCGGGTGCGGGAGTTAGTTTCTCGCTACATTGAAGACCCATTGGTGGTCTTCGGCTGTTGTCTTCTCTATGTTCGGGTTGTTGTCGCTTTGACACATTCCCCATTTTCTTTCTCAATTTTATAATATATGAATTAATTTTTGGATATTTCGGGTAAATTCAACAAAGAGCTGTGATCACCTCTTTACAAGATTAAAGCATTAAACTAAAACAATTATTGACAATGTTCGTGACTTGAATAAAATATAAGATATACTCATGACGGCATACATTGCAGGAAAAGCTGTTGTTTATAAATGTTAAAGTCTCGTAAATCGATTCAGAAAAGAAAAAAAGGTTACAAATACAAAGTTAGGGATCGCATGAAATGCAAAACGAAACGATTTAGATCGGTGCATCAACAGGGTTATCGTCTCCTGCTATACTTGCATGTTGTTGCATGATAGTTCACAGTCAGTCAAAATCGGTAAATTTAAATTTACAGGCCAATATCTAAAAACCTAAGACTGCAAAAAAGTCCCATAAAACGAATGCAGCGTCGATTCAAGCTGTCATTCCTCGTAACTCCATTTTACCTCAATATCAAAGAGGGAATGACGGATTTGTGATTGGTTTTTTTTAATCTCCTTTTCCTTAAATGATGTAAGGATGCATAACAGTTTGACTGCGTATTCTTAGTTCTTTATTGCCTTTTATCACAAGAATGATTAAAAATTATATCACAACTAAAGGTATTAAATGGGTCTCATGTTTTATGGCGGTTAAAAATCAAGGCATTCTGTAAATATACTCATCATAATTAAAAGTGCGTTGTTTCGTTATTTGACCTTATGTTAGGATAAAGTATAATAACAAAATTAATATTAAAATACATTTCCATATGGCTAGATTGATAATCTATGCAAATATATTTGTTTTTGCACTTCATCATATCATTAGTCAGGTTCAGTACAAAAGTGTTAGTCGTTTAGGCCATACAACTTCAGTCTTAATTTATACATTTTTGGCAGCAAATTGATAGGAGGAGGCAATATATCTGGTCCATCATGAAAACTAATCATAAAATTCACTGTTGACAATCGCAATATTTTCATTCTATAATATGTTTAGTTTCAAAGTCAATAGAACATTATCAGAAGGTTGGCAAAATAACATTCATGAAAATGAGACAATCGTCGCTAAAAGAACTGCAGACCGAAAAGTTATTGGCTTAAAACATTTATTACCATCAGTTCCTTTAAAATTCACCGAACAAAAATAAAATATCAACACACTCTCATTGTAAGTAAAGACATTGAACTCGCTAGTGCGACTTAATTGCTGGCAAGATAAAAATTATATACCGAAGTATGTATGTTCTTAGAAATGTTTCCATAATTACAAATGGTAGAGACTGACAATGTTATTATAATAAAGAAATATTTCATCATAAAAATGGGACAAATGTTCATCTACATACTGTTAAAATTAGCAACAATTGAAAGAGAAACATATATCTATCATGGCCTTACGTTATCTAAGTCCAAATTTGGCTTAATCAGAGGTAAATTAAAATTAACGTTTTTCACAATCGGACTATTATTGAACATTATTTTTATTAAATCAACTTGTACTTAGCCATTCTTGTTTTTATCACATTATGGCCTTGTCTACTTTCACACGCATACAAAAGAATATATCTGTTTGTCAATTCTGTGAGGAGTCGATTTACATTAAATGGAAGTGTATAAACTGTGATTTGTTATTATGTCAACTGTGTCATTCACGTATTCATTCAAAAAGTAAATCATCCACGGACCATAAAGTTATCGAACGGAAGGACTGTGAAAGTGAAGTTGCCCTAGAAACCACCCGACAAGTCGACTTAACCAGAATGGCTTGTATACAACATAGCGACGAAACGTGTTTATTATACTGTAATAACTGTGACAGGCCAGTGTGTTCTGAGTGCTTGATTGGAGATCACCAAAACCATAAATACAGTAAACTGGACATAGTTTACCAGAAAAAACTAAAAGTTATCAAGGAGATTAACTGCAAAATTGAATCAGAAATTCCTTTTTGTCAGAAACAAGGAGCGAACCTGCAATACATATTGTCTGAAGAGAATAAACAATTTACAGAAAATAAAGGAAACATTATAGAATTCAGAGATAAAATTATACGCCATGCCGATAAACTTTTATCAGAGTTGGATAAATTAAGAAAACCAAGAGAGGATCTCGTTATAAAAGAGCTAGATTCTATTAGACAAAGAAAAAATGGACTAGAAAAGAGGAAGACCAATCTAGGTCAAACACTGGGTTCCTCATCTGCCGCGGATATTTTTAGTACCAGTAGATCGATAGATAAAACTATTCCAGATAAAACTGTTAAATACGTAGAGGTGAAACAAATACAATTCATACCAGGATTTTTTTTTAATCAACCTATCGATGATTTATTCGGGTCTGTTAATGAAGTTTAAATATTAAAATAGCTACTTACAAATCGGAGTTGAAATGTACAAAATGTGTCCACTACAAATGGGGCTTTCATTGGCAGTCGTACGCACAATTTCTTAACATTAGAATAATGCATTATAAAGGTTAGGTTCAACCCAGTAAGGCGAAATGAAAATGCTGACCAATAAAAACTACTTATATTTAACTCAAGTAACAGATTAAACTTTAAGGCGAGCACAAAACAAACATTGATAATACTAGAAAATGATAGGTTAAAATAAACCCATCATAGATAGGATTGAAATTGTGTACGCCAAACGCGAATTTCATCTACATAAGATTCATCATGATTATATTTGAAATATACATTGTTTTAACTACTCATGGTGCACTGTTTACAGTAGAAACATTTGTGTCCATTGTATTCATCTATTAATAGCTATAACATCAAGTGACACTACATAATTCAAAGTAGATCAACAAGAACAAATCTCATAACAGATCACTTATTTTATTATTTATCTATAATATGAACAACGTCTGTAGACTCATGATAGCGCAATCTTAATAATGAAAATTTATAGAGCGCCCTATATATATATAAAAATTACTCTAAGGCGCTGTACATTCAGCATGGTAATTAAAACAAATCAAAGACAAAAACATAAAACATACACCGTGTTAGATGTTGTGTCGTTGTTCTCCTCTTATATTTAATGCGTTTCCCTCAGTTTTAGTTTGTTACCCCGAGTTTGTTTTTTGTCCATAGATTTACGAGTTTTGAACAGCGGTATACTACTGTTGCCTTTATTTAGATTCAAATACTAAAATAAGATATAAAACGTACATACCTACCATATTATAAAAGGTCAATACAAATAAGCATTATAAAACAAACACACAAAACAAAATAGCAATCTAGGTTAAAAGCATGCAAAACAAGCAAAAATCCTAAAAAGGTATACAAAAAATTGCATTAAAAGTTTATACAGAATCTTCTTAAGTATGAGAGGTGATGAGTCCAATTTCTGCGTTCACACCACAATTTGTATTTGCTTCTTCTATGCTAAACATGCAATATTTTATAAGTGTTTGCAAAGACCAGTCAAGTCTGAGTCAAAATCAGTGCAAGTTGATTAGGCTTCATATAAATATCATAGCCAAGAATATGTATACAAAACACCCACCAGAGGATATTAGCTAATAAGCTTACATGAAAATCGATTGGAAGAAATTTTCAAAATAGTAACTTTTTAAATTCAAAATCTTAATAAAAGAAGGTTATTAGGTAACAGAATTTTAAACACGATGAACCTAGTATGCAATCTGTAATTTATGTTCAACTAATCAATACTCAATGCCAGGAAGGAGTATGATAAAAGTTACGATTCATTAACTTTTTTTACCAAATTTAATGCAAACTTCAGCACTATTTCATGGTGGCAAGTTCTTTTTTTATAAAGGTGGATGAAGTCGGTGTGCTTTTTGGGAAACTCCGACAATCATAGTCTATTAAGATTGGAAACTTACACTCGTTCTACGTGTTGGGGTCGAACTCATAATTACAGTGTTGGCATGCTAGTGATATAGAAGTTAAACTTCTTATACCATTCAGCCACCGAAACGCCAAACAATGGTTAAGATAACTGTTGAACTAAAGAGTTGATAGAAGTGGAGAAACAACCGTTTTTATTTTACGTCAATAAGACTTTATTATGGTAAACGCTGGTCATCTGCGAAGGAAACTCGTATGACAGGCTTTGTTGATTGGACAAATATATCAAAAAGTCAATTAAATAGCTATATGGACTAATACTGGTATAATATAGTGGTATAGTAGTCCGAGACATGGATATCCATAAAAACTTATAGTTTAGTCTGTTCGTCCACGAGAGTACCACCAGCCTAGTAGTCAAAATGCTGTCAAAATGAATATCATTGATAAGTTCATTTTCTGTAAATTAATTTAAATACAATGTTGAATTATTCGAAACATTTATTGTAACTATCCTCAGTCGTATTTGGCACATTTTCCGACTTTCTAGGTTTTGAATCACTACAACTTCAAATTGTGTTTGACCTTCTAATCTTAACGCCGCTGATGAGTATAATGTATGGTAAATGCGTGTCTGCTATACAAAGAATTTATGACTGGTATCTAGATGAGTTTATACCATTACCATTGCAATGTGTGATCGTTTACATAAGGTTCAAAAGAACCAAAATATTTCTATTTCAAGCCATCTAATGGATGAAAGAAAAGAACGGCTCTTACAATTTTCGGCCTTTTTTTAAATTTTATCCATGCTGGGAATGGTATACTAATATATTATGTCCCATATTCCTATGAAATTTGTTAAATTAATAGGCCGGGTCAGGAAAAGAATCAATTTTAAAAGAATGAGATTTGAAGGTAAACATTCCATTTGAACCAACCAGTTAACAGACAAATGCCAAATACACAGGGTGTCTTCCTCGAATGCCAACATTTTATATGTTACCTATTCCTTGAATGCCAACATAAATATTTCAATGGATGTTTATATAATAACAATAAGTGTTTTTATAAGTATTTAACTGTTTAAAATAATTAGTGAACCTGATAAAATTGCAACATTTTATCACTTTTTGATAAAAAGAAATATTATATTTTAGGATGAAAATGATCATGAATTTTAAAGAAATAAATAAAATGAGAATATTTTTATTACTTTTTATTAAAAAAAAACATAGTTTGGGAATGTAACCAAAGACGCAACAGAAATATTACAGAAATTTTACAATTATTTCAAACTAAACCAGATGCTCCGCAGGGCGTAGCTTTATACGACCGCAGAGGTTGAACCCTGAACGGTTGGGGCAAGTATGGACACAACATTCAAGCTGGATTCAGCTCTAAATTTGGATTGTGATTAAATAGTTGACACAGCATAGGTTTCTGACACAGAATGAATGTGTTCTAATGAACTTAAAATATTTGTTTTCTCTTAGAGCAATTCACTATGCTGTTGAATATTAATCCTCTCAAAAAAATGTTTGAAGAAATTTTCTTTTTTATTTATGAAATTTCAAATGAGAAAAATTGAACCCAATTTTTTTAATCACATCCCCCTTTCCCTTATTCCAAAACTAATCTCAATTAAAATTTCTAATGGAGTTTGCAACAATAACTACTCATTTAAATACATCATAAAATATTAAGATGTAAAAAAACTGCTTGTTATCACTGAATGGTAAAGATTATTTTAATTTATCAGTTGGTAGTAAAAAGTGAATATACATTGTATATTGTATATAACAAAGATTTAAGTTGATTCTGGACAAAGAAAGATAACTCCAATTAAAAAAAAATCTTGCTATTGCACAATATTTTGCAATTAGATATTTCTTGCTTACTATTCTGGACAAAGAAAGATAACTCTAATTAAATAAAATTTGCTATTTCACAATATTGTGCAATTAGATATTTCTTGCCATTGCGCAATACTGTGCAATTAAAAAGACTTGCTATTACACAATACTTGATATAATAATTTTAGATCCTGATTTGGACCAACTTGAAAACTGGGCCCATAATAAAAAATCTAAGTACATTTTTGGATTCAGCATATCAAAGAACCCCAAGATTTCAATTTTTGTTAAAATCAAACTTAGTTTAATTTTGGACCCTTTGGACTTTAGTGTAGACCAATTTGAAAACAGGACCAACCAGGTGCTCCGCAGGGCGCAGCTTTATACGACCGCAGAGGTCGAACCCTGAACAGTTGGGGCAAGTATGGACAAAACATTCAAGCATGATACAGCTCTGAATTTGGATTGTGATCAAATTTTTGACATTACATGGTTTTTTTTTACACAAAACAAATGCCAAGATTTTACAAATCAATTAAAGATTTCTTCTTCAAACTTTTTAAATCTAAAATTAAATAGTTGACACAGCATAGGTTTCTGACACAGAATGAATGTGGTCTAATGAACTTAAAAGGTTTTTTTTTGCCTTTGAGCAAATCACTATGCTGTTGAATATTAATCCTCTCAAAAAAATGTTTGAAGAAATTTTCTTTTTATTATGAAATCTGAAATGAGAAAAAATTTAACCCCCCCCCCCCCCCTTTTTTTTCACATCCCCGTTTCCCTTTTTCAAAACTGATATCAATTCAAATTTCTAATGGAGTTTGCAACAATAACTACTCATTTAAATACATCATAAAATATTAAGATGTAAAAAAACTGCTTGTTATCACTGAATGGTAAAGATTATTTAAATTTATCAGTTGGTAGTAAAAAGTGTATATACATTGTATATTGTATATAACAAAGATTTAAGTTGATTCTGGACAAAGAAAGATAACTCCAATTAAAAAAAATTCTTGCTATTGCACAAATAGGATATTTCTTGCTTACTATTCTGGACAAAGAAAGATAACTCTAATTAAAAAAAAAATTGCTATTTCACAATATTGTGCAATTAGATATTTCTTGCCATTGCACAATACTGTGCAATTGAAAAGACTTGCTATTGCACAATACTTAATATAATAATTTTAGATCCTGATTTGGACCAACTTGAAAGCTGGGCCCATAATCAAAAATCTAAGTACATGTTTAGATTCAGCATATCAAAGAGGCCCAAGAATTCAATTTTTGTTAAAATCAAACTTAGTTTAATTTTGGACCCTTTGGACTTTAATGTAGAATTTGAAATTTGAAAACAGGACCAAAAATGAAGAATCTACATACACAGTTAGATTTGGCATATCAAAGAACCCCAAGGATTCAATTTTTGATGAAATCAAACAAAGTTTAATTTTGGACCCTTTGGACCTTAATGTAGACCAATTTGAAAACTGGACCAAAAAAACTTCAATAATCAAGAATCTAAGTACATTTTTAGATTCAACATATCAAAGAACCCAACCGATTCATTTTTTGTCAAAATCAAACTAAGTTTAATTTTGGACCCTTTGGACCTTAATGTAGACCAATTTGAAAACTGGACCAAAAGTTGAGAATCTACATATACAGTTAGATTCGGCATATCAAAGAACCCCAATTATTCAATTTTGATGAAATCAAACAAAGTTTAATTTTGGACCCTTTGGGCCCCTTTTTCCTAAACTGTTGGGACCAAAACTCCCAAAATCAATACCAACCTTCCTTTTATGGTCATAAGCCTTGTGTTTAAATTTCATAGATTTGTATTTACTTATACTAACATTATAGTGCGAAAACCAAGAAAAATGCTTATTTGGGTCCCTTTTTGGCCCCTAATTCCTAATCTGTTGGGTCCTAAACTCCCAAAATAAATACCAACCTTCCTTTTGTGGTCATAAACATTGTGTTTAAATTTCATAGATTTCCATTTACTTAACCTAAGGTTATTGTGCAAAAACCAAGAAAAATGCTTATTTGGGCCCTTTATTGGCCCCTTATTCCTAAACTATTGAAACCAAAACTCCCAAAATCAATCCCAATCTTTCTTTTGTGGTCATAAACCTTGTGTCAAAATTTCATAGATTTCTATTAACTTAAACTAAAGTTATGGTGCGAAAACCAAGAAAATGCTTATTTGGGCCCTTTTTGGCCCCTTATTCCTAAAATGTTGGGACCAAAACTCCCAAAATCAATACCAACCTTCCTTTTATGGTCATAAACCTTATGTTAAAATTTCATAGATTTCTATTCACTTTTACTAAAGTTAGAGTGCGAAAACTAAAAGTATTCGGACGCCGGACGACGACGACGACGACGACGCAGACGCCAACGTGATAGCAATATACGACGAAAATTTTTTCAAAATTTGCGGTCGTATAAAAATGAAGAATCTACATACACAGTTAGATTTGGTATATCAAAGAACCCCATTTATTCAATTTTTGATGAAATCAAACAAAGTTTAATTTTGGACCCCGATTTGGACCAACTTGAAAACTGGGCCAATAATCAAGAATCTAAGTACATTTTTAGATTCAGCATATCAAAGAACCTAACTGATTCATTTTTTATCAAAATCAAACTAAGTTTAATTTTGGACCCTTTGGACCTTAATGTAGACCAATTTGAAAACGGGACCAAAAGTTAAGAATCTACATACACAGTCATGACAGTTAGATTCGGCATATCAAAGAACCCCAATTATTCAATTTTGAAGAAATCAAACAGAGTTTAATTTTGGACCCTTTGGGACCCTTATTCTGTTGGGACCAAAACTCCCAAAATCAATACCAACCTTCCTTTTATGGTCATAAACCTTGTGTTTAAATTTCATAGATTTCTATTTACTTATACTAACGTTATGGTGCGAAAACCAAGAAAAATGCTTATTTGGGTCCCTTTTTGGCCCCTAATTCCTAAACTGTTGGGACCTAAACTCCCAAAATCAATACCAACCTTCCTTTTGTAGTCATTAACATTGTGTTTAAATTTCATTGATTTCTATTTACTTAAACTAAAGTTATTGTGCGAAAACCAAGAATAATGCTTATTTGGGCCCTTTTTTGGCCCCTAATTCCTAAACTGTTGAAACCCAAACCCCCAAAATCAATCCCAACCGTTCTTTTGTGGTCATAAACCTTGTGTCAAAATTTCATAGATTTCTATTAACTTAAACTAAAGTTATAGTGCGAAAACCAAGAAAATGCTTATTTGGGCCCTTTTTGGCCCCTAATTCCTAAAATGTTGGGACCAAAACTCCCAAAATCAATACCAACCTTCCTTTTGTGGTCATAAACCTTGTGTTAAAATTTCATAGATTTCCATTCACTTTTACTAAAGTTAGAGTGCGAAAACTAAAAGTATTCGGACGACGACGAGGACGACGACGACGCCAACGTGATAGCAATATACGACGAAAAATTTTTCAAATTTTGCGGTCGTATAAAAATGATAATAGAGATTTATTTAATTCCATTTTATTTTAAATATTATGTTGTTAAAATTATCTTTATGAAGATTTTAATAAAGCTTTAGAAATCATCAGAAATAATTAGTATATTTGAAAACTTCCCAGATGGAAACTCTACAAAGTTTCAAGAAAATCACAAGAATTCTGGTGAGTTGCAAACATAATAAGCACCTAAATTATATATTCTATGAATGAATTTCAATAAAATAAAAAAAAGGGTGTAGTATAATTACCAAGAAAATTATCATGAAAAAACTGAACAAAATAATAAAAAAAGAAGAGGAACGAGAAACACGTATATGAACAGCCACATCAACAAATGACAACTACTGAACATCAGGTTCCTGACAGGTGCAAACAAATGCAGCAGGTTTAAACGTTTTAATAGGTACCAACCTTCACCCTTACCCGAAACAATAGTGTTACACCACAACATAGAAAGACACGCTATAAGATATCAAATGTTGTACATATGTTTTTGTTGCTATATAGATATAAGAAGATGTGGTATGAGTGCCAATGAGACAACTCTCCATCCAATTAACAATTTATAAAAGTAAACCATTATAGGTCAATATACGGCACTGTATACAGTGGTTTTAAAGAATAAAATTGTCCGTCTGTCTGTCTGTCTGTCTGTCTTCAATTGAAATGGCATGAATTAAATTTAGCTACCTGTAAAATACTTATGTGTTTAATTAGTATGATTGTTTTGATAAGCATGAACTTTTGTTGTGATAACTACTTGCACCTATTCCTCGAACGCCAACATTATTTTACAGGTAAATTATCGGTAGATCAAAGGATGTTGGCATTCAAGGAATAAACCATACACAGGTATAGGGGATTCAAATTAACGTCTTGCAGGCAGGTTATCTTCAACAATCTAAAACATTTACTTTCTAGTCTGGCACTATTGTCGGCCACCGGGGTCTTTTCAACCAGACATAGATGGTCTAAGCTGTATTTTGCATCTTTTTATTTCTTTTGGTTTTAAATGCTATTGAAATTCACATTTGTTTTGATACAAGTGTCACTTACACTTGTTTACGAAGTCACAAGTGAGTATTGCTTACCAACTTATCAGCCTGGTATCTCTAAGGGAGTTTTTACAACAAAATCAATTCACGGGGAACCATTTTTATTTGATGCCATATATATTCTGAATACTGCTACAGAAGTTTTACAATTTTGTTAGCTGTTATTTTCCAAGCTACCCAAATCAGCAGATTGATTTCAATAACATAATTATGTGGGAATAATATTGTTTTCAAAAGTCATCAATTTTTATTAAAAGCTCATGTCAAAAGATTCAAAATACAAATGATTTCTGTTTTATTAACTCTCCTAAGATTAAGTGTAATCTGCAACATTTACTGTTGTAATGGTACAAAAATGTATATCTAAATCTAGACAAAGCACTAATTCTTCAAATCCATAAGTTCACCAGAAAGAAACACAAAACTTCATTTATAGAATATTTAATATGATTTTATATGTAAATGAATGAAGATGACAATCTACAAATGGTTTACATATTTTCAACAAAACTGCATGATACACATTATGCAAAATTTTCACAAATAAGTCTTTTTTTTATTTGGTAGTCAGTTCATGATGGAAGTGTTTAACAACCTTGACTGACTTTAAATTTACAGTCCTTGCATGGAAGTCAGAAAAATTCACCCCCTCTTTTATTTTCCATGACATGTACAGCAAAACTTCATGAACAAACACATAACAGCTGACTGAAAGCTTAATATTAAACCATCTGAACTGATAGTAAAAAGTCCCCTTTATTAAAGTGGTCGAAAAACAAAAGCAACAATAATTAGTATAAGTCATTTAATCAATATCTTTTCAATTCAAATGTAATACATACAACTATGGTCAAATGGACTGCATTATTCTCTATTGTTTCATGCAAAAATTGGTTAGATTAGGACAATGTTTGTCATTTACTTTCATGATGAAAAAAACAACAAATTAAACTATCTATGAAATAGAAATTTATTATGACTCAAGCAAATAACAAATTATTAGTATTAGGCCTATCTGACATCAATCTAGGAATGTATAATGCACAAACTGAATGAATAAATATCCAATTTGACGGACATTTCCTACTTATTTTATGTGCTGATTCATTCTTGATTTATAAGTACTTCCTATTGGAATGAATGATTATTTAATATACTGGTGAACTGAAGGTTCTATACCTGTTTATTTAGTGGATACCCTTAATCATATGAAAAGAGGAAGGGTTTGAGTACTAGAAATGCAGGCTTAATCCTACCAAAGTAGGTTCAGTAAGACCCCTTTTTGGCCTCAAAATATAGCAGTTTTAGAAAATTGTCAAAATGTAATCGTTTAGATATTTATTGCAAAGAAGAATGCTTCTGCTACATAAATATGGGCTTTTTTTGACAACACAATGCACATATATCGGATACTAGCATCATTAAGTTATGCTAAATACTGAAATCTTCACAATTGTAGCATTTTAGTTAAATTTTAGACGGTTTCCGTCTGAAATGAAAGTGGCCGCATTCGTGTTCATTCATAATATTGAAATGTAAGTTGTATTTGATGATAATACATAATATATAAAGGTTGAGGATGAACACGGATGCGGCCACTTTCATTTTTGACAAAAACCATCTGAAATGTGACGATTTTTGGCATATTTGATAGATTTTTCATATTTAAGCTTGAATCAGGGCGTTTTTAATGACTTATTAAGTTAAAATTTTCCACATTAACTAATTGAATCAATTGAAATAGACACTGAAGTGTTTAGAAAGTGTCTAAAATCTTTCGTTAGATGAACTTGAAAATTGAGGCCGAAATCGGCCCTTACCGGACCTACTCCTTTAAATCGATTTTGTCCTTTACAAAATATGAGTACCTAGAAATTAATCAAAAACTGGTTAAGACAGAAGACAATTTACACGTTCACATTGTGACAGCGCCTCCACAATACATCTCAGATCTAATTTTATTCATTTGGTAAATCTTATATACAGTCATTATAGCATGTTAAGAGAAACAGTCATATTTATGAATTAAATTAATATTGATTATGGTCTTAGAAATAGATTGGAAATTAATTGAAATCTATAAATTGCTAAGACAAGATGATGGCATTTTCTTCAAATTGGAAAATCAATTAGAATTTTTATCTAGTTTTCTTTTTATTTTATAGAAATCAGAATCAACTATTATATCTTTAACATAACATTAATACTTAAAAAACATGTTTGAAACTTTGAAAACAACACAAGAAAGATCAAAACAGAAAACCTAAAAAGACGTTAAGTGTAATACTAAGCATTGGGTTAATTCAAAGAAACCATGTACAAAATTTTGCAAATCCTTCTTCAGTATATACTTAAATATCAAAAATAATTATGCTTTGGCTTGGAGCTTCTATTCCAAATTCAACCTTTATTGTGAGTTAACAAATCAGAAGAGCAAAACAATTTTTTTTAAATTTCTGAATATTTGTGTTTTCATATGATAAATAAGTGACCTATAACAACATTACTGCTATCTTACAACAATGTTTTACCAAGAGATATATTAATGACAAACAAACTTGTTCATATGACTAGCAAAGTATTTTTATTTCATTTTGCCCTTTGAGGTTGTATTAAAAACCTAAATCTTAATATGAAGGGAAAAATAAAATAAAAATTATCTTTTATATTAATTGCACAATTATTATACATTCTTTTATCTCAACTCTACCACAAAGAGGAATTGTTGGAATGTTATTTCAATTGAAAGTAAACAAAGGGAAGTAACTGAGAAATTTTGTTTTTCTGAACTTGTAAATTTTTATTGCAAATATTAAAAACAGATCATTGGAAAATTCCATATCTAATAATATGTTTCTCTTCAATAATTGTTATTGTTTCTAATTGCACAAAAATAGATTTACATGAAAAGCCTACTTGACTGAGCTTTGTCTATATCTGATGGTAAAACATTGACCAAGCAATACTAAACATATATGTAATACTGTCAAAGCTTCATTTCAAGCAAAATTAACATCATAAATAACATTATATCTACATAAACTCATCAATATTTGTACAATGGCCTTGGTTTATATTACAATTGTTCATAAATACGCAAAAATATCAACCAAAAACATTAATCCCTTACAGATCATTAAACAAATCATTTGTAAAAACAACAAATTATCTCCCTTTTGTTCCAAGAATATAAATTGTCTCCTCTTTACATCATGGATAACCTATAAATATACAATAGTCATCCAGAAACAACTTATTTTTTTACATTAGAAAAAAGTTGGTAGTCTTTTAAGGAGATATGTGTCACTTGTTGCCTTTAGATAATGTATGCAGAAGATGTTTTTAAGCCCATATTGTGTTATAGGACACCCCCAAATTAATAATATCAAAAAGTAAAAAACCTGTAGAAAAATTTGTTCTGTTTAACTGATACAATGTATAAGCAGAAATGGGCTAGTCGATGGTATATATGGAAAACACTAAAACTAAATAAATTAAGATCTAAATAATGGGTATAAAACTTCATGTTCAGTAGTTTCAAAGCTATTCATTACATCGAGTTATGAATTAATATAAATAGTGACAGGACATGATGATGACAAGAACAAGGGCACTGTATGGAGACAGATAAGCACCACTTTGTGTTGCTGGCACAAAAAGCTGTAGTTGACCAGACATATTAAATATTTTTACATATGTAAGTATAAAAAGGTCATTTTTATGTTTTGAAATAATGAGCATAAACCTTTTTGCTAGAATTAAATTGAGAAAAAAAGCTGAAAGCACTACAGGAAGCAGAAATTAAAATATATGTAATAAAGCTTACAAGTTGTAGACTTTCAGAAACATTGTACATATACATTAATTACATTTTATTAAACATCTTTTACAACTGACAGTTTTTTGTTTAAGAAATATATGACACATGATTTACTGCACAAAAATGTTAATGATAATAATTGATGCAAGCATTACACAGAAGCAACCTTTGAATTGCCTCTTTTATGACATTATCATCTGTTTTTAAAGAAACTTTGATATATTCACAGTTCACATGATTGTACAAAAAATATTTATTAAATCCTAAGTGTTCTTTTCTGTTGACATTCACTTGACCTTGGAATCAAAATTCATTCCCTGTCTGTTGGACACCCAAGCAGTGAATACATCTCTGAAACACAAAGAAAAAGTTATAACAAATCATTATAATATCAAAATTGTGTGCTTTCTGTGAAGTTGTTTACAGTAAAAAACACAACTAAATATTCAGGAATTTGTTGGTTTTTAGAATTATTAAAATAACTAGTGACATCACAGCTACACAGTACACATTTTTCATGAAGCTTACAAAATATCAGAAAATTAGTTGCTATGTTCTTATGTATTACAGTGAATGACACTGTTTGCATGCTTTTACATATCAGTACAAATAACTTTTCCTTAAAATACTGTTAACATTTACATACCTATTTTCAGGAATTTGATATTGTTGATAAATTTGCATGTTTTTAATTTTGCAGAAATTTAGAAAATAACCACACTGTGAAAAAAATACATATGCAGTAATAATTAAATACTTTTAGGTAGCATTCCTATTTGTATATTGTTTAGACCAGAAACCATATCCGCGATCAGCAGATGAAAAATGCATGTTTTTATTGATATCAGTAGAAATTTCAACTTGATCTGAACAATTACTGATATATCCTATATATTATCTACTAACCTACAATGGCTTACAACACAATCTGTTGAGCAATATTCGTTGTCCCACCCAGGGTTCTCTATACTTCTATTAATACAACCATTTCGTACACACATGGACGCCATTATATTTGTTTCCAAACTAGCTTCTTCCTGTTTATATAAAATATAAATCACAGATTTTTGGAACATTCAAATAATCAACAATCTGAAGACCTCTTTTTAGGGGCCTCCAAATTTCATCGACTTAAGTGAAGGTCATATACATATTTCTATTACTGTAAGTGCTTGAGTTGTTCAGTTGCTGTCTCACAAACAGTCCTATCTCCATTTACATGTATTCACTTTTTTCACATTATTTTTTATGAAATACACAATAAAATTGAGAATTGAAATGGGGAATGTGCCAAAGAGACAACAATCCGACCATAGAAAAAAACAACAGCAGAAGGTCACCAACAGGTCTTCAATGTAGCGAGAAATTCCCGCACCCGGAGGCGTCCTTCAGCTGGCCCCTAAACAAATATATACTAGTTCAGTGATAATGAACGCCATACTAATTTCCAAATTGTACACAAGAAACTAAAATTGAAATAATACAAGACTAACAAAGGCCAGAGGCTCCTGACTTGGGACAGGCGCAAAAATGCGGCGGGGTTAAACATGTTTGTGAGATCTCAACCCTCCCCCTATACCTCTAGCCAATGTAGAAAAGTAAACGCATAACAATACCCACATTAAAATTCAGTTCAAGAGAAGTCTGAGTCTGATGTCAGAAGATGTAACCAAAGAAAATAAACAAAATGACAATAATACATAAATAACAACAGACTATTAGCAGTTAACTGACATGCCAGCTCCAGACTTCAATTAAACTGACTGAAAGATTATGATTTCATGATTTAGTATACGGATGCATGTATTTTTATATCTGGCCAAATAAATTAATGTGTGTTTTCCTATTACATCTTTGAAAATAAATGAGGAATGTGTCCATGGGACACAGATGATGCCCCCACTGGTATATAACATTTAAAGGGAATTTTAAAGTGATGCTACCCAAATTTGTATTTGATCTGAGTTTTGTGGTAATAAGCATTGTGTATAAGTCTCATAGTCATAACATTAAGTTGAGGCAAACTTAAATTGGAGAAAGGAAATGAAAATTTCTGGAATTTCCATTTCCATTTGTAAAGGGGCATAACTCTAGAACTGTAAAAATGATGCCACCAAAACTCAAACTTGATCTGTGTTTTGTGGGCATGAGCAGTGTAAAAGTTTCATAACATTTGGTTGCATTGAGGCAAACTAAAGTTAGAGAATGAAAATGAAAAAAATCAGCATTTTTTCCATTTGTAAAGGCTTTTAACTCTACAAGGGTAAAAGCGACACCACCAAATTTCACACAAAATCTGAATTTTGTGGTAATATGCATTGTGTATAAGTTTCATAATATTTGGTAGAGGCAAACTAAAGTTAGAGAAAGGAAAAGAAGAATTCTTCCTTTTGTAAAGGGGCATAACACCAGAATAGTGGTTAGATTTACTATGTCTTACTAATACTGATATAGCTGTCCTGCCTGTGAAAGTTCTGCAAACAAGTGATATGAGCTGAATTTGTCTGGACAGTGCAATTGTTTCTTAGTCAATGTCATTTTTAAAGTTTCCCTGGTTCTTACCATGAGTGTTCCCAGCATAGGAGACCTTGGATGTATATTTGGAGCCAGTTTAGGCAGAGCTTACTGGTACTTATCATGAGTGTTCCCAGCACAGGAGACCTTGGCTGTATGTTAGGAGCCAGTTTTGGCAGAGTTGACTGGTACTTACCATGAGTGTTCCCAGTACAGGAGATCTTGGCTGTATGTTAGGAGCCAGTTTAGGAAGAGCTGATTGGTACATAATACTATTCTGTCCTCCCATGTTATTCATGTTCATCATGCCCATTCCATCCATCGGAACTGATGACATATTTAGTTGTTGCTGTTGTGTTGCCATGTTGTTATGCTGAGGTGGTGACATGTTCACATGTTGTGGTGACATATTCATGTGTTGAGGTGACATATTCATATTCTGTGGTGAAATGTTCATGTGATTCGGTGACATATTAACACATGGTGGTGACATACTGTTACTATGATTTGATGAATGAGATGGTGACACACCCATATGTTGTGGTGACATATTATGTTGTGGTGACAGATTCTTCGGTGACATATGATGCATTGGAGACATGTTTCTTAAGTTTCTCTTGTCTGGCATCAAATCTTCTAATGCATTCTGAAAGAGATATCATAGGACTTAAAAAAAGGTATGTACACATCCTATCACCTTAAATTCTAGTTAGTGAAAATTGAAATGTAAAAAGACTAACCAAAGATACCAGTGTTTCTATTTAAGGACGGATTATTAACAATATATTTTAAATCATGACTTCCTACTATATCGTCATCATGATCCTGGACATGCTTTTTGAGGCCTGGTGATCTAAAAAAAAACCTTATGACCTACTGAGGTGCCATAAATAAATTATTTTGAAAGGACTACAATTTAGCCTTTGAATGGTTTGCTGCACTTATTATATACAACATGTACAGGGGTTAATATAACATTCAAGTTACCTCATTAGTGATACATGTAAATATCTGGGCAGCCAGTGAAATACAAGAGGATATTATGAGAGTTTTCCTGAAACTGGATCCACTCAAACAAATATTGTTATTTTAAAATTTCTAATTCAAACAGCCATTTCAACAAAAATAACAAAATTATAAAATCGCAAACAAAAAGTCATTTCATAACTAAAATTATATATTTGCATATGAATATTGATTTCACCAAATACATCTGTTAACATTACTGATTGGTTATCAAATCATCTGCTGTGTCATTCTCTATTACAGGGAAAAGACTAGTTTTTCCTGGGCCATAGATTCCTACACAGTATCAGTAATTAAGTGCAGCTATTTTTTTTTTTTTTTCTAAAACCTGATTTGCAATCTGACTGTCATCAATAAATTAGATCTACACTTGATCATATTCAGTATTTACTGACAGTAATACGCCATTTAAAAACATCTCGTCAAGTTTATAACTCTGTCAAATACAAAACAGATTTTTTTGTAAATCAAATTAAGTCATACTTTTGCCTTAAAACTTCACTTCGGTTGAAAAATAAAATCTTTAACTTTTTTATTAAAGAAATTCTTTTTTTGTTTTTAAATTTTATAATTGAGAATGCACTCTCTCGTTTGAAAAATTCTTACAAAATTCACTAATGCAGAATGCAAAAGTCAGAATAACTTCTTACAATTTTAATCCCCAGAATTTGGTGTCCCACATGGAACCATTTTCACTTTGTTATACTATTTCATAACATGGCTGAACACAGTACAAAAGACAACAAAATATATGGAATACTGACAAAGTCATACTGTACAATCAATATGATAGTTTTCACACCCATAGCCAGGGGCAGTTCTGGAGACTTGTCAAATTTCTCTATGAAAAAAATGAATACTATAAAAGAGTTATGATCCTACGTAAACCTCTTCAGACACATCCTAAGACGCTGGCCTGGATCGAGTCACCACCCAATCATACATGGACAAATTCAGTTATCTTTTTGGTTTATATATCAGATTTAAATTATTATCTACCAAAAATATTATTATGTAAAATAACTAAAAAGTGGGCTAGGATTACTTTTGAAAGAAAATTTCCTTGACCAATCGTATATATACATGAAAAAAATTAATCACGCTTTAGATTTGTACTGTTGTTAGAAAAACGTGGTATATGAAAATGTCCATCAGGTGTGGACTCCACTGTTGTGTTGGATGTATGGAATAATAGGAAATATAATAGAAACAGACAAATAGTAAAATACTGATGTTAATGGTCCGTCAATATCCTTATTGTCAGTGTACTCAATTTCAGGTCAACTCTTTTCAGTTTCTCTGTACTTTTAAATACATTTATTCAATAATAAAACTTTAAAGTCCAATTTTAGAATAATAATTACATTTGATTTGCATTATTTATAACAGAATATATCATTCAAAAAATTAAAATCCAATCTTTTTTAAGTGAAAAGGCAATTAAAGTAAGACTTTGTTTTAAAGGACTTTTAAGATGAAAAGAAATTAAAATGACAAACTTAAAAACTTTATTTGGAAACAAAAGTGATCGAAACGTGCACCTGTCGATTGATTTTAAACACCAGCAGATGGTAAATAGACCCAAACTGAATGATTTTTCTCTATTTATATTTAAATTTACCTTTATTTCTTGTGCGCCAATCATAAAAGAAATTTTGATCAATTTCTTTGTGGTATTACATAATTTGCATATAGTTTTTGTTGATAACTGCATCAAATTGAAGTGGATGTTTGAATAGTAATGAGATCATTTTGAAATTCTAGAGACTAGCAGCAGTTTCCTTTTCTTTTTACAAACAAAAAAACTGCATCTAACTCAACAAATGCATTGTGCATAACAAACGCACTGAAAAAATCATTTAAAATTATCGCTAAAGATGACAACATGAATGTCAGATGGTTGATGCAAGCTGCAGTTTTTTTAATCTCATTTTTCGTGGTCAAATTTTCAGACGGTTTTAGTATCTGAAATGATTGTTATAATTCCAGTTCTGAGAGCACCTGTTTATGTTGTACAGGTTCATGAAAATATAAATAACCTTGAGTAATTGGTAGAAAATATCTTGTTTATTCTATGTTTAGTTACATTTATTAGGTTTCCAATAATCAATCTATATTTTATTTCCTTTCATCACAATGGCTTGTAAAAACTTGTAATAATTGGTTGTCTTAATCCATGTTATTTGAGATAGGATTTCCTCTATAAAAATCTTTAACTGAAAATTAACCTCCACCTTTCAAATCAGTTACTGATGATTTACTTATTTTCATTGATTCAGGGAAAATTGTGTTTTTGTGATTTTCAAAGTTTGACCAATACAGCATACAAGCCTACAGGAAAATTGTATTTGTTGCAGACTTGATTATGATAGAAGTGATTATCATTTACCCTCGAAATTGACCAAAATAAGTACCTGATAAATGGTAATGAAAATGACCAATTTTCGACTTAAGAAAATAAAACATTTTTTTTTTCTTTTTAAACAATCTAAAATTTCCTCAACAATCAATATGTATCTTATTCAAATAATTCTATTAAAACTTTTTAATGATCAAATATACAATAGTTTGAGATGCCTCAGGCAAATGATTGATATTACGATTTAATGACCAGCGGTTCCTGGATCTGAATGGCCGACATTAAATAGAAACATTTTCCCTCATTAAGGAGATGAACATCCTTTGTTCGATATAACAATACACAACCCAACAAATTTAATTACAAATCATTAAGATTTTTGTAATATGCAATCAATGGTGGCCTGTCCTTGGTTTTAAACGACCAATTACCAGAAACTAGTTGAATAAATACAATACTTTGCCATTGTTAATAATTGTTTTCATGGAATGTATTACTTACAAAATAATCAAATGGAGAAATCAACATAAAAAAAGACAAATTAATAATTTATATTATCCTACACTTGTAAAATTGTATCTAAAACAGATTTTTATGAGGGAATGGAATTTAATTCCACTAAAAGCAACTAATACAGACAATAAAGTATAAATAAAGTTTGAGATGATTTTTTTTTTGTAGCTTTTAAAAAAGTTTTGCAGGGATTTATTGTCATGATTCTATTAAAATTTAAAATATAATTTTGCCATTTAAATAATTCCACATAAATACATGTATATCAAAATACAATATATAGAACAGTGGCGGATCCAGAAATTTACATAAGTGGGGGCCCACTGACTGACCTAAGAGGGGGCCCGCTCCAATCACGCTTCAATGATTCCCTATATAAGCAACCAAATGTTTTCCCAAAAAGGGGGGCCCGGGCCCCTGGGCCCCCTCTAAATCCGCCTCTGTAGAAGCTATGCTTTATGTATTCATAATTCTGCTTAAAATCTCAATATTAGTTATAATACATTTAGTCTAGATTCTGTTATTTTAATATAAGACAGCTTGTCTGCTTTAAGTTTTTAACACTAACAGGAAATATGTCTAGTCTCATAGTCATCAGAATGTTACGGTGTTTAATTGTCCCTAAATACAGATTTTCTACATTCAAGTGATTATTCTAGGTTTAAAATATAAATCCATGAAATTTAAAAAAATAAATAAAAAATAATATCATTTTTAAATCTTATCTTTAAAATTATTACAAATCACTTAATTATCGAAATATTCTCAGTCAATACTTGAAAACACATAAAATATTAACCATAGGTTATATAATATGAGGAACAGGATCAGATGTCGTAATTCAACACCTAAAAATCAAAGGACTGAACAGACATGTATGGAAGTCTGTAATTTCATTGTTAAAAGGGTGTAATTACAAGGAAATAAAATCAAAACAGTCATAAAACTCACACCTGCCAAATATTAAAAGCATAAAAATGCTTGTTTTGACAATTTTATGTTTGTTTATTACAATTTTAATACTTTTAACATTCCACTATTAACAGTTTAGATTAAAAGTAACATCATATATCTATAAGAATTTGTACTTGAACAATAGATGAACATAGTTCATTGTCATTATTCCAGAAATCTTTATAATCTGGTCAAAACAAATTGTGGAGCAGATGTGTTGTATATTGATCTTAATCATCTACTATATCTTTTCTTTCTCATTAATGGGGTAATTTCTCAAATTTTTTACTTTGGTCCTTTTTTTTTGCATGTAAGTCTGTCCAATTTAAAACAGTGAAACAACTGTATGTAATTTACTGTAAATTCACAAATTATTGCCTGCATTTATTGAGATTTTTCAAGAATGAACAACATTGCGAGTTATATTATTGCGATTTTAGGAAAAGCTTTGTACAGATATACAAAACAGACATTAGAATGAGTTAATTTTTATTCGCATTAATATAAAAACATCACAATAATTTCTGATTTTACAGTAATGAGTATTTACTTGTAATGTAGGTCAAACTTTCCATAGTTTGGGATCATTATTTCAGTAATTTACCTGTGAGACTAAACTAGCTCTATAGGCTGCCAACTGCTTCAGATAATCTTTCTTAGCGGTCTCCGTCTTCTTCTTGTACACCTTCAATAAAAACGCAGAAATGCAAATGACAGCATGTGGCATAGTGTTTATTTTCAAACTTGAGACAAAAAAATATACCCGAAATTAAGCTGATAGTTATCTATTATTAATGACTGTAAACCAACTTATTTTCCCGGCTACTTTATTTGGTATTTAGCTCTTTCTAGTCCACTTTGCAGCAATTAATTTAGCAATTTTTTTAATTTACTTGATGTAGTTAAATAAGGAAAGATCCAAGTTATACATATTTACAATGATCTAAATTCATGTTATTTTTCTTCTTGTGAAAGTCACGAAAATTAGCTGGTTTACTGTAACAGTCCTAAAAAGATAACCTACACATTTTTGGCATCAACATTGTAAACTAGAATTATTTTTTCAAAAATATTTGTTTTTTTTTTTACCTAAAGAAAATTAATAGAACTTATCAAAGTTAAATAAAAATAAATCTATATACGAAAGCTTAACTAAGGATATGGCATAAAATTAAAAGATACTTGTATTCAATTGACAACTTTATATGTATGTTTTCTTAGAAAAAACATCTGCCCTCTTTACAAAACTATTACTACTGCATATCATTAATCATAAAAAACATCTGCATTGAAGAAAAAAAAAGGAAGTTGATTTTGTTGAAAACAGATGTTGACAACAATTGCAGTTTTCGAAATTGCACCATTTTCTGTATTAAATTCAATAACTTAAATGTTAAGTTGAATTTTATTGCCCATATTCTGAACAAATCTCCTGATAGTACCTTTGCAGTATAGAGTTATGTTACAACCCTAATATAGCATTCTTGTAGTATGGTCTCCAAATTGTCAACACTCAATTAGCTCCAAATTTTTAACTTAATTAATACAGATAATTGTGATGGAATATCCCAATGATTAATTGAATACTGTCTAATACCACCTTTCTTGGCAGTCAGTTTAAATTGTTTTAATCAGAGTGCCTGGTAAGAAAACTTAGACGAGTAGGATTCCTACTCACTATTTAAGTGTTGACATGCTAGTGATAAAAGTAGCTGGACTACTTAGACCACTCAGCCACTGAGGCCCCTGGAACGAAACAGTGTCAAAACTGGATAACATGGCCAAATTAAAGGGGCTAAAAATTTCTAACCACAGGTTTCAATAGTAGAAGTATAATGTTAAAAGCATACAAATATAGTACATGTATATGCCAAAACACAAGCTAAAAGCAATTTGTTTGAATTAAAAAGATGCTTGGACATTTATTTTTAAACATGATGCTGGGACATTTATTTAAAAAAAAAAAACAGACAGCAAAGCTAAAGCTGACTAAGTCATTTCATAGCCAACATTGTGTGTTGTCTGATTGGGGACAATATAAGGAGAAAAACACATTTTATAAGAGTAAAAAATACTCAAACAATAAATCCTCCAGAGCCCTTATGTGTCTTACAGAAAATTTCTAAAATTACATAATATTCCACTGTTTTCCGATGGCAGTCTACATATCTCATCTTCCTGTCCACTAAATCTTCCTATAACACCTACTGTGTTTTAGTCAATTTGTTTTTTATCCAGAATATGTATGAGATATTTGCCACTTGATGTTTTAAGAAGGGAACAAACCATTAATCAACCAGACCAGGAAGTGAATTCTGTTTGTCTTCTAATAAAGCTATTGTCTAGTTATTGTCTTTATAGCCTCGAGGCAATTGGTCTATGTAGTTCATGTGATCACTAGCCTGACAACACTCAGGTTGGGAGTGTGAACCCTGCTTGTAGCATGGTGTATTGGACTCTGATCTTTACTGACTATGTTTGACAGTCTTTCTGCTTAAACTCATGGTTCTCTCTTAGCACTCTTGCCTCCCCCAGCAAAAGCTAGTAACCCTGATATAGCAAAGAGAGCTAAAGGTGGAGTTAAACGCCAACAATCAATCAATAATTTACTTGTATTTCTGTGTTTTAACAGAAGTACCGGTGTATGGTTTCCTCAATTGAGGGCAAGAAAAAATCTGAATGATACACCCTAAACTCCTTAGTATGCAAAGATGAGTAAAAGAAACATACGGGCACACATCCATTAATTAAATAACAACAAATATTATATTTGCCAATCACGGCACCCAGGAAGGGTGGAGTTAAAGTTCAAACACAATGAAATAATTTAGAAAGCAACCCAATGACAAATAGAAATTCATCAAAACCCTTAAAGGAGATCTAGAAGTTTGTAAGAAAAAGACCTGTAATTATAGTTTGATCCACTTATTTTTGTACAAATATAAAAACCCTTCAAAATATGAATGTAAAAGACCAGAAAAAGTCACTGTTTAATTAGGTAATGAAGGATTTTAAATTACATAAAAATGTGAGACCATCCCTGATCTGTATGAGGTAGGTAGTTCCTTATTGCTCATCGCATTATTGTTTTAACCCATCCTCAAAAAATCTATTTTCTATTATACTCAGAAAAATAGATATTAATGTGAGGTATGGACAAATTCTGTGATCTCTTGACCATGTTGACCACTGTCCATTTTTATTGATCCTCTTATAACTAGTATTTGTCAGTGAGTGACAGATGATTTTATCGAAGTGACAAATTCGTCACGACTACCTGATTCACAGCAATCCAACGTAGGCTATTTCCCCAGATTCAACATATTTCATGTTTTTGAGATGTTCCCTTTTTTCATTAACAGCTAATGTAACGTATTGATGTAAATCATGATTAAATTTCATTATTCCCAAATGAAAAGAGAAAAAAATTGTAATTTATTACACATTTCATTGATTAAGTATTTGATTAATTGTTAATTTTTCACTTCTGATGCAAATCAATAATGCCATTTCAACTGCCAAATTACATAGTAACAGAATATTATAAAATATATCATACACTGAGGCACTGTAAATTATCTCCCTTGAGAAATTAAACAATAGACGAAGAAATAAAAATTCCACTTCTGACAATGCTGTAATCTTTGGTAATATTAAAAATCATTTCAGCAAATAAAATTCCAATTGGTGACAAATGAGTGTCATTGGCCTCGAAAAATCTTTCAGGAATTAATCAAAATCGTTAATGACGTGTCAAAACAATTCCATCTTCCATGAACCATTTTACAATGTCAACAGAAAAAATAATGGATTAAATACATGCCATATTGTGTTTTTCTCATTTTTTATTCATTACCAGAGAGGCAAATTATTTTTCTGATTTTCTACAGTAGCGCTACTATTCATTAATTATTTATAGTATGAAATAAAATTCATGTGTACAATTACAGCTAATATCATATTTACTTTATCATTTGAATAAATAGCAGATTTAATTTGAAGTCCCTGGTACGAGGGATTATTTTTAATATAGATGCACAGTTGGAAGTTTTTTGGCCCAACAATAAAATGAATATAGGGTTTCATTGGGTTTAGCACTTAAACCATAACATGTTTAAATGTAGGGGCAATAACTCCTACAAGAATACAATACACAAATTTGGTTGTGTTTTCTTCATTATTTATTATGTATACCAACTTTCTCCATCTATTATAGTTTTCAAAAAACAAAACCTCAAGATGCCAATAAATTACCAGTACCTCCTCCCCCTCCCCCAACCCCACCCACCTACATGTATATATCATCCCTTTGACATAGATTTTGCATGGTTGCAATCTTGGTTAATTGGCAGAAACAAACAACCAAACCTACTCTTAAGATCATTCAATCCAAACTTTGTTGAAATTGCTATGTTAGTTTTAAAGATTTGATAGTGGGGATGATAACAGATGTAAGTAATGGCAATAGCTCACCTGGCCCACACACCAGGTGAGCTAAAAGATCTGAAACCTTTGACCTTTGTTACTCTTATCTACAAATAGGTTTTTGTAACATTCCCATTTTCAACATCAAACTTTTTTAAACTGTATTTATGTATAAATATTTCAGTACAGATATCAAATTAATTCTTCCTTGAAACAGTATTGAAAAGTCCAGTTCACTAGTGTACCTACATTTTTATGTTCTGGATCAAGTCCATCCCACATCTGAGCAACAATCTTGGATACCTCTCCAAAGCTAGCATTAGGGTTCTGTCCCTTGATGGCAGCTTGAGTGTCTCGGAAAAACAATGCATAGGCTGATACAGGCCTGAAATAGGGTAGTAACAATAAATACCTTTGACATAATTAAAATCTTGTTATATAAATAATGATTAAGTATAATTGTTTATTCTTTAACTGCTGTATTAAACCATAGAAAAGTACAGAGATAGATATAAGAAGATGTGGCATGAGTGCCAACGAGACAACTCTCCATCTAAATCACAATATGTAAAAGTAAACCATTATAGGTCAAAGTACAGTCTTCAACACAGAGCCTTGGCTCATACCAAAAAGCGAGCTATGACAAAGAGTAAATCACTTACTTCTGTGGTTCATTTGGATCTTTCTTCTTCTTTTTCTTCGTCACTTTTGGTTTCCTAGTTTTCTTCTGTTTTTGAGCTTCCTCTACGGCCGCTGCAGCCGCTGCTTGTCTCTTCATGAAAGCAAGCTACAAGAATAAGACATGTTTTAACCTTTCCTGATTCATTGACAGTTTTAATCTTACATTTGAAATTATCAATTATATTAACTAACTGAATTCTAATATATGATATTTTATAACTTTACAGAAACAATGAAAACTGTCGTTTCTCTCCCCAATCTCATGTATCCCCATTGACATTGTTTACCGCGAAAGTTGACCAACAAATTATCTGATTATAGTCTCAGATTAAAGCATTGCATGTTGGTGTGTGAATGATCTACACTACAGCAAACATCATTAGGTTTACATTTAACAAATACGGATTTTAAATTCGTATACAAATGCTGTGAATGATTTTATAATGAATAAAGGATATCCCTGTGTGGCATTCCAACAATGACGTCACTAGGTTAGATATATTTAGAATATTTCGTAATACTGATTTTTCCGGATTGTAAAAGAAACGTATATAGTGTAAGGGAAAGCTCAATATACGATAATTTAACGAGAAACAGAAGGGAAATGTGTAAAAAATGTATTTAAAGTCAATCTGTTCTCCTTGTCATCAATTTCAGTATGACATTTTGAGGGGGTTTCCAAACTATCAAAACAAAATGATTGTTGTGAGGGAATGATACTCTGGCCAACCCCATTAGGGAATTGACGGCTCAAGCCGTCTTTTCCCAAAAAATCCACTTCAGTTCTTATATGACAGAAATAGATTTATCGGAATTCAGAGAACTCTCGCATTTTATCAAAACTGGGGAATTCCCTCTGACGTGTTTCTAAATTTATAAAAACACTAAATATAAATACTGCTTAATTCTGATTTTCCTTATTGTTCAAAACACGGATATAAGTCAAGGGAAATATCAAACATGAAGATTATGAGAGGAACATTATAGGACAGTTGTTCAAGTTCAATCCTTTTGCTAATGTTTTTACCTTTTAAAGCAAGACAATCATAAGAATCTGAAATGTTCCTTACTGTTTAGAATAAAACGGTTGATGTGAGGGAATGGCCCTGAGTCAATGGTGTAAGTCTACAGATTGCTTTAAAGCAATCGTATCCCAAAAACAACAACTTCTTTGTGATAAAATGTATTCATCAAAAAGGAAGCAGAATTTAAATGTATGTATTTGCTTTAAAATTTAGCATATGAACATATATATACTGTATATGTGCTTTAATGAAAGATACCAGTGTGGTTATAAAAGTTGTTAAATATGCACACAATCTATGTTTTTTCATACATTATGTTTTTCTTTATTGTATTGTTTGCCTTCAACCTTTCTTGATATAAATGTGCATTTCTTAATAAATAAAATATACAAATATTGATTACTACAATTCATAATAAAGCTTCTTATATTGTTGTAATACCAGTATCCAAAATAGTTGCCATTAATTCTAATAGATATAGGAAGATGTGGTATGAGTGCCAATGAGACAACTCTCCATCCAAATAACAATGTATAATGCATACAATACACTTTCAGAGATGCAACTAATCGTCGGACCTGTCAGACCTAAGGGGCAGAATTTATGCAGGTCCGGCAAAACTCGTTGCTGTGCAGGACCTGATGGCCGGCAATATTTTAGTCTGCTTGGGTCAGCCAAAACTTAATTCCCCGTCCGTCCTGGCAGAGTATTTTGTTTATAAAATTGTGAATTTACAACCACGTTGCATGATTAGATAGAACATTCAAGGCTTCGATTACATAATAGAAATCGGGAGTTCAAACTGTTTTAATGATAACTATTATAGCCTGACACCTTCCAAATATCCTTCCTTAAAAAATAAAAATAAAACCTTTTGCAGTATAAATTTCAGTTTTGAAATCGTATGTTTGACATCGTTAATTTATTGAAATATTTATATCAAACGCAGTTATTTAGTTGTAACAGAGAATACACACCATTGGTTTGAAAAATGACGTAACTTTAACCTCCGTAGCAGAGTTCAAAAAATCTATGGGTCACTGAATATTCACAATATATTTTATTTTTTAAACTTTTCTTTCAAATTAGTTTTAATACAGAAAAAAGTAAAAACATTGCCTGACTGTACCTTAAGTTGAATATCTATATCCAAATTCAATTAATTAAAGCTGTAATCCATGATCACAAATTGAATGCTTTGTTTACAATTGTTGAAAGCCATGTGCTTTTTAGCGGGAAAATTCGGGAAACCCCTTAACAGGAAACAGTTACATTTCATTGTTATTTATAGACATATTACAAAGTTTTTACATAGATTATTTTGAGTCAAAATATAGGTCTGGCAGAAATGTGATGGGTCTTGCAAAACTTCGTACCCTGTAGGCCCCAATGTCTGACAGGAAAAAAAAAACTGTTTGCATCTCTGCACTTTACCATATGAATCTAACTAGTGGCCCTTGACTTTAAAAAGAGCCTTTGTAACTGAGTATTGTCAGCAATGGCTGCTCTCCTACATTGTAGAAAAGAATATAATTGAAGACTATAATCTCTTTTTTGTTACATTAGTATTGCTGATAATTTTGTTGTTGTTTACAATTTGTATTGCTGGTCAATTTTTTGTTGGTAACACTTTCTATCTAAGCTGGATAAATATTTAAACACTATAACTGACATCAAACTAACCTGTGCTAAAGGAAGAGAGTCATCACTACTTTCTTCACTGCTCTCTCTCCTGGGAGAATTTTTATTATTTAAAGCATTCTTTGAATAAAAACTTGATGTAGTAACACATCCGTCCTGTACAGGTGGCGCCATTATCATCCCATTAGCTGCTATCAAACTATTTGACATTGAGATATCGGGCATCTCCATGTTTTCTGGCGGAAACTGAGGCGCCATATTTGATCCATTAGAATTATTATTAGGTGAGCTCATGATAGAGTTATTATAGTTAAGTCTATGATGTGAATGAAGAGTGGCAGGGTCAATGTGAGAGTCTGTTATCGTTGGTTGAATGTGAGATAAATTGTCAACTGTGCCTGACGGCAAACTTAAACTTGTTATATCAAAATCTTCGTCTCCAAAACAAGGTGTGTGAAAAGACTGGAATAAATATAAATGTATAATAAATGTATTGCTTAGTAATAATGAAAAGTACACTAATCTAGTAACATACACATTGACTTTATAGTATTTCCTGTATTAGAATAACTGTTCACTACAAATACTGACTGTTGTTTCCATCCTAGGCTGTCATTGCTCCACAGTTGTGTGAAGTTATTCTTTGACAGAAAATTACTACAGTTTCTTTCATTGAGATGTGAATACATTTCAAAGAAATCACTGATGGCTGTTTTATATATACCGTAAATATATGTGAGTTCACATGTATATCATTCTTAAATATAAAAGATGATTATTTAACACATGTACAGGTTTATAAATTCTATTTCATTTTTATATCTAAGTTGACACTTTTCCATAACCAAAGTTGTGATTGTGCTACAAAACTATGAAGTCAGTTTAAGATTGCCCCAGAAATCTAATGGCAAATTCTGACTATATTTCACCATGTTTGTTTACAGTTTTTTCCTCCTTACCAAAACAATTGCATTTCTGAGTAATTACACAAATCTAACAGAAACTGACAGTCAAATGGATTTCACCAATAAAGCAATTTGTAGGAGCTACTTACAAATGGATAGAATATTGATCTACACAGGAAGCAATCTTTTATAATTTTCTGTATAATATTATCTGTTAATCATTAGGCATCAATGGTACTCATTAGGGAAAAATTACCTTATCTTGGAATAGTTTTACATTTAATTTTATCTATCAGTATATAATTTGATGATTAATGATTGCAGTTTCAATTTATATAATTCTCTTTGCTTAATCATAAAAAACCCGAAGTTTTAATATGTAGGTCAATTGTTATAAAATACTGTTACTCATTACTGAACCATAGGAAGCCAGAGATTTAAAAATGTAAATGTAGGTCACTTTGACCTTATCTGTTTCACTTATATTTACTGATTAATTAATGGATCAGGTTTAAGGTCACATCATTGCTCCAAGTTGACTGTATTCAAATGAGAGCATGAAATGATTGTTGTTCTATAGTAAACTGACACAATGATCCCTATACATTCAGAGATTTTTCTATGTTTTCATTATTGCAATAATTTAATGGGATACATAGGTTTCACAAAAGTTAAAACTCTCATTTCAAATTTTTTGTGCTTTCTTTCTTATTATTGCAGCATTTCCTTCAAATTGCAATATGCAATCTTTTATTTGTGTACTTTGTTCAACAATCATAATAAATGCATGAAAATGTTTGCATTTGCGATTTTATTTTGCTTATCAAATATCAGATACATGTATTTAGTACTTTCCAATTTGGATTTCATTTTAGAAAGAAGCAAAGAACGGTTATCCAAAACACAGCATCAATCTCTTGTTTGGAACTTCTATAGATTGATGATTTTTAATTCTTCATAAATCATAAGCTAGTTCTTTAATAAAACAGTAGCCTGTATTTTATTGGAAAATTTCATTCAATTTTCTTTTTATTCATCCAACATTCTTTTGCTTCAGAATTCCGCTATCCACTCAGAGTGTGACACTTTCAATTCTCGTTTTAAATCTACTTACAGAGTCAAAACAAATCAGTTCTCATGTTCCTAATTATCCAAACTTCTTAAATTCAAAACACCAATTTAAAAAAAAAAACCTTTTCCGAGATCTCCAATGACTGTTAAGATTTAGAGTGTAATGGAAACCACATCAATATGATGTGTAAGTGGCTGTAAATGGATTATAAACTCTTCAAGTACCTTCATCGACATTCGATAAATCAGCAAAATTGTATTCATCACCTGTCGTTTTAAGGTGACAAAACAAATTTGTTCTTTCAAACCTTACTTAATTACCAATTTTATCAGATGTCTTTCTAATGAATCTTTGTTCAAAATTTTTTCTTAAAATGAATTACCTTTTAAAAACAAATAAACTTCACCAAACACCTGTTGTTTAAAATTTCCTTTTTTAGTATTTTAAAGATTTAAGGTGAAAATCGTGAAATCCTTCAATGAATACAAAGTTTTTTTCATCTATCAAATTAAATCATTATCAATATTAAAAATATTTTTTCCTAAGATTGCGGAATACAATATTGTATATGACACTGCACTTTATGGATATCAAAATTCTACCAAATAAGAAAAATTTATATTTTAAAAATATTGTTATTATTGATTATTTTGTTCACATTTTAAATCATAAATGTCATTCTTAAAGATGGTAAAGAGACATTTATAAAATTTTCAAATCTAATTCTTTACGAAATTAATTGAATTATATAATTGCAATTCAGTAATTTGTGAAGTGAAATATCTTTTAGAAATTGAAACTATAATAAAACATCTGTGATAGGATTCTGAAATGGTTTTAAAAAGGTTGAATCAAATTTGTTTTCTTTCAAAAAATGATAAAGTTATATTTTGTTACTAAAGATCCTTTTCTGTTTTAGCCACTGCAAGACATGTGTATTTGCTTCTTAATACTTTTACAACATATATTCACAGTAAGATTGATTCTTTTTATAAAATGTTGTTAAAATTGCTATTTCAAATTTTCCATTAAAGTGCCTCCATGGGGGAAATTCTTTTCAAATACATGTAGTGACAGTCGGCATGTATGGTTTTAAAGATTGATTTTTCAACTTAAACTTGCTTTTTCTTTAAAAAATCAAAGAAACTTTGTTATAAACAATGCTCCAGATAGTTTCTGTTACTGTCATGCTGTTGGAACAAATATTCTATACCCTTTATTCTGCTAGTGTTTACTAATACCAAAATATTTTCTTCAATGGAAATAAAATAACAGAAAAATTCTTCCATTTTAAACTAATATTCTATTCCATAACACAAACTGCCATAAATGTATAACTGAATGATTGACATTACATTACCAATACTTATAAATGGTGAAACTAGCCAACATGAATTTTTTGGAATAATGGATTTTTGTTTGGCTTTACAAGATTAAATATAGACAAGATCCTTTACTAGTATTAAGTATAATGAGTGACTACTGTTACATGAGAGGTAAAAACAACGGCCTTCTCTAGTTACCAACCTTTTTATCAAACAACAACTAACATTTTAGGAAAAGGGGGAATAACTTGCATAACTAATCATTTGAAGTAAGGACTGAAAAATATTTTACCTCATTTGTAAAGTAACTGTTACCATGACTTGATGGGTTTGCCATCACTGCTGACAGTGGGAAAAATCCTGGTGGCAGAACTTGGTTCTGAAAATAAACACCAATTTCAAGAAGTTAGATACCAATTTGAATAATCTTCCCAAAAATAACATCTGAATATATATATATTGTTCCCAATCCTCCTAGAAGCAACACTAGACAGCAAATTATAATCATTATTAAAATCATTAATTTTTCTGATCACCCACACAGTAAACGTACATCAGAACAATATTTGATGTAAATAACAACAAAACTTAATGTTACAACTCCCCCCACATCACATGGAGTGTGCCTCAAGGGATGGTCAGTTGTTTGTACTGTAGTAAACGGACCACCTGTTGCAACTATAGTGAGACCTGAACAACATGAACCTTACATATTCTCAATTTACGTGTGTCAATATACGATGAAGACCCCCATATTTCTTAAAATTAGAAAAAAATAAATCTGCATAATCAGATCAACTGTATAAACATTTCCTTTGATTATAATTCTGAGTGGCTAAACTGTAAGGTGGAACTGTGACCATAATACGTAGATACTGTAATGTCCAGAGGGCCTATATACGTAATAACAGTTTGTTTACATTTTGTTTGAAGCAGCTGTTATAATAAGTTGGTAACGTCATTTGATGAATCAATGATCAAAATAAACCAGAAAAATTAAATTTAAAAGTTTGGTAAAATAAATTACAAATATAAGATAAAAGAACTGTGATGTCAAATTAAATTTAGATCTTTGTCAAAACTTGCCAGCAAAGCATATAAAACAATACCTCTGTCCCCACCTAAAGCCATGGCAAGTCTATGAAGTCTAATCAGATGTTTAAGAGAATTGAGAATACAAATTGGACAAGATAACGATTGCCAAGACCATTATCCAATTATCTGCAAAGGGAACCCTCAAAAAGGTACACCATGTGAGTTAAGATTCAGTCAAAGTATATAATTCTGTTAAGCAGTCACAGAACTGTTGCAGCAAACACTGAATTGACCACCAAGCTTTACTGATTATGATTGAACTTTTTGTTGATAGTCTTTGAGACAAGTTTTCAGAGGTAAAATTATTCATGATGTAGAGTAAACTACCTGAGAAATTGACCTAACACGAGAAGAGGTCAAGGTAAGGTGATAAACTGTCAGATGGACATGTATGCCTTGCAATACTTTTATATAATAAATATGGTTTTCCTATTACACATAAGCAAGAAAATGATTAGTTTAAAGATTTTTTTTTCAAGCTGACTCATGCTGAACCAAGAAAATAAGGTCAAGGACAACAAATACTTCATACCAAAGGCAACTGTATATATGATATAAGTGTCCAGGTCTTCAACCTTCTGAAATATACAGCTTTATACCAATAGTTAACACAGACTGTTGCCAGATTAGCAGCCCTTTATCTCACATTCTATAACAATTCTCTCAGGCGAGACAAAAATATTACTGTAGCTTTTATGTATTCATTTCTATAAGTTTCTGTATCATTTCTAAAATTTAGTCAATTAAGTCATAACATCATGTAACCGTCAATGATCATCTCCAGGTTCTACAAAACTTCAAAACCAATTAGATTTAACTCAATTATCTAACGAACTTCTATATATCATGAAACCCATACCAAATTCATACTTAGAAATATTCTTATCTTTATACAACACCATATAGATACCTCTAGTTGTCTGTCCATATATCAACATTAGGACAACAACAAAACTATATAATCCTTCAACAATATCTTTGAAAATTAGTAAATATTAAGATGTGTAAACATAAAGGCAAATCTTAAATAATTGAAATTTAAATTTAATCAAATAGATTTAAGGTATTAACTACAAGATAAGAAAAGTTCACCTGTTCTAAACACCTGTCATTTGGTCACATGACCACAGTGTTATGACCCTACAATTGCCTTTTCATGTTCAGGTAGAAATTAATGATACATAAAAATGTTTTACCATCTTGAAGTCAATAATTTGGTTAGATTAGTTAACCTGGAAATAAATTCCATAATACCACTCTTGTAATAAGAGGGTCAAATAACAGGTCATTCTAAATTAGTTAAAACACAACTTCTATTTAAATAGACCTTATAAAATAGAGGCAGAAAAACATCTATAGATGAGACAGGAACCCATCTTCCCCAAGTTCAGAACCCACTCTGCGAGAGCTGTATAGTCAGTCTTTAGGTCATTAAAAACTCCGGGTGCCTGGTTTGAAACCCCTCTTTTTTTGGACAATTATGCATTTGAATGGGAGCATATAGTTGGAACCCCCCCCCCCCCCCCCCTTTACTCTGGGTTGGGACCCCCCTTTTTAAAATGGCTGGATCCACCCCTGGTACCATGTTAGCAATTATAGGTCAGTTCTCTAATTATCTTAAAGATGATTCTTTCTACCAAGGATTTGTATAGTAAGAATATTTGTCTCAAGAGTTAAACACAATTTGTGATCTCTTATGTCAGTTACATGTAACAGCCATTATTTCAGCTATACTAAGAACCATCACATTATACAAAATTTCCCAAGCAAACATGTTTTGTCCATGTGTATTGCCTCCGTTAGCCAATACACAGAACTTTGTACAACTGGACATTGAGTACAATCGATCATGTATGCAATCAATAAATCATGTTTGTGGACAATTGATTGGCAGGTGCCCTAATTATGGTTCTCTTGACAAATACATGTGATAAAATCAACTATTACTTGTCATTTAACATATGACATTTATCATCATTTTATTCTTGTCAAGGTTTTTTTTTCTTCTTTAATCTTTTCTAAAACAGCAATGAACTCTAATAACAATTAAGTAATGAGTACTTTAAGTAAACTATACCCTCTATTTTAACTTTTTTCGTACTTTCATACCCTGAGTTACAACTTTAAATGTTCATAAAGGTTACTTACAACAACTGTATTTTTTATTTCTTGCTAATTTCCTGAATCCACTTCCTGCTAAATCATCCCTAATATTATATAGTGTATTCATTGTCTTAAGAGGTCAAAATTTTGTAATTAAGTTTAACACTTATTCAATGGCATAGATGTAAGTTTTCATGAAAGACCATCACACCTCATTTACAACATTGAAAGAACATCATATTTTATTTAGCAAATTATGGAGGAAGACTAAAGATAATACAGAAGTGATCTGTACTGGGTGACCTTGAACTATACAGATGACTCAATTCCCCATTGACCTTTATCAAATTACGAAAATGGAAATTAGGGGTCTGAAAAATGAAAATACGAACCCACATGCTAAATCCCAAATTTGAAGGTACTTATAAAAGCATTTCTTTTTAATTTCAAGTATATTGTTATGTATGACATGCATGAATCATAATTGTTTGACTGATTATTTAAGTTTTATTACCACTTTGAATGAGGCACGGTGATTCCATAAAGGTTAGGTTACATTTATTTTTGGAGAAACTTTTATAGTTTTCAATAGTTTGACTGAATTTTAGATATCTTTGAAACAGTAAACACACACAGCTTTTGCAATTACAGATTTAAAAAAAATATTTATAATCATTATAGCAATATTTCCAAACTTTATATTGTCTACTTGTTGTACTCTCTCTTGTTTCTGCACTCTCCTGATATTTCAAAATTTATTTTTGTCATGAATTTGTGTTCCTGGGTTACTGTGTCTTTCACATGAGCTAGCTTTCATTTTGTTTATACACATGATAAACCATCAATCATCATTATATGATTCTATACACTATTCTTTATGATCCAGCTAATTTATTAAGTTTATACCTTGATCTCCCTAATTTTCAATTAACTGATTAGTTTTCAATAGCAATAGTGCTAATTGCTTGCTAAATATGGAAATTTCCATAAACTATTGTTATCTGAACTACATGTATCTGTTTTTATATGTTGGCTCTTTGGTTCGGAAATTTCGTCAAGCTGACATTTGTAGCTTGTCTTTTGAAAATATAATCTATTGTTTCGAAAAATAGTGGTTTTTTTTTACATTTTCTAAAATAAAGATGAAAAAATTCCAATTATCCATGTACAATGTGTAATGTTTTGTATATCCCAGGATAAGAAAGACAGTTAGGCCAATTAAAATTAATTGCTAGATTTTCATCCCGCCCGCTCCTCTGAAATCGTCCCGCCCCGATTTTTTTTATTTAACAAAAATACGATTTCCGGATTTTGTTCATGTCCGTTACCGGTAACCATCGATAATTTCGTTTCATTCAAAACTTCCTGTTTCAAATTTCGTTTTTGTATTTCTTCTAACGAAAATGATTAAGTCGACATATTCTGCTGCTCTATGATGACAACATCATCTACCGAGAATAGAGCTTGATAACGAGAAGGGCATGAAATATTCGAGTTACGAGTAAAACGCCTTGTCCTTGAACGCAAATTGCGGTAGTCACAAGTGAATCGAAAACCGTGTTTTTTTACTTTATATATACAATGACTTTGTGTCAGGAAATTTGGACTGAATGATTTCCAAAGCGCAAGAATTGTAGAACAAATTGGTACAAAAAAAACATGACTGGATTAAAGAAATTGACACAATATGACCGTATATTGAGAACAAAAAGTCGACGAACACGCATTTTAATTATAACAAGCCCTTATATTTACCCATGGCTGTTGTTTTTGTTGACAAACAGCAAACACCTTCTGTAACTGTCCCAATACCCTCAATTTAGTCATTAAACAACAACTACTTTTTGGTTAAGTTCATGTTTTACATCATAATTACTTTCAACACTGAGTTTAAATTTTATTCTGTACTCATAATACTTGTGTTGCATACAATTGTACCAATACATTTTATTGATTTTATGGGGACTACAAACCATTGCTTAGAAAGCAAAATAAATTTGGTGTAGGTAAAGTCCAACTGAAGACAGCATTTCTCTTCTTTTTGATGTATACTATAAATAGGTTTCTAAAGCGTAAATTACATGTATAACAGTGGTTGCCAATCAGGGATTTTTATTTAAGAGTTTAAAAAATAGTGTAGGATTCCTTATACAGCATGGATATGCATTATACAATTTGTTTTCTACTAGCATATACTCCGCGGTATGAAGAACTCGTGACGAGGGTTTCATATGAAATAAAATTAAAAAAATAAAATCCTCCCACCCGCCCCATTTTTTTCAAAAATTTGGATGAAAATCTACTAATTAATTTTAGTTGGCCTTAAGTTAGTTAGATAGTTTATGTGTCTAAGCTTGAATTTTCTGAAAGGAGATTTAAAAATTAAAATATATGGTATTTTTTTTATTTAGAAGAATACCTATTAACGAACAAGAAATATTCTTTAACACTTTACAGTTATTATAATACATTGTATTAAAACAAAATCTTGCATTCTAATTCTTACATATATATCTCATCTTTTTATTAATACCGATTCTTATGGTTTTAAAATGTTAAAATAGCGATACAGTACCTTTGGTATTTGACAGTTATAATATGTTCTAGGTCTTCTCATTTCCTCAACAGTTTCTAAAGTCATTTTTATACCGATAATACACACAGATACAATCTAATTAATTTTCTTCGATATTTTACATTATCCTTAATCTACCGATATCAACATGGACACAATCAGAGAAGAGTGATTTCAAATGTAAATTCCAATAATTGTAGCACTTTTTACACAACTATCCATGAAAAAAATACCAATCTGATAAGCAAAATCAATAAATATTAATTTCAACCTTTATATACGTAATTTTCAAAAACGCAGTAATGAAGATTTTTTAAAGTTAAAATTCCTTCCTTTCGTCATCCCAATAAGGCAGTATAACTAAATTGTGAATGAGAATGAACCATTTCATTAGAACATTGCCTTATTCAATCAGACTCTTCCCATTAGTCATCTCCTGGGCTATTCTATTTATCCCCCTCTGAATGGCAGATGCAATCAAGACACTTTTAAAATGGCACCTGCTTTTCTTGTCCCTACAGTTTTGATTTTATGTCATTTTTAAAGTTCAAAGTAAACATTAATAAAAAATGGACAAATTAAGAGTCTACTATTTTTCAATTAGATATCCCTTGTGCTGTATAATAAGCTTGTTCAACATCAGATAACTGTTATTAGGATTAAGAAAAAAACAATTGGAAAACAAATACAAAAATATCACCTGTTCGTACACTTCAATGATTCTTTAGTTAATTTAAAATTATTTTATTTATTTTAATTTTCTGATTTTCTCAAGATCCTTTCTACTTCTTCTCACCTGACTAACTTTGATTTAATTATATCCTTTTACTGGTTTTCACTCAACTATGAAATTTTATTTCCTTACTCAGTCTTTTAAAATCTTTCTATTTTATTCTTCCATCAAATTTTTATAAATCTTTGAATTGCATTTTTCTTTTATTCACATTTTACCGTCTTCATAAATGCTTTAAATCTTGAAACGTCCTTTGATCCTGAACATAAAAATGAGAGTTGCGATTAAATTTTTATCAAAAAATTCTTATCAAAGTTTACAGATATATGATCGTCTATTGAACTGTATAATAAGGTATCAGAATAGGGTAATCCTTTGTTGGTATGGAAGTTTAAAAGTTAAAAAATCCCTCAATATTTAAATGTGTAAGATTTTTTTTTATTTTCCTCATATACCAATAAAGGGGTCATACTGTTAAATGTATCAAACTGAAAATGCACAAATTTGTAAAAGGTTTTCAAAATCATAAGAATGTTATTGATAAATGATAAGGTATAATCCTGACACTTTAGTGCAGAATGGTCACTTGAGATGTCATATACACGTAAGGAAATCGACATATTTGACTTCAAATGACCACTTTACAGCCAGCTTAAAAATAGATATGACCTAATATTTATAATACCCCAAAAAAGGATATTTAACACACATGAACCTTTTTTTGTCTTTTTTTTTGTATAATACATTTCGCAGCAAAATGTCTTTTTAGTAAAACCCTGGATGACTTTTTTTTACTACAAAGGACCAAAGTGGCCTAAATCATAATCATACTCATTTTGTATGCAAACTTATACAGTGGATGATTAAGTAAGCTGAGAAATGGATGCAGAAAAAGAAGATAGGAATTTTCTATCAGCTTGCTTTTAGTAACTGCTTACTAGAGGGGGGATAGGACCTTTGTCGGGACTTGCGGATCGTGTGTTTTTAAGCTCGGGATTTCGGGATTGACCCTTTTGGGATCCGGGAATTCTTTTATCGAATTTCTGGATGTCAGGATTTAAGTTTATTTAAATTTTAGGACCTCAGGGTTTCGTGTTCTTAAGCCTGGGATTTCAGGTTAAGACCCCTCCAATCCCCCTCTTACTATTCCATTCCTTATTTTTCAATTCATTTCTGTATTTTGTTGTTTGTAAGATATCTCAAATTTTAAAGTTTTTTTTACTGAATTGATGAACCTGCAATAGCAAATGATCTCTTATTACAGGAGTAGATCATGCATAATTTAAAAAGAAAGTGGATCCCACATATGTAAGTCATATAAAAAGGGGGGTTCAAACCAAATGTCCCAATACAAAAGTGTTAGTTGTCAAACAAATAGGGGGAGGCAACCCTCTGGTTCTGCCAAACTGTGGACAGTGAAATACAGCCACAAGGTGTGAGTGCATAATGATGCAAAATGCTGTGGATAGTCAGGATCCTAGTCAAAGTCCAATAACTCACACAGAAAATGTCATAACAGATGTACAAGTTTTAAATGTGGTAATTTTCAAAAGTCTTCCAATGAAGATTTACAATATCACAGCTTCATATGTGTACTTTAATGTTGCATTATCCTTATGTCCAATATTGAAACATGTAACCAAATTTTAAATACCAAAAGTTAGCTACAAGAAATTAAATATTTTTGTCAATTTTTAAGTATTTTGTTTAAAAGAACATTCAAAATTAAATGTTGATTATATCAATATGACTCACTTATGTCAAATTTTTAATCTACAATCCCCCCCCCTTGTCTCTTATAAACTAATCACATAATTTTTGTGTGCAAGTATTGAAATGAATGAAAATTACTTACAATAATCTTTGTGCTTAAATGACAGAAGATCCTGCTAAGTGCCTATATAGTAGATGTTTCTTGTTATCTTATGTTTCATCTCTCATTAATTTTAGTTTTTGATCACCATTTTTAAGTAATCCATAATCATGACTTCTAATTTGTCTACTTAAATTTATATATTTATATTTAATATCCTTGTAAAACACATGTCGATACACTCAATAATATCGTTCCTATTTTTGTCAAATTTTGGATATGCCTAAAACCATGTAAACAGCATCCTATCATATATTTATATGTAACTATATTAATATTTTACATATATATATTACTTATAGATAGATATGTAAAAATATTGTTAAAATTACAGCAATTAATATGTATAAATCTATTGAATATAATTGTTTTATCTGACATATATAATTCATAAAATAGACATTATAATGGCACTAAAATTCATGTTTCCATATCAAATTCAAATTTTAAATTATACCTTAAAACATGAAAAAGGACAGGTGTAACATTCTGTGTATCAAAAGCTTGTTGTACAACCATTAACCATTGGCAAAGAGACATACAGGAAAGTACCTAAACTATAACAAGCCCCAGGTTAGCTGAGAAATGGATGCAGAAAAAGAAGATAGGAATTTTCTATCAGCTTGCTTTTAGTAACTGCTTACTAGAGGGGGGATAGGACCTTTGTCGGGACTTGCGGATCGTGTGTTTTTTAAGCTCGGGATTTCGGGATTGACCCTTTTGGGATCCGGGAATTCTTTTATCGAATTTCTGGATGTCGGGATTTAAGTTTATTTAAATTTTAGGACCTCAGGGTTTCGTGTTCTTAAGCCTGGGATTTCAGGTTAAGACCCCTCCAATCCCCCTCTTACTATTCCATTCCTTATTTTTCAATTCATTTCTGTATTTTGTTGTTTGTAAGATATCTCAAATTTTAAAGTTTTTTTTACTGAATTGATGAACCTGCAATAGCAAATGATCTCTTATTACAGGAGTAGATCATGCATAATTTAAAAAGAAAGTGGATCCCACATATGTAAGTCATATAAAAAGGGGGGTTCAAACCAAATGTCCCAATACAAAAGTGTTAGTTGTCAAACAAATAGGGGGAGGCAACCCCTCTGGTTCTGCCAAACTGTGGACAGTGAAATACAGCCACAAGGTGTGAGTGCATAATGATGCAAAATGCTGTGGATAGTCAGGATCCTAGTCAAAGTCCAATAACTCACACAGAAAATGTCATAACAGATGTTCAAGTTTTAAATGTGGTAATTTTCAAAAGTCTTCCAATGAAGATTTACAATATCACAGCTTCATATGTGTACTTTAATGTTGCATTATCCTTATGTCCAATATTGAAACATGTAACCAAATTTTAAATACCAAAAGTTAGCTACAAGAAATTAAATATTTTTGTCAATTTTTAAGTATTTTGTTTAAAAGAACATTCAAAATTAAATGTTGATTATATCAATATGACTCACTTATGTCAAATTTTTAATCTACAATCCCCCCCCCCCCCCTTGTCTCTTATAAACTAATCACATAATTTTTGTGTGCAAGTATTGAAATGAATGAAAATTACTTACAATAATCTTTGTGCTTAAATGACAGAAGATCCTGCTAAGTGCCTATATAGTAGATGTTTCTTGTTATCTTATGTTTCATCTCTCATTAATTTTAGTTTTTGATCACCATTTTTAAGTAATCCATAATCATGACTTCTAATTTGTCTACTTAAATTTATATATTTATATTTAATATCCTTGTAAAACACATATCGATACACTCAATAATATCGTTCCTATTTTTGTCAAATTTTGGATATGCCTAAAACCATGTAAACAGCATCCTATCATATATTTATATGTAACTATATTAATATTTTACATATATATATTACTTATAGATAGATATGTAAAAATATTGTTAAAATTACAGCAATTAATATGTATAAATCTATTGAATATAATTGTTTTATCTGACATATATAATTCATAAAATAGACATTATAATGGCACTAAAATTCATGTTTCCATATCAAATTCAAATTTTAAATTATACCTTAAAACATGAAAAAGGACAGGTGTAACATTCTGTGTATCAAAAGCTTGTTGTACAACCATTAACCATTGGCAAAGAGACATACAGGAAAGTACCTAAACTATAACAAGCCCCAGGTTGGTCAATGTAAAAAAATCAAAACGTAAGAGACAACCAATGGCCAAATAATTTATTTTTCAAATTTGCTCAAAGTGAAAGATGACCACCCTGCAAAAGGGATGTAGCAATCAGTTTATTACTTTAATAAACCAACTTCAAATTTGGCTAAAAAGGTTAGAACCTATCTTTAAATTACAAAATTGATTAACTATGAAATAAGTCATGTCCAGTGACAAATCAGAAGTTTTGCATGCAAGTAAACATTTCCTAGCTGTGTGAGCATCTAAATGAAAGTCCAGACTGTTGACAGAATCTTCGTTTACTTAATCATGACAACAGCGTTTTCTTCACTTTAGTTAGTTGCTAAATTAAAAGTGTCAAATAGTTCTTAATTTTTTGCCGTAGATTATTGATATTATTCATTCAGATGCCTATTATAAAAGTTTGACTGTTTTATCATGTTTATAGAGGGTAGTAAACTTCTTTGAATACCACGACAAATCAATAGCATGAAAATCTAATAGTAAATATAAATTCTAATTTATTTTTAAATATTTTTTCTTATAATTCAAAAAACATGCAAAAAATATTAATTCATTACCTTTGATAAATTATTAATTCCTTACAACTAACATATTTTTAACAAAAGAATTCCTACCATATTTAGAATGATGTTTTTCTCTCTATTCCCATTTTGTCAAATGATTTCTTCACCTGTATTGGCAGGACACTAGGGTCACAAGGTCATACAGGTTAACCTTAAGATCAATGATAATTAAACTGTCATTATGTCAAAAGAAACAACTTTAAGAAGAAAAATGGGTATAAGGTTGACCACACACAATTAAGGTTAACTTGGTTAATTAAAACAAGAGGTCTACAGATGCAAGTGGTCATGAAATTCAATGGCCCACAAAACTAATTCAGCTTTCATTACAGTCTGTCTATTTTAAAACAGCCAACATAAGGACTTCAATTCGAAATCCAGGTGGTCATGAGAATGAGTAAAATACACTGATAAAGGAGAGGGGCTCAAATGTAAGTCTTACCAGGTCAACAATAAGATTGAAGGTACCTTTGGGTTTTTAAAATTCTCCTCATATAAAAATAAGATGGGTTTAAATACTCTTCATATAAAAATAAGAACACCAACAGAGATGATACTGATAATCTAAAGCTAAAACATATGAATAGGAAGATGTGGTATGATTGCCAATGAGAAAACTCTGTACAAGAGACCAAATAACACAGAAATTAACAACAATGAGCAAAGCCAATGCCACATAGTCAGCTATAAAAGGCCCCTAAATGACAATGTAAAACAGTCTACCTTTACCCTTCTTTAAAACAAAAAGCCTTAATATTTTTTTGAACATTATTATTTTTGATATGGTAAATGTTGAATTTGTCTATTTAAACCATTTTCAAAGAAGTCGAGTTAAAGGGTCAATCTGATTTCTTGGGATTATAAATAGGGGTTCAATGCAGATTATGGCATTCTGTTAACTTACAACACATCAAATATAGTTTGTAATTAAATGGGAGAACTGACTTGTTTTATTATAGTAAGCATAATACATTTAATACAATAAACTTTTTTATACTTTATAAATTTGGCTGAAAAAAACAATCAGTTTCCAAGTCTAGAAGTATGATGAAATATATCCGTAAACACTTCATATTAAAAGGTCAATAATTATCAATATATATGCAATCTTTCTGTGAAGTTTTAGGGATCTGGATTAAAACTTGTGTTCTCTTTCAAAATTTTACTGGAAAATGAGGTCAACAATTCACAATTAATGTTATTAATAATTATTTGTAGAATTCCAATTTTCATGGATTTCATGGAAACAGGTAAAACACAAATTTATTTGTTCAAGGAAGCACAAATAGACTATTTTCTTATTACCTACTTTTGACTCCAGAGTTCAAATTTTTCAACAGGTAATCTAATATATGACATGTAAGGTAGGACATCCTGGTACCTGGACACGAAAGAGCAACTAAAAGAAGTAAAATCAAGCTTACAATCTGTGAATCAGTATAACTTTGGGGAAGAGGTTTACTATTTCTTGTTTTCTATAGACAAAAAATTCATAAAAAAAACAGCAAACTTTTGAAATTGCACTGATGATATGTTTGATTTTACTTTTTAGGGTTACTCTTTCTGAACTGAGTACCAGAGTAGTCTTCAACAGAGTAGGTTACCTGTCGAAAAATTATATAATCCAAATTCAAAAGCGGTAATATGAAAATAGTGTATTTTTAATATGTAACTTCTTTATATTGTATGCAAACTTTTCAAAAGTTCACAAAAATACATTCTTTATATCCACAAAAGTGCCAGAATCACCTGCAGTATCCTATGGTTTATTCATACAGTTTTGATTCAAGTGGTATCAATATACAAAGTCGAAATTTCTAAAAGTACATATCTTCAAAAAAAAAAAGTGGACCTTAATCTTGAATAGCTTGAAAGCCTGTCCATAAGGACATCAATTAATTATTATATCAGTCAGTTCTGGTCTATAGATAAAATCTATGATACATGATGCACTGTTCTATAATTGAAATTATGGTTGAAAATGTTTGAAACAAAGGAGAAATTCGGTAAAAATATGTACTTTAGAAACTATTTCAACTTATATAAGTACATTTTAGTAGCATATAAAACAACAATTATCCACCATTACCCAAGGGATCACCTACAGTTCAAAGCCATTTGTCCCTCTTTATTATCGTATTATACAATTATTGTAATTACGCAACTGCCGATGACATGACTACAAATCTATGCCTAAAGGCAATACACAACTTCCAGTGATAATAACACATGGATCAATTATTATCACTTAGAAATACTTTGCACCTTCAATACCCTTGGTACTGTTATCAATGTACTAACATTTGCAAATCTACTATACAATTTTAACATGACAACCTCCTCATAAAAGAAATTATGCAACTATTTTTCACTTTTAAATTTAATCTAAACATTATTTTCTTAATTTTCATGCTTAATTACTTTTAAATCAATTTTAACAGTAAAATTAGGCCTCTTTTTTTCCATAATCATTGTTTATTAATTCAGCTTTTTATTTGTTGTTTACAAAGGTGTAAGGTCTATTAGAAAATCATGCATCTAATTGCTTTGACAACTTGAAAAAAATAATTGGAAAAAAAGGCAAAATCTGGCAGTTTCTATGAAAGTCATGGTATGTTTGGCAGTATGAGTTGCTCCATGAAAGTTTATTATAACATCATTTATTTACCTTCCTACCTTACGTGTCTCTATCACAGCATATCATCACATCTTAATTGGTTTATAAGAACGGCTGTGGTATAAAAGTACAAAATGTCATGTTTTATCAAATACTTCTGATCATCTAAATAATTTCATGTTTTTTGTTGTTAAATGATATGTTTCAAATTTTGTGAAATTTACCACCAATAAAGATCCTAATATGTTCTCTATACCCCTGAAGCTAAAATAAACACTTCCAAATAAAATCAGTTACATGTAAATTTTCAACAATACAATTTGTTTCTGAATTTTTTTCTGTTTTCCTAAAGCTACAGAAGTTTTGCTAAGATAATACTAAACATCACATAAAACATCTGCTACACTATAAAGCATTCCAACACTTTTACTGAAATATTGTGATTTGCTGTCATTGCTGAAAACAAATTATGAGACATTTCATTTATTATACAAACAATATAACTCCTCAAGAAACAGATATTTTTTACTTAAAGTACAAAATTGTATAAACTGAATGTTTTAAAACCTTAAAAGAAAAAAAAGTGCTGTCTTGTAGACAACCAAACACCTCACACATCAAATTCTCATTGGTAGACCCAAGGGAAGGGGACAGGGAACTCCATTTGCCCTCCCCCCCTACTTTTTTCTGCAGATTTTTTTAAATCTAAAATTAGGCTGGAGCTCATTTTTGTGTGTGGAACTACAGAGACAGGAACCCATAAACTTTGAATTAAAGAATACAGATTTCTAGAGGCTATTGCATATATGGTTAAAACAAAGGACGAGGTGAATCTATACTGGTAATGAACTCTTTTCTTTCGGAAGATTTTATCTAGGCTAAGTTATTTTTTTGTCACATTAAATATTGAAAATGTCATATTCATCATTCTTGGAATTTAATAAGCTGCTTTAATATTTCTTATTTGGAAAATAGGCAAACTGTTTGTTTGATATCTCAATGAGTGACTTAAACCCCTAATCTCTAATTATTCATATTCAAGAACCATATAAGATATAATCCTTACCCATTTTCAAAATTTCAAGTGTATCCAATTTTCTTCTTTAATTTTTGTTTTGGTCACAACCTACAAAATAAAAGAAACATATCAGTCAGTTATACAAGTATATATGCCCTTATGCTTCAGAAAGTAAACATTCTTACATTTCTTCAGAATTACATTAAACATTGGTGAACATACACATCCATAACCAAGGCACAATATGATTAAGTTTTATTACAATTCTATCATAGTTCTATGAAATTAAAGACCAACAAAGGTCACTTCTTTGCTATTTGAATTCATAAAAAAAATATTCTGAGTAATCTATCAATTTAATATCATTATCTAACAAAACTATGTGTAAAGGTGTAAAGTGACCTTCTTAAGGTCAAATGTGTTGTGTTACATGTTTATGTATAATTGACCTCACAGATGACATTTCAAAATAAAAGTGACCAGAATATATTAGTTTTGAAGAATTAGCCATTTTTGTATTTGAAGAGATCATCCACTGCAAATCTAGATTTCACACATGATTACTGTTCTAGAATCCTATACCTTTATTGGGTTTTAATTATGACACCAATGACAAAACCAAAGATATAAAATATAGAGATTTGTTATATTTGTTCTAGTGTTTTGTAATTTTTGAGTTGATTGTTTCTCTGGAAGGATAAATGGAACATATATCATTTTTTCCTTGAAAATTCAGATACAACAAGTTCAAAATGCATACAAAACTCATAAATACAGCTTAAAATATTACATAATTCTCTCTTTAATCCATTTTTCAACTGAATTCATATAACCTAACTATGGATTATCATTTTATGTAAAATCTACTCCCTAAATGAGTAATGCATGTGTGGTAGTGTGTTTTTGTGTGTGTGTATGAATATCCACGAGAGTTTCCTCTACAGCTCAGGCTAACAGCAAACATTTCAGTGAAAAAGAATAAACACTGAAAGATGATAACCTGATTATCTATGCATTGGGGAAGATAATAACTTCTTATTATTTGTAGAAAATTGATGTACTCTGAAATGGAGAAAGATTTTTATAGTTAACTTAAATCAATCTCCTAATATAGCAATGATTGAAACGTCTGGGATGAAAACTGTTAAATAACTTACATCAATAATACATGTTTAAGCAATATACTTAGTGAACCCTTTACAGGAACTGATATATAACTCATACATTTTGTGGGATCTTTGTACTTTTCTGATTGCTTTTAAAAAATCTTATTTGTTCTCCGTATATTTCAAGTCTACTATATGTTTCTAAATATTCTGGTGTTTTTTGTAGATTTTACAAAAGATGTCAATGCATAAAAAACGAATGGACTACAAACTATTGTTTCAGAATTCTCAAGACATGCTTGCTGTCACCATATACAGTACAACCTGTATAATCTGAACCTTTAACACAAGTCATTACTGCAATCTTGTAGCATGATGCAAGAACACATTAAGTTTACCATTGTTATCACTGTGGATTCCTTTATATTCATTGGAAGTCAATTTTCATGGATTTTGTGGGTAATAGGGAACTACCATTTTATAAGTTCAATCAATTACAAATTTCCTAAAAGAAAATATGCAGACTTTGCCAAAACCACAAAATTAAATATCTACTTAAATGCAAGTTTCCCTCAATCCACAAAACATTATCAGGTACCCAATTAAAAAAAAAGGAATTAACATTATTGATATATTGCATAACCATAGCAAAATAAGTCATAACAACCTTGAGAAATTATTTTCTGCAATCAAAAATAGATCCAATTCAGTTAAAAATGAGTATTAAGCAAAAATTATCAGACAAATTCATCCAACAATGGCAATCTCAAATCAAAAACTCATCGAGGGGGGAATATTACGGTCTTTTTAAAAATCGACTTTGGCTGAGAAAAATATTTATTTAGACTTAGGCATCATCTGCAGATCGTAAAAATATAACTAAAGCTGCGATGCTGCAACCTAAAAATACCAATTGAAACAGGAAGATGGAATGAAGTTCCTAGAGATGAAAGACTGAGTGTCATCTCTGCTCCTTGTCAATTGGAAATGAGTTTCACTACTTATTTGAGTGCCAATCTGATCTTGTTAGAAATATCAGAAAAAATTATATTTCAGAATATTACCGCATTTATCCATTTGTTGAGAAAATGATGGACTGCTTTCATTTTGCAATATCAAAGTTCTTAAAAATTTATCATTGTTTATTAAGAAATTAGTTAAAATATTGTAACTTATATGATTATATGCTAACATTGTTTTGTAGTAACCATAATAATGACTATGTATGTTGCCTCTTGTTGCACATGTAAATATGTGTCTGAGTGTTTCCAAATAAAGTATATTGTTATTGAGAATTCAATATTTGTAACATGTAAAATAAATTTGCTGCTGAACCAGATAGTTTGTGGTATGAAAAATCTTACTCAATATGTAAAACTTTTCATTTCTTAATTAAATCAATGAAAAAAGGTTGGTTTATTTATATGCAAATATCCAATCGAAAATTCAAAATAATATCAATTCAAATAAATAGAAACCAAACAATCAATTTTAGTTCCACAAAATGCAAAGAAATAAAAGTTGTCTTTTGAACCTTTGTAAAAAAATATTGACATAAATTATAAGTTAGTTGCCAGGAAGGACAATTCGTTGATTGGCATTGCAATAACAAGCTGCATCTATTAACATAAATTTTACATAACCAACCTATAATTAGAAATGGTGCCTCACAGATCAAACAGTAGTTCCAACAAAGATTGACAAAGACAAATTTTAACTATTCATTGTCAGTCAAATAACTGCAATGATAAAGTTATACTGCAACAATAAAGACATCTGCAGAAAAAAAACTTCTTTGAATTTTATCTTTAAAAAGGATAAATGATTTTATAATCTGCACAAATTTACATTAAAATAAGACATTAAGACTTAAATGTTTTTATAGCACCTTTTGATGCTGGATCTATTCAAATTAGAAATACATGTAAAACAAAAAGTGGTTTTTATTTTCTTATCAAAAAAAAAAATGACAAGAGTAGTGTATTTATTTTCTTTACCTACCTAAATTAGACTAAAATAGATTAGGCTCATTTAATGTCCATAAAATTTTGAATAATTAATAATAAGACCTGTTTCTAGGAATTTGAACGGAACAATTTACATGAATATTTCGGGATTGGATATGTATATAATATATAGCAGTCTAGAGTTACGCTATTACATGTATTAAAGGGACTGCACAAAAGTAGTGCAATGACTTGGATGGACACATGGCATTATATATAACACAGAATTAATCTATATGAAATAACTGTTCTTATTTAAGAAAAAAGGTTGTAAAAAGAATATAACACTTTATAAATTTTTGTGCATCCTAAAATTTCCTGGATTAACCTTCATCAGGAATGTCAAAATCTAAAGATTTGAAAGCAAGGGATGTAAAAATACCTAAATACATGTAGTACAAATATCCCTGTAATCAAGGAGCTATAGGTTTATATTAAAATATACATCTATTAGACCCCTAATTTGGCCTATACATGTATTATAATATACATCTATTAGACCCCTAATTTGGCCTATACATGTATTATAATATATATATATATATACATCTATTAGACCCCTAATTTGGCCTATACAATTGTATTATAATATACATCTATTAGACCCCTAATTTGGCCTAAATACTGATCTCTGTCATCTCAATCCCCTGCTCGTATAAAAACACCGACTATTAAACCAAATAACCCTACTATTAGGCAATATTTCAACAAGCTATAATTCCCTTTAGAGAGATGTTCAAAAATTTCAAAACAATGATAAAATTATATAATTCAATGTGGTATTATTGTATTATATTGTCAGATGTGATGAAGTTTCCCCGCGTGCTGTGCAGTTATTCTACGATTTTAATGATGCCCATCAATAAAACCACGTTAATACTACAGAACAAACACACAAGAGGAAAATGACCATTTCCCAATGAATGTAATATTAAATTGGATTTTCCTAACATTGTTTACTCAGGCCATTGGAAAAATATTCCTTTTTCGTGTTTATAGCAAGGTTTAACAATACACTTTTAGTGATTGCCTGATATCAAACATGACAGTAATATTTTAAGCTGTCGTTCAAAAATTCAATGACCCCTGAACAGATGTATGCATTTGATTGTCATAATTTTGTTATTGCTTCACATAAGAGAATGAACTTACCTTAAGTCAGCAAAACCACAAAGGCTATGCCCCAATACAAAGGGGAAGAGCAAAAAGTAACATGTAGATATGAACCAATCACCAAAGTTTCATGAAAAATGTTCAAAGCTCTTAAAAATATTGTCTGAAAACTGGAAAATCACCCCTCTTTATGAATAAAACGCCATATCTCAGAAACTAAAAATATAAAATATTTAGAAATCTAACAGGAGCTCATGTCAATTGATTTATAAACAATTCACTTAATTTTTTAAGCAAATAAGTTCAAGCATTATGTTTTCTGGTCTGTGGCTCCGTTTGTGCGTTCGTCTGTGCGCCCGTTCAGGTTAAAGTTTTTGGTCAAGGTAGTTTTTGAAGAAGCTGAAGTCCAATCAACTTGAAACTTAGTACACTTGTTGCTTATGATATGATCTTTCTAATTTTAAAGCCAAATTAGACTTTTGACCCCAATTTCACGATCCACTGAACATAGAAAAAGAAAGTGGGAGTTTCAGGTTAAAGTTTTTGGTCAAGGTAGTTTTTGATGAAGCTGAAGTCCAATCAACTTGAAACTTAGTACACTTGACATGTTGCTTATGATATGATCTTTTTAATTTTAAAGCCAAATTAGACTTTTGACCCCAATTTCATGGTCCACTGAACATAGAAAATGAAAGTGGGAGTTTCAGGTTAAAGTTTTTGGTCAAGGTAGTTTTTGATGAAGCTGAAGTCCAATCAACTTGAAACTTAGTACACTTGACATGTTGCTTATGATATGATCTTTTTAATTTTAAAGCCAAATTAGACTTTTGACCCCAATTTCATGGTCCACTGAACATAGAAAATGAAAGTGGGAGTTTCAGGTTAAAGTTTTTGGTCAAGGTAGTTTTTGATGAAGCTGAAGTCCAATCAACTTGAAACTTAGTACACTTGTCAGTTTTTATTGAAGGAGGAAGCAGGAGTGCTCAGAGAGAACCATGACCATGGATTAGAAAACTGACAATGGTAGTCAATTAAGATTGGAGTCCAGAGTTTAATAAGTGTGACACCAATGTTTTTTGGTTGTTTTGACAGGCCAGGTCCAAGGTAAAAAACATCTCTTTAATAATGAATCTAAATCAAAAGTCATTCAGGTAGAAAATGTAGGTTTATATATAGTAATATTCAATAACGCACAGGTATACCCCAATGGGGTTGAAGGCATACATTAATTAGACGTGAAACATCAAGATAAATAAAGTCTTCAAATCAATACAGCAGACATGAAACTAATAATTCAATCTGTTTAGCCTAATCCAATATCTCATCAGTGTGTATTCAATAAATTTATTGATTGCTATTTTTACCTTAATTTGTAAAGAGTACACAATAAAAAACAAATTAATATTTGTTTCTTTATACAAGGACAAATTAGGACAATAGGTACTTCATGCTCCGCTGAAACGCAGGTGTCTGATTAAAGTATCTTCATTATAACAGTATAATTAAATGTGATTAATGAAAAACAGTGAATCACAATTTTTTTTAAAAAGAACAGCTGTAAGATAGGTCTTACACAACTGCCTGCTTGCAGGATGTTCATCGAAAACCTAAGCATTATAATGGGAGATATTCTAAACCAATAATACTCCTTTTTCGGATCTTTTCCTTATTTAACATATCAAGTACAAACAAACTCAAATACCCCACACTTCACTTGTCAACAAGCTAAGATTAAAAGATCTTTTTTTGATTAAAATGTTTCTAAGACAGTAAAGCTAGTATTTTGTTTATAGTACAATGAAACCTATTCAATAAATTTTAACATATTTTACTTATTAAAGTTATGGTTTGCTTGTTGTTTGTTCAACAGTGAGTTAATAGTTCAACATAACAGCTAGAAAATATCCCATGCATATTCACAAATAAGGTACATAATCATTAAAGGGTTATAACTCTTATGAGGAGTCAACTGACAAATTCAACGATCTAATTTATTACTAGTGGGATCTTGTCTTGCTGATAATTTTTGATAATTATGTTTTCTAAATTGCAAGCGGAGTTCAAACCTATGATGGGTTTGATAAAAAATTCTTGGTAGAGGGGTCTTAATACAGCACAAACAACATTTTCCAAAAGACCACATTGAAGACCTGTTGGTGACCCTCTGCTGTTGTTTTTATTTGGTCGGGTTGTAGTCTCTTTGACACATTCCCCATTTCCATTCTCAATTTTATACCTTTGAATTCATATAAAGATAAATTTTGGTACATGTACTCATAAGGTCAACATGTTACAGATTCTCAAATTACCTTTAATATCAATACCAGATTAGAAACACTAATACTCAATACTGTAATTCAAAGTCAAAGGAACATAAAATTGAGCCTCTTACATATGTATAAAATTAACATATATTGTATATCTAAATATTAATAAAATATATGTCCATATAATATCAATGGTCTATCATACCTTTGCCTAAAACAGCTTTATAACTAGATGTTCCTTAGACATGTAAACGTCAGAATAACTTACCTGTCAAAACTGTGCCATTTTGATTATTATTTTTTTACTTTTATCTGAGATCAAAAATAATTTTAATTTGAAACAAATTTGTCATTTATAAATAAACACAATAATGCAGTAAGTAAAACTATTTTAATCTTTTTTTCATTCTGTATCTTTTATTTACACATCATAGTAAGAGAATACAGTTCTAATCTCCCCAGCAGAGCAAAAATCTTACAAGAAAAAATGTACCTGTGAGAGCCTTAACAAGGCCATAATTCATAAACTTAATATTTTTAAGGGAAATAACTCTATTTTTCAAAAGTTGATCTTCAAACATGGTTTCTCAATGAAATAAACATAATAGTTCTTGAAAACTGGTCATAATCGTGATACATGGACTGCCCGTAGGACAGTGGTATTGACTGCGACAGCGATAATGACCTCGCCTTCGGCTCAGTCATTATCACTATCTTAGTCAATACCACTGTCCTGTGGGCAGTCCATATATCACCATAATGACCAGTTTTTCAAGAACTATTATATAATTGTGTATATGTTTGAAAACATTTAGTAGAGGCAAACTAAAGTTAGTGAACAGAAATTTAAGTCATCTTTTTTCCATACTCTAGAACAGTAAAAGTGAAACTACCAAAATTTGAACTTGATCTGTGTTTTTAAGTAATAAGTATTGTGTATAAGTTGCATAATGTTTGGTGGAGACAAACTACAGTAAGACATGTAAGAGAACATAAACTTGATCTGTGTTCAGCTTCTGGGAAATGAGCATAGTGTTGAGGGAGTCTAAAGTACTGTTAGAGAACAGAAACAAAATATTTGTTATAGATATTATATTAAAGTTCAACATGTTCAAGCAACACAGGTTAACTGGTGCAGATTTCCACATAGCGATTAGGTGTATGCATAATGATTTGATTTAATAACTAAATTTTCAGGATACCATGATCGTTGTATCTTAAAATGTTTTAGCCAAAAAAATGTATTTATATTTGGTTTTGAAATTCCAGTTATATACAATTTATTCCAAATAATTGGCAATGTAAAATTCTTTAAATCCAGTAAAGAAAAAAACTTTTAACTTGTAATTAAAATCTTTAAAATAGGCACCATGTGATATTTGTGACCTGTACACCATCTACATGGTTTCCACATTTTACTCTACTTTAGTGGGCTAAAATCAATAAAGTACTTCCTTTCAAGTCATGCATGGTAAAAGTTTACTTCTCCTTTGACAAGTTTATTGCGTTTCTGAAAAGTGTTTGCAGAACATGAATAAAAAAAAATAATTAAAAATTGTGACAAAGATACCAACTTTGTACATTCCAAGTGTAACAGTATATTAACATGTATTTTTTATTAAATTATCTTTATTCACCTAAAATAACCAGTAATATTTACTGCTGAAGCAAAATCAATCCAACGACCATCGGCACAATAATTTTCCAAGGACTGTTTACATCGTTATTTGGAAACGAAGTGTGTTATAACGTCTGTCAAATCTGAAATCGATTTTGTGAAGTCATTGGGCATTATTTTCACACAAGATCGTATGTAACATTATGCACATAGGAAAAATAATAGACCCCCGGCGCAATCTCTTTGAAAATTGTATTTTCCTTTTTTAAACAAGACGAAACAAGTCTACAGATTATGTTTGCTAACATCCTGTTGGAAACAAAAACAATGTTTAGACCTAGTATTTCATATATCCGGCCGTAAGGGTGTGATCACATGTTAGTCACATGTTTCACGTATGACCGGAAATGATTAGAACTTGACGACAAAAACAATTTTAATAAAAAAACAGGAAATAACTGGACTTCTGTTTCGTGTGAAATGCAACGCATAACGATAACTTCATTTTCTAACTTAATTATTACGAAGAACAAAACTAGAATGTAAATCATCTCTGATTTACCTGTTTGAACATCTCGCGAGAGTTCATATTTGCATATTGTTATAAAGAATTCTATTACAACAAAGCAGATTACATCATCTAAAATTTGCGTTACGAAATCGGAAACCAAAGTAACGCTAGTGTTCTTACACCTGCTACAGAAATACTTATAGTTCTCTGCATTTTCATCTGACTATTCTTATTGGTTGATGTTCTTTATTATTTGAAAGCAAAAGTTACGAATTTGCCGGTGACGATTATCTATAAATCAGTCAGCGTTATGCACTTCGGAAGCGAAAAGTAACGCGAGAAACGACACAAAAATACGGTCGTATAATCTTTGAAATTTGTTAATTTCAATTTTTTTTCTAGGGAAGAGTAGCATACACTTGTATGTTGATAAAAATAAAGGCATCTTTAGATGTAGTTACAACTTTTCTTACAGTAATACACATTTTTATCACTTTTCTATCCTTATAGGAAACGAGCCCAATAGCAAATTATGGTCCATATATATTTATACAATTCGTCTAAACATTAGCCCAACAATGTTAGATCTGTTAAATTGCTTTCACAAATTTTTGTTTTTCCTTCACCGGGATTCAAACTCATGCTACTGGGATATTGTGGCACCAAATCGCCTTGCACTGTATCCAACCTGCTAGACCACTCGACCACCTAGGCTTATAAAAAATAAGATTTCGGTGGCCGGGTGTTACCTTTCCTCGTCAGTTTTAATCTAGCTTTGTAATACAATACATGATATATAAGACATGAAGATGGAATTGTTACAGATCAGCTAAATTATCTATTGTAAAGGATCCTACAAATTAATGCAAGATGCAGTCACAGAAATAATTATATTATAAGTACGTCTGAACCAGTGACGACTCTACAACAGATTTGATCCATCGGATCACCAGCAGTGATGGTGATACAAGGCTGACAATACATTGAAAACTACGTTCAAACCTATGATTGCGTTGGATAAAAACTGCAATTTTTATAAGTGTGCATGGTAGACAAATTTCGTTGAAGAAGGGTCTAAATACAGCACAAACAACATTTTCCAAAAGACAAAAAAGTAAAAAAGTACATTTTAACAAAATGCATTTGACTTACAGGTAGAACAACTGATGTTCTTAAACCCTGAGGACTGCCATTGGAGATTGCCATATAAATTGATCACAAGATGTAACAAAACGGATCCTAAAGTTATCTATCATGAATATATAATAATATTTATATACAATGTTTATGAATGTGGTTAGATATATGTTTGTGTACATGTATAACCAATGTGTATTGTCTTGGTATAAATCCTGTAATATTGTATTTCAAACCAATAAAAATATTGTAACGAAATGGGGGTCCCTTGGAATGGAACTTGTTTTCCCTAAAATTGTGTGATGATGTTGTTTAAACCTTACCGTTAATTGACTGTTTTTATTATTTATTTCTCGCATAACTATGTTTGTTAACTTTTATTATTCTTGTCCATATTTTTACAATCGGAACACCTGTGAATTGTTTACTTCATATGTCGTACAACACGATGGCTTTGGATTGGTAATTTCGGTAAATGGTAAGCCAAAATAGTAAATGGTAAACCAAATCGGTAGATTGGTTTACCAAGTATAAATACGGCGGAGAAAAACGAAAAAACTTGAGTACGACTTTACCCTGGGCAAGTTACACACGCTAATTCCAAGCGATTTAAATTATACATGTACCGTAACCATTAAACAGACTAAGTAGTAACCAGACTACTTCCGTATAATGTGGGCTTGTTAATTCCTTAACAAGTTGCATTTAGAGAATAACTTCTCGAGAGAAACGTTATCTTTTGACATTGAATTTGATTTACCATTTGCTGATAACAAAACTAAACTTTCGAGGTATTTATATTTCCGCTATCCATTTTCTTTATGATATTCTAAAAAAAAGTAAGGTACTTACATTTGTATTTGTTAGAATTGAATACTGCTGAGAAACATACTATTTGTATGAATTGTAGATATTTAACGCATCTTAAAGTTAATACAAGTTGATTTTTATTTAACGAGTCTGTTATTCTTACAAAAACCTAAACAGAATCAAACTAAGATCTACCAGAATGCCAGAATACCACTAAGTACCACAAAACCTATACAGAACCAACCTTAGATCTACCGGAATACCACAAAATACCACGATACCAGAGTACCACGCTACCAAAGAAGGGTCGCCAGTTATAACTTTAGTTCGTATATATATACTTATACATTGTTATAAAACACATTCTTATGGCAACACACTAAGGGTTAAACATATATAATTTAACATCAAAGCCTGACAGCTCGGTTTTCGTTACAATATCTTATCTTATTTTATCTTATCCCTATGACATGTATGAAACAGGAGAAAAGCTCGGTGGAGCCTTGCTTTTTGTCATGTTTCTAAAGCTTATACAAATTAATTTTATATTTTCAGACAATATATGTTAAAATTTCACTGGATCCTGAGTGATGTCCAGTTAAAATTGGGGTCTCTTTGGGGGTTCTGATCCGGATCCCGCTTACTGTCTTGTCAGATTCTGGTATCCCGCTTACACTATGTACCCAAGTAATTTCTTATTTTTTTTTGGAAATTCCTGTGTCCCGCTAGCCGTCATTTCCCGTTTTCCTGGCATAATTATTTGACTTTCATGTGTCACGCTTACAAAATAACGGCAATCCCGCATCATGCTTACACCCCAATGAGACCCACTTAATTGTGTCGCTATTGTCGGACAAATAGCGATAAGGTGTATCCTTGAAGGACTTGGGTTGTTTTTTTATTTGACACATTCCATGTTTCTATTCACAATTTAAACTTTAAAAAAAATTATAACTGAAGATTGAGAGTCCATGCCGCACTATCATTGTAAGAATATCGACGTTAATGTCGAGGAAAACTAGAAAGATGTTCCGAACATAAATACCACATCCATCACATTTTTATGTTGGTTTCCCTAATAACAAAATATTGACAGCGACAAATTCTGTCAGCAGATTAAATGTAATAATGGCTATTATAACACTTTGATATATTACCTAGCAGAACTATGTTATGTATTCAATCTGTTCTGCAAGTTCTGGTCACGTTTCCAAAATGCAAATGGCAAGAGGCGTTCCGAATGAAGGCACTTCCGTCATTTCGGTTTGTTTGAGGGCAAGATGTTTTATATTATAATAGATCGTACCTTATGATTCATCAAAACAAAAAACAGATGAATATTTGAATTAAGTGTAAACAAAATGAAACTCTTCCTTTCGCCACTGTTTTTATTAAACGATGATTATATATATTTTCCATTAGACTCTTCTCAAGGATAACAAATCGAGTTTCACGAAACCGATATAAATTTCTGTTATGATGAAACAGCTATAAAAGAGGAGACCCTTTTTCTTTTTTCGACATTCGTTAAAGCTCGAATCGAATTTTAAAGTAGTTATTTGGGAACATGGTTTGTATAAGGTTGCGTACCCTCAGAAAATCAGAACATCGGATTCACATTTTGCACACGCTTTAATGTGAACCCTTCTGTAAAAACTTCGGTGCCGTGTGCTACTGGGTGCAATGTGAAAAATCGTGAAGCCACATCACACATTACATATATTCATAAAGCACTAAAGACAACGTGTAACTAGTAAGTTTTATATAGCAGACTTAACAGCTAAACATAGAGAGATCAAGATTTTCTCTATATCATTAGACACCCTTTGAATTTGGTTAGATCACAGATCAGATGGGGCTTATAAGTGTGATATGTGATAAGATCAAATCAAGGATTTGTATAGTTAGATCTAACTATACAAATCCTTGATCAAATTGAAGCAAGAGGAGATAATTTATATGTATCACATTATATAACGGTCAGTCTACAATGGTCTATATGTAGTGATGTTCCAATGATTGGAATAAGTAAAAGTGGTTCAAGTTGGGATTGGCGATTTAGATAATTGATTGGGCTTTCATGTCAATCCAACCCCAGTTTGATTTGTCCTAAGTTGATCAGGCCCCATGTCTATCTGGTCCCATGTTTAAAATAAATCTGGCCCCAATAAAAAATATATATTTTTTTAAATATGGAATAATAATGAAGATATACTGTGGATTCATTATTTATATACATGGATACCAATTTTCGTGTTCGTTCGTTGACAACATTAACTCAAAAATGCTTTAGCCAATATGCATGAAACTTTGGTGGCTTATTTACAAAATGTATCTCTATCATGTCTATTGACGTGATCTCCTTTTGGTTTTTTATAAATTTCAAATTTACAATTTGAGTTTTGGAGTTTTATATATTAAAGTCTGACAACAGATTGCTAAGTCATGTAAGTATTGCGCAACAATATATTCATTATTTTGGTATGTGGGGCCGTATCAACTTTGGGTCGGAATGACTTAGGGCGGGATAGGTTTGGGACTGGACAACCAGATACCTTGATTGGAATTTTGTTCAGTAATTGCATATCAGGCTTAAATTAAAATATTGTTTGTTTGCCCTTTACCGACCGACCCTATCAATTCGTTCCGCCTGAAAATCTTTTATTTGTATTTACCAGCAAGATTTTATTTTATTTTATTTTTTCGTTCCTACCAAAAATCTTATATTTGTATTTCCCGCTCAAAACTTTTTTACCGGAATCCTCGGGTTTTATCTTTACGTATAAGGTCCAGTCCGTTTGGTATCACCTGAGCGTTTGACATGAACACTTGCATTTGAAGTTTCAAAGCATTTGTTTGAAATCGATGTTGAACGCTTTCGAAATCATAATATGAAGTACGTTACTCTGTACCTTTAAACTTAAAGAGCAGGGTTCATTTACAAAAAAGCTCGTTTGATACAAAAGTATTAACGTGTGTACAAACTAATTTGTAAACGGACGTTGTATTCTATGTAGGGATGGCCTTTTGTGATCCGCATATCAGAATGATTATGTTAACGATGCCGCTAAATTATTTATATCTGACATGAACCAAAAGTGACAAAACCCTGTAAAGTGGAGATATCTGGCAGTAAAATCGCCAAGTTTTCCATACAGATCATTTATAAATGTGATGCAAAATACGTGACAATTGAGTTTTAAGTTTTATAGCATTTTTATTGGGAAAAAAGGCACACACGAAATTTGTAACACTCTAGGGACTTTTTCTACTAGTAATATATGTCTGCCCGGACATTATCTTACCAGTACAAAGTTATCTCTTATATATATTTTTTTTCATAACTAATAGTCCCAGCGGAAAACTTATTTGCAAAAACAAAACGGACAAAAAAATGACATTATGCAGATTTTGTATCTATAAAATAAAATATTTTACCTACCTGCCTACCCATGACAAATAATATACCGAGCCAAGTTATTTTTTTGGGGAAAAAAATAAAATATTTTACCTACCTACCTACCCTGTTTCAAAACATAGGGTCGGAAAAAGGGCAAACAAACAATATTTTAATTTAGGCCTCAACATACGGTCTGTTTCCTGTTTGCATCTTTACATTTTGTACATGCAGGGACAAACAAATTGTAACGAAAAATATCAGTAGATGACAATTCCGTTGTTACATTGAACTTAGTGCTTACTGCTTTTTATTTGTTGGGCTCAACTTTCCTGAATGTAAAAAGAAATAACTTTATCATATTTAAAAAATGAAAAATATTTCAAGAGTAAAAATTGTTCGTACAACTAAGATATAAATATTTTTTATAATTTCAGTGGAAGAAGAAGAGGATTATTTGACGTGTGGTAAATGTATGTCTGAGTTTAGATTGGAGAGGATCACATCTTTCATTAAACATAAACAACAAGACTGTCAGGAATCAATGGATACAGCTGTAACCTCAAATGCTGGTTAGTACATTTACATGTACATACCTGGCCTTACTGTCGTATACATTTACTCAGTACTTGGAGTACAAAATTTACAGCTCATGAACAGAAGTGTCACAGTTTCTGAAAAGAGTTCAATTTTTCAGAATATATCCATATTTTTACATACTGTGGATTCATTTATTTTCGTGGGTATCATTTTTCTTGGATTGAGGAAATCTTGCATTATCATGATTATCATGGACATTGGATTTCCTGGTTTTGTCAAAGATTATATAAACAACCCAATAGCAAATTTGTGATTCATTGAACGTTTTGGTTCAACTGTACTAACAAAAACCAAGAAAATTGGTATCCCATGAATAATATTTAAACACGTCACTGCAGACAAAGGCTTTACACACATGTTTGAAACACATCACTGTATTCAAAGGCTTTACACACAAATGTGAAACACATAACTGCATACAACATGCATACAAAGGCTTTACACACAAATGTTATATATATGCATCACTGGATACAAAGGATTTACACAGAAATGTTTCACACATCACTGCATACAAAGGCTTTACACACAAATGTGAAACATTTCACTGCATACACAGGTTTTACACACAAATGCATGAAATGTGAAACACATCACTGCATACAAAGGCTTTACACACACATGTGAAACATCACTACCATGACTACAGATAAAGGCTTAACACAAATATTTAAATGTGAAACACATTACTGCAGACAAAGGCTGTACAATAAAAATGTGAAACACATCACTTTATACAAAGGCTTTACACAATAATTTGAAACAGTTCACTGCATACAAAGGCTTAACACACAAATGTGTAACACATCACTGCATTCAAAGGTTTTTACACATGTTTGAAGTGTTTTTATACGACCGCAAAATTTGAAAAAAATTTCGTCGTAGATTTCTATCACGTTGGCGTCGTTGTCGTCGTCCGAATACTTTTAGTTTTCGCACTCTAACTTTAGTAAAACTGAATAGAAATCTATGAAATTTTAACACAAGGTTTATGACCACAAAAGGAAGGTTGGGATTGATTTTGGGAGTTTTGGTCCCAACATTTTAGGAATTAGGGGCCAAAAAGGGCCCAAATAAGCATTTTCTTGGTTTTCGCACTATAACTTTAGTTTAAGTTAATAGAAATCTATGAAATTTTGACACAAAGTTTATGACCACAAAAGAAAGGTTGGGATTGATTTTGGGAGTTTTGGTTCCAACAGTTTAGGAATTAGGGGCCAAAAAAGGGCCCAAATAAGCATTATTCTTGGTTTTCGCACAATAACTTTAGTTTAAGTAAATAGAAATCAATGAAATTTAAACACAATGTTTATGACCACAAAAGGAAGGTTGGTATTGATTTTGGGAGTTGAGGTCCCAACAGTTAAGGCATTAGGGGCCAAAAAGGGACCCAAATAAGCATTTTTCTTGGTTTTCGCACCATAACTTTAGTATAAGTAAATAGAAATGTATGAAATTTAAACACAATGTTTATGACCATTAAAGGAAGGTTGGTATTGATTTTGGGAGTTTTGGTCCCAACAGTTTAGGAATAAAGGGCCCAAAGGGTCCAAAATTAAACTTTGTTTGATTTCATCAAAAATTGAATAATTGGGGTTCTTTGATATGCCGAATCTAACTGTGTATGTAGATTCTTAATTTTTGGTCCCGTTTTCAAATTGGTCTACATTAAGGTCCAAAGGGTCCAAAATTAAACTTAATTTGATTTTAACAAAAATTGAATCCTTGGGGTTCTTTGATATGCTGAATCTAAAAATGTACTTAGATTTTTGATTATTGGCCCAGTTTTCAAGTTGGTCCAAATCGGGGTCCAAAATTAAACTTTGTTTGATTTCATCAAAAATTGAATAATTGGGGTTCTTTGATATGCCAAATCTAACTGTGTATGTAGATTCTTAATTGTTGGTCCCGTTTTAAAATTGGTCTACATTAAAGTCCAAAGGGTCCAAAATTAAACTAAGTTTGATTTTAACAAAAATTGAATTCTTGGGCCTCTTTGATATGCTGAATCTAAACATGTACTTAGATTTTTGATTATGGGCCCAGTTTTCAAGTTGGTTCAAATCAGGATCCAAAATTATTATATTAAGTATTGTGCAATAGCAAGAAATTTTCAATTGCACAGTATTCAGCAATAGCAAGAAATCTTTAATTGCACAGTATTGTGCAATAGCAAGAAATCTTCAATTGCACAGTATTGTGCAATAGCAAATATTTTCAATTGCACAGTATTGCACAATAGCAAGAAATATCTAATTGCACAATATTGTGCAATAGCAAGAAATTCCATTTGGATTTCAATTGGAGTTATCTTTCTTTGTCCAGAATAGTAGTTGAATCAACTTAAATCATTGTTTTATACAATATACAATGTATATTCACTTTTACTACCAACTGATAGATTAAAACAATCTTTACCATTCAGTAATAACAAGCACTTTTTTTACATTTTAATATTTTATGATGTATTTAAATGAGTAGTTATTGTTGCAAACTTCATTAGAAATTTGAATTGAGATCAGTTTTGAAATAAGGGAAAGGGGGATGTGAAAAAAAAATTGGGGGGTCAATTTTTTTCATTTCAGATTTCATAAATAAAAAGAAAATTTCTTCAAACATTTTTTTGAGAGGATTAATATTCAACAGCATAGTGAATTGCTTAAAGGCAAAATTTTTTGTTTAAGTTCATTAGACCACATTCATTCTGTGTCAGAAACCTATGCTGTGTCAACTATTTAATCACAATCCAAATTTAGAGCTGAATCCAGCTTGAATGTTGTGTCCATACTTGCCCCAACGGTTCAGGGTTCAACCTCTGCGGTCGTATAATGCTGCGCCCTGCGAAGCAACTGGTTTTCATTTGATTTTGCAATTTGATTAGGGACTTTCCTCAGAGTTCAGTATTTTTGTTATTTTACTTTTTACACAAGAATGTGAAACACATCACTGCAGACAAAGGCTTTGTACACAAATGTGAAACACATCACTGTATACAAAGGCTTTACATACAAATGTGAAACATCACTACCATGACTACAGACAAATGTGAAACATCACTGTAAACAAAGACAACACAAATGTGAAACTTATCACTGCATACAAAGGCTTTACACATAAATGTGAAACATCACTACCATGACTACACACAAATGTGAAACATCACTGTAAACAAAGACAACACAAATGTGAAACTTATCACTGCATACAAAGGCTTTACACATAAATGTGAAACATCACTACCATGACTACACACAAATGTGAAACATCACTGTAAACAAAGACAACACTAATGTGAAACTTATCACTGCATACAAAGGCTTTACACGTAAATGTGAAACAAATCACTGCATTCAAATGCTTTATACACAAATGTGAAACATCACTAATACAAAGGCTTTACACACAAATGTGAAACATCACTGTAATGCAAAGGCTTTACGCTATACACACAAATGAGAATCACATCACTTACACAAATATGAAACACATCACTGCATACAAAGGCAATTTAGACTTTACACACAGTCAAATGTTAAATTCATTACTAATATTGCATACTAAGGCTTAACACACAAATGTGAAACACATCACTGCATACAAAGGCTTTACATACAAATTTAAAGGCAAATCACATCACAGCAGACAAAGGCTTTACACACAAATGTGAAACACATCACTGCATATAGAGGCTTTACACACAAATGTGAAACACATCACTGCAGACAAAGGCTTTCGAAATAAATTAATAAAGCTTTAGTGCCTAGACAAAAAAATATATGTCAAATGTGTGTATGTATGTTTATCATACATCAAGTTCATAAAAAACATTTTTTATTTTAGGGATGTATTGTGGGTCTTTTCTGGTCAGAATGAAATTACCTTTACACCTTTTGAAGCAGAATTTTCATAGGTTTTTTTGTTTGATTGATTTAAAGAATTTTTATTTTTTCTGATAATGCAAGTATTATTTTTGTCCAACATTAAGCTATATCATATGTGTATATGTTTCAAATGCTTAGGGTGAACTTAATTTTGTTTCTTTCTGTCATAAAATTTTGTGCTCAATTTTGGTTCAGTTTAATTTAGTCAATTATCTTATAAAAGATTAGAACCTGACAAAATACTGCATATATATCTCATCTGCATTAAAACATTAACTGGATATATATAAAAATCTGCCAATACCAACAGCAAAATTACATTCTTACAAATGTGTTTGTGTTTATATATATAATTACTTGTAGAGTTGGTTTGTGGTTCACCCATTGTGTATATATTTACTTGTAGAGTTAGTGTGTGGCTCCTGTCCTCAGGGATTTATGACAGCAGTTGGACTTCTCAGACATGCTCAGACAATACATAAGTTTAAACTGTTCCTTCAAAGAAGTTCTGGTATAACAGGGATACAGAAGGTTACTGTATCTCAAGAAACAGAGGCTGCAAAAAGAATGATAGATCAATCAATGTTTCAGTCCATTAGTCAGTCCTTAGACCGGTCTTTAGAAAGGGACAATCAGTTAGAAAATAGGTCTAGAGAAATATTGTTTACCTCAAATCAGCCACATGTCATGGACTTACAACAGCCTGCAAAAGGCATCTCAAATCTAAAAGTAGCATCCAATCAACACCAAATCCAAACAGAAAGCCAAAGCAGAGCAAGTTCTTCAGCAATGGTCAAGCATGTATCTACAAATAATGAAATGAATATGAGTAATCTTAGATTACCGCTGTCAAATCTACAAACTAATCCTGGTCAAGGACTAAGTTTAGGAAATAAACAGCTCAACAAAACTCAATATGACACTCAGAAAGACATTACGAAATCAGATATTTCTTCACAAGGAAATAGTCAAACATCTTCACCAGTTTTTACATCTGAAAATCATGCTACAGCAATAACTAGTGAGAATATATCAAGCCATGTGTTAAGTGCCATTATGAATTCCGGAGTTATCTTTCCTGTATTAACTAAAGAGGTCACAAGTCAGACAGTGTCAGACAATCAGGTTAATCAACAACCGTATCATGCTGCTGAGAATATGAATAAACAAGAAAACAGCCCAGCTTTGATAGATGTCCACCATAGACAGATCAATCAGATAGACCAGTCCTCTGTTAGAAATGTTGTTACAGCCAATCAAACCAATTCACCAAAAACACCAGTGATTAAACAGCCAGATATTTCATATGTTACGACTACACAGACTAATGGGCAAACATCTAGTCAAGTATTAACAGGGGTTGAGATTGGGAGTCAAGGAATAGAATCACAGCAGGCAAGTCCTGTTCTAGTTTCCACTATGACAGATGAGCAGGTAACCAGTCCAATGTTGGTTGAAGATGTAACTAAACATACTGAATCAAATAATCAGGATTTAGAAGTATACAAAGAAATGGCAGGCAACACATCGCAATCATCTGACAATATTGAACAAGATATTCAGATATCACCATCATCAACTCCAAATACGAACAGCAATGTTAGTACAGGAGATACTTCAGAAAATACTAACAATGGCTGCTGTGATAGTCAAAAATGTGGGGTAACAGTAATTCCAGGTTCTCATGAAGATCTTAAAAAATGCTGCAATGCTGTTGTTCCAAAAAAGAGAAAGAGACATTTTGAAACAAAACATACTTTATCAATGAGACAGAAACTTATGCGTAGACTCTCTGATTCAAATACACTGAGGACATACCGCAGTAGTGATAAAAAGAACAGGGGGACTATATTTATAGACCTTGAACCCAATGAAGATGGAACTCTATCGCAAAAATCTACCGTAGGTAATGATAATGTGTCTTTCCCTGCAGACTTCAGTGGGATTGGATATGAAGTGTCTGGGTTATCCAGAGATAGTGGTAGTTTTCTAAACAGATCTAAAGGGAAAGGCTCTGTCATTCTCCCAGCTGGAGCTGTATTCTCTATACCCCTATCTTACTCACTCAGTACTCAAAATGATGGATCATTAAGACCATTGATTATATCTAAGCACACATTCCCGACAGAGGCATCTACTGTTAGCCAGAATACAACATGCACAACTAATCACTTAACAGCAAATTCTTCCAATGGATTCAGGGTGGGAAATGAAAATGGACAAGCAAGAAACAGTGCCATGGATACATCTGTTAATTTAGCTGCAGAAAACATGGAGGATGGAACCGATAGCAGGTTAGAGATAGATTTAAATCATGGTGAAGATGGGGATCTGAATCAATCAAGGAAAAGACGTTATCCAACATCCAGACCATTCAAGTGCGAAAAGTGTGACAGTGCATTCAACCAAAGAATTCATCTAAAAAAACATATGAGTAAACATACAGGTTTGTATACTTTATTTTAATTGTTAAGGTAGGAATGAAATGAGATATTGGTATAATTGCAAGATATAAGTACTGAAATTTTCATTATTTTTCAAATACTTCATGAACTGATAGATTGTTGCTTGTTTTTAAGCTTCATCATTGACTGGGAAGTACATGTATTGATGTAATACATTATGTAAAACATTTGTCAATAGTGAGACATACATGTAATGTCACACAGCTGATGGTAAAGATAGCCCAGCACACAATGTTTCAGATGTTCAACTATTGAAAAAAGATAACCTATAAAGCAAATTAGATTTTAAAAAAGTACAAACAGGAGGATAACATAAATGGACTTGTTGCCCTGCATATGCCCTGATCATTTTAGAAAATAGATCTGAAAAAGGTTCACTTTCTAGAGATTTAGAAAATTGATATTAAAAAAAAGAATTAGAGGAAAAATCACCCAAATAAAGCAAATTTTAGAAATTTGCTTGTGTAACAAAGTCATAGTCTGATTGGTCATGTCCAACAAAAGTTTGTTTTTTATTGGGCAATACCAATTTCTAGAATGCACATTAAATCTGCATTACACATGCTATACAGCATGTACAATATCTTGAACTTAACATTTTATGTGAAAGTGTATTTTTAAATTCTAAATAAATTGAATTATTGTTTTAGGTGTGAAACCATTTAAATGCCAACAGTGCAGTTATTCCACTGTAGAGAGAAGTCATCTGAAAGTTCACATAAGAATTCACACAGGTTTGTATATATAATATCATGATTGTAGTGTACTCATTAAAATTAATGAAAAAAGGATGAATGACAAAGCACAGTAACCTAATGACAAATAGCGAAAAAACAAATCCAGATTCTAAAATATAGGTCTACAGAAAAATATATGTGTCTATTCATATAAGATAGGGGCCTGGTTTTTTCGAAAGTATCTTATGACTAAGACATGTCTTATGATGGTCTTAGAACATGCCATAGTCGTAACCCCCAGTTACGATTTTTCATAACTGTTGTTGTAAACTTAAGACCTATCGCGACATGACTTATGATGGTCTTATGATTGTGAACTCAAATTTAAATTACTTTTCATGTATAATTTCATGTTAATTGCAATAAAAATATTTGTTGTGTTTCTCAGTTAGCTAAATAGTAAAGATTTTATTTTTCTCAACTACGTGAAGTAAAATTTGAATCTCCTGTGACATACAATTTTGAATACTTTTCTAACTCATGGTTTTGAATGATAAATATACATATAACATTTTTTCTGGTATAGTACTAATTTAACGTATTTGCACAGGCATTTTCGTTAAGCGGATACTTGATGTACCGAATCTTAAAAGTATTCACAATTAAATAACAATGCATGTATGATAATACATTAACATGAAGTATTAACATGAAGTTCAAGATTTATTATATATTAAAAACTAAATTTAAACAAAGTATCAACTCATATTTCATTTTCTTTTGTGTGAAATTTCATGTTCATTATAATGAAAAATATAAAACATTCGTAAATATTAAGAATGGTTATTATTATTATGTTCATACTTTTCACTTTTATTTTGTTTTTATCATTTTTTAATCATCATTTGAAATAATAGAAAATAATGTTCACTTATGACAGTCATAAGAGCATCATAGCTATGACTCTCTTAAGACAGCTTTGATTTACATCCTATGACATATCATATGATAGTCATATGATGATCATAAAATATATCCTAAGATATATCTTATGACATATCTTATAATACTTTCGAAAACCAGGCCCCTGATCTTTATCTTCTGTGTACATTATGTCAAATCCCCATGGAAAATATCACCAATCTTGAGAGACATGTATTGTAAAAATGGATCATAGCTGAAATGTAATTCGAAAACAGTCATTGAACCTGCTAAATTATGGGATTTGAGTCGGGTTCTAAGTCAAACTAATGCAGGAAATATGAACATCTTACAAATAGAAGATGTGTCCAGCATTGTCCAGATGCCAAGGGAGAAACCCAGATAATATCTCATTCTCAAAATTCTACATTTTATGCATTGTATGCAAATTTGAGTATACAGATATTATTTTTGCATATTGTGTGAACAGGGATGTATATATATGAATGTCCAAGGCAATGACATCTGTACATGTGTATTAATTTTATGTTACATCAAATGAACAGACTTATGGCACAAATGAATTTAGTGGCAAGCAGTAAATTATCATTTCACCCATTTTAACCATTTTCCCAGCAAAATATTTTTGTTTTCCTTATCAGTGACCTATGTTTTTTATTTGCTCATTCTTTAAAGCTATAGTTCAGCTTTTTATATTACAGTTTTGGACCAAGTGTCATAGAACATTTTTTGATATTCCGATAAAAATATGTCAACACCTCTTTTTTCACTATCATTTCATAGAAAAATGGTCCCTTTTACATACCTGTTTAAAAGTAAAATTTTGAGCTTAAATGGTCCGTGACCCCCCCTTTTTTTTCCGACCAATTTGATTCACTTTCTGTAAAGAATAAAATAACAAAAAATATGGCACTTCTGATAGAAACTTCGAATAGGCCGGAGCCACCTTAAGAAAGGTTTTATTTTAGCTGGCTTTCACTTCAGTAAATGTATTATTATGGACATCTTCAATCTTCTTTGTACACATACATGTTTTTAATGTTTAATAATCTTTTTTAAAATTGTTTTACCACAGGAGAGAAGCCATTTAAATGTACTTATTGTGAGTATGCAACAGCTCAAAATAGTACGCTGAAGATCCATTTAAAGAGGCATCATAAACCATCACCCGGTGCTGCAAATAAATCACCTACCAGTGTTTAGACTTAATCATGATCATATGCAGGTGCTCTATAAAGGGACATAACTTACGGAACATCATCATGGGAGTAATCAGGCCAACCTTAAAAATATGTTTGTTTGCAGTTTTCCGACTGTACCTTCAGACTGAAGGGTCGGTAGGTAGGAAAAATATTTTATTTTATCAGCCAAAATACAGTTTAAACAAGCAGTTACACTAAACCAAGTTTCTTGTGAAGAAAAAAAAATTATTTTAAAACAAACACTGGACATGCTGAAAACCAACATCAAATGAACAGGCATTTTCAGATAAAAAACTTTTTAACCAAAACTGAAACTTTAACATAGTGTCATTATCCAATTTATGACATAAAATATGGTATAATTATTAAATACTGGAACACTTATAAACAAGGAATGTCATTATGACTAGAACTGTTTTAAAGAAATATATTCAGACATGTATGCTTTTTGACTAGAATGTTTTCATGAGTAGAGTATTTTCATCAGAAAAATATAGATATAAAAGATTTATAAGACAATGTATTAAAGAGTGTATTTTTAATAAAAAAAAAAATAACCATTGAATCTTCCTCAATTGAAAAAAAGGCAACTTGAAAAAAAAGTATCAAGACATTCGACTTTTTTCATATTTCTAACAATATTTAATTATATATGTGATAAGGTTATATTTTTGCCAGGCTTTAATGAAAACCAAAGAAATCTAAAGTTTGGGGTGAAATCCATAGCACCCCATTAAAAGTAAATGGTCTGTACTGAAATTTTTTTAATGCATAAAAAAAATTGGCAGCATAGCTCCTAAGGACATGTTTTAATTGAATTCACACAGGCCACACAGTTTGGGTATATTTAATATTGTAAGAAAGAGAATAATTGCAATGAGTGGGGTAGTCCAAATAATTATAACGTCTGGCAAGGCTATTTTTATTTTTTTTCTGGGAAGGAAGGCGTCCCAGAAAAAAATTAAAATAGCCTTGCCAGACGTCATAATTATTTGGACTATGAGTGGGGCAGCCCCCCTTATCCTAAAGGAGCATACTCATTGCAATCGAAGATAGATTTCATATAGAGAGAGTATATTTATTTTTCAAGCTAACCATTCATTTTCTCTACATCTTTCTGTAGTTAGGGTTGCTTCTTATTGATTTGGCATTAACATTTCAAATGAGCCCTTCCTCCGTACCTGTAGGCGTGTTTACAGATATCCATGAAGATTTAAGTCACGGAGGAGTGGTTTCATCTTTGTCGTCTTCACAACGATTTGTAGAAAATATGCCATACTTCAAGCTGCTGTCGAATTATTTAACCACTGAAATTGGTTCCATAAAGTCAGGCTCTACAGATTCTGTACCCGATTTGTTTGAGACAGAATGGTTATCGTGTCAGTTATGAATATCCGCTGCATCATCGTCAATGATATCATCACACATCATTACATGTGCCTGAATCTGTATAAACAGTTTACTAATAAACTTTTTTGTTTGTTATTTGTCTTAAAATTGACACGAGACGACAGCGTAAAGTACTCCCCCGTGACTTCATGGATACCTGTAAACAATTTCCATGTGCTTTATCATTAAATGGTCACATGAACGCTTGACGGGAAGCTAAGAAAAATCGAACTTGAAATGCGTAATTGACCCAGACTTTAAATCATTTCCGGAAAGGACCCAAAGTTCCGGATCGCGTCAATAGAAGTATTAAAAAAAAATTCTTCAAATTTAAAGCAATAAAATTTTCACAGTCGGGAGGATTTTCAAGGGTCGGTCGGTAAACTGCAAACAAACAATATTTTAATTTAAGCCTCATAACAGACTACCATTCAAAGTTACAGAACTCTGGTAATAAACCAAGATCACAAAATAGATGGAGAGAAAATTATCAAGCAGATGTATTTAAGATAGAAATTACCTTAAACATTGATTGTTACGAAATTTTTATTAATTACATATTTTAATTTGATATGAAATTATCAATTTTAATACTTTATGTTATTTCTCCAGATTGGGTTGAATCCTGAATTTAAAGCATATTGAAGCAGTTGAAATTCATTGAAATGATACACAGTTTGAAAACTTGAAGAACATATACCACACCCTTTTAATCATCTGCCTATAATTTTTCACTTGTAATTAGTCCATAATTGTAAACATAAGAAGCCGATTGGGCCAAATTTTTAATCAAAAGACTTGCATGTATTTATTAGAAATAAAAGATCTCTATATGAATTGAAATAAAAAGTAAAGATATCATTTTCCAACATTTGATAAGAAATTATGATAGTTTCTATCTATCTTGTGGTTGTTGAAGAAATGTAATAAAATTCAGTACAACCTGCGTCCTGTGCCTTCAATATCAGTTTTAATTTTCACTCCATTTTCAATAAAGGAGAACACATCTTAAAAAAAAAATTAGAAGTTTCTACAGTACATCTTCATGGCACTAGAAAAAAAAGATTATTTATGGATAAGAAACATCCTTTTAGGATTGTTACCATATGCTTTTATTGTAATGGAATGATTCTAAAATTAAAATTTGCAGGTACTAATTGTTGTTGATTTTCTTGTATACGTTATTACAAACTTATCCATAGCCATAGTCAATTGGGCTTTAAGTTAATGGATATCAATTGTTAGATATAAACTTTTCTATGTAACTTTGTTTAATGTCAAAATATGACAAGGCATTTATGTGTATAACTTTACTGCTTATTTCAACTACATGACAAATAGTTGTTATTTTATGTCATCATTCTATAAATTTTTAATTCCAAACATTTTTATTGCCTGTTTTATTAAAAGGTATAATGCATGTGATCATCATAGACAATGCCAATATGTGCCAATTCATATAATTTGAACCACTGCTTGGATAATAATAATAACAAGAAATAAGTAGAAGAATGTTTGTGTATTTGTTTACTGAACTTGTCTACCGTACCTGTCAAAACTGACGTGTTTCTATATTTTGTATTCAGGTCAAACAATATCAATATTCAGAAAGTACCTTATCATTGTCAAAACACTAAATATGTGATAATACCTAAAGATCTGAACACAGATAGATTTCCTGTTATATTATTATGTTCTTGAATTGTCTGTAAACTATTTGTCGTCTCATGTACCCACAGTTTTATTTGTAATAGCAGTTTGCAGTAAAGTTTTTTTGTTCAAGCATATTTTTTTTAAAAGCTCCCTACTTAAAATTTACTTTAATTACTGGCTTTTGACTTGACATTGTTAGAGCTGAGGATTTATTTACTTAATCAACTAACAAAAACATATATACATTGTAATACCTCTATTCCTTTCCATGACTAAATACTTCAGCCATTAATAATATCATAGATATTGTCCTATTAGGAAGGAAGAACCTATTGGTTTTGAGGTCAACAGTCAAGGTCACAACAACTATTTTGGTCAAAATTTTTGGTTGTTGATATTTTCTAACAATTTGTTGAACTTTTACAAATCTTTATTAAGAATGTTCCTTATTTAGAACAAAAACTTTATTATTGAATTGTTGGTCAGTAGGACAGTCTTACAGTGCAATGATCTTACAAACAAAATAATTTTGAGGTTACTAGATAGAGGTCAAAGTCACATCAGAAATTGATCTACTAAAATAGTGGATAATTTAAAATAAATAAATAAGTGATACATTTTGAATCAGTTCTAAACTTAGTTTGAAAATGTATCTTTGAAAAAAAAGACCTTGTGATTTTTGAGTCAGTGTGTCAAAGGTCAAGGTTGCAGAGCCAATACAATGACTTCATTGACAATAGTTGTAAGCCGACTTTAGTGTTTCTACCAAAACCCATAATTATAAATGAAAAAACAAAAAACTGTATTCTGCTACAAATTCATAAAGTCTACAAGTTTTAAAGGTTTACTCCAATAATGATTTTGTAACTCAGAAATAAATCAAACATACAAGCAGGAAAACAGAAGTTTTGTGATAACTAATCAGAAGTTGTTAACTTATTTTATGTTTGAGTTGTGTAAAATGTTAGATAATTGACACAATATGTAGCCTTTTTATTAATGTGAGGTCTTTAAAGCCTTCGTATGCAACATACAGAAGAGATCTTAAAAAATTTCCTTGCAATTTTGATATAACATCTTTAATATTATTCATTCAATTGTAAAAAATGTAAATGGAGATTTCATTTCCTTTGTTTTGGGCTCTAAATAACATTGCAGTTTATTCCAAAAGTAACTTTGATGTATAGCTATTTCTGGCTTACTTCATAATGTTTTACAAATTACTGTCATAAATTGCATATTATTAATGACAAAGGTCAAATAGTCATTATTTTCCTTGGAAACTATGTCATTATATTAGATTTCATGTGATTCAAGATACAGCATGCTTGTTTTCCTTTGCAAATGCTTTCAAATCTCAAAACAATTTTGTGGATAATTTTGTAAGCTAATCATTTGCAATTTTGCAAATAAAAACATAACATTTGAATATTTACTTAAAATGGCATTGTTATTTCACACTTTTTGGGGTCATTTATTCAGAAGTGCCCTGTATTTACGAGACCAAACATATGTAATATATAACTGCTTTAACACTTTCATTATTTAATGATTATAAATCTGATTTAATGAGACCATATTTATTTGTTGATTTTATTGCATTTATATTAATTTATTTTGTTGTCTAAAAGTACTATACGTACTATCTAAATACAAATATGATTTGTATTCATTCAATAATTGAATTTATAAATTATTACTTTTATCAAAATGTTGAGTTTGTTTTTAATAATTGAAAAATAAATAAAAAAATACTGAAAGTTTTCCTTGATTTATTTATTACAAAATGTATACGTTTGTTTATATTGGCAATATTCTGATGAGCTTTATTCATGATTTGCTCCAAGCCATTCTAAGAAGTTACTGCCTTTATTTTAACCTTTGCTATCCTAGCAATAGCAGGTAAATATAGTACTTTCATTTCAACACACCTGTTTAGCCAGTCAAGGTCGTTAGACAAGACAAGACAAGACAAATACTTGATTAAAGTCTCACCACTTATAGGTTAAAGTATGGCCTTCAACACTGAGCCTAGAATCAAATCAAACAGCAAACTATAAACATGGTAAAGGGCCCTAAATTGACTAGTGTAAAACAATTAAAACAGGAAAACCAACAGCCTAATCTAATTATAAATAAATGAGAAACACTTATGAACCACACAAACTAACAAAAACCACTGAACAACAGGCTCCTTAATTGGTTCTACAACAAATATTACAATGCTGGGCATGATAAGTAAACAATAATTTGAATGGTAGTTTAGGTCAAATAATCCTGTTAGAAGCATGGATGTGAAATTTTTTCCTTGATAGGAAAAATGGAGTATTTCATATCTGAAATACACCACACAGACTTCTCTCGAGTTTTCTTAATTTTAACAAAATCATATTACCTTTTTGAGCAATTTATGTCTCTAATTTGAAAGCAGTGTCGACACTTCTATGGATGGATGGCATTTAATGCATGCATATTCAGGACAAGATCATATCCATATAATATGAATCCTTGCTTTGACTAACATGCTGACCAGGATTTTTTACAGTGCTAGTTCACACAAATGTGCACAAGCTGAAATGTCTCGCCCTCCTTACTTAACATTGATTTTATGTCGATTGTCCTAAATATAAAGCTTTACTACAACTAACACATACACTTAATATTATCCAAGAAAATGAGGCCAAGGTCAGATAAACATAACAAGAAATACATGTACACCTTACAATCATTCAATACACCAAATAGAGTTGACCTATTGCTTCTAGTTCCTAAGAAACAGACTTAACAAAGAAAACTAAACTTTGACCAATGAAACATAAAAATGAGGTCAAGATCAGATGAACCATGCCAGACAGACATGTAAACCTTACTATCAATCTATGCATTACATATAGTTGACCTATTGCTTATAGTATCTAAGAAACAAACTTAACCATGGAAACTTAACATTGATCAATGAACCATGAAAATGATGTCAAGGTCAGATGATACCTTCCAGACAGACATATACACCTTACAATCCTTCCATACAACAAATATAGTTAGACTATTGCTTATAGTTTTAAAAAAACACACAAAAACATAACTATACCCACTGAACCATGAAAATGAGGTCAAGGTCAGATGACACCTGGTAGTTGGACAAGTACACCTAACAATCCTTCCATACACTGAATATAGCAGACCTATTGTTAATGGTATCCGAGATATGGACTTAACCACCAAAACTTAACCGTGTTCACTGATACATGAAATGAGTCAGAGGTCAAGTGACAACTGTCTGACAGGCATGAGGACCTTGCAAGGTACGCACATACCAAAAACAGTTATCTTATTGCTCATAATAAGAGAGAAATTAACACTACAAAAAATCTTAACCTTTTTTATACAACTGCGAAAATTGAAAATTTTTTGGTCGTATATTGGTATCACGTTGGCGTCGTCGTCGTCCGAATACTTTTAGTTTTCGCACTCTTACTTAAGTAAAAGTGAATAGAAATCTATGAAATTTTAACACAAGGTTTATGATCACAAAAGGAAGGTTGGGATTGATTTTGGGAGTTTTGGTCCAAATATTTTAGGAATTAGGTGCCAAAAAGGGCACAAAGATGCATTTTCTTGGTTTTCGCACTATAACTTTAGTTTAAGTAAATAGAAATCTATGAAATTTTGACACAAGGTTTATGACCACAAAAGGAAGGTTGGGATTGATTTTGGGAGTTTTGGTTCCAACAGTTTAGGAATTGGGGGCCAAAAAAGGGTCCAAATAAGCATTATTCTTGGTTTTCGCACAATAACTTTAGTATAAGTAAATAGAAATCAATGAAATTTAAACACAAGGTTTATGACCACAAAAGGAATGTTGGGATTGATTTTGGGAGTTGAAGTGCAAACAGTTGAGGAATTAGGGGCCAAAAAAGGGCTCAAATAAGCATTATTCTTGGTTTTCGCACAATAACTTGAGAATAAGTAAATAGAAATCAATGAAATTTAAAAACAAGGTTTATGACCACAAAAGGAAGGTTGGGATTGACTTTGGGAGTTGAGGTCCCAACAGTTTAGGAATTAGGGACAAGGGGCCCAAATAAGCATTATTCTTGGTTTTCTCACCATAACTTGAGTATAAGTAAATAGAAATCTATGAAATTTAAACACAAGGTTTATGATCACAAAAGGAAGGTTGGGATTGATTTTGGGAGTTTTGGTCCAAATATTTTAGGAATTAGGTGCCAAAAAGGGCCCAAAGAAGCATTTTCTTGGTTTTCGCACAATAACTTTAGTATAAGTAAATAGAAATCAATGAAATTTAAACACAAGGTTTATGACCACAAAAGGAATGTTGGGATTGATTTTGGGAGTTGAAGTCCAAACAGTTGAGGAATTAGGGGCCAAAAAAGGGCTCAAATAAGCATTATTCTTGGTTTTCGCACAATAACTTGAGAATAAGTAAATAGAAATCAATGAAATTTAAACACAAGGTTTATGACCACAAAAGGAAGGTTGGGATTGACTTTGGGAGTTGAGGTCCCAACAGTTTAGGAATTAGGGACAAGGGGCCCAAATAAGCATTATTCTTGGTTTTCTCACCATAACTTGAGTATAAGTAAATAGAAATCTATGAAATTTAAACACAAGGTTTATGATCACAAAAGGAAGGTTGGGATTGATTTTGGGAGTTTTGGTCCAAATATTTTAGGAATTAGGTGCCAAAAAGGGCCGAAAGAAGCATTTTCTTGGTTTTCGCACTATAACTTTAGTTTAAGTAAATAGAAATCTATGAAATTTTGACACAAGGTTTATGACCACAAAAGGAAGGTTGGGATTGATTTTGGGAGTTTTGGTTCCAACAGTTTAGGAATTAGGGGCCAAAAAAGGGTCCAAATAAGCATTATTCTTGGTTTTCGCACAATAACTTTTGTATAAGTAAATAGAAATCAATGAAATTTAAACACAAGGTTTATGACCACAAAAGGAATGTTATGATTGATTTTGGGAGTTGAAGTGCAAACAGTTGAGGAATTAGGGGCCAAAAAAGGGCTCAAATAAGCATTATTCGTTTTCGCACAATAACTTGAGAATAAGTAAATAGAAATCAATGAAATTTAAACACAAGGTTTATGACCACAAAAGGAAGGTTGGGATTGACTTTGGGAGTTGAGGTCCCAACAGTTTAGGAATTAGGGACAAGGGGCCCAAATAAGCATTATTCTTGGTTTTCTCACCATAACTTGAGTATAAGTAAATAGAAATCTATGAAATTTAAACACAAGGTTTATGACCATAAGAGGAAGGTTGGGTTTGATTTTGGGAGTTTTGGTCCAAACAGTTTAGGAATAAGGGGCCCAAAGGGTCCAAAATTGAACTTTGTTTGATTTCATCAAAAATTGAATAATTGGGGTTCTTTGATATGTCAAATCTAACTGTGTATGTAGATTCTTAATTTTTGGTCCCGTTTTCAAATTGGTCTACATTAAAGTCCAAAGGGTCCAAAATTAAACTAAGTTTGATTTTAACAAAAATTGAATTCTTGGGTTTTTTTCATATGCTGAATCTAAACATGCACTTAGATTTTTGATTATGGGCCCAGTTTTCAAGTTGGTTCAAATCAGGATCCAAAATTATTATATTAAGTATTGTGCAATAGCAAGAAATTTTCAATTGCAGAGTATTCAGCAATAGCAAGAAATCTTCAATTGCACAGTATTGTGCAATAGCAAGAAATTTTCAATTGGAGTTATCTTTCTTTGTCCAGAATAGTAGTTGAATCAACTTAAATCATTGTTTTATACAATATACAATGTATATTTACTTTTACTACCAACTGATAGATTAAAACAATCTTTACCATTCAGTGACAACAAGCACTTTATTTTACATTTTAACATTTTAAGGTGATTTAAATGAGTAGTTATTGTTACAAACTCCATTAGAAATTTGAATTGAGATCAGTTTTGGAAAAAGGGAAAGGGGGATGTGAAAAAAATGGGGGGGGGGGGGGGGGGGGGTTAAATTTTTCTCATTTCAGATTTCATAAATAAAAAGAAAATTTCTTCAAACATTTTTTTGAGAGGATTAATATTCAACAGCATAGTGAATTGCTCAAAGGCAAAAAAAATATTTTAAGTTCATTAGACCACATTCATTCTGTGTCAGAAACCTATGCTGTGTCAACTATTTAATCACAATCCAAATTTAGAGCTGAATCCAGCTTGAATGTTGTGTCCATACTTGCCCCAAGCGTTCAGGGTTCAACCTCTGTGGTCGTATAAAGCTGCGCCCTGCGGAGCATCTGGTTTTAAATAGTCACTGAACCATGAAAATGAGGTCAAGGATATGGACATGTGACAGACAAAATCTTCATAACATAAGAGAATGAAGCATCCAGGTGTACCACCTTCTAAAATATAAAGCTCTTAAGAAGTTAGCTAACACCGCATCGCTGCCATATCACTATCCCTATGTGGGGTTTTCTGCGATCCAAAAGTCCCAGGCTCGATAACAATTACAGATGGCAAGAAGTATGCTGTAGTTTAATGTTTGAATGGAAATATGATCTTTTTGTATTTAGCTATCTTGGCCATTGTTATAACTACTGAGCAGAAATGATTAATAAAATCTATCGGTAAAATATCTTTTATTAAAAATAAATAAATGTATCACAGATAAGAGATAATTTCGTTCACTGCTATCCTTCATCAACCATATTCATTATTTCTAACATAGTCTGTTCTCTGTTCTGCATTCTACAGAACACACATACTGAAACATCTTTATAAGTCTCCAGTGAAGTTAAGGAGAAAGGCTTCCCACACATAGTACACTGCAAATATAAAATACAAAGGTGATAAATATGCAGTATAAATATTGATGCATCATGAAAATGTGTTTATACAATTAAACTTTATAAGAAAACTAAACAAAAAAATCTCTAAATAACAAATTTATATGTGGTACCTAATTGAGTGTAGGTTGCTTGTTGTTCAACCAATGTACATTCAGTCCTAGACGTTGGCTATTTATAATTTTGTAAGAGCTGAAAAGTTAAAAGATCATCAGAAATGCATGAGAATGGATATTTATATGGGAAAAGACAGATGTTGGTTAATGAGACAGCAACGCCAATGACATAAAAGCCATAAGACAAAAGTAGGTTGTGGTGAATTAATTTCAAATGACCATCTTCATTCCTAAATATGATTTCTCTATGAATTCTTGTTATGGTGTAAAATTAGCTTTCCTTCTTTTTCATACAACAAAGTCTGCAGAGTGAGGGTGAATTACCTAAATAATTTATAGACCAATAGCTTTCCTTCTTTCTAATACAACAAAGTCTATAGATAGAGGGAATAATGAATTACCTTAATGATTTTTAGACCAATAGCTTTCCTTCTTTCTAATACAACAGGTAATTTATCAGCTTCTTCTACATTCCATATTCGTATTGTTCTATCCTGTAAAAAAAATATATTTATCACATCAGATTATTCTAACAACATAAATACTTGTTCTTTTATGTGGCCAACTTTGGACAAAAAGTTTATTCTCTGTCTAATTTGACGAAATCTTGTACGAATTTTTCTATTTCATACATTTCATGGGTTATGATTTGATAGTCATTTCCAAAAGTTTGATTTAGTCAAACAACTTGAATATGAGAAAATACATCATGGCCATTTTCTTAATTTTTCCTTTAATCTGTCTGTGTGCAAATTTTCTAATGAGATGGTTATTTATTGGTAAATCTCAAAAAACATGTTTAACCCGCCGCATTTTTGCGGCTGTCCCATGTCAGGAGCCTCTGGCCCTTGTTAGTCTTGTATGATTTTTAATTTTAGTTTCTTGTGTATAATTCGGAGTTTAGTATGATGTCCATAATCTCTGAACTAGAATAGATATTTTTTTAGGGGCCAGATGAAGGACGCTTCTGGTATGCAGGAGTTTCTCGCTGCATTGAAGACCCATTGGTGGCCTTCAGCTGTTGTCTGTTCTATGGTTGGGTTGTTCTCTTTGACACATTCACCATTTCCATTCTCAATTTTATAAAGTATGACAAGATTATGATGGTAGCATAAGCCAACCATCATTAACATCCCCTAGAACAAGAGATTAAGCTGCTTTATTTGATAAAAATGAAAGTCAGCAAAAGTTGTTGTCTTAAATCACTCAAGTTCACTAGGAGCCAAATAATGTGATAAATGAATATGACAGTGACATAAATAGGGGTTTGGATTTACAACGTATTTATTTAAGTAGGAAATCAAGAACTCAGTACCTAAAACTTGCAACCGTAAAAAGTACAGGTATACCAGTCTTTCATTATGAAAATAACTACTTCCATCAAAAAAAGCTCTTTCAACCAAGATTCGATATAATTCATTATGATGAAAAAGAACATAAAACAAATCATACATACTTTAGAACATGATAACACGGTTTTCTGATCACTACCAAAACACACATCTTCTACCCAGTCATCATGACCCTGCAAATAAATTACATCAATGAAGATTCATAATATAATGTTGCTTTGATAGTATTAGCTATAAATCAGAGACTCTACCATTTTGTTGGGAACAGCATGACACAAGAGATGCATTCTTTGGATTCATTTATTTTCGTACGTACCGATTTTCATGGTTTGAGAAAATCTAACATATTCATGGATATTTAATTTCATGGCTTCTGTAAAGTCTGCATACAATTTTCCTTTTGAAAATTTGTAATTTGTTGAACATTTAAATTCATAGTTCCCCTGTGCTCACGAAAATTGGTATCCAACTAAAATTAATGAATCCACAGTATATCAACAAGTAAATGTAGAATAAAAGTGATTGAGTACATGTTTACACCGTCACATGATACAGTTATAGGACAGAACTTCTCACATTGTGAGTTACAGCAAACCTCTAAAATACAAAAGGATTTTTTCTATGGAATTCAACTGGAATAAATTGGATTTTTTTCTGCTTTGCTAAGCTTTCATCAGGTTGTTATATAGCTTAACGTATATATATACAAATTGGGACGGATTCATTTGTTGAGTGAATAGCGATATCTGAGGGCTATTCCAGAAAAAAATGTATGGGGGGGGGGGGGGGGGGGGGGGGGGGGTTGGGGGGTTGGAAGGCACATTATATTAATAATACATGGGTGATGGGATTCAGAGCAACTTTTCACACTATAATGCACTATAAGTCTCAATTACAATTGTCTGGGTGGTGGGTGCTGACAAAAAGTGCCTTCCAACCCCCCCATACATTTTTTTCTGGAATAGCCCTGAGTGAAAATGGAACAATATTATAAATATACCTTTACAATTGGTGTAATAACTTCCCCTTTTCAATATCAATCATAACTTTTCATAAGATTTTTATGATTTAGACACTCTGACAGATTTTGGTATTTCTTGTAAAAAATTATATGTTTTCTATCTTTATTGATCACTCTTTGTATCTGTACCTGAAGTTTGACTTTCTGAACTCTGTTATCAACATCCCAAACACACACTGTGGAATCATAAGACCCTGTAACTAACTGTAGACCTAAAAATAAACACAATTTATTGAGGGAAATCAAAAGCAAAATATTATTAATCATATATATTATACCTCAAATTGATATTATGTGCTGATATTTTTTGTATATAGTTATCAAAGGTACCAGGGTTCATTATTCTTTTGATCTGACATAAGGAACCTTTGATAACTATATACAAAAAATATCAGCATATATATTGTATATGTCGTGTACATGTTATTATTTTGTACAGGTTATTACTTGTACAAATACAATTGTACAAGTAATTACTAGTACAATTCTTACTGAGAAAAAGATATAATTAACTTGATGAAACTCTTCTTATTATTTGGTATTCACACGCGTAAGATACATGAGAGAATATTTGTAATGTAAAGAAAGTCAAATTAAGTTACAAAAAGACAGCACTTCATATAAAATTCTTACGGCAGTCTGGTATTTTGAATGAGGGAGGGTAGGAGGGGTCCTGATCCCGAAATCCCGAGCTTAAAAACACGAAATTCCGAAATCCCGGGCTTAAAAAACACGAAATCCCGAGGTCCCGAAATTCCAAAAAAAGAATTCTCGGATCCCGAAAGGGTCAATCCCGAAATCCCGGGCTTAAAAACAACCAATCCCGGAGTCCCGATAAAGGTCCTATCCCCCCTCTTGAATGTAGCAAAAATTGAAAAACTTATTCGCAAATTACAGGAGACAAAATTATTTATTATCGTACAGTTGATGAACTTTACCCTTTGATTAGAACAGCACATTCCAAAAGATGATTAAAAGATTTAGAAATTTGTAACAATGTTATACCAGTGCAAAGAGTAGACCGAGGCCTGAAGGACTGTAGAAATAACAAAGGAGTTGTGCTGAATATTGCCGAAAATGGATACAAAATAGGAAAACAAATTGTAATCATGATTGGTTTAATGAGTCGAAATCAAATCGAAAAGATTCAGAGACAATGCTAAACATAACAGATAACACTGAGCTTAATGTCGTGAAAGCAGTTCAATTTAAGTGGTGACTACAGCCATGTTTACTGCAGCTGTCGGTGTGGCTGTAAGACAGGCAAATGTAATTGCAAAAGATTGCGCTGGCTTTTTGTGTAATTCCAGATGTCATGCTTCTCTGTCTTGTGCAAACATTAATAGGTTATTTGATCTATAAGGCTTTACTTTTGTTTCCAATATATGATATTACATATGCTTCTTTTTATCATGATTTATGTTTAAAAATATATGGTAGAAGTTTTTGTTGTTGTTGCTTTTAACAACTTTGTCACCATTAGTCCCTATGTGGCAATACACCTATCCATTCTCTTGTCAATCATCAGTCAATTGACCAATCACATGTGGTCAATTTACCACATGTGTAAACATTTGATAGCAGCACGTGTTGTCGGACATAACCTCGGTCAAGCTTTCTTATCTGAACAGTTAATTTGATAGAATTATTTTTTAATTTTTGCAACTAAATCATTATTAATATTGTTTTAGGGAAAGTAATCAATGTAAGAGGGTAGAGGAAGGTCAAGTTGTCAATTTCCAACAAAATAAAAGTTTATTTCAATAAATGAAACTAATCAATCAATCAATTAACAAGAGGCTGTCACAACGACAGCAAACCGGATTTATTAACATTTATTTGTGTCCTGGCAATATCACAAGAACCATTACTGATGAATGGTGAAAGTGAAAATCGTCAATATCATATTTGACCTCCATTTTGTCATCAGTATCAACATATTAAAATTTGAAAAGCTTAGATTGAATGGTTCATAAGTAAATGCAACAACCTGAATGGAAACGCCATTTTACGATCTTTCAAGAACCATAACTCCTGAACGGTAAAAGTCAAAATCGTCATTATTGAACTTGACCTCTATTTTGTCATCAGTAACAACATATTAAAATTTCAAAAGCTTTGGTTGAATGGTTCATGAGAAAATGCACGGACACGACGGGAAAAACCATTTTTCAATCTTTCAAGAACCATAACTCCTGAATGGTAAAAGTCAAAATCGTCATTATTGAACTTGACCTCCATTTTGTCATCAGTAACAGCATATTAAAATTTCGGAAGCTTTGGTAGAACAGTTCATGCATAAATGCACGGACACGACTGGAAACTCCATTTTTCAATCTTTCAAGAACCATAACTCCTGAACGGTAAAAGTCAAATTCGTCATTATTGAACTTGACCTCCATTCTTTCATTAGTAACAACATATTAAAATTTGGGAAGCTTTGGTAGAACAGTTCATGCGTAAATGCACGGACAACTCCATTTTTCAATCTTTCAAGAACCATAACTCCTGAACGGTAAAAGTCAAAATCGCCATTATTGAACTTGACCTTCGTATAGTTGTCAGGAATAACATATTAAAATTTTAAAAGCTTTGGTTGAACGGTTCATGAGTTAATGCACGGACAACATTTGATTGCCGGCCGGCCGCCCGACCGCCCGACCGCCCGGCCGCCCGGCCGCCCGCCGTACATCCCCAAATCAATAACCGACATTTTTGTCACAAAAATCCGGTTAAAAAGGAATAGGAAGGCAGTGCTTATTGATTTTAAAATATGTTTTACATGCTAATAGTATTTAAAAAAAAAATGATGAAAAAATATATATTTTGAAACACAAGATTTCGATTGGTTTACAAATTGGATTTAGAATTCAAATAAATATTTTTTTCATTCATTTAAGAATTTATTATACTATAAAACATCCAAGTTAGAATGTGTTATTTCTTTAAGTTACATTATATATATCATAATGAAAAGATTCAGCAATTAAAGAATTTTATTTAAATATAGAAATGAAAGTATTTATGTTTGTACTGTCATTCCTAGAATTTTGTTAAAAGGTAGGGGAAACTTGATTAATAACAATAAAAAAATATATTTCAATAGATGCTTCATAAGTAAAATAAAGTGTAATTTTGATATGACTGTGGGAATATTTACTGATTAAACAGGATTATTATATATTTTATATATAAAAAAAAGTAGTGAGGAGTTTTAGATATATTTTATTTTCTTAATTTGAAATTAAAAAGATACAATATGCAAATATTTCTATCTTAAAAGAATAAGAGTCTATATGAATTTAAAGCCAAGACGAACTTCAATGACCAAATATACATGTAAGCAAAAAATAAATTAATTTCTTTTTGTTCTTTACTTTTTACTTTGTGATAGGAATTTTAGTTATCAGTATAAGTTATCTATGGACATTAAAAAAAGAAAATTGGTTAAATATTATTCAATAAACAATTATTAGGTACTGGAGCAATGATGCTTGTTTTACAAGTTGACCATCTGCAGTGTGTGTCTACATAGTAAACACACTTATCAACATGCATTAGCCATGCTTAATTAAAGTTGTAATTTATCATCATAACTTATCTTATCAATCATATCATATTCTATATCTTGTTGTGAAAACTACATTTTGTGAATGAAAGTAATCTAGTATAGCTTCAAATTCCAATATTCTATTTGTTTCTTTTAGTTTTAATAGTTTAATTAAATGGTCAGAATTTCATAAATCTATCTCTCAACTCTTGAGGAGTAACTATTTTATCATATTTTAACACAAAAACATATATATATTGCTCTCCTTTATATTTTTTTATAACATTTTCTTTACTTTTTTATTATCAAATGTTCATAATAACCGCCATTTTGTTGATTAGCTTGACCTAAGATGCTGGGTTGCCATGTGTTGCTAAGGGGGGCGGGCTTATCAGTAGATAGTGGAAAGGTGTATACTCTGTTTAGCTAAATTTGCTCAAGAAGTCATGTTAGCTTATGATGTTACTTTGCGTCTGTCGTTTGTCTGTAATCTTCTAACATTTTAAAAATAATACTAATACATGTACACATTTGAAAAAACAAAACCAAAAAAAACACAATATAGCTTTATAAAAAACATACCGGTACGCTAAATGATAAGAAAAAATAAACAAACAAATAAATAAGTAAGGCCACACCAATTAAATTCCTTGTTCGACAGACCAGCCGGCACCTATTTTTTTCAAAACAGATTTAAAAAAAAATAATTATATTCCCGCTTCCCACATCCGGAAATTTAATCATGTCCATTTCCTGCACCGTTTTGTTTTGTAAAAAAAGATATCAACATTTGTTTTTAAAATCACAGTCTAACCTGTATACAAGAGGCTGTCACAACGACAGCAAACCAGATTTATTAACATTTATTTGTATCCTGCCAATATCACAAGAACCATAACTGATGAACGGTGAAAGTGAAAATCGTCAATATCAAATTTGACCTCCATTTTGTCATCAGTATTAACATACAATGTATTAAAATTTGAAAAGCTTAGGTTGAATGGTTCATGAGTAAATGCACAGACACGACTGGAAAAGCCATTTTTCAATCTTTCAAGAACCATAACTCCTGAACGGTAAAAGTCAAAATTGTCATTATTGAACTTGACCTCCATTTTGTCATCAGTAACAACATATTAAAATTTGAAAAGCTTTGGTTGAACAATTCATGAGTAAATGCGTGGACATGACTGGAAAAGCCATTTTTCAATCTTTCAAGAACCATAACTCCTGAACGGTAAAAGTCAAAATTGTCATTATTAAACTTAACCTCCATTTTGTCATCAGTAACAACATATTAAAATTTGGGAAGCTTTGGTAGAACAGTTCATGCGTAAATGCACGGACACGACTGGAAATGCCATTTTTCAATCTTTCAAGAACCATAACTCCTGAACGGTAAAAGTCAAAATCGTCATTATTGAACTTGACCTTCATTTTGTTGTCCGTAAAAATTTGAAAAGCTTTGGTTGAACGGTTCATGAGTAAATGCACAGAAAACATTTGGTTGCCGCCCGCCCGACCACCCGGCCGCCAGACCGAACGCCCGACGTACATCCCCAAATCAATAACCTCAGACAAGGGGTGATTTTACTGTTATAGAAAGAAAATAGAAATACCAAGGATTTGATTTACTGAAAAAGAGGAGAATTACATCACATTTCAAACAACTTTTCTAAAAGAGGGGTCCACCTATTTTGAATAATAAACTGTTAAAGTATATGTGTTAACATGGTTAAAGTCCAGGAATATTACAAAATTCTTGGACATGTCTTGACCATTTAATACCAGATAGATATTTAGTTCTTTTGGAAAACATGAGCCCTTTTGTATTAAAAAGTTTTATTTACAAGAAAATTTATTATAACTTATATTGACCCCTCATATAAGGGATATTTATAACATTAAGGGGTTGTTTTAACCTGATTATGACTTGGATGGAGAATTGTCTCATTGTCAGTCACACATACATAGACCAGATTTAATTCTTCAATTATTTCTTAGTGAACATTGAAAAACACTTCATAAATTAAAAAAAATGTCAAAGTACAAGTGATAAATCAAGTTTTAATATTGTCAAAACCTACCATTTTATGTTTACAAAAAAAAATTATAATCGCTCGCCTTTACTTTTCAAGCTTCGCCTCAAAAAATTGCAAATTAAATATTATTTTATTAAAATTTTCAAATCGCTCACTCGCCCCAATTTTTGGAGTCAAAAAAATCTGTAGAACAAGAAATTAAATTTGTGTGGCCTAAAAGAAAAAAAAATACACAACAATTGACAAAAATTCCAGACTTACAAACCCAAAGGAAGGAGTTTCTGAATAAAACATTTAAGGCAAAAGAAGAAACAAATATAACTCAAAGATATTGTGTTGTACAAGTTATCTCAACAAAAATTCTATATGTAATTACTGGTACAATTATATTTGTACAAGTAATAACTTGAATGATGGCATCATACAAGTAATTACTCTCACAAAGTTTTTGTACAAGTAATAACCTGTACAAAATAATAAAATGTACAACATATTTATTAAATATGTGAAAATTTTAAATACAAATTTATCTCCCTTTACCTATATTTTCACTCTGATTTTTATATCATATTTGACATGAAAGATTTTTAACCTACTTTATAATTTCTTTTTTTTTTTCTGTTTTTAATCTTCTATAGATCTTGTTTTTTTACAAAAAATAATTATATTCTCCACTTTCCTGAGTTTATTGGAGGGAAAATGGTGACCTACCATCAGGACTAAATGAACACGAACTAACAGAACCATCATGGCTGCCACATAATTGTCCAGGGCCTTTTGATCTATAAATAAAAAGGCAGTGTGAAAATAGGCCTTTATTTGGAGTTATCCTTATTTAGCAAATGTTTAGTTGAAAAGTATGACTGAATGTTGATAAAAACAGAATTTGCAAGTTGATAAATGCAGAATTGACATTTTAATACGTTTTTTTTGTGTGTGAAAAAAACCCCAAAGCAACTTTCTTTTAAGCTGTTTGTGACTTCTTTATTAGTTAACTTGAAGATTGTTTTTACTCAAATAGTTGATTTTCCATTTTTTTTTATATTTGTCAGCAGTAAGTGGCCCACCTCTTGATTCAATCCAATTTTTTAGTCCCATAAATTATTTTGAAATATAGATGTGTGATTTAAGAACATTATGCTCACAAACAATGAATAAGTATGTATTTATATAATTTTTTAAACGTTTCTCAAAATGTTATAGTATATTTATATATTTTTCAAACTAAAATCATTAAATTTGATGTTGAAAGTCTGATATCAAGGTTTAAATGCAGATATATAGGAAAAGATGTTACCTGTAACTTCCTGTAGCGATATCCCAGATATTAACAGTTTTATCCCAGGAACCAGTAGCAAACTTTCTCTCATCATGACTGATATCACAGCATGATATTATATTGATATGTCCTCTGCAAGAAAAGTGTCAAATAATAAAACTTTAACTATCTATTTTTAACATTTCATACAGTATCATATCATACACTAAGTGCATTTCACTTAAACAAAAATGCTAAAGTTCTGATAACATCATTTTATTTTACTCTGATAAGTACATTCTAATTTCTAATCCAGCCTTACAGTGTCAGAAATACTGTGAATCAGTAAAATGCAAACTCAAGATTTAATACATTTACTTGGTCACAGCAGAATACTTATTTCAAAATAGATCTTAGAAAATGTTTCCCTGTGCCAAGTCAGGAGCCTGTAAATAGTGGTTTAATTTTGTCCTTTGGGGCATTTTATAGCTTGCTGTGTGGTAAGGGTTTTGCTCATTGTTAAATCTGTACTGTGAGTCACAGACCTCTAGTTATTAACCTACTTCATTTATAGTCTTTGGTAGAGAGTTGTCTTATTGAATATCACATCACGTCTTCTAATTTTTATATAATTTTATCTTAGTACATCATGCTTAGTTCATTTTATCTGTTTGAATGTCTGGTGAATGATATAACAACATTTTACTATAAACAGTACTTACTGTACAGTAATGGTGACTTTTAAGGTCTTTAGATCATAGAATTTGGCAGTTTTATCCATGGAGGTTGTAATAATCTTATCATCTCCAGGAGCAAACATACATTTCGTAATGGTACTGGTGTGAATATCTGAAATAAATATAAATGTAGGTTGAACAAATTAAGCTTGTACCATTGACGTCCATTCACTTAAGGAGGCTCGAGGGTATAAAAATTTCAGAAAAAATTAAACATTTGTTTTTCACTTCAAATTTTATTTATTACCTTTTGTAGTTGTTACTTTATCATATGGTACAAAAATCATTCGAAACAATCAATTCGTGTTGGCCCCAGATGACATTTAAAATGTGTACATCATTGAAAAAGTTCCAAATTATCTCCCTTTGGTGGAAAAATGCCCTTTTTTGGCTTTAAAATTGAAATATCTTTTTTAACTCATCGGTGACATATATTTTTTAATATAATTTCCATATAAGCTGTACTTAAACTAAATTATTGTAAAATTTGAGCGATTTCTGTAATAAATTTCTTTTTTTATTTCGATATTACCTATATTTCTCCTATTACTTCAACCACCTTTACAAAAATGTATGCTTCTTTCGAAGGCAGATTGTGAGCGCAAATGAACGGTGACCCCACTTTTTTATTTTAATTTTCTATTAACTATAAGATAAAGTTCATTTATAGAAAAATATAGAGAAATCCTATATAAATGATTTAGACCCGCGAACCCCCTTAAACCAATCTTATGTTTTGACAATTACTTTAAAATTAGATCATCAGAAAAAGAGCACCAAAGTTTCAAAATCGTCAAAAGAACTGATTCTACCACTGCATTTAATAATTCTTCACTCTAATTTAACATGGTTGAAAAGCCTACATATTGTTAATTTCTTGATCAAAGTAAAATAAACTGAAACAATTATTAGCATAATAACCTTTCATAATAATTGTTTCTTTATTAAATAAATAGATGAGATACTAAAACATCCAGTTTGTTTGTTTGTGAAATTCTAAAAGTAGTTCCACAACAATAGCTGGTAAAAAATTTGGTACCTAATAGATACAATGAGTAGCATACATTTTGCAAAATCCTAATACAGGATTAATAACAAACTTTTTTGTACATACCGTCAACATTATGTATGAGATCTCCTGTATTAGAGTCCCAGATTTTAACTGTGTTATCCAAGTCTGATCCAGAAACAACATATTTTCCATCATGTGAAAAATTACAACTTGTCACAATACCAGCATGTTTTCCTGACCACTGCAAGAAAAATAAAGTTTTCATATTTTTCTTCTTTTGTAGTACCTAGCTACTCAATAATTGAAATCTTTCAGAAATAGGTTTATTAAAAGATTTTGTATTGATTACCAGGAAAGCAGAGTGCCTGGAGAGAACCACTGACCTTTAGTAGATTTTGGAATAAGATGGAGATACTTAAGTAGTCCACATTTACAAACAAGATAATAACTTAACTACATTTCTTCATACTCAAAATAGAAATATATTAAATCATAGTGACATTTATCTAGCTGATTCAGTTTGTTTACTATTATAACCCAGATTGTAGTGACATTTAGCCTTACAGAGCCTCCAGTTAATAGACCACTTTCGAGTTCATCCGTCAATTATACGCGCCTTTATGATGTCATTTACCAGATAGAGGGGGTCGCCTGTATCCCTGCACTATTTACGTTCATCAAGCGTCTTGGTGATCATCATTGTGCAGGATAAACTAGAAATAATGGTTGTTCTGTAGGTACTTAATGACAATTCCCTAATGACATCAATGCTGATTGTCAATTTTGAGAATTCAATTTGTCGTATAATTCGTACAATATAGAATTATAGTTTTCCAACCACTCGCTCAACATTGGAATGGAAGTGACGCCCCTAAACGCACAAATGACGTTCACTAAAACCAGAGTTTTTGACGGAAATGCATCGAACTCGAAAGTTGTCTATTCAGTTTATTTTATAACCTTAACTCACCACACAATTTCCAGATTCAATATCCCAAACAGCAACTTTCTTATCCCATCCACAACTAACAAATCTGGAAATAATCAATAACCTTAGTAACATTCAATATCCCAACATACAATGGTTAGTAACATTCAATATCCCAACATACAATGGTTAGTAACATTCAATATCCCAACATACAATGCTTAGTAACATTCAATATCCCAACATACAATGGTTAGTAACATTCAATATCCCAACATACAATGGTTATTATGACTGAAAGGTATTCCATCACATTTATAAAATTTAGATAAGTTCAACATATCTGTTGAAATATTACTAAACTCATAATAATAAATACATAAAATTGGGATGATATTTAAAAATGCTACAATTTTACTCCATGATTATTCAATACTTCTATTTTTTGTTATAAATAATGTAACAAATTAATGAATATATATGCATATGTTACCTCCTTCCATTGTCATTGACATTAGCTTGTGATATAATGCTATCATGACATCTTGTATAGTTATGGAGAACTTCTCCTGTCTCTACGTCCCAAATCTTGATTGTCTTGTCATCTGAGGCAGAGAGGATTTTCTGATCATTATCAATGTATTTACAACTTCTTACTGAGTCTAAATGTCCACGGAAAACCTTTATTCTTAGCTGAAAAAGAAAATTACATACATGTACATATATGAAAATAAGGAGGGCAGTCAGGGGTACTACTTGTACAAGTTATTTTTATTTACTTGTTACTAAGTTCATTTATATTTTCCAGAGTTTAGTGCGACATCTCATTTCACAAAACTATTACACATTTTTGCTTTGGGGCTAACTGAATCTGGCCTCTGGGTGCTGGATTTTCTCATTGTGTTGAAGAACAATTGTTGGCCTTGCACTGTAATCTGCTCTTTGGTCAGATTGTTGTCTCTTTTTTTTAAAACATTCCCCATTTTCATTCTAATATGGCGTTCATCATGTTCATTATCACTGAACTAGTATATATTTGTTTAGGGGCCAGCTGAAGGACGCCTCCGGGTGTGGGAATTTCTCGCTACATTGAAGACCTGTTGGTGACCTTCTGCTGTTGTTTTTTTCTATGGTCGGGTTGTTGTCTCTTTGGCACATTCCCCATTTCCATTCTCAATTTTAATGTGCATATTGTTATGCGTTTACTTTTCTTCATTGGCTAGAGGTATAGGGGGAGGGTTAAGATCTCATAAACATGTTTAGCCCCGCTGCAATTTTGCGCCTGTCCCAAGTCAGGAGCCCCATGGCCAGCTGGCCTTTGTTAGTTGCTTGTTTGATTTTTAATTTTAGTTTCTTGTGTATAATTCGGAGTTTAGTATGACATCCATTATCACTGAACTAGTATACATTTTTTTAAGGGGCCAGCTGAAGGACACCTCCGGGTGCAGGAGTTTCTCACAACATTGAAGACCCATTGGTGGCCTTCAGCTGTTGTCTGCTCTATGGTATGGTTGTTGTCGCTTTGACACACTCCCCATTTCCTTTCTCAATTTTGTTAACCCTCTTGCTGCCAGTTGTTTTTCAGGGTTGCATTTCATATGCCAGAAAAAAGGACCGTTCAACGTTTGTGATGGACATGCTAAACAATGACATCATTCAATATACATGTATGTATGTATGTACTGGTAAATGCCTCCGATATCCGAAGAACCCCTCGAAAACTGCGAGGGTACAGTGGCATCCATGTACACTCCCTAACGGGATTAATGGAGATGTGTCACTAACGTATGTTTATACGACAATTATTTTTACAAGGACAATCAATCCCCACCCAACACAAAGGGAGTGCTAGGACACCGGGCAGTCTGTTATTATGGTTGAGGAAGCCGAAGTACTCGGAGAGAACCACCGGGCCACTCGGTGGAAACAGACAAACCAGAGAGATATCAGAAAATTGATCTCCAGGTCAAAGTAAGGGACAACTTTGACCAACCAAGGCCCCCAAAGTACCCATTCTAGTTTAAACTCCGGTCTTGGTACCAGAGATGTATGTGAGAGGGTGAAAATTACCCTTCTGATGTGCTGATATTTTTAGCACCCCGAGTGAGAATCGAACTCGGGACCTTCAGCACTGTAGCCATCAGTCTTAACCACTTGACCACGAACTGACATTATGCAGTATTGACCGTTACATTTGAGAGACATTGTAGAAACTTATTACACTTTTTAATTTTCAGTCTTTTATTTTGATAAAGGTACAGCACTGACGTGAAGCTTGCATAAATTAAAACATGGACATATGTGTCCCTCCGTCAGGAAGAGGGTTAAACTTGGAATCTAGCCCAAACAAATTATGTTCAAATCAAGGATTTGTATAGTAAGAGCTAACTAAACAAATCCTTGTTCAAATCAAATTTTGATATCTAAACCTGAGCTAAATCTTCGTGTTCCCAAGTTGCCGTGGTTCGGCCAGCCTCACTCTCATCTTGTACTATTTCAACTGATAATTCTTCTTCATCCATTGTCCATATGCAATGTTTCTTTTTCACATTTTATAAGTATGTTTAGAAAATTTTCGCGTCCCTGGTTTCCTATCGGAAAGAAGAATAAATATTGACGTAAAATATATTAATTTTATTTCATTTGTATTTGTAGCTTTATTTCAAGAGCTATCACAAAACTATCATGAAAATAAAACTAAAATTCTGAATAAAATGTAATTTGACGAATATTATTGTTTACGACAACGACAATCTGACCTTGAACTTTCACAAAATCGAAAATGGACGAGCCTCTGGATCCAGATGGACTCTTAGGTGGGTAAAATAAGGATCATGTTTTAATGATAGAAGAAGAAACAATTATATTTTGCACAAATCAAGCTATATGCTTCACATATCATTCAAATTTGGAAGCATTGCTGGTACACTACAGCTTTCTTTCTAAATTTTATGTTTAGTCGGACCAACTCACAAAGGTGCAGAAATGGCTTGCACCTACGTTTTTTTCGCTAGTAGGTGGCGTATTGTTCCATCAGTTATACTTTCGGAACTCCTCGTGACCTATCGAAAAAGCGCCATATTGTTGTCAACGTAAACACCGCGAGTTTTAAAGATTAAAGAAGATGCCACAGTATTGTAGTGTTCCTGGATGTAGGAATTCTGGTGGTCACAAGTTTCCCGAAGAAAGAGAATTGCAACTTAGATGGAGAGTGGCTATTAAAAGAAGAGACTCTACCACAAAAGGTCTCTGGAAGCCAGGGAAACATGACGTTGTTTGTGCCGCCCATTTCAAGGAGGCTGACTACAGAGTTTCTGGACTATTAGGTTAGATAACTTTCAATGATGAATAACATTAATATTGATTGAAATTTTAAAGTGTAGTGATACTTCCAAGTACAAGTCATATACATTTGTACCTTTCACAAGTGGATGTCAATTTTAAGCGCAGATAATGGCAAAATAATATAATATGATTATGAATACATGTATAAATAAATCAGTTTCCACAGTGCACTTTGGCAGCACAAATTCCTTGTTATTTTTTTAAGATATGTATCAATGATATATTTTATCATATTTATTGTACTGTAGCAACAGGTCTTTATATTTTTTAGCAGCTTGGGCTTGTTTGAAGAATCACTACATATACATTCATTTTTCATCATGTTTATAAACCAATTTCTACAAATGCAATATTGTGTCGAATGAGTTTTTTCATTAAACTTGTCTTTTTTGGGGGTAAAATTACAGTATTAATTTACCTTTCTTTAAATTGGGCCTTTAAGGACATAGTCACATACATTTTTACATGTACCTAGAAGGTGTCAGCTTTTCAAACCTCCCAAATATAGTTTTGTCTAGCTGATTAGACATTTGTCTACATGTATCTATTTTAGATGGGTCTTCATACATTTCATCCTACACTTTGCAATCAAATTTAATAACATACAATGTATTGAATGACAATTGTTTTTCTAGCAACAAACTATTCATAGCTGCATGTGGCTTCCACTATAACCTGTATATTTTACTTTTAAAAGTTTAAAGATGTAAGAATGAACATTTAGATAAGATAAATGACACAATCTTGTATTTTAACTATTTGTTTAAGTTTTGCAAATATGTTGCCAAATTTTTCCTTTGGTTACAATATCATTGATTCATATATATTATATGACATGTGTATCTGACAAGGACATCATCACATTCTTGTGTATCATTGACACGATGGGTGCCGCATGTGGAGCAGGATCTGCTTACCCTTCCGGAGCACCTGAGATCACCCCTAGTTTTTTGGTGGGGTTCGTGTTGTTTATTCTTTAGTTTTCTATGTTGTGTCGTGTGTGCTGTTGTTTGTTTGTCTCTTTCATTTTTAGCCATGGCGTTGTCAGTTTGTTTTAGATTTATGACTTTGACTGTCCCTTTGGTATCTTTCATCCCTCTTTTACAAGAAGACACCCCATGCCATATAGTTGGTTATTAAATATCACACATGAATAAATATGAAGCAATTCAAACAAGAAAAGGGCTTATCTCAATAAATTAGTATTAACATAAAAATTAGAAGTGGATGCTTGTCAGTGAGACAACTGTCCAGAGGTACAGGCCTTCCAGGGGGCCTACCCCCTCCTATTCTAGCAAAAATTTTGTTGATTATATAGAAAACCATTGAAGCATGACCATAGCAGTCCTCTCTTAGACAGTCAGTGGGCCTTCACTTATGAAAAATTCTGGATCTGCAACTGCTGTCTACTAACTTCAAATGAATTGGATGTAGGCAATAAGAGTCAACTTTGCCTTTAACAATGAGAAAAACTCATACCATATATATAGCTGGCTATAAAAAGCCTTGACATGATAAATAAGAAACATTAATTTGTTTTACCTCTTAGATCTGCCTTATTGAGCAACTTGTGTTAATATGGGTAACACTAACAGTATTCTGTTTTACTCTCAAACGAATTTTGAAGGAGCACATCATTATTCCTATACATCCTTTTTGTAATTTGGCATTTTTTTCCATGGTCAAGTTCTTTTTGTTCTCAGACTCAAATTCATTTTATTGTATCATTACTAGTGAATTTCTGTTATTTTTGAAATGCATGATATTTGCTTTGTTTGCTTTGTGTTTTTTGTTTGTTTTTACAGAAAACCTGGATGCACATTAACTTTGAAAGGGAGCATTGATCTGACCAACACACAGTCTCTAATGTCTGGAATCAGGAATTCAGTATTGTTGAAATGTATCACTTTATGGAATAAGCTTTGATTTTCAATGCTGTTGTAATTAAAAGATTCTATAACCAGGTTATAAGGCAGAATAAAAAACAAATTCATCTCAGATTCATAATGCAACATCTGCATTTGACATGTACAAATGTATTTATATTAATAACTATATATTTACCTCATACCGGTACAATAAAAATAACCACATGAATAAATAATGAACAACAAATAAATGTTTTGTGTACAAAGGGCAATAACTCATTCATTAGACAGATGTTACAATCTAAAATAATAAGTTGAATAATTATATTGTATCAGAAAAAATGTATTAAGGTAGTACCCAACACTTTCACTAAAATTAATTTGGCTCGTTTAATTTTCATAAAATTTTAACACAGTATTTTATTTGACCCTTTAACAAAAATATAAAAATTTTGAAAATTTTGAACCAACCGTTTTGTCAGAAAAATTACACTGGTTATATAGCAGTGTGACAAACACCAATTTTTTTCATTGAAAAGCTTAATATTCCCTTTACAACAAAACGTAATTATAACGTTAAGCTGACTTTACAGAGTTATCTCCCTGTAGTGTTAGGTACCACCTTAATATATAGTGAAATCAAATTATAGTTATATTACATTTTGTTAAGTAACTTTATTGCAATCACTCATTAATATTTGAATGAAATGCTGCATCTTTGTTTACTGACTTTTCGTCAAATAATTTTTGTTGATGCAGTTTAGGTGGTCAAGCATTTGATAGTTTGATACCAGTTAAATTGAAAACTTCAAAATTGGTATTTGCTGCTACACAGCTATGCACACAACATTTAGGGATAAAAGTGAAGACTCTTGAATCATATCAATTTGTCTGGGAGTGGGAGAGTTGACATGACTTCTTGAAATAGTTTATTTAAAAAAAATCTGCCTAGCAAAAAGCTTGATTCAAACACATTATTAGTATCCAATAACAGGTTTAACTCCTGATATAAGCATGTAATATTTGCCACTAAACATAAACCATTCATTTAATTTTTAAATTTGTTATAAAACAAAATATGACTTGAAAATTCACAAGGACAATTAAAAAACATCTTTGGTTTCAGTATTCTTTTTCTTAACCTATTTTATAGGAATCCCTTGTTTCAAGGGCTAGGGGGATTTGCTATATTTTGTCAAATTTCTAGAAAATGATTCAAACACATTATTACAGTACTACATGTATCACAATAACAGGTTCAAGGCCTGATATAAGCATGTAATATTCAATCACCACTAACCATTAACCATTAATCTAGTTTTAAAATTTGTTATATAGAAAGAGAGTTGATGTAAATATATGGCCATTTTTTGTTATGGCCTGTTTAATGTTTTTTCATTCATTTTGATTGAAGTAAAAAAAATGCCTTTTTTTTTAGGATCACGTAAGCGGCTTCTTCCAGATGCTGTCCCTTCATTGTTTTTGTTTAGGGAAAGTTCTACACCCAGATCATCAAAATACAGTAGACGAGATGATGTGGACTTAAGCGTGGTCAATAATGTACAGCTTGAAGTTGAGGTTGGTAACGAGGCTGAGGTCAAAGAAAAATCTGATGACTTAGATGGCATTGAGCCTATGCAACAGGAAATGGGAGTGCACTGTACCTTACTTGGAAGATTTAGTATTGAGAATTTAGAGAATGATCCAAAACGTGTCCAATATTATACCTCATTCAGGGACTACGAGCATTTTATGCTGTTTTTCAATTGTTTAGGCCCAGCTGTAAATGAATTAAATTACCAATGTCTGTCTTTGACACCAAAAGATCAACTGTTTATGTGTTTAATGAAGTTACGTCAGAACAAAGAAGATTCAGAATTAAGTTTTTTATTTGAAGTGTCTGAATCAACTGTGTCAAAGATTGTCATAACTTGGATAAATTTCATGTACTTTCAATTAAAAGAGATTAACATATGGCCCTCTAGAGATATTGTGACTGATTATATGCCAGATGATTTTAAGTACAAATTTGCAACTACCCGGGTGATATTAGATGCTACTGAAACCCCTATACAGAAGCCATCACATGTTGATGCACAAAGTGTGACATGGTCTAGCTACAAACATAAAAACACAATTAAAACCATGATAGGTTGCACACCAAGAGGCACAGTATCTTATGTAAGTGATGCTTATGGGGGTTCAGCAAGTGACCGTCAGATCATAGAAAAGTCTGAATTGCTTCAGCTGAACTTGAATTTATTTGAACAGAAAGATAGCATAATGGCAGACAGAGGAATAATGGTTCAGGATTTATTTGCAGCACAAGATGTGAAAGTGAACACTCCCACTATGCTTAAAGGAAAAAGTCAGTTGGAACCTGAGGAAGTTGTAAGGGACAGGAGAGTAGCATCCAAAAGAATTCACATAGAGCGAGTTATTGGATTAGCCAAAACATTTAAGATCTTGAAAAATGAACTGCCATCAGGCAAACTTATACTTGGGTCTAGAATTATTTTTGTGTGTTTTTCTATTGCAAATTTCAGAAAGTGTATTGTGAATGAAAATGCATAAGAATATATTTGACAAAATTACTCAAAACCAGATGAACTTTAAATGCTTGTCATATAAATTACACTTTATCAGTTTCATGTGTCCAAAGTGATTTTTTGGCTTTTAATCATGGCAGAATTAATCCAAAATATTTAAAAGCCTTTGAAAAAAGTAAGGCAATTACCTTTAATATCAAATTTACTGAAGCATTTTCAATCATAACATGCTTTTTAAAATTTGCCAAAATAATAACATTATTTTATTGTCTTTCAAAATTTTGAAGATATATATATATAGTTTGAAACAATGATGAAACACATAATTTTTATTTTTATGCATGTTAATTATTTCAAAAATGAGATTTATAAGTTTATTATACCTACATAAAACAGAGGCCCAGAGGGCCCGGCCACCCCCCCCCCCCCCCCCCCCCCCTTTGGGAAAAAAATTTGGTTGCTTATATAGGGAATCACTGAAGCGTGACAGGAGCGGGGACCCCCTCTTAGGTCAGTCAGTGGGCCCCCACTTATGAAAATTTCTAAATCCACCACTGTAAACATAATTTTTCAAACATTTATTTATTGACTTGCAAAATTTTAAAGAATAAGATTGATTTTCAAATTGATATTCTTTTCTCCCTATTAATTATGTTACTTGACAAACATTAAATTAATCATGGTTTCCAAATTTTGGCACATTCTGATTTTGCACCCATGTCATTAAATGGATCAAACATTGTATGGTATTGTATACTATAGTAGATTTTATTCCATATAATTTCATTTCTGAGATACATGTACATGCACAAAATTTTGAAAGAAAAAAAAGGTTTTGGTTTATTCATTCTTGTCATGGTTGATTCAAATTTTTATGTTTAAAATTGTTTAATTTCATTTAGAATGTTAAATTTATGATACATGTTTGAAAAGCCATATGGCATGTATGGAATGAATAAAAATATTAATTTATTTGGAACTATCGACATTTGAAAAATTCTTAATGAATCCATTATTTTTTTTATTAAATACCAAAGATGCAGCAGTTATCTAATCTAAAAGTACAATGAATGTTTTTAGAATACAAAATAACATGGGAATGTTTGAACTTTGAGAGTTATAACAAAGATGCTAAATATGGTCTGAAGTATTTCTCATAAAACATGGATAATTTTGGAACTAATGAGTTAAGGCAGAAATTTTCGTCATAATCGACTACTTGCACAAACAGATCTACAAAGGTATACACAATGAAATAGCAGTGTTTTCTTTTTGCAATAAACAATTGACCTTGAATTTGTGCATAATAGGTGCTTATCTCCTTTAAAGCTATTTCCCCAGATTTATTTCTGTATAGGAATGGAAAACATTTTCCTGGCAATATTTTATCATTCCTTCCATTGTATGGACATTTAACTTCTATTAAAAAATCAGCATCAACAATGCCATCAGGTGAAGCCCCTAAAAATGGGAAATCTGGTCTAACAAACAGGCCTGAGGGCCTACATTTTACACCTTTTTGTGCCTCAAATTTGCAAATAGCTTTAGATTCAAATTGTTTTCCATGTAACAAACACTTTCTAACTATTTTATGGCTATTAATTAAGTTTTGCATAGTTTGTTTTTGTTTCTTCTACAAGTCATTCTGGTAATTTCCCCAAATCTTGACGCAGTCAATCTCCATTTCCTGTGCCTGAACCACTCATTGCATTTACTTTGCTTCCTCGTACATTTCTCTATTGCCTTGCAGTCATTATCAGTAACCTTCAACAAAATGAATTAATTTGGTTTTGTTCTTTTTCTGAACCTTTATTCAGAGTAGAAACACATAGATATCAATTACTAGTAATAGAAATTTACAAATACATGTCTTTGGTTCATGATCAAGTCTAAATTTGAGAATGAAGAGGTTACAATTGTATACCTGAGTTCTGCTATTTAATGCAATTCAATAAAAAAAAGTTTGCCAGAGAGCAAAAAAAAAACCCCACAAATAGCACATAGATCTAGAATTCATAGTCTGTGAATACCAAATACAAATGTTAATTGTGTTAATTAAGACAAAAGATCTCATGAATATAAAAAAAATTGATTGAAAAACAAAGGATATGGAAAATATCAGTAAATGCACAGCCAAGCAAAGGAACAGTGCTTTTCGTTGCTGTTCTTCATCTCAAAGTGACAAGAAAAAATTGTTTCTCATGATGTGATCAATAGTTATTACTATGCATGAATCCTGCATATAATTATAAAATATGTGTGTAAAAATTTAAAGATCATAATACATAATACAAGGAGAAATAATTACAAGTTATCCCAGCTTAATATTTCTTGAATAAATATCTTGATGGCAAGCCTAGTCTCATTGGTTGTTCATCATCATCATATATTTTTGTCATCCATTCTTAGTCTAGTAGTTTTGGGGCCATTTATAGCTTGTTGTTTGGTGCAAGCCAAGGCTCCGTGTTGATGGCCGTACATTGACCTATAATGGTTTACTTTTATTAATTGTTATTTGGATGGAGAATTGTCTCATTGGCACTCATACCACATCTTCCTACAAATGTACATCTATTAGACTCACCATAAGGGCATTATCTATCCAATACTCAGCAAATGGCCTTTCAAGATAGTCATGGTCATGAACTGCATTTTGAAGATCTGCTTTTGGATATATATAGCGTAAGGATATATCCATGGATGATGTTGAGCAAAAATTAATTAAGGAATTTCTGACATGATCATTGTACCCCTTCAAATTCTGGAACTTTGCTGGTCGTGGATCATCCAGAATACTATCTAAATGTTTCCTTTTAGATGGAATATTTTGTGTCTTTACTGGTGATCCTGGAAAATACATTTGTTGCTTTTGAATTAAAAAAAAAAGGTTCCCGTATGACATTATTTTGCAGGATATGTCGATGTATTGCAATTATACTGACGGTGTCGTGTCACCTTGATCTTATAAAAATATTTTGTATCAAGTTTTTTTCCAATTTGGCAAAATGGGGCAATGCAAATTTTTCATTCTTAATCATTTTCTGCCTGTTACTCAAGTATGTAATCATGTCGGTTTCAATTTACTTAGCAGTTACAGAGAAAATGTTTTTGAAAGTTAATCAAACTATAACAGAGAACAACTGACACTGGCACCTATTGTCAGTTGAGCGACAAAAGTTAATTGTGGACAAATGACAGCAGATAACATATACTCACTATTTGAAATAGTATTTTTAGCACTTTAATTTATCAGTTAATCTAAAATGCATGATTTGTTGGTTTAGTTGTTTGTTGTCGAGCCTACAACTTTTGTTGCAGAAAGCTTAGCATAGGGATAGTGATGCGGCGGCGGTGTTAGCTTACTTCTTAAAAGCTTTATATTTTAGAAAGTGGAAGATAGGATCTTTCATACTTTGTATATAGATGCCTCATGTTACAAAGTTTTCGTCAGTCACATGTCCAATGTCCTTGACCTCATTTTCATGGTTCAGTGACCTTGACCTCATTTTCATGGTTCAGTGACCACTTGAAAAAAAAGTTCAGATTTTTTGTTATGTTGAATTCTCTCTTATAATATATATATATAGGATAACTATATTTGGTATGTGCATAGCTTGCAAGGTCCTCATGCACCTCAGACAGTTTTCATTTGAACTCAACCTCATTTCATGGATCAGTGAACAAGGTAAAGTTTTGGTGGTCAAGTCCATATCTCAGAAACTATAAGCAATAGGTCTAGTATATTAGGTGAATGTAAGGATTGCAAGGTGTACATGTCCAACTGGCAGATGTCATCTGACCTTGACATTATTTTCATGGTTCAGTGGTCAAAGTTAAGTTTTTGAGTTTTGGTCTTTTTATCTAATACTATATGCCATAGGTCTACTATATTTGGTGTATGGAAATATTTTATGATCTATATGTCAGTCACGCAGGTTTTATTTTTACTTTGACCTCATGTTCACGGTTCATTGCTCAGTGTTAAGTTATTTGTTTTGGTCTATTTTCCCTAAACTATAAGCAATAGGTCAACTGTATTTGTTGTATGGAAGCATTTTTAGCTGTACATGTCTGCCTGGCATGGTTCATCTGACCTTGACCTTATTTTCATGGTTCATATGTGACAGTTGTAGTAAAGCTTTCTATTAAAGAGTATCAACATAATGTCAATGATAAGTAAAGAAGGCAAGACATTTCAGTGTGTGCACTCTTGTTCTAGAGTTTTGAACTACTTTACAATACCATTGTAGAAAGCTTTAGGTTTGTGAAAAGTCTGGAGGTTTTCTGTGCAGCACTTTTCCACCTGTACGTCTCCTGTTTGAATAAAGTGCATCAGCATCATCATGACAGCAGCAATATGTTTGCATGTACCATGTGGTCCTTTTCCTGCTGGGCATTCACAGTGAGAATTTAATGGTTCCCCAGTACATCTATCAATTTTAATTTTATAGTTGTATGTTACCTACAGGTAGAAGGAATTGTATTACTTTCACAATAGTATCAACACTTAAAAGCATGCATTCATAAAATTTAAGAAAGCCTTATATGTGTTTTTCATAAATGTTTTGTTATAAATGAGGCCACTATATTTAAGATTTGAATTATTTCACATATTTAATGTGGAATTTTATCATTGTTGAAGGTCCTTTATAAAAGTCATACATTTTTGTATATCCACTATATACATGTATGAAGTTGAACTGTGGTAGATTTAAATAATGTGTCCTACAGAAACCGTGACAACTGGTCCAATGTATGTGTGGACATAAAAATATTGAATTCAAGAAACTTGCACAGAGTTAAATGACAAATGTATCGACTATATTATTTGTTTGTATGCACTAACATGTAATAGAGACTTTCAGATACTAGTATATTATTTGAAGAAACTGAAGGAATTATAGAAATAATTATAATTTATGCAGCAAATGTGTGAGGCCCTTATGATCATATGCAGTCAAATCCCCCTATTAGTAAAATAAATGATATAAAGTGTTAAATGTCTGAATTTCTAATTTAATGGAACCTTATGTCTCATTGCTGCACCAACAATTCCACTTAAGAAAGTGTATTGACCACTCTGATAGAAGCTGCAGGCTAAAATTCTATGTGATTCAAACATTTTTTTCCCTTTTTCCAACGCCTTTATATCCCCACTAGCCTGTCGATCTTCCGCCATCCGATATAGGAAGTATCCCTCTATTTGTTCTGTAGTAACTTTTGGAAGCATAATTTTATGTTCCGGCCTTAACTGTTGGAATCCTGTCAAAGGCCACTGTGGCTCTAATGGTTCTGGCAAGTTAACAGGAACACCTCGGAAGTTTGCATTTCTGTCATAAGCTCTCAATCTGGAGTAAAAATAAAATATGACACTATATTTGGAAAATTAAAATATAGTTTTCTCATGTTTAGTATCATTCATATTGGAAGAAAAACAACTAGCTTCTCAGTTGCAATCAATAAGTCTCATTTCATACATATCATAAAATATAAGAATACACTTACTTTTGTTTGAACATTGACCAGAGATCACCATATTCATACTTATCTATTTGCCAACTGGGACAGTAAATGTGATGAAAATGAATTTGAAACAAGAGAAGAAGTCCAAGATGTTATATTGAAATCAACATACTAGCACTTCCCCTAATTGTGACAAATCAAAATTAATTCCAACAACAACAGGAAGCATGCCAACTGGAAACTGAAAATAAAAAAAAATGAAATGAACTATAAATTGTAAAACACAGGTACTAAATCGATTGCAATAAACACGACTCATTATTATGCTTCAGACACTTTAGGTTCTCCAAACTTAATTACTAGACTAGAACTAATGTTACATTTGTCCTCACATATTGTGTGATAGAGGATGAAGATATATTATAGTAGATGATTAAAATTCTCTCATGCCGCAGAAAATACAAATCATATTTATGTTAACATTTTTTATCTCTTCAATTTAAATGACATTTATAAAGGATATGAAAATGAAGCTGGTGAGTGGTGACTGTTAATTGCTGTTAGGTAGCTGACCACACCTCTTTTATCTTTTCAATTTATATGACTTTTTATGATTTAAAAGGATATTAAAATGAAGATTGTGACTGTTAATACATGTAGCTTTATTGTTGTTAAGCGACTGACCACATTCAATTTTATCAAGGAAAAGTCTGAGGTTTAATTTGTTTAAAGTATTTTTTGTTTACACATTTATACTGTTGTGAAAACATGACAACACAAGAATTGTTTGTAGTGGTGATGTATCAGGTTCAGGTTTCAATCTTTGCCATTTATTTAGATTATTTAGATTACACATTATCACTGGTATCAGTATCCCTACATAAAATTGAGAATGGATACAGGGAATGTATGGTAGAGTCTGATTAATATTTATTCTGGCTAGTGAGAATTTAGTAAAATTTGGTAAATTTTAAACATTATACAGTGGTCCCCAAAGGTTTCAAACAGAATAAATAACAGTATGATGGACCCCCTGAGGCCCTTTGATAGATGTCACATCAGGATCAAAAGTGACAAGATACCTACAAATTATAGGTAAACGGACAGAAAGTCACAGGACAAAAAGTCACAGGACATAAAGTCACAAATTTGATAGGACAAAAAGTCACAGGACATAAAGTCACAAATTTGATAGGACAAAAAGTCACAGGACAAAAAGTCACAAATAATTTTTTGACAATTGTTGGAATATATAAGAGAAATATCTTGAAATGTTTACTTTTTAATACATATATTCGTATTAAATTCAATTAAATTTATCATTTAACTTGAAAAATGAAGATTTATGTAATTTTAATCATGCAAAGGACATATTTCTTGGCACCATGATTCATGAAGCCATTTAAGTACCAATCTACATTGACATTTTGTTTTCTTAACAATTATTTGATCATCTTTGATATTTTTTGATAAATTTTGCTTACAAAGTTGGTTAATATACTATACTTCAAGAAAAATACAAAAATGTTTTTGTAAAAATAAGCATTTTTTATTCAAAGAAAATAATCAGAAAAAATGAATTGTGACTTTTCGTCCTGTGACTTTTTGTCCTGTGACTTTCTGTCCTACATTCAAATTATATCCCCTTTTTAATCTTTTAAACACGGTATTTCATGATAAAACCCTACGTAAGGCATAAAGTACAGATGAAATGCGATAATTGTACTATTACAGTATCGTGTATGAGGTATTGAATTATTTAGATATAACAAGACTCGGGAGATATTAGCGAGCGATTCAATGTCAATAATCAGATCATGACAGATGATGACCTTGGTGCTAATCCTATTTTATCCATAGCTTAAAACAACAAAACTGAAAACAAATAACCTGTAAATCAATAAAAAGATATACAATGGATTATCAACCTCTCAATTAAGTCTGTTTTTCTGCCGGTAGTCGTGGCACCACGACGTGTAAGCTCATTTTTTAGCTTCGGTATGGGCCACAGAACGTAAACATCCGCCATATTGGATTTTCTGTAACTGATGGTACAGTTGCGCCACCTGTCGTTAAGGTCGGCGGGTGAAAGCCATTATCCAGCAAAGATTATTTACAGGTCCTTATGTTACATGTAATTAAAAGAAATATTAAACAGTTAAAATGCAGTTAGAAATAACATATTAATATGGTTGGCAATACCATTTTTAACCCATAGTCTTGAATACATAATAATATGTCATGAATGTGATGTGAAAACATTTATAATGTTAAAATAAGAGATGTGATATAATACACCTTATCGCTATTTGTCTGCCATTACTGGACATCACAAAAGTTCCAGTCAATTTTTACATCATAATAGAAAATATCTGACGCCGCAATAGAAAAGTGATTGTTGAATGAAGTCAAAAGTTCAAGCGGGATTTTTCGAAATAGCGATTTAAGCCTACTTAACTGCTTAAGGTGTATAGCTAGATCACTTTCTAATTTGTGCACTTTTCCTCAATTTCCCATGTCACAGAAAGAACCTATTGTTCAATAATGTTGATTAGGCAGATTGACCATGGTTCAACCAACATTCATGAAAAAAAATTGTGAGGTTGGCGTATTTCCAATGCCTAAAAGTAAAAAAAGAAGTTGTGGTATGATTGCCAATGAGACAATTCTCCACAAGAGACCAAAATAACACAGAAATTAACAAGAATAGGTCACTGTACAGCCTTCAACAATGGTTTACTCTGCTACCTATACGTCCTCAATCTTATCCTCAAACTGTTCTCCTTAGTGAATTTTATTTACCATGTGGACCTTCCTCTGTGTAATTTCCTCCTGGTCATTTAATTTGGTTTCCTGTATCTGGAAAAACAAATAATCAAATTCATATATAAATTATATCCCAGATTCATGTTCACACTCATTCATTTGACCAGATTCCTGTCCATGTTTGGTAATTTAGCTCCCATTTTATGAATTTGTGTTTTTTTGGTCAAGAATAAAACTAAATCTTGTTTTAACCAGAAATTGAAAATAGAAAAAAGAATAGAATAAATTATTGTTCTTATGATTGAATTTGAGGTGTAAGCAATCAAATTACCCGGTTTACTGTTTTTTTACTAATGATTTTTTGAAGGCGAGTCCAGGAGTCATAAGTTTACTGAATTGTTTCTGACTTATGATCTATCTTAGTTGTAAGTTTTTTTGTGAAATCGACTCCAGGGATATATTAATATGATGTGGAAGCATTATTAAAGAGATAAGATTATATTGCTATATCATTACTTATTTCATTCCCCATATCAAATCACAGCAAGGAAACAACATTAACTTTAGATTATTTTTTTTATTTTTGTCATAGAATGACTGGTTTTCTTTGTACAGTAATTGTTATGGACCTGCAATTTCAACACAATTGCTGACAGAAGGAGATAACTCTGTCAGATTTCCCACATTATTACAGTATGCCTGTTGTTTTCTGGGATCACTTGTGTGCTTAATGGAATAGGAGTACACACATTGTAGATGTGTCAACATGTTTTGTTGCTCCCACCTAGGGGCATTATTTTTTGTGATCTGTGAGTCTGTTGGTCTGTCTGTCCTGCTTCAGGTTAGAGTTTTTGCTCATGGTAGTTTTTTTTTTTATCATATCCAATCAACTTAAACTTAGTTCAAATGCACTCTATGATATGATCTTTCTAATAATTTTAATGTCAAATTAGAGTGTTGACCCCAGTTTCACAGTTCACAGAAAATACAAAATGATAGTGCAATGTACCACACCATTGAAAGCTAATTTCAAGGTAAATGCATATATAATTGTTTTGTTAACTAATTGTTCACATCATACTTTATTTTGTAGACATTTGTCGAGTGTGTCGATGTGAGAGTACACCAGACAAACCATTGTTCCACCCATGTGTCTGTACTGGTAGTATCAAGTTTGTGCATCAAGAGTGGTAGGTTTCATTTGAATTGTATTTTACTTTAAAATATTTAAGTCTAAAACTGTGCATTCCAGGGGCGGATCCAGCCATTTTAAAAAGGGGGGGTTCCAATTACATGTACCCATTCAAATGCATTGATCGTCCAAAAAAATGGGCGGGTTCCAACCCCCGGAACCCCCCCTCTGGATCTGCGCCTGCATTCATTAGTAAATGTCATGGGCAAACATGATGTACAAAATGCAGGTCAAGCAAAAACAACAGGAATTAACAGGTTCAGTAAAGTAAATTTTCTGTAGGTTTGCAGGTAAAATAAAATATCCTTAAAAATAAGTTTCCCTCTACCAAATGTTATGAAACTTATACACAATGCTAATTACAACAAAACTTAGATCAAGCATGAATTTTGGTATGGTTCAGTGTTCTCCCCAGAAATTTTGGATAGCATCACATTTTGCGTAAAAAAAAAATAACTGTATTTTTTTTAATGTCATTTAACGCGTCGCGTTGATGCTCTATTTCCTTTATATGTTTTAGTTTATATTGTTCAATTCATAACTGAGAATACAATTAAACTATAATCACAAAAACAGTTGTTTCAGTTTATGTTTTCTTTATTCATTTATAAATACAGAATTATTTTTTTTCTTTTGTGCCAAACAAAAATAAATATGTGGTTTCAGTTACCCAACAATAAGTCAAATAAATGAATGGTTCATTATACCTATAGTGCAACCTGTATATATACAAAACTAAATATCTAGTACACAAAATTAACTATTTTTTATATTATATTAAGTAAAGATAAAGTAGAAAAAAAAAATCAATTTAAAAACTTTTTTTTATCATGTTTATGAAATTCAAAATGATATGTATTTTTAACAAAGTTATCTAACAAAAAGTCTGTTAATGCGTAGTTTTCACTCTTGGTATATTTGTTTCTGTCTACTGTCCATCTGTTGTCATTATCGTGAAAATGCGGATTTTTGTCATACCTCGTCCTATCCGTAGTTTACACTAAAATGTGCAATGGCGGCCGTAGAAAAATTTACGAAAATGAGTCCGAGAATAAACATTGTTTGACAAGAGATTGTGAATGATAAGACGCTTTTAATACATTAAATGGATTTAAAAATAAACTTAAGCCAATTATGATAACTTTTTAAAGAAGTATTAAACTTATTTTAGCTGTAAACCAAAATTCTCGCTCTCGTATTACCGGAAGAGAAAGAAAGTAATTTTTGGAGAGTTGCACAAATAAACGATCTTTAAAAAAAAATAATAATCGTTTCAAGCTTTGAAATTTCTTAATACAAAACGTAGATTTTAAATTGTTTTATGATTGCATTTTTCCATGCCGAAATTGGTGATTGCAGACACGTGGTATTTAGTCATGTCACAAGTGTAAGCTTGGGATATTCGCATCTAAACAGTTATCACCCTGAGGGCAATTAACATCTAGCTATTTAAATCTCTTAATTGCCTCTAGTGTCAGACTTAAAGGGATTACAATTAAAAGTGATATAATTTTTATGATCATAATCGATAATAGATGAAAGTTGGAAATCGAGGACAGGTAAAATAGCATCTTCAAAATAATTATAGCGTCGCGGGAATTATTATAGCATCACGGTGAAAAAATATAGCGTCGCGGTACCGCGACGCTAAAACGGCCTGGGGAGAACACTGGGTTTCTTTTATCCTTCTTGTGTGATGTCCCTTTATAATGTTATATGCAAGTGGGGGAATCATCTGTGTCTCATGGAGTCATTCCTCACTTTTTTAAATCATCTGTAGTATATCAATGACAAAAAGTTCTGCTAAGAAGATATATGTGTGTTTCTTCTTGTTTTCCCAGGGTAATTTAGGTACAAATTTTCTTAATCAAATGGTTACAGGTTATGTAATAAATGTTCTAATCTCTTACAATGTATTTGTGTTGATCTATCTGGTTAAAATGTACACATAATATATATTCATGTATCTTCCTTCTGTTACAGCTTGGTACAATGGTTGAAGTACAGTAGAAAGGAATATTGTGAATTATGTAAACATAGATATGCATTCACACCTAGTAAGTTTATTTTGATGAAATTTAACATGTTGATTTATCTACCTATCTATATTGGTTGAACATTTTAATTCCCCCAAACAAGAAGAAAAAGAGTTAATCCGATACATCTAATTATATGAAGAAATATGAACAATAAGTTAACTGCTACATGTTATAATCAAAGTCATATGAAAACATTGGAGCCAATAAACCGTTTATCAATAAAATTACCTATTTGATAATACAAAAAGTTTGAGACATAAAGTCACATTATGAAACAAGTGATGAATCCAAAAATTATTTGTAAAGAGTATCATATGCATGTATATATCTGATTTAAGTTCTTAATATTTTTGGTATTGCTGATGTAGAACAAAATTTTTATTTGTACACCTACACACACAAATTATTTTTTTTGGTGGATGGGGGTAATAAGGGAATTCACTGTCTGTCTGTCTGTCCATCTATTTGCCTTGTAAGTGCAACTGCTACTAAAGCAGTAAAGAGCTGGATTGATATTGATAAATCTTTGCACAGTCTTAGAACACTACAAGAGGATGTACAGTTCTTATTGTTAAAGTGATATATGTATTCAAACTTACTTGTTATATGTGGTCTTTTGAAATCTTACTTTACTTGATGGCAGGATGGATATCGGTAAAATTTACACAGAATGTCCATGATAGATTATAAGATTTATATTTTATAAACTAACAGTATTTCTGGGCTGGGTGTATCCTATTTGTGAGTTCACTTACAGTTCTAGTTAACTTCGGTAGATCCTCAATGTAAAAATAGATTAATGATGTGACTTGTAATTTCAGTTTATTCCCCTGATATGCCAAAGAGGTTACCGGTAAAGGACATATTTGGTGGATTATTGAAAAGCATAGGCCGAGCTGTCAGATACTGGTTACATTATACATTGGTAGCTTTTGCTTGGCTTGGAGTTGTACCATTAACAGCATGTAAGTTTGATCAAATCGAATACTGTATAATCTTCCTTTCTAGTTAGTTTGAATTAATAAAATCCAAACAGCATATACTTGCACAGTCTAAAGACTTTTAATTTCTTGAAAAATTTCTTAATGTTGACACTTTTCTTTCTTTTTTTTAAAGGGGAGAATAAAAGAGAAAAGATACTAATACATACTAATGTATGAATTTTTTCAGAAATCTTTATTAGCCATGTTAGCCACTTCAAAATTCTATTCATATTTTTTTAATGTTACACATTCTGTAAATTTTGCAAACACATGTACATCTGCATTTTTATTGAGGACAAAAAGGACATTATGACAGTTTGAAACACCTATTCATCGAAAGCAAAGTATTATTCATGGCACTCATGCAATTCAACAGTGTTAGAAATATCATCATTAAAAAACTATGCAAGATATTATATAGATTGCCTTTTCTGCTCTTATACACAAGAATGTCTTCATGTTTTTTCAGGTCGTATATACAGATGTTTGTTTACGGGATCTGTCAGCTCTTTGTTAACACTGCCATTAGATATGCTTTCAACGTAAGTAATAGATCTAGAAGTTCAATATAAATATGTTGCCCTACATATGCATGATATATTAACTACTAACATGACTAAATGTGAAAGCAATCACCAATTGCAATTATTTCTTGGATAGAAAATTGTAGTCAGTGTTTTCTTGGCTTCTATGAAGGGGACTGATTTCATATTTGATCTGTCGTTTGCTGATGTTGAGTGGTAGAGTTTAAGCAAAGGAGTAGGTCCGGTAAGGGCTGATTTTGGCCCCAAATTTCAGTTTCATCTAACGTGATATTTAGGACACCTTTTAAAAACTTAAGTGTCTATTTCAATTGATTCGATTAGTTTATGTAAAAGATTTTAACTGATTCAGTCATTAAAAACGCTCCGATTGAAGCTTAAATATGAAAAATCTATCAAATCTGCCAAAAAAGGTCACTTTTCAGATGGTTTTCGTCAAAAATGAAAGTGGCCGCATCCGTGTTCATCCTCAACCTTTATATATGTTATGTATTATCATCAAATACAACTTACATTTCAATATTATGAATGAACACGAATGCGGCCACTTTCAATTAAGACGGAAACCGTCTAAAGTTTAACTAAAATTTTCAAATTGTGAAGATTTCAGTAATTAAGCACGACTTTATGATGCTAGTACACGATATATGTACATTGTATTGTCAAAAACAGCACATATTTATGTAGCAGAAGCATTCTACTTTCCAAAAAATAGCTAAAAGATTACATTTTCACAATTTTGCAGAACTGTTTAATTTTGGGGCCAAAAAGGGGTCTTACTGAACCTACTCCTTTGAATTATACTGTACAGGCTCTTCCTGAAAATTTTCAATTTAAAATACTCATTTTACAGGGAATGTTCACACTTTATCTATTAACAGTATTTTATTATACCCTTAACTATTAGGTAAGCTAACATGAGGGATACTAAGTTAAAGCTGTAAACTTAGTAAATTGTTACAGCAAATATGCAATAAAGATATTGTTACGTTGGAAAAAAAAAAGAAGTATTTTATTCAAGTCAAATTGAACATAGTTTTGGAAATTGTCTTCATCAATTATGCTTCAGTACACATGTAACCTCTAAAAATTGCATGCAGTGCCCCAGTTCCAACTGGTATTGTTCGTGTTGAAATCTGATAAATCATGATATACTGTTCATAATACTTTTATTTTCAGGGAAAACATAGCATCAGATTGCTTCTATGGGTGTTTTGTTGTCACTTGTACATTATGTGCATTTATAAGTTTGGTATGGTTACGTGAACAGATCCTTCATGGTGGAGGACCCGAGTGGTTAGAACAAGATGACCAAGGACAGAATCCTCAAAGGGTATACTTACTTATCAATTTATGTGGTTTGGAAAGGATATTAAGTTTGCATTTCCTTAAAGAAAAGAAATGTTTTTAGCAACTGTTTATGAACTGTCAAATGGCATATTTTATATGAACTATAAAACTGAACTTCAGCCTTTCCAGCTTCTAAATCTCAAACTAAAAATATAATAAGAAAATGCAATAACAGTTTTCTTTTATAATGTTTCTTTATTCAGATGTCCTAACAGAACTTAAATTCATTTTATTGTTGAGTACTGATCATTAAGGCTTTATTTTTATTTCCCAAGACACAACTGCATTAGTTCCTTTGTTTTCCTCAGCTTATTTGTACATTAAAACAATTAACTATAAATGTTCAGATTTTTCAGTTTGGATTTGTTATACATATATACTAAATTATATTTATTAATTTTTATGATTGGCAGTTATAGCACCTTTTTATTTTAATTTTTATAATTGTATTTTGTAGAATTTCTTGGATGCAGGAATGGTCAATAACTTAGTTGGAGGTTTTGGAGGTGGAGCTCCAAGAGCAGCACCAGCCAATCAAAATGAAGATAACAACCAACAAGCACCTGCTGGAGAAGTCAATGAGGAAGAAGTAGAGGATGATGGGATTGAAGGTGGTAACAATGGAAACAATGCTGCTCAAGGTCAGATATTTGCATGATTCATATCGATTTGTCAACTTGATTCATATTATTACCTTTACATTTGAACATATATTGTAAAATGAAAATTATGTCCTCTTGTATATTATACGGTTAAATATTGTATAAGAAAAGTTATAATGAAAACTAAATTAAAAGTCATCAATACTTATATGTTTCAGATGAAATAAACTGGAACCCAATAGAATGGGACAGAGCAGCAGAAGAATTAACCTGGGAACGGGTAGGTAACAGTTATTGTCAACTTAGCAGTACTTATGGCTATTTTCAGATGTTTGTTGGTACATCCAATCTTCAAACTGACAGCTATACCTTCTTGTGTAGAAGGCAATATCATGTTAAAATACAATCCAGCCTTGGAACTCATTGGGGTAGAATTTTAAGAATACCGCCTTGCCTGCTTTATAAAAAAAAAAGATGAATGTTTCAAGATAATAAAAAGATCATTCCATTCAGTTTGTAATCCAAAATAGAGCAATAACATTAAAATATATTTATAAAAAAAGATTTGTACTGAATAGTGTGCTTTAAAACTATTTTTCCATGTCATAGTCCAAATGAAACTGTGCTAATTATTTTTTTATCACTTTAACAGTTCAGTATAATATAACAAATGTCCCTTTGTGCAGAATGGCAGTTTATCATCTCTAACAAATTATAATATGGGCTACAGCTTGGTTTGATCCATATAGTTTTTGGCAGATTTCTGCCCAGTCCATGAAGTGCCATATTGTCCTTACTGCCACACATCTTTTTATTAAATATTACATTTGACAATGTTTGATATATTAATGATATGGCATAAAACTTTCATAAAATTTAGCTTTTTCTGCTTTCCTATCAGAACAGTAAAATAGGTATAGGCTTTATTGTAATCATTTATTTTGTTTATTGATTTTATTTGGGAGATTTCTGTTTTTTTAGCTTCTTGGACTTGATGGATCATTGGTATTCTTAGTAAGTATATGTTAGATGTAAAGTTATGTTGAAAAATCAAGATGTTTAAAATTTAAATACATATATACCTCATGAAACCTCCAAGACTTTTACTATAAGTTTGATATAGAATTATCTACAAGAACAAACTGAAAATCATGAAAAACTTAGTAATATTCATGTAAGATCTTTTGAATTATATTGTAAAAGTGTATTTGTACCCAAAAAAAAAGAGATCCTGTGCCCAGGTATTGCTTTGTATGCATCAACAATCTATTGTTTCTCTATTAAACACAAACATATTCAAGTGAAGCCCTTGCTGAAAAGTCAATTTTCTATTATTAAATTCAATATTAGAAAATTAATTATTACTCAAAGTCAGGTTAATATATATGATAAATGATATTTATGTTATTTTTCAGGAACATGTTTTTTGGGTGGTTTCCTTGAACACATTGTTTATATTGGTATTTGGTAAGTCTTATATTCTTAAATATATATTTGTTGTTCAGTTAAATGACTTGATATCAGTCAATCATGAAAGTTTTGTATACTTATGATAATTATAGATTATCTTTGGTGCTGAAAAGTTGGAGGAGTTACTTGGCTTCATTGTCAATGAAAGGGGACAGCTCTGAGATGAGATTTAGTTTAAACAGATCATAGATAATATGCAGATTGCTATTTTCTGAGAGAACATCAATTACCTAACCTTATGACAACATTGCTATTTTCTGAGGGAACATCACTTACCTAACCTTATGACAACATTGCCAATGTTTCTCTACTGGATTCAGAAAAATCAATTTCAATCCTTTAGCTTGAGATTAAAAGTAAGGACACAGAGAGAACAAAGAAAAACCTAATAAAAAAAAACAACAATAAGTATGTGGATAGTGTAGTACTAATAGTAGTAACGTACACATATTGTCAAACAATTCTAATGAATTAATTATCTTTACTTCTACGTTAAGTTATTACTATCTTCTAATAATTTAATTTTGGATGTAACACGTCTTCTGATTGGCTGACGTTATTTTGTTATGAGCCCATAGACATAATTTAGTCATGTGACCGTGACATCATCAACGTTTTTCATGGTTATCCAAGGTTTAAAATGGAATTTATAATTAAATTATAAGAAATGACTGTAATATTTTTTCTGTCTATTCGAAATAACATAAAAAATGTGGTGCACACTGTTAAATAACCTGCTACGCGCGTTATTCAGTGTGCACCAAATTTTTTATGTTATTTCTTCATAGACAGAAAAAATATTACAGTCATTCCTTAATTAGATGAAAAACATTACATATATATGCATATCAAAAGAATATTTTGTTTACAGCTGTTTAGTCACCTTAATGTATTTATAATTATTAAAAAAATGCCAATTAAAATATTTTTTAATTGTTTGAAATATGTATTTATATTTTGATATATATATTTGATTGCAGCCTTTTGTCCTTTCCATATTGGACATTTTACATTAGTAGGACTTCGTCTAGATGACATTGTAAGTTATTTCTATTATAGTTTCAGAACGTATATGCCTGCATTTATTTCTGTTCAATTTCTGAATGTAGAAGTGACCACATTATTTGATAATTGGGAAGTAATAGATACCATAGCTCTTGAACATAAAAAAAAAAAAAAAAAAAGAAAAAAATTCAAAAGCTCTTTTAACATAAGCCCACCAAGCAAACTGAATTTGTTGCAAAAACTATCTCTGCCATTTTTTCTTATTCATAATTTCTTATTTCAACCTATCACCTTGAATGAATTTTATTAGATCTGGGAGTATTTTGGTCAAATACTATAATCCTATTATAAGATCTAGAGTAAGATAACAATACTCCATTCAAAATTAAGATTGTTTATTATATTATAACATGATCATAATAATTCATATATTTATTTTAAAAATTTTCAGATGGAATCTACGCATTATGAGGGACTATTGACGACTATGATTGGCTATATTGTGATAGCATTTTCTCTGGTAGTTTTATACATGTTGTGTGCCATTGCCAGGCTTAAAAAGTAAGTAATTACTGCTCTGGTTATTGGAATATTATTTGAATTGAAAAACTGAAGAAATGAATTCTGTCTTTGATTTGCAGGGAATAAAACATCAAGCATTTTTTATGTTGTAAAGTTAGACAATTTTCACTTTAAGAACCTGAAATTTACTTTAAGTAATTAAAAAATCTATAAAAAAATTCTGTTACATGATATTTGTTGTTGACCTGAATAAAACAATATCTTATCTTTTCAATTGTAATGAAATATGTACATAAAAGGGACAGTGGGTATCACCAAAAATAGTGGACAGTACAACAGAACCATACAAACCATGAAACTCTAAAAAAAAAAAAAAAAGGTACAAACATAGACAAATATCATGCGATCTAAATAGACTTTACCTTAACTCTCATTTAACAGGAAGAGAATGTTACAATTGCTGTTAATTTGTAAAATAAAATGGATTTCATTTTGACAGAAATTTATATACTGATTGTTAACATTTTGTAGGTTCAGACGAGTCCTAGGGTTATGTTATATTGTAGTTAAAGTGATGTTACTGGTAGTTATAGAGATTGGAGTCTTCCCTCTTATCTGTGGGTGGTGGCTGGATATATGTTCTTTGGTATGTAGCTATTCTAAATCTTATGTTTTAATGTAAAAAGCTGTGTATAATTTCATATACAATGGAACATATAATAATTCATGACACAAAATTCCTACTTGTTATTGAAAAAAAACAACAACAAAAAATCCTAAAGAATAGCGTTGATGTGAATATAATTTTTCTTATGATTTAAACATTGATCTCTATATACATGCTGAAGGACGCCTCCGGGTGCGGGAATTTCTCGCTACATTGAAGACCTGTTGGTGACCCTCTGCTGTTGTTTTTTATTTGGTCGGGTTGTTGTCTCTTTGACACATTCCCCATTTCCATTCTCATTTTAATGATATATGTTTATGAATAAATAGCTTAACGGTAGACACAATATCTCAAAAACATTGCTGCATTAGACATTTTCCTTCTAATATTTATGTAGACAACATATAATGGTACAGATGCAAGAGTGAAGACAGTTTTTATTGTTCTAATGTTTTTTCAGTCCATGTTTGATGCTACCCTGAAGGACAGGAAGAATAGTTTCCACCTAGCACCAGGAACCTCCATGTTTATCCATTGGTTGGTGGGAATGGTTTATGTTTTTTACTTTGCTTCCTTTATTTTGTTACTGAGAGAGGTTCTCCGACCAGGAGTATTGTGGTTCCTGAGGAATTTGAATGACCCAGAATTCAACCCTATACAAGAGGTAATGTTATGATACCTTTAGAAATATATTATTTTAAATGTGCATATTAATTGCTTTTTATTCTTTTTATTTTACAAGTTTGAAGTATTATTCAGTCAGGTTTGGTACTTGAACTAGTGATTTCAAAATCACTACTTTGAGTGATTTTGGCTGTGAAATATTTAAAATTTTGGCACAGACTTTTCAAAATCACTGAAACAAGTAATTTGAGAAGTTAAAATTTAATCACTTCAAAAAGTGTTTATAACATTTTTTGGATATTTTTCCCACAAGCTTGATTTTTTTATTGGTAAAAAGACCAGAATTCCATTGAAAAAACAACTATGTACATGCAGAAATTGTCATTTCCTTGATAAGCCTGCCAGTTTTTACAGTTTATTTCAATATGCAAAAACTGGAATAACTTGTGGATCAGGACATAACCTTAAAATAAATCATTCTAATTCTTAAGAAAACCAATCAGGTCATCTAATATTGTTGACCTTTGTCTGATAGTAAGAGTAGTTAATGAATATTTGATTACAGAACAATTCCCAAGGGTACTTTTAAAAGCTTAAGTGCACTAACTTACTGCCTAAGCGCACTGATGAAATTGATATCCAAAGATAAAGGGATAATTGATTTATGTAGGAAAATTAGAGAAAAGTTTGTGAAAATATGGAAAAGCAATGAAATTAGCATTTGAAGATCAAAGAAAACACCAAAATCACTTAAATAGGTGATAACTTAATATAAAAAAATCACTGAAATAGGTGATAATGAAATCACTTGTTTAAGTAGCACCCCTGATTGTTATTTGTCAGGAAAAAATAAATAAGGTGCTGTTTTAATTTGTTTAAACTACAAGAACAGTTATTCAATATTCATGGATTTGTTATAAAATAAGATAAAAAATATATGAGGGAAGACTTGGAAAAACTAACCCTTAAAAAATTACAAATTATTGTCATTATTCTATATTAATATGATTTGTGATTTTCAGATGATTCATCTTCCAGTATACAGACATGCCAGAAGATTTACAGCTTCAGTGGTATGTTCATTCTTTCACTATAGATAGAGATAATTTGTTAGTTATTTGTATTCGTTATATGTATTTTTATCGGAAAATGACTATATATGAAAGGGATAGTTTTCACATTTTTTTTACCATTTAAGAACTTTTTTATCTAGGCTATACAGATCAAAATTAAGCAAATTGAACAAAAATGTAATTCTTTGTTTTTTGCAGATTATATTTGGGAGTACAGTACTACTGATGTTGTGGTTACCAGTTCGAGTTGTCAGGAAGATATTTACTGGTTTCCTGCCTTATCATGTCATGTTATCTAGGTATTTTAAATACATTTATCCTTGGAGTCATGTGACTGCAATACTGCATTAAACATTAAAACATTGTGATTTATTCAGCAGATATACTTGTACTGTGGTACAAATGGAAGAAGTTACCAAAAAAACAAGTATTTGTTAAAGTGATGTAAAGCTAACTCAAATTTGTAAATATAAAAAATACTATCATGTAATGATTTATATATTTACAGAGTAATATATTCATGGATTCACTTTGCAATAATTTTTTATGAACTCTACCTATACTTGATTGGTTTCTATTGTTCAACATGTTCAAACTTCTTTTTTCTGTGTTGTAGAATATTTTGACCATTTGTTTGATTGCTGTATTTTATTACTGCCATTATTTTTTTTTACCATAGTTGATTTTAAAATTGTGTTTTTCCAGTGCAGGAGAGAACAGGCTCAAATAAAATTAGTCCATCATTGTCAACAATACTGAGGATGAATAATTTATATGTATTTTTCAGTGATGCCCCAGTTAGTGAGTTATCTTTAGAGTTATTGTTACTACAAGTTGTACTACCAGCTTTACTGGAACAAGGCCACACAAGGATGTGGCTGAAGGGTATGGTCAGAGGATGGACGCTGGGCATGGCTTATATTCTTGGCCTGAGATCATATCTACTCGGGGATGTACCAATAAACAATGCAGTAAGTATTTAATCAAGTACCTGAAGTTGAATTATAATAGGGTTAAGGTTGTGATTTTATAAACTTTGAATTTAAAGAAATATGAAGAAGTATAGAATCATACAGAAGTTGGGTAATCCAGTCAGAGAAGATTACAAAGTGATACATATTTCATGCATACATTTTTATATTCTGTCCTGTTTCTAATCTCATTAACATTTGAAATTGAAAATGGAAATGGAAAATGTGTCAATAGAGACAACAACCCGACCAAAGAGCAAAAAACAGCAGAAGACAATTGGTCTTCAACATAGCTAGATATTTTTGCTTTATATTTTTTGTAGTAGAGTTTATAAAAATGAAATCTATATTTGAAAAATATATATTTTTACCATTACTACTAAATAAAAGAGAAATTAAATGTTGAAAGTATTTAACAAAAGTTTTGTCTGTCCCATTTTATTCACTTGGACATACATTTTATTACATCTGTACAATATATTTTAGGACAATGTGGTAGAGGGTGACCAGCCTGTACAGCATCCTGCCCCAGCTAACCTGCCCCAACCTCAGCCAGGAGGATTAGGAGCTGCTCACCAAGCTATGCTCCAGGGAGGTGGGCCAACTGGATTTCAGGCCTATAAAAGACCTTCAGTATTCCATTTTAGAGTATGTGAAATATGGTTTTAGATGAATCTATAATAACAAAAAATAATGTGAAAGATACCTATCGTAGAGTGGTTGTATCAGACACAAATTAAGGCTTAGTAAAAAGATACCTATCGTAGAGTGGTTGTATCGGACACAAATTAAGGCTTAGTAAAAAGATACCTATCATAGAGTGGTTGTATCAGACACAAATTAAGGCTTAGTAAAAAGATACCTATCGTAGAGTGGTTGTCATCTGTTGGACACAAAGTAAGGCTTAGGAAAAAGAACGTCTGCTTGCAATGATACTTGTATTGGAACTCTGAATAGCTAACGTCACAACAAGGGTGACATTGTGTACATGGAGAGCGGTAGCAGGAACACCTCATGTGCAATTCTTATCAATACCAAAGGAATATTTAACCATCTCAAGTCAAATAGTAAACTGAAAATGTCATGGCAAAATACAAAAAAAAGGGGAAAAAAGACAAACTACAGTACACAAAACACAAAATTGAGCAACACGAATCTCACCAAAATCCAGGGTGATCTCCTACTCTAGAAGGGTAAGAAGATCCTGCTCCGCATGTAACACCCATTGGAATTGGTAGCTGTAATATAAAAAAAATAATCTGGCACCAAAAAAAAATAAGAAAATCATATTTAAGGTAGATGGGGTGTCTAAATTATAATCCATAGAATTTTTTAATATTGCCAAAATGTAGTTTATATCATGCTTTTTTGAAAAAATAATAAAAAGAATGGGTCACCGGGCTTATTTTCACGCTACACGGTGTTCAAAATTGACAAATTTTGTATAGATTATGCATGGAAACCCAATTTTCTGCAATAAAGCGTAATCTACACCATAGAATTTTGAGATAACATATGAGAAGATGGCTTTAATAGTATGCTTTCAGTTAAGAAAAAGAAACAATGGGGTCACCGGACCCGTTTTCTTGCTACATTATAAAATAGGTAAATTCCTAACACATTCTATAGTAAAAGTACCTTAATCTGAATTATCTGCCCTTGCATTTGAGTTGCCTCCCCTTATATTGCAAAGTTGGAAAAAAATTGATTAAGGTGGTACCCAACACTTTCACTAAAATTCATTTGGCTCGTTTAATTTTCCTAAAATTTTGACAAAGTATTTACTTTGACCCTTTTACAAAAATATAAAAAATTCAAAAAATTTGAACCAAGCGTTTTATCAGAAAAAATACACTGGTTATATAGCAGTTTGACAAACACTAATTTTGATCATTGAGAAGCTTTATATTGCCTTCACAACGCAACGTAATTAAAACGTTTAGCTGATATTACAGAGTTATCTCCCTGTAGTGTTAGGTACCACCTTAAACAAATTTTTTCTGATTTTTGTAAAATACAACCATAAATATGATAAAACATGTCATTTTCTATATCGAAGTAGAAGTTCTTACACATGAATTACCTACTACTCTAAAAATTTGCACATTCTATTAAAGATTTAGACCTTGTTTTCTGGTATTTTCAAATCCAAGATGGAGGAAGACACCCTATCTACCTTAAATCAGAACCACTATAATTTGAAAGTAATGTTTTCAACATTATACAGCAATATTTTCGGCTATCAATATTTTCATTCTTAGTATATTTTTTTTTTGTTTTAATCTGAAGTTTTGAGTGATTCTTTAGGAAATAGTTGCTGATGAAAACAGATGCAACATTTTAGTAGATTGTTGTAACCTTGTATAATTTTCTAATTTCAGATTGTTCTGTTGGTATTGCTGATGTGTTTTACCCTATTCTTCTGTAGTCTTTTGTCTTTGGTTTTACCTGGTAAGTTTTAATAATGGTGGCCAAGGGAGCTAATATTCATGTATTTTACCAGCGTTAAATTTTTCAAAAATTTTCAAACACCAGTTTGAATGCAGATATGATTTGAATGTTTGTTTTCATATATATGCTAGACTCAATATTTAAAAAAACAATAGAGACTTTGATCTCGTAAAATATGTTGACATTTGCTGAAAAAAAATCTATTTTGATGTTGGTTCATAATTATGCTATGAGACATGTGCTTGCCTATCAAATTAATTGCTATAATATGCCACTGTTTGTTAATGACAATTCAGCCTGAGATTGGATATACCTTTAAACCAGGTTATATATAACATTCTGATATTATAAAATAGGATCATTGAAAAAATTCAACCAACAAGGAATTATTTATCAGAGTTTTCTAAAACTGAAATGTACACTTTGTTGCATTACAGTATGGTGTGGTCGTCAGTTGATGGCCCTGTGGATGGGAGAGGCTAAGGTCCACGAGTTATATACAGCAGCTTGTGGTCTGTATATCTGTTGGATGTTCCTACGTATTGGTACTGTCATGTACAACTGGATACCCCAGGGAACAGTGGCCATACTGAATAAAGTCAAAGAATGGTTCCTTCTTGTAAGTCTGCATATCTTAGTATTTTAACCTCCGTTAGATTATTATCCAGCAAATGTTCTCTTTTTGATAGATTTCTGTAAAATTTCATAATCTTTATATTCTGTATAAAAATGTGCATGAAAAAATGATCTGTGTCAAAAAAGTCTTAGTGTAGTAAGAGTACTAAATTTTCTTTTGCGATGAAGGTATTTCTTTGTAAATAAACTCATCATAGATATCAGGACTAAATTTTGTTTATAGGCCAGACGCACGTTTTGTCTACAAAAGACTCATCAGTGATGCTCGAATCCAAAAAAGTTAAAAAGGCCAAATAAAGTACGAAGTTGAAGAAGTACGAAAAAATTGTAATATTTTTGCACCTTTTCTTGAAAAATAACAGTACAAAGCATACCTAAATTTATTCACAAACAGAATATTAAAAGTATAAATCACATGTATATGTAGAATGCACAAATTTTGTTTGCCACTGTTGTATTTGAAGCCATATTGAAGCTAAAATGTATATAGATATAAGAATATTTGGTGTGAGTGCCAATGAGGCAACTTTTCATCCAGGTCATAATTTGTAAAAGTAAACCATTATAGGTCAAAGTACGGTCTTCAACACAGAGCCTTGGCACAAACCAAATAGCAAGCTATAAAGGGCGCCTAAAAAATTACTAGTGTAAAACCATAGACAGGTGCAAACAACTGCAGCAGGTTTAAACATTTTGATAGGTATTAACTTTCACCCTTCCTGGAACACTAGTGTAACATCACAACATAGAAAGACACACTATAAAATATCAATTGAATTGGCTTAACTCAATCAAAAGACAGGAAAATAAACAAAGTGAATATACACTGAACGAATAAATTTGATCTATGACACAATGTAAATACAAAATCAATGAAATAAGGGTGAGATTGATAGTTATTACTACCTACTACAATAACATAAAGGGTGAGATTGATAGTTATTACTACCTACTACAATACTGAACTTTTGAACATTTTTAAATCACTTGTTAAAAAAATATTATTTTTCAATATTAATTCCATACCATATTGTAATAGTAGAATGCAGATACATAATTTGTATGAAAGGTGTTTATTGCTAATTTCTTTTCTTTATTTTACAGGCCATGAAGTGTTTTATAGTAGCAGCTTTACTGATAGGATTTGTTCCTTTACTCCTGGGGCTGTTGTTTGAATTAGTCATTGTAGCTCCCCTCAGAGTACCTCTTGACCAATCTCCTATTTTCTTTCCTTGGCAGGTGAGTTTATTGAATCTTACACCTCATCATGATCACCTAATGGGAAATAATTGGAAATAAAGAAAACATTAATTGCCACACAATATTTAAGAGATATACAAGCATAATGATAACTTCATGTTCTGTTTATTTTTAGTGAATTGAAAACACTGATGAACAAATATTAATTTACAATAAACTATATTTTTTATTTTTTTCACACAGGATTGGGCTCTAGGAGTTCTCCATGCCAAGATAGTTTGTGCAATAACAATGATGGGACCACAATGGTGGTTAAAACGAGTCATAGAACAGGTATAGTATTTTTATAAAAACAAAATTAGTTTTTCATATCTTTATCATGTTAATCATTTCTTTAAGATTTATTAAACTACATAATAGCTGGTTCAGATGGAAATCGACCTTTCTTGCAAATGAATATCAGTAGGTCTGTTAACCTTTTTTAGGGGGGGGGACCTATATCAGGACGTCTGGATGGGGTGTTTTTAAGGATTTCGGGATTGATCCTTTCAGGATTTGGGAATTCTTGTTTGGAATTTTAGGATGTCAGGATTTAAATTTCTTTAAATTCAGGATTTCCTGTTTTTAAGCCCAGGATTTCGGGATTAGGACCCCTCCGAAGCCCCTACCTCTATTTTGGGTTCAAAAATCTCTACAGAAAGTCTTGAACTGTTTAAAAATTGAATGTGTTATAAGATTCTACAACACAGACCAAAGTTTATCTTTCATCTGAAATTTGAATGTTCCAAAATCAGTTATAGCCTTATACAGTATTTCTTCTCACAGACTAAGAATTGAACAAGGTCGCTATCAGGGTACTCTCCGACAAGACAGGATATGTCTCAGGTGCACCTCAAATGAAGTTGATGATACAAAACATTTTTTATTCTCGTGCACATCATCTCAAGATAAGAGAAATTGTTTAAATTCCACTATTGACTCACTATGCCCTAACTTTATGCATTTGATTCCTAGCCAAAAACTGATATGGCTTCTTAATGTAGAGAATCTTGATATCTTAATATCTGTCTGTGAGTTAGTTGATGAAGACAAAAGATAACTTGAAAGATAAATATTTAAATCAGACTTTCTGCACTAGGCCCGAGGTTGGCATGGTGGGGTATAGGACACATCGTATAAGTTCTATTACCTTTCTGTTTGTGATATTTTTTTATCAAACTGCTAATATTTTATACTTTTCGTAATATGTGCACTTTGGAATGTCAATTAGCATTGTCCCTTGGTGCCTCTTGCAGTTGTGTCACTTTAAAAAGTACTGACTCCTCTGCACCAGGCACGAGGATGACACACCAGTTATGTGCAACTTCTTACAATATTTTACCATATCATTAGTGTCCTGATACACAGTTTAATATGCACCCACAATGCCATATAGCACTGTCCCTTGGTGCCTCCTGCAGTTAGGCTAGATATATTCGGCCTAGTCACAGTGTTCTTTTTTGTTACTTTCTAGAGGTGTGCCTAAGACGAAGGTTTTTGGTATACTCCTATACATGATATATATATATATATAAAATAATACATGAAGACTGTTGTCTCTTATTTGTGTTTGTGACTATGTATACAATATTGTTTATTATATTTGTAAAATAATAATATTGTAATGATATTATATCATGCTCCTTGTGAGCCCATTTTATGTAAATAAAGCATCTTCTTCTTCTTCTTATACATGCATGTAGATGCGCTCTTGCATAATGTCTATTTCTGTCTGACTCGTATGTATAATTCTGAGACATAATGTTATGGTAAAAAGGATATGAAATAGCTTCTGGTCAAATTATCAATATCTATATATATACCATTTCAAACATAGTCATATTTAAATTTATGGAGGTAAAATTTATTTGATATGTCATTGTTGCCACCTTAACTCAAATTGTTACACTTAATTCAATAATTGATGTCACTTTGTATATAGATAGGAAAGCTTTTTTGCACTACTGTTTGGAAGCAATGAAAGCAAAGCAAAGTATTTTAAAAGTATTGCATTTTTTTTTCTGAAAGTTTTAACGATGAGTAGATATAAAAAGATGTTTTTAGGAATGTATTAGTTGTCCAAGTCCCTTATTCATAATGTGAATTTGAAAAACTAAAATTTTAATTTTTTTTATTATATTTCAGATATATAATGATGGCATAAGAAACATCAACCTGCGATTCATCATAACAAAACTGTGTGCTCCTGTGATAGGTGTCCTGGGCATGTCATTGGCTGCCCCTTACGTAGTTGCCAATAGTATTGTACCATTTTTAGGTGAGGTGTTCTTATTTCTTTCATTATTCTTTTTTAATGTTGAATTTTGAGGAAAAAATATTTCTACTTGAAATCAGTTATTTTTAATATGTGGGTGATTGTTTAATATAAGGAACAACCAAATGACATCAAAACTTTTCAACAGATCAACAATCCATAAAAACACCCCCCCTTTATTTTTGCCGATCAATGCATTTGTATCGGGACATATGTTTTGCACCCCCCCTTTGCCCTCCAGGGCCTGGGTTAGCACCCCCCCTTTCGAAAATTCCTGCATCCGCCCCTGTAAATGGAAATATTAACTTAGGATTTCCATAGTTTGAAAACATCATATAACATGTAAATGTAAAAGAATGTCTGCTCCATATTTATGCTGGAGTTTTTTAATGAGCTATATATATTTCTACAGGTTTTGGTTATGAAGCACAAGTTTTAGTACTAAGACGAATTTACCCATGCCTGTTGGCCTGTTTAATTATTGTGTTATTTGGAGTATTCCAAGCTAGGCAGTTCAGGAGATTGTATGAACATATTAAGAATGACAAGTAAGTGCATCTGCACTGGAATTATTTTGAAAGGCTTATTTTAAACATACACAATATAGATCACATAAAGTTAACCCAGTTTTATAGTATTGCAGCAGGACAGATATTTTGTTTAAGGTGCACAGTGATATGAGTTAGGCATTAATCATCATACAGGGTTGTTGGAAAATTTATACTTAAGGATGTTTGCTTGTTATGTTTTAGATTTTTTGTCAGATTTTCTAAATCCTCTGGTTTTATCCATTACCCATTGACCCCCATATTTCTTTTTATAAATCTTTTACATGTATAATTATAAGCCATTTGTAAAAGTCTTATAAAATCTTATTTATTTTTTAATAGGTTTTGAGAACTTTAACTTGTCAATGATAAAGCTATGAAAAATCAAGAGAAAACATTTTCCCGCCAAAATTTCAATGGCTAATATCTCGAAAACAAGCACATTGACCTCTATATATTTTATTTTTTGCTTTTTTGCTTCCTTAATTTATCCCATATCAATATATTCTAGTGTTATGGAAAGCTATTTATTTTGAAACTGAGAAGCGAACCTCCTTAAAACCATGTTTTCAGGATTATCTTGTTAATCAAACAATATGGCTGCAGTTTTTATGCAAAAACTTGAGGTAGGAATGGGAATGTGAATCTTACAAAATGGTGAATTAAAAACAAGTCAAAGCAAGTGCTAATTTTGTTTTTTTTTCAAGTTAGATTAAAAACATATATTTAAAAAAAAAGTTCATTATCAAATTCATGCAACCAGACACAGTTTAAAGGAAAATGGAGACAGTATAATTTAAGTCTTTTAGAAACAGCTGCTGACATAAATTCCATCACTGATATGGCTTTCCTGGTAAATGAGACACAAAAAACACTACTTCATATTCATTACTCATAAAAAATAACTTATTCTTTTTAGCTCACCTGGGCGAAAGGCCAAGTGAGCTTTTCTCATCACTTGGCGTCCGGCGTCCGTCGTCGTCGTCCGTCGTCCTCGTCCTGCGTTAACTTTTACAAAAATCTTCTCCTCTGAAACTACTGGGCCAAATTAAACCAAACTTGGCCACAATCATCATTGGGGTATCTAGTTTAAAAAATGTGTCCGGTGACCCGGTCAACCAACCAAGATGGCCGCCATGGCTAAAGATAGAACATAGAGGTAAAATGCAGTTTTTGGCTTATAACTCAAAAACCAAAGCATTTAGAGCAAATCTTACATGGGGTAAAATTGTTCATTAGGTCAAGATCTATATGCCCTGAAATTTTCAGATGAATCGGACAACCTGTTGTTGGGTTGCTGCCCCTGAATTGGTAATTTTAAGGAAATTTTACTGTTTTTGGTTATTATCTTGAATATTATTATAGATAGAGATAAACTGTCAACAGCAATAATGTTCAGCAAAGTAAGATTAACAAATAAGTCAACATGACCGAAATGGTCAATTGACCCCTTTAGGAGTTATTACCCTTTATAGTCAATTTTTAACCATTTTTCGTAAATCTTAGTCATCTTTTAGAAAAATCTTCTCCTCTGAAACTACTGGGCCAGATTAAACCAAACATAGCCACAATCCTCATTGGGGTATCTAGTTTTAAAAATGTGTCCTGTGACCCGGTCAACGAACCAAGATGGCCGCCATGGCTAAAACTAGAACATGGGGGTAAAATGTAGTTTTTGGCTTATAACTCAAAAACCAAAGCATTTAGAGTAAATCTGACATGGGGTAAAATTGTTCATTAGGTCAAGATCTATCTGCCCTGAAATTTTCAAATGAATCAGACAACCTGTTGTTGGGTTGCTGCCCCTGAATTGGTAATTTTAAGGAAATTTTGCTGTTTTTGGTTATTATCTTGAATATTATTATAGATAGAGATAAATTGTAAACAGCAATAATGTACAGCAAAGTAAGACCTAAAAAGAAGTCAACATGACCAAAATGGTCAATTGACCCCTAAGGAGTTATTGCCCTTTATATAGTCATTTTTTTAACAATTTTCACAAAATTTGTAAAATTTTACTAACATTTTCCACTGTTACAGCTGGGTCAAGTTCATTATAGATAGAGATAATTGTAAGCAGCAAGAATGTTCAGTAAAGTAAGATCTACAAACACATCACCATCACCAAACCACAATTTTGTCTTGAATTCATCTTTGTCCTTTGTTTAGTATTCACATAGACCAAGGTGAGCGACACAGGCTCTTTAGAGCCTCTAGTTTATTTACACCATTTATAATTTTGTGCTGATGTTGAAATTTTGTTTTCATGTAAAATTAAATGATTCTATATTTTTTTGTTTAAATACAGCAAATTTTACTCAAATATCTGCAAATTACCCATTAATAGATAAAACTAGATGACACAGTAATTTTAAATAATTTTGATATTTTGTTTCAGATATCTGGTAGGTCAGAGGTTGGTGAACTATGACTCAAGAAGGTTAATTAAACTCCCTACTGCGAGTTTGCAATCATCATCATAGCACAATAACGTGTTTTTATGTCGACCACCAAGTTGTATATTGATTATATTACCAACAAGACTGATACATCTATAAGGTTTTATACATTGTAAGGGTGTATAATTTAAAAGTGCTGATGATTTCTTGTTTATGGTGTTTATGTGTAGTTCAGAAATCAGATAATGTGATCTGTCGAATGATGCTTTCCCAGCATAATAGAATTAGAATTACATAAACCGCTTTAATGCAATTTAATATTTATCAATAAAAAAGGAGTTTATTCAAACTGAAAAATAATAGAAGTCATTGTATTAACCTGTAGCCATGGTACTGTAGATAAAAATCATAAGGAAATGATGAATTATTTGTTAAATGGGTGAATAGTCATTGATATCTAGTCTGATGAACAATGATATTAGAGCTGTTTGTTCATTATAGGGTCAATTGTAATTTTAATTGACAATTTCCAACCATTGGCATTTAAATTAATGGATGATAACAGTACATTTTTTATTTTCTATTTTAGTGCAATATTGCATTGTAGAATATCTAATTACTTGATGTGATTAAAGTTGTAATTTTTTTGTAAGAATTTGTTGCATAGTTTTATTGTATTTGAAAAAAATGAAACTTTTCAAATTTTTTATTTAAAATACCAAACTTGATGTTGAGGATTGTATTATGTCAATTAGCTTATGTAATAAGTAATTTAGTATCAGTAGTATATGATGGACCTTGAAATAATCTATTTTAATTGCAATCAGCATTATATACATGTGTGTTTTCCAAAGATTGAAGCATAATACCTATGAAAGTAGATCTTTTCTTCAATTGGTGCTCATAAGCTGATGTATTTTCGTTAAAAACAGGGAAGCAATAGAATACAAAATTACTGCTAACAGTTACAAAGAGGATTGCTAATCAGAAGAGGGCCACCGCTGGGTGTTGATGGGACAATTTTATTTAGGCTTCTGATCGGACGATTAATCTCTTGAAGATCAGTGTGTCAAACTATTAAATAAGGGGGAAACAAAGAAAAGTTAGCTTTCAATTCTTTTAAATACATTTTGTTTTCACAACTTTGAAGTTATGAGTTATATTCCGCTTTTATTTATGTATCGTTGTGACATTTTCACAGAAAGCAAGTGCAATCATGAATGTTACCTTTTATTGGGAAATGTGATTTTGGAATGCCTTGCGGTTGTTGTCTATCGATCAAAATAAGTGATTCCAATAAGACTTACATGTATCATAATTATAAACAAATTAGGTAGATTTTGATGAGAGTATATTAAAATTTGTTGTCCCTTACACCCTACATTTTGTGTACATTTGTTTTAAATTTGTAATGCTATATTAATATTCTTTAAAGAAGTTAATCAGTAATTTTTTGTATTACAGAGATTTGTCTCTTATGAGGAATTATTGTTTCATTGTTATAAAAGAGAATGAATCAGACTTGAGATGTATGATATGATAAATTCATAAGTTAAATTCCATTAATTTAAGCATATACAAAAAAGTAAAGTCAATTGTATAGGATGACATTTTGTTTTTGGTATTTGCATTTACCAATATTAACCAGAATTCCTATAAATGTGAATGGTGATAGATAAGAAATATGAATTTCCCATTGACTGTAAATATTTATCCTACATTTGTGGAAGCTGTGATATATCATGTATGTACCTGATGTTTGTATGTTGTGTGTGCAGTACATTACTGAAACCATTATTTTCTAGTTAGAATATCTGTACAGACTTAAAATTTCTAACCTGTGAGTTATGGTGTTTACTGTTGTTATTGTTTATTGTTTAGACTACTTTGAACTACAAAATGTTTTTAAATGATATATATATAGTAAAGCAAAATGATGTCATTAAAAATGAAGATGGATACATGTATGTCAATACACAAAATCTTCTTTCTATTTAAAAAAAATATGGACTTTCAGGGGTTTTGTGGTACAATGTATCAGTAATTCATCTTTAATATCCCTAAAAATTTGCTTAAAAATCCGAAGTGTAAAGAGTTTTTTAAACTTTTTTAGTTATAAAGATTTATACATTATAAAATATAAAGCATTCGTGATAATATTCTATGTATGTAAGTATTTACAGTCACTTAACAGTAGAAATGTTCACATGCTTAAACATTTAATTTTCATTTTTGTTCTTGTAATTTAATGGTTTGGATGTTTGGTTGACACTTATTTAATTTACAAAGTAATATGAAATGCATTCAGTTATCATATAAGCATATTTAAAAGAAATCAGTAATATGGTATAGAATATCAAATATCATTATGGTTTCCTTGAAAAAAAGTTCTACGCAGGTGACTATTATTTAAATGCAAGAGCAACATCGAGGCACAAACAAATTTAGATTAGGTTACAGGCTTCAGATTTTAATGATATAAAAGTAGCTAGGTAACTAGTTTATTTATGTAATTGCTGTATTTATTTTTAATAGAAGAATATATTTAATGGAATGGGTGGGTATGTGTCCGAAAGATATGTGTGTTGTAGAATATTATGCATAGATATGATCGTGTGATGAATAACCTGGTATAGTTGTGTTTCACATCGACTATTGAATGAATGAGTGGTTGGTTAAAGAGTGAATTGAGGTGATTAAATTAAATTTCATGTGAAGTGTTTCTTGAAGAAACTAATAATGATTTGCATTTAATTTCTGAGAAGTTCATGTTTGAAAAATTATAATTTAAACGTTTGGTTATGATCATGATTTCTAAAAAAATTATTGTCAATCATAAATTTTACTTTTACCAAATATTTTGTCACCATGTTCATTATTTTTTTTTATCATAAAATACAAAAAAATCTGTAAAGAATATGACCTGCAGATAATATTTGTTTGATATTTTCTGCAGGTCTGTATAGTATTTTCCATATTTAGTTAAAAATGTGTCATATTGTCATTATGTTAAGAGACCAAACCTTACCTATATTACTTAAATCTATTTATCATATTAACTCAGATGTACATCATCAAATCAAAAATTAGAACTTAAACTTTCAATGAAAATTACTCTAATTTAGTGGTGCTTGTTCATTGATGCTTCTGAAAATCAAACGAAAAAATTAAAACTTTCTTCCCTTCTGTTAAAAGTATTGCTTTCGTGATCTGTATTCCATGAAGAAAGCTCATGACTGTAAATTCAAAAATTAATGTGTGCATTTAATTTTGTGAATCATTGAACATAGACAAAAATTCACAATCTAATTAATTGTTTGCAAAAATTTATGAAGGAAAATCACTGTTGAAATCATGAACATAAGTTTTTATCAATGCAAACCTTAAACTGCGGTACATCAGCATCAATAAAAACATCACAATAATGTTTGAATTATTGAATTATTTGTCATAGTGAAGCAGTATGAGTTTGTTGGAGATCCTTAAAGTTAATTATTTTTAATTCAATGTTTTGTCTCTGTAAGAAAAGATGTAAAAGTTAAAGGTATTTGTTCTTGTTTATTTTATGAAAGTAAATATTTGTACCTTTGTTCAGTGTTTTGTTATTATTACACAGCTAAGAATACTAGGTATTATATGTTAAAGAAAAAACCAATAGGGGAAAACCTATAATAAAGTGAGTTCCAAAAGAAATGTTACACATGAATTTTATCTGTATGTCTAATCTTCCTGGAAAATCATTATAAAAATATGTCCAGTATTAAGATAGATATAAGAAGAAGTGTTCTGAGTGTCCATGAAACAACTCTCCATCCAAGTTACAATTTGTAAAAATAAACCATTATAGGTCAAAGTACAGCCTTCAACACATAGCCTTGGTTTCCAAAAATGACTAGTGTCAAATTTTTCAACCAGGAAAATCAATGGTCTAATCTATGTAAAAAAACAAGAATCACTTATGAACCACATCAACATTGATCAACTACTTTTAAACATCAGGGTCCTGACTTAGGATATGTTACTTATGTAGTAACTACAATCACCACCAAAAACCTGTCGAGTTACCCTCATTAAAACAAGCTGAGAGTCGTGGTGTAGTGGAGAGCCGTGGTGTAGTGGTTAGTGCATCGGACTACTAACACAAAGGTTCCTGGTTCGATTCCCGTTTGGGATGAAAATTTCAGGAACTCAATTTTCGGCTCTCCCTTGACACCATCTTCGAGTATGGTCTTCGCCAATGTATTGTATTGATTGTCACATGTATCAATCTGTATTATCTCCCTTACTCCATGTGTCATGATTATACATGTATGATTGATGGGTTATTTCCCTTTACTGTTTACCGCCTCACGATCATTATTAAATGTGCCTTTCTAACGATCACATGTGTTATGTTTTCTCTGCTTACTGGCGTGGCGGCAGCGGTTTAAGAAACCCACATCTCAAATAACTCAACAATTTGAACATTATTCCACTCTAGAAGTAAAAGGTGAGCAGGAAAATTTGTCATTTATTCTGACTAACACGACAACATTTTCTATTGTTGGACTTAACTGATCTTTACAAAATGGCAGGCACACGTGCTCCAAAACAATGGTCACTCTCAAAAGTTGAAACAATAACATCGTTTGAAGCATGGAGACAAAACTTACAATATACCTTGTCCCTTGACCAAAACTTCGCAGCGTTCCTTGTAGATGGATTTACATGGCTGAAGAAAACCAACGCCAATCCTTTACGTGGCATTGTTGACGATGGCGAGGCGGTTGCTGAAGCTAACCGACGAACAGCAGCCCAAAAGTGCACACATTTGGACCTTATGCTTGGGCAAATAGCAAATTACTGTCCGATTATTTCAAGAAACACTATAATTAAAAATTCGACATCCATTAATTCTATTTGGCAGTCAATTCGTCTACACTACGGATTTCAGTCTACTGGTGGACACTTTCTTGATTTTAATAGCATCTTTTTAGAACCAGATGAGCGTCCTGAGGACTTATTTCAGCGATTGGCTAGTTTTATTGAAGACAATATGCTTCGTGCCGGTGGCAATATTCATCACCACGGAGAAGTACCTGAAGCCGACGAAGAACTATCGCCTTCTTTGGAAAACCTGATTGTACTAACTTGGTTAAGACTTATTAATCGTGACTTGCCCAACCTAGTGAAGCAGCGATATGGAACTGAGTTACGGTCAAAAACATTAGCTTCTTTGAAACCTGAAATTTCACAGGCACTTGATAGTTTACTTGACGAAATTCATTCAGCCACTGATGCCAAAATTTTACGGGCGTCAATAAAAGACAAACATTTTGACAGAAGTGCAAAAAAGACAGGTAGTATAAGAACTGGTCGTCAAATAAAGTGTTGTATTTTATGTAAGCAAGCAGGTCGACCGTCCCAACATTTTTTAAGTACTTGTAAATATTTACCTGATGAAGACAAACAATATATGTCCAGAGTAAGGCAATCTTATTGTACAGAAGTAGGTGATAGTGAGTCTGAGGACAATGTTGATAATGAACAAGTCTCATTTTTAAATGATAATGTAGGTCCTAGTAAGCTTAGAGTTGTATCTGCTTTAAGACGGGTGAGCACTAAACAGTCCCCTTACTTTAAGGCATTTTATAAACATTTCCCACTTGAGCTAACACTAGATACGGGTGCTGAGGTGAGTATGATAAAAGCTTCTTCCGCGGATTACATCGGCGTAACAATCAAGAAAAGCAACCATTCCGCTTTACAAGCTGACGGTGTTACCCCGTTAAATATAGTTGGTGAATGTCATTTTACACTTTCGAGAGACGGAATCGAGTTACAGTTAGAGGCCCTAGTAGTGAACGACTTGGACGTTGATATACTCGCCGGTATTCCTTTCATGTCATCGAACGAAATCGCGATTTTCCCTAGCAAACATAAAATCGTAATACGCGATAAGGTAACTGTTATGTATGGTAGCCCAAACGAGGAACTTAACTCTAGTAATACTCGCGTACGTAGAACACAGGCCTTTCTTATCCGGGCTCCATCAGCAAGTTCAGTAGTTTGGCCAGGATGTTACGGCGAATACGATATCCCATCGGAAATAGAATCGGATTGCATTCTCGCGGTCGAGCCTCACACTGACGCTTCTCGTACGAAAGATTGGCCCAGTCCCCAAATTGCTCAGTCGGTCGCAGGCAAAATACGCATCGTAAATAACACGTCGGTACCGCAGTTCATACAACGAAATGAACATTTCTGTCGAGTACGACTTACGACTACCATAGACAACGCACCAGAGGCACCGGACAATATCCGTGACATAAAAACAACAAACTACATAGACTCCACACATACTTCCCAATTTTTCAAACAAGTCTCTGTAGACCCAGATAATTTACTTAGTCCAGATCTCCAAACCCAGTTTAATGAACTTCTTCGAAAGTTCAGTGAAGTTTTTAGTCCTAACTTTGAAGGTTATAATGGGGAAATAGGTCCTTTTGAAGCATCTGTTAATATGGGTCCTGTCCAGCCTCCCCAACGGAAAGGTAGAATGCCACAGTATTCAAAAAATAATTTGGTAGAACTCCAAAACAAATTTGACGAATTGGAATGTAAAGGAGTGTTCCGTAAACCCGAAGACGTCGGAATTTCAGTCGAGTATATTAACCCTTCATTTCTTGTCAAAAAGCTTCCGGTGGTTTCCGACTTGTAACAGCATTTGCCGATGTTGGCAGATATAGTAAGCCGCAACCCTCTCTTATGCCTGACGTGGATTCCACACTCCGTACGATCGCACAGTGGAAATATATAATCAAGTCTGATCTTACGAGCGCATTTTACCAAATCCCCCTGGCAAAAGATTCGATGAAGTATTGCGGAGTCGCGACCCCTTACCGTGGAGTTCGCGTATATACACGTTGTGCGATGGGAATGCCTGGTTCCGAAACGGCTCTTGAAGAACTAATGTGTCGTATAGTGGGGGATTTCTTACAAAAAGGTTGCGTAGCTAAGTTGGCAGATGACTTATTTTGTGGCGGTAATACCCGGAGGAGCTTTTATACAATTGGGAGTGCGTTCTTCAGTCGCTACAAAAATCAGGAATTTGCCTATCACCTAGCAAAACTGTTATTTGCCCAAAATCGATAACAATCCTAGGTTGGATTTGGTCACAGGGTTCGATTTCCGCTAGCACACACAGAGTAGCAACACTAGCCTCGTGTCCCGTACCAGACACTGTGCGGGGTCTTCGATCATTTATCGGTGCGTACAAGATGCTAAGCCGCGTCATTCCGAATTGTTCCAATTTAATTGCCCCATTAGAAGAGAAAATAAGTGGTATGAAATCAGCTGACAAAATTATTTGGTCCGACATGCTAAGAGAACATTTCGAGTTTGCCCAAAAGTCTCTGAGCTCCCGTAAAGCCATCACGCTACCTAAATGCAGTGATCAACTGTGGATAGTCACAGACGGTTCCGTCACTAAACGCGGTATCGGAGCGACCCTATACATAAATCGTGACGGTAAAGTGTCCTTGGCAGGATTTTTCAGTGCTAAGTTGCGTAAACATCAAGTGTTGTGGCTACCGTGTGAAATCGAAGCGCTTTCCATTGCCGCTAGTGTCAAACATTTCAGTCCCTTTATTATTCAGTCAAAACTGCAAGCGAATGTGTTGACAGATAGTAAACCATGCGTACAGGGATTTGAAAAACTATGTCGCGGTGAATTTTCGGCCAGTCCGCGTGTCACATCGTTTCTTTCTGTTGTAAGCCGATACCAGGTCAGCGTCAACCATTTATCCGGTCGTGCAAATATTCCATCCGACTTTGCAAGCAGAAACGCACCCGTTTGTACAGAGCCTAATTGTCAGGTTTGTTGCTTTATATCGCGTACCGAAGATTCTGTCGTTCGAGCCGTAAGCATTCAAGACGTTCTCAATGACGAATTTCGCTTACCTTTCACCACCAGGTCGGCCTGGATTAATATTCAATCAGAATGCCCTGATCTTAGACGCACTCACGCTCATTTAAAACAAGGCACCCGGCCCTCCAAAAAACTGACAAACATTAAAGACGTCAAACGTTACCTGAATGTTGCATCAATCGCCAAAGACGGTTTGTTAGTTGTTCGGCGTTGTGATCCTCTTGCTCCATCCAACGAATTGATCATTGTTCCACGTAACGTTCTTGACGGACTCGTCACCGCTCTACATATTAAGTTGGACCATCCGTCAAAACACCAATTAAACCTCGTCTTAAAGCGCCACTTTTACGCTTTAGACATGCCAAAGGCGGCCGAACAGGCTAGTGACTCCTGTCACACATGCGCGTCTTTAAAACGGTTCCCAAAGAGTCTCGTCGAGCAGTCTTCAGAAGACCCACCGGACTTGGTTGGCATATCTTACGTGGCCGACGTTCTTAAGCGCAACCGTCAACTCATACTGGTCGTCAGAGAAACTGTAACGTCGTACACTAGTACATGCTTTATCAAAGACGAAAAACTAGGTAGCTTGCGAGATGGGCTCATACACTTATTGATACCGTTAAAGCCTTTAAACGGTCCAAGTGTTGTCGTTCGAGTTGACCCGGCCCCGGGTTTTCGCCCTTTATGTGACGATTCATACTTAAAGCAACTCAACATATCAATTGAAATTGGCCGTGTTAAAAATCGGAACAAAAATCCAGTTGCCGATAAAGCCATCGCTGAGCTCGAAGACGAGTTACTTCGTGAGGAACACGATCATTCTCCTCTATCTGAAAATACACTAGTTATAGCTACTACGAGACTTAATTCTAGGCTTCGCCAGCGTGGATTGTCCTCCCGCGAACTATGGACTCAAAGAAGTCAGTTTACTCATGAACAGTTGCCAATTTCTGACATGAACCTTATTCGCGCACAGCACGAGGCTCGAAATAAAAATCACGGATTTAGCGAAAATTCTAAATGCAGTCGACCCGGTCGTCCGACCCCTGATATTAATATAGGGGATTTGGTTTACCTTTATACCGACAGATCAAAGACCCAATCGCGAGATCGGTACCTTGTTGTAGCCCGTGATGGCGAATGGTGTTTCATCAAAAAATTCTCAGGCAATCAACTCCGCGCCTCGTCCTACAAAGTAAAACTTTCGGAATGTTATAAAGTTTTAAACACTATAAGTGCCCAGCAAAATCCAAGATATTCTCAGAATGTGTACAATGAGGAGTCTGATTCAGATGGCCATGACGAAGATAGCCTTCCTGGGCCTATCCGTGACCTACCACCAGAACGCGCGGAGCCCCCGCCTATTCTTATTTGCGAAAATATCGACGATGTTGAAAATCTGGACGAGCCGACTGCGCAACATGATAATAGTCTCGAACATGACTTGACACTTAGTAACTCGAGCACTGAACAAGATAATAAGCGCGTTCTCCGTAAGCGCTCCGAATTGAAAACGCCAGCGCGGTTTAAAGATTTCATTTCCTTTTAAACTTGATGCTCACTCGTCACCTTGGGTTAATTGTTTACTTAGAGAATCAGATACAACAAAATGTACGTCGTATTTCATTTACTGCTTATTTTATGTTTACTACAATGTATATGCACAGTATTTTTTGCTTATCTACTTATATAGTAATATGAATTTGATGAAGATATAGAGACTTTAAAGGAGATGGAGAAAAAAAAATGTCAGAATTATTTTGTTTCTTATTGATAGCTATGTGTTTAGTTTATGCATATTGATAACATTTATTTTTATTCATGTTCTTATAATAACAGAGATTATTAGTTGACAATTGTAAAGAGAGAGAGAGAGAGACTTTAAAGGAGAAAAGAAGTTGCGCCAATGTATTGTATTGATTGTCACATGTATCAATCTGTATTATCTCCCTTACTCCATGTGTCATGATTATACATGTATGATTGATGGGTTATTTCCCTTTACTGTTTACCGCCTCACGATCATTATTAAATGTGCCTTTCTAACGATCACATGTGTTATGTTTTCTCTGCTTACTGGCGCTTGAGGAAACGATGATAGTCCGTCGGAAGGGGACGATAAATGGCTGGCCCGTGTTAAGAGAGAGCCATATCTCTTGCACGTTAAAGACACCCTTGTAGATTTCAAAAAAGAGTAGGCTAATGCCGCTACAAGGCAGCACTCGCACCCGCAAAGTGGAAAGGGATTAATATAAGTTGCAAAACTTGTTTCCCAATCCACTATAAATAAATATGTTTAAACTAAAACAAGCTAAGAAATCTAGTACATATCATGCAATTATGTCAGAAAAGAAGGGACTGTAAGCACTTTATATCTGACGTCATCTGTTACACAAATAATTCATAACCAAATAATGATGGTGTCCCTTAAACGTTCAATGGATGACCTCAGCTTGACCGTTATGGAAACATTTGATTAAACACATCCATTTCCTTTCTCAATTTTATTCTATGCAGTTACTTTATATTATGAATCATAAAAGAAAACAAGATTTGAATATTGTTTCAACTAAGAGATACATGTATATACCTCAAATGCATCCTGCTGGAATCTTGCCCCATAAAAATAGAAAGTTCACAAAGAGAAAGCCGAAATAATTCATTTTATCGCAAAGTTTAATTTTCCTTGGACCTTGAATCTTAATTTAAGTCAAGAATTGAGGCACACTTAGCTGTATCTGTGGTATACTTTCTGTCAAGTTCGTCAAAATTTGTGTGACAGATGCAGTTAGCATAGTCACCAAACTTCTTACTATTCGATGGAATATATTCTCTGTAATAATAAATGATTGATATGTTCTTGCATTTGATCGTTGATTACTGTCACAGTATTTAATTTGTAAGTTTCTATTCCTGGCATTATTCTTTAATGTTATCTTGGGAAAGTACATGCTCCTTTTGTTTCAATCATATGTAACCAAATCATCATTAAGACTTATAAGGCTGTGACACAGATTTACAAATTTACTACTAAGCGGTTATTGACCAAGAAAATTTATCACAGTTACTGCATGGTGGGAAAGATGACAAGTCTCTTAAAATAGTTGAGAATATGCTTTAATTTTTATATTCAGATTTTGGTCTGATGGGGTTAATTCAGATCATTACAATTATTCATTATTATCATACTGACTTCTTTAAAGCTATCGTTTAACTTGAACGCGTCCTTACTTTAACCTTTAAAACTGAATAATTCACTTGCTGTAACCGTTGCCTACTTCTATGCTTTGTAATTTTAAACACTGGTTATCGGCCTCCTTTACTCTTTTTTTTTGGCTTATAATTGTCATTAACCTGACAGTCGTTCTAACATTATTATTATATAAATAACAAAGGTCGTTTCCTTCTAAAAAAGAAACTTGTAAATCCCCTGGCTATAAACAACTAGTATGCATGCATGCATATGGTATAATAGTCGGTCATTGAAAAGCTTCCTTATTACTAATGATAAGTTAATATTTTTACTGATTTGTGACTTGCTGTCCTTGCTATTTGTAAACATTTGTGCTGTTTCCTATTTGAGATTCTTTTTTGACAAACATTATTAGCTCACCTGTCCCGAAGGGACAAGTGAGCTTATGCCATCACTTGGCGTCCGTCGTCGTCCGTCGTCTGTCGTCTGTCGTTGTCTGTCGTCGTAAACTATTTCAAGAATCTTCTCCTCTGAAACTACTGGGCCAAATACTTTCAAACTTTAACTGAATGTTCCTTAGGGTATCTAATTTATAAATTGTATCCGAAGTTTTGTTCTATCAACAAACATGGTCGCCATTGCTAAAAATAGAACATAGGGGTCAAATGCAGTTTTTGGCTTATAACTCAAATACCAAAGCATTTAGAGCAAATCTGACATGGGGTAATATTGTTTATCAGGTCAAGATCTATCTGCCCTGAAATTTTCAGATGAATCAGACAACCCGTTGTTGGGTTGCTGCCCCTGAATTGGTAATTTTAAGGAAATTTTGCTGTTTTTGGTTATTATCTTGAATATTATTATAGATAGAGATAAACTGTAAACAGGAATAATGTTCAGCAAAGTAAGATTTACAAATAAGTCAACATGACGGAAATGGTCAGTTGACCCCTTTAGGAGTTATTGCCCTTTATAGTCAATTTTTAACCATTTTTCGTAAATCTTAGTAATCTTTTACAAAAATCTTCTCCTCTGAAACTACTGGGCCAAATACTTCCAAACTTTAATTGAATGTTCCTTAGGGTATCTAGTTTGTAAATTGTATCCGAAGTTATGATCTATCAACAAACATGGTCGCCATTGCTAAAAATAGAACATAGGGGTCAAATGCAGTTTTTAGCTTATAACTCAAAAACCAAAGCATTTAGAGCAAATCTGACATGGGGTACTATTGTTTATCAGGTCAAGATCTATCTGCCCTGAAATTTTCAGATGAATCAGACAACCTGTTGTTGGGTTGCTGCCCCTGAATTGGTAATTTTAAGGAAATTTTGCTGTTTTTGGTTATTATCTTGAATATTATTATAGATAGAGATAAACTGTAACAGGAATAATGTTCAGCAAAGTAAGATTTACAAATAAGTCAACATGACGGAAATGGTCAGTTGACCCCTTTAGGAGTTATTGCCCTTTATAGTCAATTTTTAACCATTTTTCGTAAATCTTAGTAATCTTTTACAAAAATCTTCTCCTCTGAAACTACTGGGCCAAATACTTCCAAACTTTAACTAAATGTTCCTTAGGGTATCCAGTTTGTAAATTGTATCCGAAGTTGTGATCTATCAACAAACATGGTCGCCATTGCTAAAAATAGAACATAGGGGTCAAATGCAGTTTTTGGCTTATAACTCAAAAACCAAAGCATTTAGAGCAAATCTGACATGGGATAATATTGTTTATCAGGTCAAGATCTATCTGCCCTGAAATTTTCAGATGAATTAGACAACCTGTTGTTGGGTTACTGACCCTGAATTGGTAATTTTAAAGAAATTTTGCTGTTTTTGGTTATTATCTTGAATATTATTATAGATAGAGATAAACTGTAAACAGCAATAATGTTCAGCAAAGTAAGATTTACAAATAAGTCAACATGACGGAAATGGTCAGTTGACCCCTTTAGGAGTTATTGCCCTTTATAGTCAATTTTTAACCATTTTTCGTAAATCTTAGTAATCTTTTACAAAAATCTTCTCCTCTGAAACTACTGGGCCAAATACTTCCAAACTTTAACTGAATGTTCCTTAGGGTATCTAGTTTGTAAATTGTATCCGAAGTTATGATCTATCAACAAACATGGTTGCCATTGCTAAAAATAGAACATAGGGGTCAAATGCAGTTTTTGGCTTATAACTCAAAAACCAAAGCATTTAGAGCAAATCTGACGTGAGTAATATTGTTTATCAGGTCAAGATCTATCTGCCCTGAAATTTTCAGATGAATCAGACAACCTGTTGTTGGGTTGCTGCCCCTGAAATGATAATTTTAAGGAAATTTTGCTGTTTTTGTTTATTATCTTGAATTTAATTATAGATAGAAATAAACTGTAAACAGCAATAATGTTCAGCAAAGTAAGATCTTCAATTAAGTCAATTTGACCAAAATTGTCAATTGACCCCTTAAGGAGTTATTGCCCTTTAAAGACTTTTTTCACAATTTGTTCATCATGTTGACTTACTTTAAAAAATCTTCTCCTTTGAAACTGCTGTATCAATTTCAGCCAAACTTAGGCTAAATGAGTTTCAGAGTATCTAGTATAAATTTTATATTTTATTTCCTTGCATGTCAAGAAACATAGCTCCTATGGCTAAAATAGAACATAGGAGAAAATGATTATTTTTTTTGGCTTTTGAAGAAAATAGGACGATCCAAAAAACATTTAAATAAATTGAAAAGCCAAAATAATCATTGATGAGAGATTAAACCAAAAGAATTAAGGTGAGCGATTCAGGCTCTTGAGAGCCTCTTGTTGTGATGAACATGCATGAAATATTCGCCGTTGTACGATAAACAATCAACAATCAATCACTCAATTAATTACCTTTGATAACTGGCGTGTTTGCCTTCTGCTTTCTCTTGAAAAAATATTAACCACGTTTTTGTCGAGTTGAGACTTTTGTTGCAGAAAGCACGACATAGAAGTAGTAATCCGGAAGCGGCGACTGCGGCTACGGCAGCGTTAGCTAACTTCTTTAAAGCTTTATATTTTAGAAGATGAAAAACCTGGATGCTTCATCCTTTGTACATAGATGCCTTAACTAGATTCTATCTGTCACATGTCCATTGTCCTTGACCCAATTTTCATGGTTCAGTTACCACTTAAAAACGTTAAGATTTTTTTGTAATGTAAATTTGTCTCTTAGAGTAATAGGACAACTATATTTGGTATGTGCGTATCTTGCAAGGTTATCATGTCCGTCCGACAGTTTTCAATTGACCTCATTTCATGGATCAGTGGTCAAAGTTAAGTTTTCTAGTTTTGGTCTTTTTTTAATACTACATGTATATGCAATAGGTCAACTATATGTGGTGTATGGAAGTATTTTATGATGAACATGACAGTCTCACAGGTTTTATTTGACCATACCCTCATTTCCACGGTTCATTGCTAAGCGTTAAGATTTTGTGTTTTTATGTTTTGTACTATTTTCTTAAACTATAAGCAATAGGTAAACTATATTTGTTGTATGGAAGGATTGTAAGTTGAACCAGACATGGTCCATCTGACATTGACCTCATTTTCATGGTTCATTGGTCAATGTTTAGTTTTCTTGGTTAAGTCTTTTTCTTAAAAACTATAAGCAATAGGTCAACTAAATTTAGTGATATGTATGTATGTATTTCTTGTTTTGTTTATATGACTTTGACTTCATTTTCTTGGATCATGTTAAGTTGAAGTGATAGTTGTAGTAAAGCTTTATATTTAGAACTATCAACATAAGATCAACTATTAGTAAAGAAGGCGATATATTTCAGCGTGTAAACTCTTGTGTTGTATATTTCAGCGTGTTAACTCTTGTTTTGTAGTTGCAGTAACTTGTTTGTGTCTCCGTTTTAATGTTATTGGTAAGTTCCTTTTCTGTTATGTTATCCTGGTTTGTAAGTGACATCTTTCTTAAGTGTTCAGTGTTAGTTTGCTGGCCAGCTGTCTTTCGTCGAATGTTTATTATTGACAGACGCTCATGTTTGCTTCTTTTTGTTGGTTTCTGACAAATCCCCTGTGCAGTTTCTTACTAGTTTACATTCACTTTTCAAGTTCTTGGAGACTGGAAGATGGTGCGTATCAGTTCATTACAAAGCTTATTACGTGCACCCCGTGTTGTGATAGGTATGTTTGGTATAACAATGATTTAAAGGTATGTAAGGATTGTTTTATTTAATGTTATGTTTTGTTTCAGTTTTGTTCATAATTTTTCCATAACAAAAGACAGGGATAATTAGCCACTTATAAAACGAAAATGCGAATTATTTTTCTTAGGTTATTATGCTTAACATATGATAAAGTTATGAAACATATGAAGATGAATTAACTGATGTTCATATTCGTGACTGATATTTATTCTAAGAAAATCACTTTTATTGAAACCCCTGTTGATGGACTGTTTGTATGATTGAAATGTTCTGTTATAAATTTTGATTCTTTTAAAAGTTAAGGAACATATCTCCCATTGCAAAGTTCTGATTCCCTGTCGAGATATGATTATACGATAGTTTCTTTTGGTTTGATCAAATTTAAAGTTTAAATTCGGTTATGATGCCGCGAGCATCATTGAAGAGACAATTATTGTCGAAATGCATAATCTGTAACGTCAATGTTATTAACCCGAATAAAGCATGAGCCTCATTTGTGTTTGTGGTTATTTATATCTTAATTGAAAAAAGGAAGGTGTGGCATGATTGTCAATTACACAACTTTCCACCAAAGTTCAAATAAAGTGTTTGCAATCAATTTTAGCCAAACGTACGTTAATTGTTTATTTCTAGACTTCTTTCAATATGAAGTATTATAGCAAGTTTAAGATTAACCTGTCCAGATTTGGACTTGACATGTGGTATTGAAACTTGTCAATGAGGGGCAAAAGATACCAGAGGGACATTCAAACGCATACATAAAAAATAAACTGACAACGCCATGGCTATTTTTTTTTTATAGAAAAAAAGCACACACACAAACAATAGTACACAAGACACAACATAGAAAATCAAAGACTAAATAACACGAACTCAACCAAAAACTGGGGGTGATCTTGTGTGCACCGGAATGGCAGAATCTGCTCCACATGTAGCACCTGTCGTGCATGTTGCTCATGTTATAACAAACCCGATAAATAGTCTTACTCGTTAGGTCACATTCGTGAAAGGGAACGGGATTGTAGTTACGACATTAGAAACATATCCACTATCATCTGTGAAATGGATATTCCGTAACGGTCAACCATCTTCTATAACATTGTGGAATGAATTAGATTTGCATATTCGTCAAATTCCTACTTTCTCTTCTTTCAAGTTACAATTGCAACAACTGTATTTTCATAATGTAAAACCTCCTAGGTACTATTTTTATGGAGATAGACTGCTATCTATATTACATGCAAGGCTACGCAACAAGTGCAGTGCACTTAGCGCAGATTTAAACAAGGCCAATTTAGTACATGATGTGGGTACACTAGTGAAAGTGTTGAACACTATTTATTATATTGTAATAAATTTGCATCGCAAAGAAATGTTATGCTTACTGAACTGACCCACTTAGACATTCCTGTTACAATTGATTTGTTATTGTTTGGTAATGACAACTTAGATACAAAAGACAATTTTGTAATATTTTCTGCTGTACATAATATAAAAGAAACTCAACGTTTCTCACTCTGATAACAACCTTGCTGGTTATTGTTTTATTAACTAGTCTACAGTACAGACGATGCATTGTTCGAATGATCGATTTGTTGTTCATAATTAACGGTTAACATAATGCTTCGCCTCAATGGATTTCAATTATTGAAGTTAATACAAAAACGATACTTGCATTAAATCTATGTTCTTGTCATCCCTTTATCCGCATTTTTAAAGTCAGAATTTAATGTCCGTATCACAATTATATATATTCACGATATTGCATGTTACTTTTACAACTTATACAGGTAAATATTATAGAAAGTCATTGAAAAACACACTAGTAACAGTAGGTGTTTTCCCTTTAGACCGGTCGTTTGGGTGTGTTTGATTATTCAAAATAAGAACGTTTGATATCCATTGAGCCGTTTCTATTATTTTTTGTGTGTAAATATTATAATAACAATAGTTGTGATTTATTTAATTATTTTTCATGCCTTCATGCTTATTAGAAAAATACAAATTTATGTAATGTGCTATATAAATATAATGTATATTCATGTATATTATGGAGAAGACGGAAGGAACTAAGTTGAAAAACTTGTGTCTAATCCATTTGTTTTGAACAATAAACTATGTTTAAACTAACGGTCAACCAACTCGTGATTGCGTCTGTAAAATTTACGAAGGAATGATTTCAACTTGACCAGTTGGAACACTTACTGCTTACACCGAAGAACACTTACTGCTTACACGGAAAAAACTGCTTACACTTCCTTGTAAGCAGTAATTGTTGCAGACCCATTAAGGTTCCAGTTGTTTGGCTATTTCATTGACATATAATTCTAATTACCATTTACTCACTATACTTATTTTCCGTTACTGTTTTTATAATGTGACACATAAAAGATCTGGTTTTAATCAGTTTTTTCTAGACCACAAATGTCGATTACCTTCAAAAGACCATATGACCAGGATAAACATAGAAAGAAAACAAGATGAGACAAAATAATTCAACAAGAACAACAAAAACATGAAAAAACCCCGAGCAAAGCGACAAAAACAACATAACAACACCACATCAAACAAAGCAGTTATTAAGTCATTAAATAAATGATACAATTTGAAAATGACAGACTCACACACTCATGTGTAACAATACTAGTAAACTGCGTTTTGTTTTCGACTACGACATCTCTTTTTACGTTTTGATAATTGTTGATGTGTTATTTTGTATGTCCGTCAAAACATCGCTAGTGAGGGAAAACTTTACAAAAATTCCGATCGAATATATCGTATTAATATATAAGATGTTATTTTATTAGATATTAAATTATTATACTGATATATTCGACTATAAGTGGTAAGTGTCTTATCGTCGCTGGGCTTCTAAAATGTCGTAAATGACTTTTTTGGCTAAAAATACTTTTTGACACCAATGGTCTTGGCGGGAGGAAATCTTCGGTATTACAAAACAGCATACAGTTAGACCAATCAAAATGTGTGAAATAAGACATATTACAAAATTGCCAATGTCAGTTGTTTGTAAAGTTTGCTTCCAAAATGTTGTATGAAAACTTGAAAATCGTTGTAGAATGGCTTTAGGAAAAAAACAATTGTACATTTCTTTATTTCTGTGAAAATAATTTAAGTTCTTGGATAATCCAGAAACGTCAAAGTTTTTATTTCACTGCTATTTACAAAAATGTTCAAGTTCACATACGACATTTTGGAAGCATGCATTTTGCCAAAATTTTCAAAGCCTGTTTGTGAGATATTTTTTTCTTGAAAAAATTGTAATTTACAACATTTTAGAAGCCCAGCGACGTTATGCTTTATATCATTTCTTTGCTTGAATTTATTACATAATAAATAAACCTCGATTGGTATAAAACGATTCGAATGTTTTCCCTCTGTTTATTTCTATCGACCAGTGTCTGTATATGGCACAACACATTCCACATGTATGTCATCAAAGTAGAATACATTAATTCGTGATATGTCAAATTTCATAGTTTGAACACTTTAATTGCCATTTATATAAATAACATTTCTCAAACTGATTGTAAACAGTGAATTTTCAGCAATTAAAAAAACCCAAACAACATTGCGGGGGATGATTCAAATTGTAGATTGTTGAAAATTGCTTTTAAAGATGATCACATTATTGCTCATTATTGTTTCGTTTATTTGCACAAACTACGTTAGAAATGCAAATAATTGACAGTAGTTGATATTAAAAATATTTTCTTACGTCACATCACTATAATAATATAACTTATCCCGCAAAAAAACCCATCCATTTTAGTGTAAAACGGGAGTTTATTGATATTTGGTAGAGTACTATTTTAGAGTTACCTATCCTTCACACACCAATTTGAACACATTGAAAATCAAACATAAATAATCTATCTGTGAAAAGAATTAGTAATTATTGTTTAAATTAAAATCGTATTAATTCGTTCATTCAAATGAACTATTAAGATAATAGAAGTTTAAATATCAAGTGTACGTCGTTTTGTCCTTTATTATTACATAACACTTCCAAGGTTTGACATTGGCCGTGTGTCAGTTTGTTATCTGACCTCGGCAATAATTCAGTGGTAATAATCATACTGCCCCTATTATAGGACAGGTATACTGAATGTGTACTGAAATTATGAATGTTTTCCTTTCCTGTGTCGCCAACTTACATGTCTTGATTGCTCATCGGTAATCTTCTGTCAAAGGGTTTAGATACTTCTGAATGTATATATCAGTCAAAACTCGAGCAGTAAATCTAAATCTTTTGTTATCCAAAGCTTGGATAATGATTACACAAACTTGTTGCAAAGGCCCGATAACAATGTCAAATGATTTTAATCTATCTTTTTAATTTTTGTGCAATGGCCATTTATATTCATAAAGACGAATTACAATCTGAGAGTTTTGGTTCTAAGAATATGACAATGTTGGAGGAATATTAAGATATCATGTCTGATGTTTTATATACGGGACATCAACATCTATTCTGAAGAAAGCACTTTAGTGAAAGACTAGCGAAGGACTTTAGTACCTGAGGAACCCATATCTTATTTGCTTATTGTCAAGACTTCTTCAAGAATATTTAATACAGTATTGATCCTTATTTACAAATATAGATTTTGGGTTATTTGCTATAGCTTGACATTTATGTATTGAAACCTGTCCATTCTATAATTCCTTTATCGCATTGAGTTTATAACCCACATTTTCATTATCTGGTTATAACTATACTTTCATATTCATCCCATAACTATTTACTTTGTAGATCTGGTTTTAATCAGATTTATCTAGAACTCAAAAGTCGATTACACTAGAACAGAGATCAAGATAAATATAGAAAAAAACATAGAAGTTTAACAAGATTCAACAAGGTCAACACAACAGTAACAAAAATTAAAGGCAATTAAAAAACAACAAAAAAGCACAATAGCGAATAAATGAATGAAATAAAATACCACACACGCACATTTATAACTATTTAAAACTGCGGTTTAGTTCTTACGTTTTTATAATGTTAGGTGAACTCAATTAACACATCTATTGTTGAAAAATTTTTGCAAATAATTCCAAGGGAATTTTGGGAACTTATAAGTTGTTATCTTCATAGTTTATACTCTTATCATTAAATTCGACTATACGTGGTAATTTTTTCCTTATGTTTTAAGTTTACTGATACCGTTTAAATATTTTCTTATTAAAATTGATAAATAAATAAAAACAATCCGTATATTGAAAATACCAACACTAGTGTGATCTATAGCTGGCTAAACACATTCCAAATTTATGCTATCATAGTAGTCAGAATTCGTGATATGTCATATGTCATATTTTAAAAATAATAAGTCCCTATCAAACGCATGACTATTATAGGAACCAAACCAAATATGGAGATGGTAAAAAAGACAACTATACATTATCCACCAAAGTTAAAAAAATGAAATATGCAATAATAGGTAACAATAGAGACTTCAACAATGAGAAAACCCAATATCGTATAGACAGCTTCAAAAGGTCCCAACATGAAAATGCGAAACTATTCAAACTAGAAAACTTACAGTAAAATGCAAAACAGAACAATTTTCGAAAAAAACAAATATGTACCAACAACAACCATCGACATACAGGCTCTTGACCTGGGACAGACATAATGAGGTGAGGTGTGGTTATAAAATACTTTTTTTTCAAACAATGTGATTTCCCAGTAGCGACATACGGACAAAAAAACAGCGGTAGCGAGAAAAATATGCATTATTTGCATGCCAGTTGTTACCGTTTAGGAAATCTTAATCGGTACAAGGCACAATACAATAATTTCTAATGGAAAAATGTTCAATCATAGTTGTAGATGTTCATAATTCAATTTTGATAAACATTTGATAAAAAAATAATTTTGATAAAAAAAAAAAAAAAAAAAGTTTTAGATGTGTAGCATTAAAATTCATTGTATAATATCAAAAATATTATTTTTTGTAAATGTTCAGCATAACCTAAAAATAAATGAAACTGGAAAAGACAACCGACATATAAACCATGTTTTTACCAACATTCTTCGCGATCTACTCAACTTCAGAATTTACAACTGAAGTTAATAGAGATACAGAGATTTTTATCAAGCAATTGTGAAAGGGTTTTAGCAGATGTGAAAGAGATAAATTATAAAAATGGTTGATCCAGATTGTAGACACCCATATATCGTTTAATTGTAAATGACGACTTTCAAAATTACTTCAAACGGTATGTAATTTAAACCTTGTTAAATTTGCATTTACGTAGTCGACAGTAGTTTATTAAAAAAAATATGGTCTAACATCACATCATCAAAATAATTTAGTTGATCCCGCCCAAACCACGACTTAAACCTAACAACTTTTCTCTTCAAAAAGTCCACTTGAAATTGAGTAGTCGAACAATAAATACATTCAACATTAACAAATGTAGTAACATATGAGGTTTATTTCATGAATGCCATCGGCAAATTGCAACAACGTATCAATTTGCAATGTTAACCTTATTAATGAAACGATATATATATATATATATATGAGTGTCCATAGATGGTGATGTTCTCCAATATGTTGGTGAATCTAATTTTTCAGCCATTATCTACTGAATCGGGCCCAATCGCTGCACCAGGTGTGACCTCACCAAAAAAAAGCGCGTTACATTCTCTGTCAGCCACACACATTTCAGAGGTTACAGATCAACAAAAACCTGAAAGATCTGTTGAATCACAATGATAGATCGACTTGGTGATACTCGTACAGGATGTACAATCGCAAAATAAGCCACAAGAGTAAAAATGTCGGGAGAGAGGTTTTGTGATGATAAAACACACTGGAGTTGTCCTCCATTCCACTAGTTTATTTGGGGAATCATAATAAAAGAAATATTTAAATATTACAGTCTAGTGTTAATATTATTATATATCACAGATGTTTGGATTAAAATACATCGAAAACCAAACATTCCACTGTTTAATCTATAATGTGCTTCAATTTTGTTTAACCACCTTTATTACATTATATCTCCACTTGCTCTAAAAACTTTGTGTCACGCGAAAGTAAGATAAGCAATTTGTTAAGATCCTAAATATATTTGCCAATTAATTGTTATAAATTTATATCATCTGTCAGTTTTTCCATTCTTTGTTGCAATGTATATTCAACACTTTTTATTGTCGTTTTGTTTTCCACATCTATTTATCGTAATTTGTTAAAACACTCCCCAACATCTCTTCACAGACTCATATAAATTATGATAATATATAGTAAACTACTATAGATAATGAAATGTTGAGTCGGGTATCATCATGCATATACACTTGTCAGATAGTCAATCCCTGTGAGTAGTTAAACCAATGTACGCGTCATATTTGATTACATGTGTTTGTGTTAACACTACGTAACAATCCAAACTTTGATATTGACCGTGTGTCAGTTGTTAATCTGACCTCGAGAATAGATCAGTGATGATGGTCATGTTGCTTCTATTTTTAGACAGGTATACCTGACTAAATGCTTCATTAGTCTTCTATTTAGTATATTGTAATTTCTTGTGTAAAAAGTAAAATCACAAAAATACTGACTCCGATGAAAATTCAAAACGGAAAGTCCCTAATCAAATGGCAAAATCAAAAGCTCAAACACATCAAACGAATGAATAACAACTGTCATATTCCTGACTTGTTACAGGCATTTTTCTAATGTAGAAAATGGTGGATTAAACCTGGGTTGTGTGTGTTCATCTTTTGTTATTTGTCTGTTTTCAACATACAGGTTTTTATTGCTCCTTTGCAATCCTCTCTGTTTTTTCATTAGGTTTTAACAGATAGATTTATTATCAACCAGACCCACTAGTATATAAAATCAGCAATCCAAGCACTATGCAATATCATTAGTTTAAATATCCTCTTTGTATCTTTCTCCTCTCATTGATATCAAAAACGGTTTTGGGTGATAATTACTCAGTCGTCTTTTCAAAAAAGGCGCTGATGACACTGACATAATTGTTGCTACTGTTGCCGAAAGTATTCCTAGTACAGACATTTACATAATTAAAGTTATATGAACGTATATTGAAGCAGGTTAACTGCCTTGATCAAAACGGATATCAAGCATAAAAAGGACAAACAATCAATCTCTTTCTGATCTATTACCAGATTTGTAGTTTTTGAGGTTTAGAGTCGTTTTTCATAACCTTTCGAAATCTAACTCATCATAGATAACTGGATTGAAATTTTTGATTTGCGTTTCGTCTACAAAAGACTTATTAGTGACGCTCGAATAAAAAAGGTTAAAAGACCAAAAAAGTACGAAGTTGAAGAGCATTGAGGACCAAAAATTCGTAAGAATTTTGCCAAATACACCTTAGATAATTTATTCCTGAGGTAGAAAAGTCCTAGAAGATTTCTCAAGTTAAAACCTTTGATGTGGAAATAATTTGCACATGTAATTAACTATAATGGTTTACAAGTTTATTTCGTGATAATCAATCTGCAGTAACTAACCTTCTCATTAAAGATGGGTTGTAGATATTAATTTGTAAAGATGTATAGTCATCAAATATGGACTGTACATTAGTTATCACGTGCATTACATGAATTATTCAAGGCTAAACCGAGTTGTAGGATAATGATATTATCAAAGTACTTGATAGTGCCATATGATCCACTAAGAGCATGCAAATCAGAGTGAAAACAATGGGTTCGACATATAATATGTACCCAAGGAAACTTTGATAAAAAGCAAACGTACAACCATGACAGGTCAGTGATATACTTTGATAAGTTAAAAAAATCGAATGGTAACAATAGTATTTAACTAAAACAGTTATTTAATCGTTAGTAACTTCTGCGACTCAATGAAACATCTCGGAACCCCAATGCAAACTTTTGATAATGTTCAAGAGCGAAACGCGAATCATGATAATCTGTCTATATCTTATCCATTTCTAAGTACATCGTGTTTTGTGGTGGATTTTAAACCGGATAAATAAAATACAAAAAAGAAATTGAAAAACACATGAAATTCATAACTTGTCCTACCCCCCTCCCCATTTGTACAGCACTGAGTCGATACATCTGCTGGTAGACTATCAAAGACTATTTCTTTGTAGGTATCTATTGGTTATAAATTTCTTCACATGTATCGGTTATTATACATCCTGGGCTTACAAATATTCGGCTTTCAGTGTTTCTTAAGAAAGCTTAACCCAGAATAGCGCTTCAGACGCATACAATTTATATGTTATTTTCTTGTTTTAGGCTTAAGAATTACAATTGTTGATTCCCGGGATATTTCAGAACTGTAGCCAATTAGATAATATAAAAAAACGAACATTAATTGGTTAATACAATTTTAGATAAGAATGTATAGATCTTTATAAAACAATGCTTCCTCTGCCACATTTTTAGATCTATACTTCGAATTTAACATTCACGGCCATCTCAGTACCAGAATCTATGACAAACGAACTCATGTTAATTTTGAAATTATCAATTTCCCCCACCTTTATAGTAGCAATATACCAAATTCACTTGCATATGGGATATATGTTTCTCAACTTGTTCAGTATTGAAGAGCTTGTAGATGCTACTCAGACTTTGTAAAACGTCACCAGTGTTTGAGCAGAAAGTTGATGATAGTTATCAAAGACGAACCAGGGGTATGTCAAAGACCGTCTCGTTCTTTGTCTAAAAAGGTTCATCGGAAGGTATCATGACCTTGTTGATAAAAATTTCGTACAAACTTCACAAATAATCTACCATGGTCTTAGAGTACAGAGTCTGCGTACTGACGTTGTTTAGTATCTAACGAAAGAGTTATAGTATTTTTTATTTGTCTTGGTGAACATTACTTTTAATCTTTAGTCTATTTTTAGTGATATCCATTTGACGTGGCTCGGTACTTGTTTTTCCTGTCATTTTTGTTTATTGTGCCATGATACATTATTTTATTTTTTATTTCATTCTTGCTAATGTGCTTTGTCTATATACCCTATATACCTTTTTGTGTTTCTTTGCTGAAAAATTTGTTTGTTTTTCTAGTAATTTGAAAGATTATAACACAATGTTGACTACTGTACCCCTTTTTTTGCATTTTTAACTATTATGTCTGTTTGTTTTTGTTCACATATCGTGGTCATTATGATTGAATTTTATACGACTGTCACACAAGTGAGAGTTTTAGCTTGCCTTAAAAGCAGGTTTAATACACCATTTTCTACGTAAGAAAATGCCTGTACCAAGTCAGGAATATGAAAGTTGTTATTCATTTGTTTGATGTGTTTGAGCTTTGGATTTTGCCATTTGATTAGGGACTTTCCGTTTTGAATTGTCATCAGAGCTCGGCATTTTTGTTATTTTACTTTTTTGCAATCTATGCGGCATTTTTGAAATAAAAAGTATACGACAATAAAAGATCAAAACAAAAAATTGTAAATGTTTTTTTTATAATATTCATCAAAAATAGGGTTATACTATAGGATGGTTTCCATTTCTCCGTGTGAATACTGGTTTTAACATTATATGTTTTCAAGGCGCATTTTTAACAAAACTAAAATTATTTTAACTTAAAATAGTTATCAAAGGTACCAGAATTATAGTTTAGTACGCCAGACGCGCATTTCGTCTACATAAGACTCAGTCACGCTCATATCAAAATATTTATAAAGCCAAACAAAGTTTTCCCCCTTAATGCATAGAGTGCCTTAAACATATTTTCCATAACTTGTCGAATGTTTGGGTTTTAATGCTCTTAAACTTCGTGTTTGTTTTGGCTGTGTTTCGAGTGGTATTGTTAAGGGCCTACGATACAGTTTTGATCCCATATTGAAATTTTGATGAAAATTTGCATGTAGGCTATTTTGTACCTGCTAAAATCAAATATGTAATATAAAATATACCTTCATGTGCTACTTTTTGTTTAAAATGAGGTCGACATTTCAGATATTTGTTCGAAATTCTGATTTGTTGACGTATTTTTCCTTTCGAAAGAATTACATAACTTTTTTGTTTTAAAAGATAAACAAACGTTTTTTTGTTAAATTATTTGTAATATCTATTCTATTCTAAGACCCACAAACAAATCTTCAATAAGAGATTGATAAACTGATCATAGATACCAGGAACATTTTTTTTATTTGCGCCTGATGCGCGTTTCGTCTACAAAAGACTCATCAGTGACGCTCGAATAAAAAAAAGTTCAAAAGTTCAATTTATAAAAGTAACACTTTGGTTATCAGTTTTACTTAATTTTTTTTTAATTAAATCAAACAGATCTCGAAAGATCGCAGTTTTACGACTGCGCATGATTGCTAGTCTATTTATATTGATATTAATGTTTATATCGGGTAAATGGACCATGACAGTCTTCTTGTGTTTACCGTGATTGTAAATTAGATGGCGTCTAGTCTAAAATGTTCATGATATAATGTAACAAGTCCTTGCATTTTTGAGTCTTTCTTTTCAACTTTTTGAAATAAATATTCTATATTTTAGCATGTTATAAATTGAATATGAAAATTTATTTCAAATCGGTAATCACGAATATGACAACTTATGGCCTTCTAAAAACTGCTCCACTCAAGACGAGAAAAATTCATTTATTACCGGTATTTAAATAAAGCGACATTGTCATTAATGAGATTGAATTCAGTACTGACAACAAAAACTATAGTTTATAATAAACCGGTACGTGTCCTTTAAGCCAGGGTCACGGATTCACGATTTTTACTACAAACCATCGACAGATCCATCCCTGATTAAAGTTGTCAAAGTCTGAAAAAAAATCCTGTGAATTGTTGCTGGAAATTCAAATTTTAATTAAAATTTGTAAACATATTCATTGAATCAGACAACAATAAGATATTGCTCCGGAAGCTCATTATTCCGCTGTTCCCAGCCGAAATTTGTCCCGATTATCCCGTTTTCAATCCGATTCTAATTCGATTTGTATCTTTCGCAAGGTAAACAAACGACAGAATCTGTCCCAATAGCTTACCCTGTTAGCTTCCGAGGAGTACAGAAGCCAGTATATCGGCAAAAAAAATACGGATATTGTATTAACCATGTTAACAAAAGTTGCGATTACATCTTTTGGGGAAATTACGAGCTTTTGCTATACTTTGTGCTTTTGGTTTATAATCATTATTTTTGATAACTCTCTAATTTTCTAATATTGTGGCATCGAACATTACAATAATTACATTATTAAAATGAGCGTTAGATGCAGAAGAATTGATACTGTTAAAGTTGATGATTAAGTACAGGCTAAATGATTAGTTATGGCAAGCCGTCCTCGTCAAAACTATGTTTAAACCCTTTTTTCGAAAAAAATACACACTGAGATTTAAAAACCTAAAATAACACACTGAGAAATCGAAATTACACACTGAGATTTAAAAAAAAAAAAAACACACACTGAGAATTAAAAATTACACACTGAGATTTTAAAAAGACACACTGAGATAAAATAAATTGAAAAACACACACTGAGAATTGTTAATTACACACTGAGATTTCAAAAATATATATGCTATGATAGACACTTGAGTAAACATGTCACTGCATTCTTTTGCAGATTGTTATTTTGTAATAAGAGTAAGTGGGTAATTTTCTTGTTCTTGTATTTCTAAAGTTTTTTTTATTAATAATTTGGAACCAAATCGAAGAACTAACGAGTTCTGTCCCCTTGTTGTATTAAGCTTGTAATAGATTCAGATTAAGTATGCTAATTAGATATGTGCGCATAAAAAGTGCGCACAAATCTCAGTGTGTAATTTTAAATTCTCAGTGTGTAATTTCAAATTCTCAGTGTGTGTTTTCAGTTAATTTATTCTCAGTGTGTCTTTTTGAAATCTCAGTGTGTAATTTTCAATTCTCAGTGTGTAATTTTCAATTCTCAGTGTGCGTTTTTCATTTTTGTAATCTCAGTGCGTCTTTATGAAATCTCAGTGTGTAATTTTTAATTCTCAGTGTGTAATTTGCAATTCTCAGTGTGCGTTTTGAAGTTTTTAAATCTCAGTGTGCTCTGTTGTAATTCTCAGTGTGTAAATTTTTCGAAAAATGGTTTAAATATAGTTTTGACGAGAACGGCTTGCCATAATTAGTGATGGAATCAATGTTATACAAAAACATGTATCATAAATATCAACATCAATATGATCTAAACAATGGGAAAAGAACGTGCTTTAACAAATATAGATTGGCACACGTTTGCAATTTAAAGAATCCGTGATATGCTAAATCATCTTTCATAAAATTTTGATTTTAGGAACACGTTCCAATTTAGTTGTAAATGATATGATTCCGTGGCCATAATATGTGTTTCCTGAAAACCCTTCACCAGGAACGCACATGATCAATCGGTTGGAACTGATATAAGTATTTCCTTTTTCTTCCCATGGTTTATGGTGCCAGACCACCAATTACTCCCTTCAATTTAGAACGTATGTGAAAGTAGCCCTACTCTGACACAAAATAGTGCTTTTGATGTCCTTGTTTACTTAAACTAAACAACAAATTTGCAGAAATGAAACTTTTGGTGAAAGATAAATATATCTAGATCATTTTGAGCCAAAATTTACTTGTCTATGAGTTTGCATTTAAAATTGAGGATTAATGCGCTCCATAGTATACTAATTTTAGATTTCCAGAAAACCAGGTTTTTTTTTGTTGAGTACCTCCGTTTGAAGGTCAGTTATTTTGTTAGAAGGCTTTAAAGGTATGGTGAAAATTGGCATGTAGAAAGCTGATACATGTACAATTAAGGATATACCTGGTTTCTATGAAGTTAAACTTAAGGTAAAATATTTAGAAAGCTGTGAAAATTGCAAAATTTGGTTGAACAGATAGGGATTTTTAATTGGTGGTCTGACACCTTATGTTCAACTTAACATGGTAGGCAATATATATTTATCAATATCTGAACAGAGCGACAGCGAGGTGTAAAATGTTGACAAACATAATGCCTAACAATACGAAAAAGTTACAACAGGAATTTAGTATTTAGCTCATTAAAACCCAGATTTTTTAAAGTTCTCTTGAACAGGTATACAATATTGCTCTAGCCATTTAATAAGGGACATTCTCTCTTAAACAGGTATACAATATTGATCTAGCCATTTAATAAGGGACATTCCGTTTTTACTTTTCTTTGGAGTTCGGTATTTTTGGTATTTACTTTTTTCATAAATGTTGTCGACAGTTGTTATCATTCATAAATATTCTTTACTCCTACAATTTTACATCTACGAGATTTATAAGTGCTAAGTGAGACGAGGAAATTATTAATGAAATGAACATATCACTGAAAAATCAGAGGCGGATTTAGGGGGGGGGGGGCCCCCTTTTTTTGGAAAAAAATTGGTTGCTTATATAAGGAATCACTGAAGCGTAACTGGAGCGGGCCCCCCCTTAGGTCAGTCAGTGGGCCCCTACTTATGAAAATTCCTGGATCCCCCACTGAAAATTGACACATTATTTTCCCATATGACCTCTATTTTATTGAATGCATTTTGCTTCGTATAACAGGACCGCAATTACTTAAAAATATTAACCGTGCATATATAACAAGAAAATTTTAACAAATGAAAGATAGTTCAAGCACAATGTTCACAATAATGTAAACAGTATTTGTTTAAACTTAGGTCGTTTACCTTTTGTATTACATAACACACCGAAAGTCATGCGATTAGAACTTTACCTTGACCGTGTACTACAAACATTACAATCATGAGTACTCTGTCCTCGGAATATCTGGGTGTTGATAACATTTAACTTATGCGTATCTAAAAAAAAGAAATATACCTATCTTTAAACAGAAATATTTATATCCAGCGGATCCAGCCATTTTAAATAGGGGTTTTCCAACCCAGAGTAAAAGCTAACCAGCTATATGCTCCCATTCAAATGCATTGAACGATGTAAAATGTAACATGTAAAGGGCAATGATACTGTTATTGATCAGAAAAAAAGTTATTTTAGACTCTTTATTAAAAGTTCATTTAAACTGTATTGAAAGCGGTATATCGACAAGGTCCAAATGTTTATGAAAAAGTTCTCAATTTCTTTCAAAAAGAATCATTTTAAAATCCTGTCGACATGATTATATCTTTATATGTGTTATCCCCTGGGTTCTATGTATAACCCTACCATAAAACCACGTAGTTCAAAAGGGGAAAATAATGACAATAGACTCAAAGTTATGTCTTGGTCATGTGAACCACGTGCATGAATTCACTGCTTCAAGGCTGCAAACAGTTTTGCAGCTTGATCCAGTACAAACTGGTGTTCTTCCGAGTATTACTAGTTATACAAAAACAAATAATTGTCATAAATTGAAAAAAATCAATTGTGGCCATAGTGTAAATGCAAGTAGAGATGGATAAAAATCAAAAACAAAGATAAGGTTAGTATAAAGTTCAATAAGATACGTATATAGTTAATAAAAACAAATGGTTTGCATAAATCAGGATATTAGTTTTATCTTTTAAAATGTGTCACATTTAAAATGCTGTTGACATTTCAAGGTTGTTATACGATACGATGGAAGATTGACCTGTTAGTATTAGGTCTCTTGGTTGAATCAACAGTATACGGAATTATGAAAACGCGTCGTGCAATTCGGACCACCCATAACAATACCAAGATAACTCTTGTTTTTTTACCATGGTGTAAAATTAAAAAAGTTCTTATGGTGATCTTTTATGAAACATTTTTAAAATCCTGATCTGCTGTGCTGGAAACCTTATCATCTGAATTATATAATAGTAAGCAAAAGCTGTATTCGTTTCTAGTTTGAATTAAGAAACAAAGATAAAAAATAAGGTGAACATGTGAAGTCACTTAATTACTTTTTATTTTAAGATTATTTTATTTGATCAATGATTCAAATTGGATCAGACACATGTTTTGCCTAATTGGTTAATCCATATATAACGAATAAATACTAACATAATTATATGTAAATCCCAAGTCGATCCGGCCCCATAATAAAATATGAATAAACTATATTCACTATATGGAGGAATTTGTGACAAATTTGAACTGTATAAACGGAATTTGCAAAAGTGTCGATGATGGATCACAACAGGTAAGCGAAGTATTGAAGTAAAATGTAAGAACTATTTTAAATCGATACGAAACTGAGTGTTAGTTTAGTCTTAGATGCATGATTTTTTTATTAGTTGTTAGTGGCTTTGAACTATAGTTATTGTGTCTATTTGTACAGCAGCTCCAATGATAATTTAAAATGTGAAGATATTTTCAAAGTTGACTTTGAATGTCATGGCGATTTTTATTTCATTTATTTCTCACACAGAGTAGCTAAATAAATATTTACAGTCCAATGGAACCGTAAAAATTTAACTCATCATTAATTTCTTGTTTAACCAAATCATTAGTCTATAATTGGTTTATTTATTCAATAATTGTCTGATGATTGTGAACTAAGGTAATGCCAATCGTAATCACTTAATTCAATCAAATCCTGATTAATTAAAGTTACGTTATCAACAAGGTCTTTGTAGTTTGATCTTTTGTTTGGTGTTTGGTGTTTATATAATAATAATTAATTGTATTTTTTTCAGGTAACATCAGAGGCTTCTATAACACATGTTACACTTGTTTTTCTTTTGTAATATCGAATATAGTCAATTTATTTTTCTTAAAATTGACAATACTTTGAATAGTTGTGTGTAGATAAAAAAAAACAAGTGATATGAGTATCCATTATTCTTTATTGCAAGAAAATAACAAACCAATGACACTAAATGCACATGTTGGTCCCATAACACACAAGGAAAAGACATTGTGATATAAAAACAAACGCATTCTGTCTTCTCTTTTATAGAAAGGACAAGGCAAATCAAACAACATTTCTCAATTTGAGAATTTTAAGAACTTAAAAAGAAAAACAAAATTTGTATGTATCAGCTTGGGGATCGGCCTGTACCGTTGTGTATGTTGCTATTTGTTATAACACAAGATAAAAGACGTATTGGATCACAGTCGGCGTTTTACGTTTCCGCAAAAAAAAAGTCTACGTTTCCGCAAAAAAAAGTCTACGTTTCCGGAAATAAATACCTTACTTTTCCGCGAAAATAGTAACCATTCCGGAAAAAATATATTAAAGATAATTAATCTGAGTACCTTGAACCGTTGATTGTAGTAGCATGAAATTTTTGAATTTGCCATTTTACACCCATGTATCGAATAGTTAACCGTGCCATCCATGCAAATATCACTTGAGTTATTTCATTACATAGACAATCATAGACATTTCAAGTTGGCGAAACACAAAAATATAACGATTCCGACATCATCATCTTTCACTAAGGTGAAACTTTCATATTTTTTTTTACTTCTAGTATATTGTAGATAGAAGATCAGAACCCTTTTTGTATGCTCATCTAAAGAAAATATTTTTCAAAGGCCTTTTTTTTTTACCGTACACCGTACACCTTTTACATTATAATAAAAAAAATCAGAAACATTTATGAATTACAATTTATATATATCTTTATTTTTATTCCTTATAAATACATTTTTTATTGGGGCCGGATCGACGTGGGGCCGGATCGACGTGGGACGGATCGACTTGGGCCGGAGAGGTTGGATGCAGGAAGTATTCTAAAGAAGCACTATTTAAAGACTGTTGTTTATCTGAAGCTTAGAAAATGCAAAATCATAAGCTCTCATTTCCATATCATAAGATTTAACTTTACTTCTAATCCCCATGAGCTTTTTAATCAATAACAAAATTATAAACAATGCATATTGACCTATAATGGTTTTATTTTTTTAAATTGTTATTTGGATGGATAGTTGTCTCATTGGCACCCATACCACATCTTCCTATATCTAATAACAACATATAGCATCATAACTGGACAGATTGTTGAAACTAGATTTATAACCACTGACAGCTAAATATTAAATTCTAATGGACAATTTTGAGGATAGTTTGGTTTTGTATGTAAACAAAATGGTTTACGAATATTATTATCGCAAACTACTGTTGCCTTTGTTTGATTGTACATGTATAACCGTTAAAGTATAGACGCAGGCATTGGATACGAACATAATTATACTCTTACTTTATATATATATATATATATATATATATATATATATATATATATATATATTATATATATATATATATATATATTATATATATATATATATATATATATATATATATAAAACGTCTGTATAGTAGTCAACGATTTTCCCCACGAGGGCGCTGGATCGTTACGAGTAACGATACATGTACACAATAAATAAATTATATAAACGCCTAAAAAAGTGTACACAACAACTCCAAATACAAAAAAAGGTAACTATAAATGTAATTATTTATAAATATTTCGGATAACAGATATCCTTCGTCAGTCAGATTCTGATGTGAAATGAATCATCTTTGAGTCTCGTTAGATTAAACTGTTACTAAATCTTGAATTTTATACAATAAAAAAAGTCAAACCGAACATCAGTAAAGACGCTTGCACCATTCTAAAAAAATGTTAACATGACATAGGTTATATGGTTTATTACAACAGAGAGCTCATATATATGCTTTAAATACAAATAATAATGTGCGATGTGAACTAGCACAATTCTAAAACTGTATCGGGAGCGACAATTATGATGATATAACATGTATACGCATGATAACGTCTGTAAAATTACCAAATAGACAGCACTGAACGATCTAAATATTTGAAATTGAGAGTAAAGTAGTTACAACAGAGTCTGAATATTTAAACATCGTGAACAAACGGCCGTAAAAATGTAATAATATTTTTTTACTAAGTATAACTAGAAGAATGTGGCTAGGTACTTATACATCCCTCAAAAAATTAAGCAATTTAAATTGGTATCTTCAACAAATGTATTTAACAAATGAAAAAGGTTGAGAAAAAGAAACAGAGACTGTAATAATAAGTAATATAACCTGAATGTGAAGCACTACACGGAGTCGAACTACATCTTTTCATTTATCCCATTTGGTGCCAAAGTTGTTAATTTTCGTATCCAAAATCTTTCCCGAGCGAGTCTATCCTCCTTAGACCAAGCAGAGTTGTGGTCAATGATTTTAATGGTCAGTCGATTGAGATCTACCTTAGTGTGGCCAGGGGATCTCAAATGTCGACTGAGAGGGAGGTCTGGCTTGCATTGGTAGTCGCTACGATGGCCGTTCATTCGTTTGTGAAACGGCTGTTCTGACTCGCCAACATACTGTTTACCACATTTACACTGTAAGAGATACACAACATTTGAAGTCTTGCAATTAACATTGCAAAATATGGTGTATTCTGTGCCAGTGGAGTGACTGTTAAAAGTCTGGGTATCCAGTATTTGTTTGCAAGTCAGACATCGTTTGTTTCCGCAACCCTTGCAAGATCCCATAGATGATAAGCCTGCTTGAGAGGATAAATCAGCTCTCACCAGCAAGTCTTTAAGGCTTTTGGGCCTACGGAATGCCAGTACAGGTGGCTCGGGAAAGATCTTGGATAGTTTTGAATGTTTTTCGATCTCTTTCCAATTTTCGCGGATTAGGTGAGATAAGTTGTCAAATTTTGGATGGTAATTCAACACAAAAGGCACCCTCTTGTTGACCTTTTTTTCTTTATATTGTAAAAGCTCATCTCGGCTGATGTTGTTAGCACGAGAAAAACCTTTATCAATGTCTTTTCTTTTGTAGCCCCGATGTTTAAGGTGACCGCGAAGTTCTTGTAGACGTTTTTTTGCAATATCGTTGGTGGAGCAAATCCTTTTTATTCGTATGGCCTGGCTGTAGGGAATGCTCTTGGTGCAGTGTTTGGGATGACAACTCAAAGGAGATAGATATTGATGTTTGTCTGTGGGCTTGCAATACAGATCTGTTAATATGTTTCCATCCCTCAATTGCGTTGTAGTGTCAAGAAATGTGATCTTAATTCTCAATGCATCTCTTCATCAACCCCTCTCTTGGTTTCGATTTATCGACGATATTGACATGAAGTGGGACAATACCGAACAAGAACTAAATCTGTTCATTCATCATGCCAACAATGCCCATCCCTCAATAAAATTCACATATGAAATCTCTGACTCTAAGATCACATTTCTTGACACTACAACGCAATTGAGGGATGGAAACATATTAACAGATCTGTATTGCAAGCCCACAGACAAACATCAATATCTATCTCCTTTGAGTTGTCATCCCAAACACTGCACCAAGAGCATTCCCTACAGCCAGGCCATACGAATAAAAAGGATTTGCTCCACCAACGATATTGCAAAAAAACGTCTACAAGAACTTCGCGGTCACCTTAAACATCGGGGCTACAAAAGAAAAGACATTGATAAAGGTTTTTCTCGTGCTAACAACATCAGCCGAGATGAGCTTTTACAATATAAAGAAAAAAAGGTCAACAAGAGGGTGCCTTTTGTGTTGAATTACCATCCAAAATTTGACAACTTATCTCACCTAATCCGCGAAAATTGGAAAGAGATCGAAAAACATTCAAAACTATCCAAGATCTTTCCCGAGCCACCTATACTGGCATTCCGTAGGCCCAAAAGCCTTAAAGACTTGCTGGTGAGAGCTGATTTATCCTCTCAAGCAGGCTTATCATCTATGGGATCTTGCAAGGGTTGCGGAAACAAACGATGTCTGACTTGCAAACAAATACTGGATACCCAGACTTTTAACAGTCACTCCACTGGCACAGAATACACCATATTTTGCAATGTTAATTGCAAGACTTCAAATGTTGTGTATCTCTTACAGTGTAAATGTGGTAAACAGTATGTTGGCGAGTCAGAACAGCCGTTTCACAAACGAATGAACGGCCATCGTAGCGACTACCAATGCAAGCCAGACCTCCCTCTCAGTCGACATTTGAGATCCCTGGCCACACTAAGGTAGATCTCAATCGACTGACCATTAAAATCATTGACCACAACTCTGCTTGGTCTAAGGAGGATAGACTCGCTCGGGAAAGATTTTGGATACGAAAATTAACAACTTTGGCACCAAATGGGATAAATGAAAAGATGTAGTTCGACTCCGTGTAGTGCTTCACATTCAGGTTATATTACTTATTATTACAGTCTCTGTTTCTTTTTCTCAACCTTTTTCATTTGTTAAATACATTTGTTGAAGATACCAATTTAAATTGCTTAATTTTTTGAGGGATGTATAAGTACCTAGCCACATTCTTCTAGTTATACTTAGTAAAAAAATATTATTACATTTTTACGGCCGTTTGTTCACGATGTTTAAATATTCAGACTCTGTTGTAACTACTTTACTCTCAATTTCAAATATTTAGATCGTTCAGTGCTGTCTATTTGGTAATTTTACAGACGTTATCATGCGTATACATGTTATATCATCATAATTGTCGCTCCCGATACAGTTTTAGAATTGTGCTAGTTCACATCGCACATTATTATTTGTATTTAAAGCATATATATGAGCTCTCTGTTGTAATAAACCATATAACCTATGTCATGTTAACATTTTTTTAGAATGGTGCAAGCGTCTTTACTGATGTTCGGTTTGACTTTTTTTATTGTATAAAATTCAAGATTTAGTAACAGTTTAATCTAACGAGACTCAAAGATGATTCATTTCACATCAGAATCTGACTGACGAAGGATATCTGTTATCCGAAATATTTATAAATAATTACATTTATAGTTACCTTTTTTTGTATTTGGAGTTGTTGTGTACACTTTTTTAGGCGTTTATATATATATATATATATATATGTGGTCTTTTTTAACGCAGTTCTTTTTCCTTCGTTGCATTTTTATAAGAAATAATGTGCAACACTCGAGGGAAATAGTGTTTTGTTTAAAGATGATATTAGAATATTTCCCAAAAAGACATATGATGCGAAAATGTCAAAATGTGATAGAGTTCTGCGGATAGACTCTGGGGCGCGTTACTGAATAGGGATTAAAAGAAACAAGTATGCGAGCTAAATAACACTGTGTTATTGATCATTTACTAAAAAGTTAAAAACTGATACTTTATAGAATAACCCCATTATAATATTCACCTCACTGATACACAGAAATCATTAATTTATGTTAATGTTAAACAGAAATCAGTATTAAATGCAAACAAAAAATGTATACGAATATAAGAATTATCATTATACAAAACAGAATAAAGTGCATAATGGATATTACTGTTTTAACAAATAAATAGATTTCCAACATATAATATTTCAAATTTCTTGATTTTAGGACTAGTCAATTATGATAGGCATGTAATATGATCATGCATTTTGTGATAGGTATAGTGGTATAAGTAAGTAAATTATTAATTATACACGGTGATAGGTATAGTGGTATAAGTAAGTAAATTATTAATTATACACGGTGATAGGTATAGTGGTATAAGTAAGTAAATTATTAATTATACACGGTGATAGGTATAGTGGTATAAGTAAGTAAATTATTAATTATACACGATGATAGGTATAGTGGTATAAGTAAGTAAATTATTAATTATACACGGTGATAGGTATAGTGGTATAAGTAAGTAAATTATTAATTATACACGGTGATAGGTATAGTGGTATAAGTAAGTAAATTATAAATTATACACGGTGATAGGTATAGTGGTATAAGTAAGTAAATTATTAATTATACACGTGTAAATATTTACAGATGGTTTGGATATGATTTATAATAATCTATGATACATATACCATAAAAACATATAGCAACCAAATGATAATCTATGATACATATACCATAAAAACATATAGCAACCAAATTATCCAATGGAAAATATCATATTATTCTTCTGACTTTTCATTAAGAATTGTCTTCTTCAGACTTGATACTATAATGCATTAAAAAAATCATTAAAAATACCAGGCTTACAATTTTGTGCTGCAGAAGGGAAGGAAGATCCTGCCCCAAACGTGGCTCCCTTCGTGTTGCTCATGTTAGTACAAACCAGATTACAAATCTAATTCGGTAAATCACATTTTGTGAAAAGGGTACGGGATAGTAGTTACGATAATAGGAACATATCCGCAATCATTTGTAAAATGAATATTCCATAACGGTCAACCAAATCGTGATTGCGTCCGTAGAATTTACGAAGGTATGAGTGCAACATCACCATTTGGAACTCTTGGTGTAAAAGACCTAATTTTTAAATAAATGATAAATTTTATTTGACTTTTGACCTAGTTTTGTGTAATGTGTTGATCGTATTAAAGGCTTATATGTATACGTATGTCACATTTGTTTACAAAATCATTCACAGCAGTATTACTAGATGAATACCGAAGACATTGAACCGCTATGATAAGGTCATGACCGTTTTAATACAAAAGTAATACACCATAAAGAAAACAAAATAATACAGAAATTATTTAAAAACTGATAAATTTCGTTGAATGATTTCTAGGTTTAAACGTTAAATTACACAAAACCTCTCTAGAATTGTGCATATGCTCATGATGATATCAGCGATCTATGTGTGCGATTAAATTTCCCATACAAGGTTCTCTGGCTAGATTATACTTATTTCTGCGTAAACAAACTTTATATACATTGATATTTATGACATGCTGTGCTACATTTTATGTACGGTTGGTTGCTGTTCATGTTGCTTGAAGATCTTACAATTATATGATCAATGCAATTAAAAAAAATCAATACAATTATATTATAACAAAATTATTAGGTTGAATATTCGGGTACTGAAACATGGTCTGCTTGATGTTCTTTTCCCTCGGACTCTCGACAAACGAACTACATCTGTGAGAGTTAAGCTTTGAATCTTTGCATGATGTGGTGGAAACTAGCTTTGGATATCTTGGTGGGGAAACTAGCTGGGAACAATGCCTTAGATGATGTTTGGCATTGCTGCCGCTGTATAGGCAGGCCGGGCGTTGTTGCCGATGTAGAGGCAGGCCGGGATCGACTGACACCTATAAGTTTCAAAATTCAAACTTTTTAATAAAATAAATAAAAACAAAAATAATACAAAACAGTTACAAACAACAATAAAGCAAAACAAATATTTTCAATTATTTCCCTAACAGAGAACAATAAATATTTTGATAAAACTTTATTTATGATCACTATTTATTATCTTTATTTTAGTTAAACTTATTTAAAATATTTTACTTTAAATCTTAATACTTTTAAAATCATGACTTACCTATAAGTTTCAAAATTCAAACTTTGACGTCTCAAAGCAGAATTTCCACTTATATAGCAATCACTTAATGACTTTGGTACTAGTTTGTGCCCTATAGTTTATCAAAGTTAAATTATTGACGTAAGTTGACCATGTCAACCATTGTCCGAAGTTTATGACTTGTTTGTTCATCTTTTACTTTCAAACAAAGATTTAAGTAATATTTGTTCTATCAGAAAGTTATTTGACCAAAGAAAGTTAGTTTGACCAACGTGAAGTTTACTTGAACTAAAAACTGGACATGAAAATTTAGCCAGCTATGTCCAATATTTATGTCAAATATCTGTCACAATAATTATATAAACCTTAAAGGTCTAATAAAATGTAATTGTCAACTTCTCGTTTATAATTGATATAAGAATACAAGCTTCGGTTGTCAACACGTCAGAGTTGAAAAACCTAATAAATAGAGGTGAGTTAACGAAAAATATGCCATCTTTTACGAAATGGAAAAAAATCTTTCATTTAAATGTATTAACCCGCTGCATGTGTTTGAACCTATCCTAAGTCAGGAACATGATGTCCTTTGTTGATGTGGTTCATACGTGTTTCTCGTTTCTCGCTTTTCTTTTATACAGCTTAGACCGTTGGGTTTCCTGTTTGAACGGTTTCACACTTGTCATTTTGATGCTCTGTATAGCTTGCTGTTTTGTATGAGCCAAGGCTCCTTGTGGAAGACCATACTTTGACCTATAATGGTTTTCTATTACAAATTGTTACTTAGATAGAGAGTTGTCTCATTGACACTTATACCACATCTTCTTATATGTATGTACGGTTGATTGCTTGAAAGATTTTTCTATTGTACAATAATTGAAATTCAAAGAAAATCAATATAATAACATAGGCGTTATAGATCTGATAAACGTGTAATTATCAACTTCTCGTTCATAATTTATACAAAAATAAATGCTTCGATTGTCAACACATCAAACTAAAAACAAAACCTACAAAAATAAACAGAGTTGAATTCAACGAAAAAATAGGCCATCTTTTACGGAATTGAAAAAGTAATCTCAAAAGATTGCCTTGAGTAAATTCGAGTACATTATAAAACACATTTCATTTAAATTAATAAAATGCGATAGACATTTACCAGAGAACGTGAATTTAAGCTATGGATCACAATATTCAACAAATACTTTTGTTAAAATCTAATTGAAAAAAATAACAATTAAAGATTTTGATTAACAATCAAATAATCGGAGAGGTACACAGGAGGAGTTAAAAGGCCTGTTTGGATTGTTTGTTACTTAGACAATAAACGATCACTTATATTTATTAAATACTCAGTGAAACAGATGATATGTCTATATACGATCGTGGAGAATAAATTTATTTAAAGCGAATTAGTATTTATTTTTCTCAACTAAATTTACCTTTTTTTTACTTTCAACTAGAAATGAGATGTCCATTTCTATAAAGCGACATTCCAACAGCGTCCATATAATTATGAAGTAAACATCCTCTAGTTGACGATATTCTAGAGCTTCCACTGCCCATCATGATTACCTTGATAATGTTGTGCTGCTCACATGGTGCCAATAAGATCAATAGTTCTAAGTGCTGAACTCTAAATTTACAGACACCATTACGAATTGGTTGACTGTTATGGAATATATGTTGCACAGATGACGACAGATATGTTCTAATTGTCCTTAACATGCTCCTGTCCTCTTTCCCCCGAATTTGATCTACCGAATTATCATCAGGTTTGTACTTATTTACATGCTCCTGTCCTCTTTTCCCCCGAATGTGATCTACCGAATTATCATCAGGTTTGTACTTAATTACATGCTCCTGTCCTCTTTTCCCCGAATGTGATCTACCGAATTATCATCAGGTTTGTACTTAATTACATGCTCCTGTCCTCTTTTCCCCGAATGTGATCTACCGAATTATCATCAGGTTTGTACTTATTAACATGCTCCTGTCCTCTTTTCCCCGAATGTGATCTACCGAATTATCATCAGGTTTGTACTTATTAACATGCTCCTGTCCTCTTTTCCCCGAATGTGATCTACCGAATTATCATCAGGTTTGTACTTATTAACATGCTCCTGTCCTCTTTTCCCCGAATGTGATCTACCGAATTATCATCAGGTTTGTACTTATTAACATGCTCCTGTCCTCTTTTCCCCGAATGTGATCTACCGAATTATCATCAGGTTTGTACTTATTTACATGCTCCTGTCCTCTTTTCCCCCGAATGTGATCTACCGAATTATCATCAGGTTTGTACTTAATTACATGCTCCTGTCCTCTTTTCCCCGAATGTGATCTACCGAATTATCATCAGGTTTATACTTATTTACATGCTCCTGTCCTCTTTTCTCCGAATGTGATCTACCGAATTATCATCAGGTTTGTACTTATTTACATGCTCCTGTCCTCTTTTCCCCGAATGTGATCTACCGAATTATCATCAGGTTTGTACTTATTTACATGCTCCTGTCCTCTTTTCTCCGAATGTGATCTACCAAATTATCATCAGGTTTTGTACTTATTTACATGCTCCTGTCCTCTTTTCTCCGAATGTGATCTACCGAATTATCATCAGGTTTGTACTTATTAACATGCTCCTGTCCTCTTTCCCCCGAATGTGATCTACCGAATTATCATCAGGTTTGTACTTATTTACATGCTCCTGTCCTCTTTTCCCCGAATGTGATCTACCGAATTATCATCAGGTTTATACTTACATGAGCTACACGACGGGTGTCTGATGTGAAGCAGGATTTGCTTTCTGATTTGGAACAGGATTTGCTAATTATAACGTGGCACATGCGACCGACCCCGGTTTTTAATGTGGTATATGTGTTCAGTTTTTAGTTTTCTATGTTAAATTTTATATTTTGCTGTTTGTCTTTTTGTCATTTCGGTTTATTTTTATTTGTTATGGCGTTGTAAGTTATTTTCGATTTATGAGTCTGAATTCCCTTTGTTATCTTTCGCATATTTTTTAGAAGTATTTCAGCTTTTAATTTAAGTTAAAAGAAATTCGAAGACCGAGTAGTCTTAATTCTTTTTAATTTTTCTTTAATTTGTTAATTGCTTTGAACTACCCTTCGGCATCTGCGAGTATTATCAGAACTGTGTCTTTGTGTTTTTGTAATGATTTTGTGCTTTGAACCGATCTGAGACCTTTTCAATTGTTTTTTATACTTTGTTCTGATGTTCTACTGTTACACTGCAGTCCCAGGTTAGGGGAGGGGGGTTGTCGCAAGAAAACATGCTCAACACCCCACATTCTCTTTTACCCTGCCCCAAATCAAAGATTGTTGTCTGTAGTTGTAAACGAATTTGTATTTCTTTTATTGTTTTGTAAATGAATCAAGCCATTAATTTCCCTGTTTGAAAAAATTAACGTTTGTCAGTTTGGGGGCTTTTAAAGCTGACTATGCGGTATGGATTTTTCTCATTATTGAAGGCCGTATGGTGACCTATAGTTGTTAATCTTTGCGTCGTTTGGTCTCATTCATCATTGGCAATCAAACGACATCTTCTTATTTTGATAAGCAAACTAATTATAAGTAAGAAAATCATTGTTGGCCTTGACATAAGTTAAGTGAATGTACATGTAAAGCTATAAATGACAATTGAAGGTTATTTGCAAACTACATTATATAATCAAAGTACTGAAGTAATGAACATATATATATATAGTAGTGATACAAATCAATATACTCTGGTTTATATTATATTAATATTTGTATATTACAGGTACATGTATATATAATTTTCATCCATTTGTATATCATTCTATTCTACTAGTTATTAATATTAAAGTGCAAGTGCATGGTGGACATACTTCTATAATAATTCCATTTTTCTTATAGATTGGATTTGAGTAGGCATTCATATTTTCCCGCAAAACGTGAGAGAAAGGACCAATAACAATGCATGTTACTGTATACAATCTTCACCTCCTTTATATGAGATTGTAATTGTTCTTGAAATATTTTTCCACATGCGTTAACACAATTTTTCTGTACGTCTGCATAGATATTGATAATTGTTACTTACATACATATAGAACATTTCAATATTGTTAAATTATGTTCTAAACAAAAATATTTGATGAGTATTCGTTGAAGAAATGAATTTATAGCAAGTGATAAGGAATGTTATTTTGCACTCGATGATGGCGGCGTATTTATCATGTTTATAGATTCGTTAAAAACCCAAAACTAATTTGCATAATGGAAATTTAGGCGAATGCTATACACCGGAATGCCCTCAACGGTCATCTGCTGTAAAAATCATACATTAAAATAAATTTGATTCTTTTTTTAAAGCGAATTGGATAGATAACTGATGAACTTGAAGATAACTTATAATTTGCCACTTTTATTTGATCATTAAATCTTATTGTCATCTCAATAGTGTTAATATACTTTTCAATTTCAAGAGACCATAAAATGATATAACAAGAACTACTTTACATAAGCCCTACATTTGCTGGATATGTATTATGTTGTTGCGTATAGTCTTACGGTAATGTAGAATACGTAATAAAATATACGAGCATGTAGTTCATTGTAAAGTCATACTTGAAGTTGTAATTACATTCTGTTTGTGTAATTCATTTATCTATATAGAAACTTTGGCGGAATTTTGTATATATAAATGTTAAGATATTTAAAATAAAGGTAGATAATGCTTGTTATCATATACTTAGCATTAATATGATAGCTTTTGCATATGTGTAATGGGCGGAAGTGCACAAGCCATATCTTCCCACCCGGGCTGATAACCCACATCAAGTGCCTCTCGTGCAAAAAACCCATATCAGTGCCTCTCGTGCAAGTTACTTCCGGTGTTTCCGGTATCGGTTGTTTACTTTTCCATTGTGACGTCAGATGTTTTTTATGACGACGTCAAAATTTACGGGAACTTTTGTGGGGATAGTTTAATACTTGCTAACAAATGCCATTGACAATTATGAATCATTTTATAGTACAACAAACATGGACTAGTAATGATCGTAAAACTCTTCCAAATTTTCGATGTTTCAAAATTCTATAGGAAATATGTTACCATAAATATATAAGGAGTTAATGATGCTGTTGTTGGACAACTATAGTATATTTGATTCATAATTTTAATTTTCTTTATAAAGTGTTTGACTGTTTTAGTTATTGCATTAGTTTATTTGCCTTACATAAAACTATTGTCGGAAGTATATGATAAAGCGATTAATACATGGCCTTTTCCATATCAGCCTGAGTATCATCCCTCGACCCATATCAGCACCTCGACTCCGTCTCGGGCTGATATGGAAAAGGCCATGTATTAATCTCTATATAATTATATGGAATAATCAGTCCTTGTCAAATATCTAGGGTTGATATTGAAAATTATTATCTGTTTCCCTTTCTGCTATATCGTCTTTCTTAAAGTAATAGTTCTACATATAGACTTATCTGTTTCCCTTTCTGCTATATCGTCTTACTTAAAGTAATCGTTCTACATATAGACTTGACATATTTGGTAAACATTAAATGTATACCTTAAAAGAGAATAATGAAATAGCCTTGACATACTTAGTGCGCATGTACTTGTAAAACTATACACGACATTTAGAGGTTCTTAACGAATAACAACTATGTGAAACTAAGACATGAAATAAATAAGATTACTTTTGTTACCGTGTTGAAGAACCTCAAGAATTTTGTTCCTTCATAGTAAAATTTTGGTGTGAAAGGAAGATAATGAAGTATTTTTAAAAATCTTTCGAGTACTATAACATTTTGTTATTTACTGACAACAGCAGTGACCTTGTTCTTAGTGGTCCAATCAGACGTCAAGGAACTCTCTATTAGCAGATCGAGATGAAACTGGTTTACGTAGAATTAAGTGTTTCAATTGTGTATATGTTCAAAATACAACAGTAAACTAATAAACAAATTCCCCCTCTGTCGTATCAATTTACCATAATTTTTGTTTATACAGATATATAACGAAAGGTTAAAAAAAGTGTTTCTGTATTAAATAATTCCTCAAGATATGATTTCATGGAATAGAAATACCCTGAGTGAATTAGATATTCTAGGGTAAAATTGAAATGAATCTTTCGATTTGGTCGCTTCACAATTTATTGAATGATGTATTATTTAAGTTACAAACTGAGAATTCTTTTATATGACTTGCAAAAATAAATTTAATAGTCATAAAACTTCTTAAATATGAATATATATTACAACATTTGGAAAATGGAAAATCGATAATTATAAAAAGAATGATCATAAAAGGCTAAAAAACATTTTAAATGCACTTATGAGATTCCGTTTTCTGTCCAACGGTGTGTAGAAATACCATAGCGACATAACCTCATTTTTATATAGATGTGCAAAGGCGATTTTTCTCAGTCTTCTGATATTTAATAAGCATAAAATAAAGTATTTGCGGTCTACTTACTGACTGGTTTGTGGGAGCATTGCCGACAGTCCATAACGGGATTTGGGTCAACGTTTGCTAATATGTATGCTAATGTCAAATGTATACCTCATTAATTTTTAAACTGTAAGTCAATACGACAATGTGCTATACGATCGATATATAAATCACTCACCATGTCTTTAACACAAGTCATTTAAATGTAGTCTGCCATATTTGGAAGGTAACAAGCTGCCATATTTGGTATGTATAAAATGTATACCTTATAAGAGATATATAATTTTGATTTGAAAAAGAACGAGACAATCGATGATTATTTTAAATTGTTTTCATTTCCTATCAATAAAATGATAATTGGCTTTAACTTACCTGTAAAATATAACAGTTTCAGCGTATTATATTTCAAATGTATTAGTATGTAAGTTGCACATAAGCAAACTGTCAATTTATAACATGTAAATAGAAAAGATCTCTTTGTGTGAGCACCAGAAAACAAAGCACCGAAATAAGAGTACTCGTAGTTACTGAAAACTAGTTCAAATCCACGATCTTGTGCAATTCCAAAATATAAATAAACAGTTTCAATAGGATTTAGTATCATAAGTGTTCATAACTGTACATATCAAGCAATATATGTTCAGTTATGTTTTATTTTGTCAAAAAAAACAAACAACAAAAAACGAATGCTTGTACCAATAAAACAATATAATAAGATTTTACTACTGTGTTTAATAGATAACCTTTAAACATAAGTTTATTTAAAAGAATCAATGAGATTTCATGGATCATATCTTAATTTAAGAACTTTAAAAACAACATCACCGTTACAATTAAGATTTGATATCACATTGTTAATTATAACTCTAAAGATACAGGCAAACTTTCTAACACATCTTTGTGTTCATAAAAGAATTTGGTTGAGTTCAACCATAAACCAGCACACCTAAGTGCAAATAATCAGAAACAACCATAAACTGGTACACATAAACCGGCACTCCTAATTGCAAATATTTGTGAACAACCATAAACCGACACAGCGTAAACACCCATAAACAAACATAAACCCGGCGCCTAAGTGCAAATACTCAGGAAAAACCATAAACCGGCACACAGAGATTAAAGAGATAATTTTTCATTTCCTATCGTTAATTATCCATTTTTAGATGGTGAGGTTCCCTTGTCACCATCTTACGGTGTAGTTTTGCGTTAATATTGATTCACTTATAGGGTCTTTGCATCGGAACTCAACACATTTATTTAAAAAATAGTTGTTGGCATGACACGGGTTAAGTTCTTCTCATAGATGTGATGATGGTATGATACTAAACCCCTAACATGAAGGATTGAACCTGATATTCATATGATGAAGACATAATATTTCAACCAGTTTAATCGAAGTCTAGAGCTGACATGTCAGTTAACTGCTAGTAGTCTAGTTATTTATGTATTATTGTCCTTTTGTTTATTTTCTTTGGTTACATCTTCTGACACCAGACTCGGACTTCGCCTGAACTGAATTTTATTGTGCATATTGTTATGCGTTTACTTTTCTACATTGTCTAGAGGTATAGGGGGGTTGAGATCTCAAAAACATGTTTAACCCCGCCTCATTTTTGCGCCTGTCAAAAGTCAGGAGCCTCTGGCCCTTGTAAGTCTTGTTTTATTTTTAATTTTAGTTTCTTGTGTATAATTTGGAATTTAGAATGGCGTTCATTATCACTGAACTAGTATATATATTTGTTTGGGGACCAGCTGAAGGACGCCTCCGGGTGCGAAATTTCTCACTGCATTAAAGACCTGTTGGTGACCTTCTGCTGTTGTCTGTTCTATGGTCATGTTGTTGTCTCTTTGACACATTCCCCATTTCCATTCTCAAATTTACACATTCATGTATTTGGTTTTGATGTTATATTGTTATATTTTTTTCTTTAAAAATGTCCTGTACCAAGTCAGGAAAATGGCCATTGTTATATCATAGTTCGTTTCTGTGTGTGTAACATTTTTACGTTGTGTTTCCGTTGTGTCGTTTGTTTTCTCCTATTTTTTTAGTGAGAATTCACATTACTATAAGACGTGTCACGGTACTTTTCTATCCCAAATTCATGTATTTGGTTTTTTATGTTATATTGGTTATTTTCATCGGATGTTGTCTAATGCTTAGTCCGTTGCTGTGTGTGTTTCATTTTAATGTTGTGTCGTTGTTCTCCTCTAATATTTAATGCATTTCCCTCAGTTTTAGTTTGTTACCCCGATTTTGGTTTTTGTCCATAGATTTATGAGTTTTGAACAGCGGTATACTACTGTTGCCTTTATTTTCACATATGTGCAACTACTTGGAAACCACCATAAACCGTAACAGCCAAGTGTAATCAATCAGAAACAACCTTTAACCGTCACACCTAAGTGCAAGTACTCTAGAACAAACATAAACCGACACACATAAGTGCAACTATTTGGGAACAACCATAAACCGGGACACCGACGTGAAAATACTCGGAAATAACCACAAACCGGCACACAAGTACAAATATGCCCCAAAACACAAGAATGTCTTGTAGAAAATAGAATCTAATTCAGAACTGACATGATCGTTCTTATATCAATTTTATTGTATTCTTGTTTACGTAAATTTAGAATAGAATTTTAGCAGTAACATGTGTAACGTATAAGTAAAATTGGACCTTTTTATTTCTTGTTAGTTGTTCAAAACACTGAATTCAAATTGGATTGAGTGTATTAGATGTTTCGAAACAATTACCCGCCCCCTTTATTCTACACAACCACCCGCACAGCAAAGTGTATTCTTTTTTTACTCTGTTTATTCACGGTAATGTTGATTTTAGTTAATTCATGCGCTGTTAATTCATGCGCTGTTAACAAACACGTGAAACAAGGAATGTGTTTTTTTAATTTGATAAATGCTTTTTATGTTTTTTGTATATGTTTGTTGATCTTGAGATTGTAACACAGTGATGACTGCTGTAACCATATTTTTGACTATTTTAACGATTATGTCTGTTTTGTTCACGCATCGTCGAAAAAAACGGAATTTAATCCGACTGTCATAAAAGTGAGAGGTCTATCGCTATAAAACAGGTTCAATCCACCTGTTTCTACATTTCAAATTGCCTGTACCAGTCAGAAAAATAACAGTTGTTGGTCATTCGTTTTGAAATATTTTGTCATTTGATTTTGCCATGTGATGAAGGACTTCCCGACTGAATTTTCCGCGGAGTTCAGTAATTTTGTGATTTTATTTTTAAGCACGCCTCATTCTTGGGCCGTGTTCTTATCATTTCTGTTGTGGTAATATACCATTGCAATATACAATCTCGTTCATTGCAAATAACCGTTGTGAATTATTTACTAATCCGTATATATATCTGTTTTCGGTGACGAATGTTCATTCCTTTAAGTCATGACTTTCTTTATAAATAAACATTAACGGTTCGGTAACTACAATAAACAACTGATTCCACCCAATTTGAATTTGCCGAAAAGTACATGTTTCTAGAGAGATTAAAATTCATAACCGAAAAGACCGAAAAGCCAGGTAAATTGGTCGTCACTTTTCATCAAATCTTTAGACTGGTGTCTCGATTTTCATATTTTTATATATAATATACATGATATATATTCAGAAAAACTTTTGATTAGTTATAAAATTATTTTTGTTGATTATAATTGTATGAAGGTCGTATATGGGACTCCAGTTGTGTACCATCGTACTTAACGTTTTCATCACATTGTTTGACTATGTCACTTTGTTTGGTTGTAAAGGAAAACAATACAAAATGAAATGTTTTATAAACATTTAAAGGAACCAAAAATAAATCTTTTATACTTTATTTTTGTATTTTTGGAAGAATGATTAAATTAGCCAAAGTTGAATATTTGATAAATTTTGGAATAGAAAAGGTAAAAGAACAGAGTGAAAGATTAGGTACTTTGAGCTTGCTTTGAGTACTTTCAAACATTCTTTTATCGATATTGTGAAAGCATGTTCTTTATTTGCCCCTTTTCTGTGATATTTGTTTTATTGAATCGAGTGTTTTATTTTTGTTTTGTTTCTTTTACTTCTTTGTTGCGCCTTAAAACCACGAAAGAAAGGATATTGAGTATCATTTGATGATAACAACACAATTCACTACTTGTAAGAAACAATATGTAACTGTCGTTCTTCATCTTAAAGTCACTGTATGTGTATATCCTATCTGTTGAACAAGATAAGACATTAAAGTGGTGTGTTCTTATAAGAAACTAACACGAAAGAAAGCCGATGCGTTCGTGTCAAAAAGACATATATGATACGTACGCAGATACATTATAAAGTAAACAAAAATATTTTCTGAAATATTTATTGTCATATTTGTTAACTAATATCAGCAAAGCGACGGGTGCCACATGTTGAGCAGGATCTGCGTACCATCCAGGGTACCTGTGATCAGCACCTGTGTTTGGTGCGGTTCGTGTGACACATTAGTTAGTTTTACATGTTGTGTTTTGTGTACTGTTGTTTGTCTGTAGGCTTTTTTTTTCTTTTAAGCCATTACATTGTCAATTTTATGTATGATTTTACATCGTCAGCTAACTTTTGATTCTGAATATCGCAACAATTCCATTTTATAAAATAACTGTTCACTGCGATGATCATAGGCGGCTTTAAGGGTAGCAGGGTGTCCTGGTGGGTTTTTCTCGGAATTAAAACAATGTCTGGGTAGGGCGACTTGTGATCCTGTTGACTTTTACCTTGTAAACTAGCATGTTAAATTGAGGTCAGAGTGTCAGTCGTCATATCGCGTTAACATGTTTCTCGTCCGGAATAGGCACTTGATTAATCATTTGTTTGAAACTAGCATCGTATTAGATAACCCAAGCGTTTATTGCGTCTGAATAATAATTAAATAATTGCAATGTAATCCTCAAAGCAAGAACACATTTTTTAGAACACACAACTTAGTATTAACCAAGACCAGATTAACTAATAGTAGCTAAACAGACTAGGTATGAACGATGGTATTGAAATTCAATGTGTAAAAAAACAGGAGTTCAATTTCTTTTATTATCATTGTATGATTATTTTTGAATATTAAAAAAATAAGATTTATCTTATATTTTGTAGTCATCGGTAATGGTTTACCTGTGGTGAAAATGAATTCAGGATTTGACGCACATCATTCGTATGATGTCAAACTAAACGGACACATTCCAAATGGTAACTCAACCAAAGGACAAAATGGAAGCATACATCGATCTGAAAAATTGTTAAACGGAAATGGATATACTTCGAATGGCAATGGTCTTTTAAATCATAATGACAATGTCAGGGAAAAACATACCCCGCTTCCGGAAGATGATGTTCGCATGGAGCGAAGTCTTGGACTAATAAGCGGAACCGCTATTATAGCAGGCACAATGATCGGTTTGTTTACATGTTTTCTGTTTTGCATGTACATTTTGAATTTGAATTACTAGTAAAAGAGATGAGAAATATTCGTAGATGACATAGAAACCCATTAAAAACAAAAGATGTATAGAGGTGTCCCGTTCTCATCGAAATTCGACTCATTACTTGATTTGATTAAAGAGCAATACCAACGGTTATGCATTTCGATACTATATCTTAACACTTTACCTGATATCACAAACAGTTTTAAAGGAGCTCGTATTTCATAAGTTTAAGTTTTCAGCGGTCTGTTGATTACACATAATAATGTCCTTTGATGGCTGGATACTTAGGGACGTATTGGTTAACGTAGGGAATTGACGCCAATGAGATAAAACAACAACAACAAATAATACAGCAACAAAAAGACACACACCAACTAGAGGTCAAGATCTCTAACAATAGATAATGTATAAAGCGTTATATTGTCCCAACTCGAGAAAATATTTGAATAAATTATTATTTCAAATATATACCACAGTACAAAGTCTCCATCTTGCTAAAAAATATTGGGCGTTATATTGATAAAACCACTGACGAGTTTTCCTGACTTGGAAAAGACAACAGATACTTGGACCAGTGGTGGTATCCGTAATAAAACAAAATACCGAACATTAAGGTAAATTCAGAGAGGAGAAATTCACGCAACTGTCATTTAATTGACTTGATACTGTCTTTTTCACAGAAAAATTGTGGGTTAAATATGATTTTATAGCTAGCTTCACTAGAAAGAAAAACATTTAGTATTTTTACCTATTATCTAAAAGACTTTTATAGTTCATGTTTTGTTCATGGTTGACACTGCAGACAGAGTCATAAAGTAGAACACTTTATTGTGTTTCGCACCGTTTCCTATTCTCGTCCATTTAAAAGAAAGAGAGTAGAAAATATGATTTTTAATAAAATGGAGAATTTACTAATCATTTGAAAAACAAATTTGTACTTGAAGTTTTAAGTTTTGTATTGTGTATAAAATCTTTCTGGTTTTGTTTTTAAACAATAAAAGGAACATCATTATGATAAATCCATCCAGAGCAAATTATGCTTATGTAATTATAGGTTCCGGAATATTTGTTTCCCCTAAAGGTGTATTGGAAGGAGCCGGATCTGTAGGAATGAGTTTAGTCATATGGCTTAGTTGTGGTATAATATCCATGTTGGGTAGGTATCTAGAACAAATATCATATACCCCAGTCATTCTCTTATAGTCAATATGTTTTGGTTCTGTTCATAATGTTTTGCTCTATTCTCAAAATAATTACCAAACAATCCATTTCACTTCATTTTGTAACATTGGACAAGAGAATATTTTAATACAATAGGAATGGATATTTCTGAAGATTTTGCTGTTTTTTCATTACTGTCAGTAGTTTAACGGTATTTATTGAAATTAAAAAGAATGTGGATTTGCTGATGATTTATTTATTTTAAGGAGCCCTGACATATGCTGAGTTAGGGACAACAATCGCCCGTTCTGGTGGAGAGCATGCATATCTCATGGAAGCATTCAATCCAAACGAGAAACACAAATGTTTTGGAAGAATACCAGCGTTTTTATTTGACTGGATCAGCGTATTTATCATTAGACCGTCCATGTTTGCTATTATGTGCTTCACTCTCGGGACTTACGTTACTCAGCCTTTCTATCACGATTGTGTTCCTCCTATATACTTAACAAAAATATTCACAGTTTTAGCAATGGGTAAGATAATTTAATCATTATGTAGGGGAAATATTACAAATTTTGAATTTTACAAATGTAAAAGCATTTCCTTTTTTTAAGAGTATGCCTGGATATGACCATTGTATATACATGAAGCACGTGGTTCATTTCTAAGCTGCAGTTATAAGTAACTACTGTACATGTCTTTTTTTAGTTTGTGTATACTATTTAAAAAAAAAACCCATTAATTGCAATACTTTACAAAATTATTGATATAAATGAACAGTCACTACGACAATATTGTGAAAAAAAACAACATTTTTATCTAGTTTTTCAATTCAATTTATATTCTGATTGCTTCAGCTGTTTGTGTTCAGAAACAGTTTAGAATAGTAAGCAACAATAATATACTGTGATCAAAGATTTTACTTGAAACATACGTATTTTCAGTCTTGCTGTGTGTTATCAACTGTATGAGTATCAAATTTGCTGAAAGAATTCAAGTTGTCATGATGGTTGTTAAACTATTGGCAGCTGCCATTATAGTAGGTGGTGGATTCTATAGTCTGTCACAGGGAAATACAGAAACAATTGCCAGTGGGTTCGAGGGAACGGGGACAGAAACGTCTATTATAGTTCTGTCATTTTATAACGGATTGTGGGCATATGACGGATGGTAAGTCTCAGATTGTTTTTTATTGATTGGTGTTTAACACCACTTCCAACACGATTATGCTCTTATGTGACGGTTAATTTGTTTTGGTGGAGGCAGCCGGAGTGTCCATTAGAACCACCGACCTTTGGTATGAAAACTGACAATCCTGTTCAATAACAATTGGACCCTAGCTCACCTGCCATGTGAAGAGATCGCAGTGTTCCCAGTTTTGCTAGTAATACAATGGATCGACTGCTTAGACCACTCGCCTTTTATTTACCAACACTCATAGCTTAAAATCTAAGAAATTTGGTTTTAATTATATAGACATAGAGTATCAAAGTTTACTAAAATTGCATGTTGATTCCTATGGAAATGTAGACCCTTTGACAAAAATTGGTAATAGTGCATTTGAACGAACTAATTATGCACTGTTCATGGAGACTTTTCTTTGCTAGATTGTATTGATTATATTTATCATTATCTAAGTTTTAAATGTTATAAAAGAGGGTCAAAAGATACAAGAGGAACAGTCAAACTCATAAATCGAAAATAAACTGACAACTTCATGGCTAAAAATGAAAAAGACAAACAATAGTACACAAAAAATAACATAGAAAACTAAAGACTGAACAACACGAACCCCATCAAAAACTGAGGTTGATCTCAGGTGCTCCTGAAGGGTAAGCAGATCCTGTTCCACATGTGCACCCGCTGTGTTGCTCATGTTATTACATACCCGGCAAATGGTGTAATTCGGAGGTCACATTATTATACAAGGTTTGTACAGAAAAGTGAAAATTGGTAGCTCAATGTGTCATCATGCTGTTATTACTGCACCTCTCTAAATAAAACAAATTAAAAAAAAACCACATATGTTAATCTATCCTAGTTATGTAGAAATAACAAACGACAACCTATTGACCCTCTTTTTTCACAAGAAAAGACACGAACAAGGTCTCCATCTTCTAACGAAATAATAATATCAATACAATCTTCGAAAATCGCGATGATTTTCTTTTAATCTAAAGTTAATCCATATCAATTTACTGTGTAGTAAAATATGTTGACATGGTATCCTTCGTATTTAATTTAACGAGTTGTTCAAGATATTTAATTATGAGACTTGAGCTAAAGACGATATCCCATGATTATATCGTGAGCAACAATTTAAAAGTCGTGCGCACCAGTTCGAAAACCGTGCACATGAAATAGAAAGTCGTTCGCATGAGTTAAAAAGTAATGCCAATGTATTTTTTAACCTGGTGCGCACTATTTTTAATTATCTCATCAAAATTATTAGGATTCATGACATTGAAGGGACTAAACACAATCATGCCAAATGAACGCCTGACTAACAGACTTAACTACACTAGAACATCGTGCTTATTTCAGATTATCAATTTTTCACGAATTTATGAACTTTTATAATGTACGAAAGGAGTTTTTCCTTGATATCACTTTCATTGTTTGATATGCAAGTTTTAACGTGTCTTCTTTCATTTGATGTAGGAATAACTTAAATTTTGTTACTGAGGAACTTCAGAATCCAAGAAAGTAAGTTGTTCTTTAGAATACTTGAAATCTACAAAATTGTTTACGTTCTTAAATCTCAATAGTAATAGCAATTTAAAGAGAAGTTATAATTGAGTGATACATATATGTTACGAAAAAGTAGGATAGCTTATGGTAAAACAACGTTAAACAATTCCAATAAACTCTACGGAAATGTGATTTATTTATATACTAGTAAACAAATTAGCATGAGTTAACGAGACAAAATATCATTTATTGAAGAAAGCCTCAATTTGAAAAGCTTACTGAAGATTTAAGCCATTATAAACTTGACATTATATCATTACAGAAATATTCCACGCGCTATATGTATAGCAATACCTTTAGTCACAGTGGTGTATATAGTAGTAAATATTGGCTACTTTGCTGTACTCACTCAGGCAGAAATACTAGAGTCGGGAGCAGTAGCAGTGGTATGTTGTACTCAAAACAATGAATTGTTTTCATTAATTGAATTCATAAATGATTTAAATCGAAGAAGCTATAACAACAACAAAAAAACAACAAAAAAACTGACAGCATCAGAACTCAAAGTGTCAAAATCAATCATTTATTCAACAAACAATTACACTGCATGCACAGTACATTATAGGGATTTGAATTTATGTCAAGTTCTAAATAGTTGTTCGTAAAGACTAGAATCGCAGTAAGCGAATTATTAGAGCAAATATCTAGAACGCAAAATAAACAAGTAATTGAGTATTTTTTTAGTATAAAAAAGTCTGGAAAACATAAAACTATAATAACTGGAACAGAACCCTTTTTACAGATGCGCATTTCGACAATAAATGTTTCTGCAGTGATGCTAGATGCAATACTTTTTAAAATCACAAACCTATTCAATTTTGAAGAGCATGATGAATCCGACACACTTTGCCATGAATTATGTATTTTTCGAAACTTTTTTGATTCTACTTACAGGAATGGGGTAAAAGAATGTTGGGTGTTATGCAATGGATTATTCCTGTTTTTGTTGTTTGCTCGTGTTTTGGTTCCGCAAACGGATCATTATTTTCAAGTGGACGGTAAGCTAGCATTTTATTTTACGTTAATAATAGGTGCTTGGTTAATTCAATGTTACTAACGTTATTTTTTCTTGAATCATATTATTTTATGAAGACATTGTATTTTTGTACTAATAAAATATTTTCTTACAACAAATACTGGATAATGCTTTGTTCCGAAATGTTAAGTTAATATGAAAAAGAAGATGTGGTATGATTGCCAATCAGACAACTCACCACAAGAGACTAATTGACACAGAAATAAACAACTATAGGTCACCGTACTTTCAACTGATTTTATAGTTTGTCCTTATTGTTGTGCTGTCACAACACTGTCTCATGTTAGGGAGAGGGTAGAGCCCTGCCACTTACTTTATGGTGCATGTTCCAAGAAAGTGAGGATCCTGTAGTTTAGTGGTTGTCGTTGGATAATGACTGTCAAATATTTGTTTTCGTGAATAATTTTGCTTTGAGTAAGGCCGTTAGTTTTCTCAATTAAGTTGTTTCATATTTTTCTTCTCTGAGCCTTTTATAGCCGACAATACGATATTGGATGATTTTCTCATTGTTTTTTTTTTCTTTTTTAAAGGCCGTACGGTTGGTTATGATTAAAATGGTGGATACTTGTCTCATTGGCTATCATACCACATCTCCTTCCTTATTATAAAAAAGTTGTGATATGTTCATAGATATAAACAAAAATGTGGTATGAGTACAAATGAGACAACTCTCCATTCAATTCACAATTTGTTAAAGTAAATAATTGTTGGTCAAAGTGCGGTCTTCAACACGGAACCTTGACTCACACCGAACAGCAAGCTATAAGGGCCCGAAACATGACTAGTGTTAAAGTACTCAAACGCGAAAATCAACGATCTAATCTATATAAATAAAAACGCGAAACGAAAGACATTTATATTCCACATTAACAAATGACAACCACTGAACATCAAGTTCTTGACTTATAATAGATCCAAACAAATGGAACTGGTTTAAGCTTTTTGATAGGTACCACCTTCACCCTTACCCGAAACAAAATAGAAAGACATATTATAAAATATCAATTAAGATGATTTCACTCAACAAAAGACATATGATCACAAAACAAGTGAATATACAATGAGCGAATAAATTGATATATGGCACAATGTAAATACAATATCAATAAAATAAGGGTGAGATGTTAAACAATTTCAGAAATACCACCATCACCTTGAACAAAATGCCACCAAATAGAATATTGTACACAGGTAAATGAAAATAATTTTATTGTTAGGTATACATTAATGGAGAACAATATATTGTTTACATATTCATCACAGAACAAAAGTGAAAATGTATAGTCATACCAAACACCTATTAAAACTTGTATATATTAGAAATAAAGAGACGAGATGCAAGTACACATTTAATTACAAAAAGCATTACAATTTGTATCAACAGGTCAAATCAACACGAAAGAACGATTTGAAAGTACTCTTGTCTACTGAACTGAATTTTGCAGGTCAAAACCAAATTTGCAGGTCAAAACCAAATATATCGTTTTTTCACCAAATGGAAAATATATTGGAGACAACAATTCTAAAGTTCTAGAAAATTAGATATTACACAAAAAAAAAAACAATTTCTTGATTGCCCTACACCAATGGAACAAAATGTTTTATTATACGAACTGTACTGTGAATCACGCAATATTGACCTCACAACATATATTGTCAAACAGAAATTCATTCGATAGCAATAAACACACAAGAAATGTTTTTGAAGACTTGATGTGAACATATAACTATGGTATTCACTAGGATCCAAATACAAACTGTATAACTTTTTTTCAGATTATGTTATGTTGCCGCATATGATGGTCATTTGCCGTCTGTGTTATCATTCTTACACTTACGGAGACACACTCCGATCCCGTCCATGATATTTACAGTAAGTTTGAATGTACATTGATGCATATCGAATTTAAGTTACAGTAATTGTTATTTTAGGTAAATTTGTAAAAGGGGAGTTTTACTTGGAGATCAACATTATTTAAAGTCTTATGAAACTTCAAATTACACAAACAAAATCTCAAATTTAAAAGAAATTTCCTTTTTCTGAATTGTTGGCTTCCAGCCAAGAGGCCATCAATTTACCGACATGTTTTCCATATTCAATTATATCAGCCTTACCTCAGCGTGAACTTTCTTGTATAAATCCGGCGAAAGCAATTAACACACCGGTTGGGCGATTCTGCGATTTTTTTTACTAGATAAGACTTTGATTTTTTTTATTGAAATGTACAAAATAAATATTAATTGTGTATATAATGATTTGATCACAAAGGAGCAATATAATGGCACCTTTAAATATATTGATAGTACCATAATTTGTTTTGTAAAATATTACACTTGCTGTTTAATAAAAGTAACTTAGCAATAAGATAAAAACGACTTGTATGAGCATTTCGTTCTATAGACTTAGTTTTCAAATTTTCAAATTGATTTTGACAATTACATCGCTTTTCATTAGAAACATGATTTTAGTTTTGGAATAAATAGTCAACTTTTTCACGTTAACTGCCATTTTAGCGGTATTTTTTACATTGTCGAATAAGCGGGAAGATTGGCTCGCCATAAAACAAAGTTCAATCCGACACATTTTTTTTTTAAATATCCTGTACCTTTTCAGATATAAATTGTTGCAGTTGCCGATTTTATGTAAGTTGTCGTTTGTTTTTGTTGCAGTTCAGTGTTTCTGTTCTTCCGTTGATTTCCTCTTATAGTTGATGTGTTTCCCTCTGTTTTGTTTTGTAACCTGGATTTGTTTTCTCCTAATCGATTTATGACTATTGAACAGCGGCATACTACTGTTACATTTATTTAACATCTTATTTTGGTTTAAAATTGTTCTTAAAAAAAGGATAATATTTCTAAAGATTTGTGTAAACTATATGAAATTTCATTGCCACAAATAGATGTAAGTCATCGTGCGCAGTTTACAAAAATGCGTATAACTTGGCTTGTTTTTCTCCCTTCAGAAAAGGAAAGCGCCTTTTTAAACGGCACAGCAATCGTCAGCTTTTTTTTCTGACTTACTTATCAATATACCTGATTTAACAGATTATAACATTTTGTTTTTTGTAACGTTTCAGCTTATAATCTCAGCACTTTTAGTTGTTCCATTTGACCTAAGTTCGTTGATTGGTTTCTTCAGTTTTACTGCTTGGATATTCTATGGCTTAACTGCTTCTACAGTACTTGTACTACGCTACAGATTTAAGCATAAAGCTGAACACGACAACTATCAGGTACTTACAAATAAAAAACTCCACTCATTTTGGGGTCCACTTCTATCAAAGCCAAAAGTTTCATATTTATATATCCCGTATTTTCTGTCCCATTTTATTATCCAGAATCATGCCAAAGTCAATTTGTTTCAAATTGCCAAAACTTTGATAATTAAAACACCTATTATCGTGGTGGTGTGGGAGGAGACAGAGACACCAGTTTTGGTGCAAAATACACATACCAGTTGTTGCAGTGTGTAGATAATAACAAACAATGACATTCTATAGCTTTGGTTGCACATTGGGGTTAAGAGAGTCTGACCATTGCATGTTTCACTCCAATTTAAAAGGTAACCATTTTAAATTCTAAACACTTGAAGAAATAGTGATAAATAAAAAAAAGGAGTCTAAGCTGAAATATATAAATAATGGAATATCGAGCTACACAACGCTTTTTTTTTTCTTACATATGCACACAATTTTGGGTTCTTTTCACATGTATGATTTTTATCGGAAATACACGATTAAAGAGAAAAGTAGAACTTTCATAGCAGTAAAATAAATTCCTTGTTGAATGTCAAAGGGTATTTTACACAAATACCAATTAGTTGGAATTATTAAGTGGACGTTTTGCAAAAAGCTATCAAAAGTACCAGGCTTATAATTTCATACGTGTTTCGTCTACATAAGACTCATCAGTGACGCTCAGATAAAAAAAAAGTTATAAAGCCAAACAAGTACAAAGTTGAGGAGCACTGAGGACCCAAACTTCCAAAAATGGTGTCAAACAAAGCTAAGATGATATATGACTGGGATAAGAAAATCCTCAGTATTACAATATACTTTTGTCAATGGGAAATTTATAAAAATGACGTAAACAAAGTTGTGTTGATGAGTTGCTCATTTATTAGAAGTGACACATATAAATAAAAGATTAAATATTTAAATGCTGGATTTTTAAGACTTTTTAGAAGAAATAGTTTAATTCATTTTCAGGTCATTTTTCAGATACAGTCATTTTTTTAAGTACAATTTTCAAACAAGAGCAGGAACCTGTACATTTAAAAAGAAAATCTTAGAAATTTATAATTGGTAGTTTCAGTCCCATGCTTAATGTATTTGTTTATTTGTTATACAAGTTTGTTCATGTTTGACCTGATGTTTTTTATGTTGATCTTTCAGGTTCCTCTTGTGGTGCCAATTCTTGTTATGATTCTCTCTGTCTATTTAGTTCTCGTTCCTTTAATATACTTACCAAAGCCAGAATATATCCATGTTCTGATATTTATGGCTGTTGGACTATTGTTGTACTTTTTGTTGGTTTACAAAGAAATAAAGATTCCATGCGTGGGTAAGTTATGTTAAAATAATTTAATTAAGGATGTAACACGTCTTTTGATTTATTTTTTTCCTTTTTTATGTTATTTCTTCATAGACAGAAAACAATATTACAGTCATTCCTTAAATAATAATTTACCAGACATAATTTTCAATAAGTATATATCAATTATGCATCCTGTTTACAAAACTTTGAATTTTCCAAAAAAACTAAGGATTTTCTTATCCCAGAAATAGCTTACCGTAGCTGTATTTGGCAAACCTTTATGGAATTTTTGGTCCCCAATGCTCTTCAACTTTGTATTTGTTTGACTTATTAACTGTTTTGATTTGAGCGTCACTGATGAGTCGAATGTAGACGAAACGCGCGTCTGGCGTATTAAATCATAATCCTAGTACCTTTGATAACTATTCTGATTTGCGGAATATAAAGTATTTACGAAAGGTACTAGGATTATAATTTAATACGCCAGACGCGCGTTTCGTCTACATAAGACTCACCAGTTATAAAGCTAAACAAGTACAAAGTTAAAGAGCATTAGAACTCCAAAATTCCAAAAAGTTGTGCCAAATGCGGCTAAGGTAAAGTTTTGTAAACAGGAAACATATAAAAATCACCATATAATTGATATTCATATCAACACCGAAGTACTGACTACTGATTGCAGAAAGTGATTTGTCTATCAGCTCATAGACATAATTGTGTCATGTGAACACGACGTCATCAACGTTTTTATCATTATTTACTCCATTTTAGAATGAGATTATAAGGATGACTTTAATATTTTTTCTGTCTATTCGAAATTACATAAAAATATGATGCACAATTTTATATAACACGCTACGGGGTTATTAAATGTGTACCACATTTTTGATGTTATTTCTTCAAAGACCAAAAAAATATTACAGTTATTCCCTAAATAATAATTTACCAGATACAATTTTCAATAAATATATATCAGTTATGCTTCATCCGTATTTGATATCATACTATTTTGTTCTTCAACTTAATTATTATATATATTTGTACTTTTATGATGTGTAATCGTATTATTTATACGAACATGCATAGGTTTCCCTATGCCAGTTGTATGGAAAAAACAAAAATGCTTAATGTTACAATTGAAGTAAATATTTGAATTAATGATACAACAACTTAAAAAAATAGGTTGAACAAATTTGGATCCCACTTTTTTTACAGCAGAGTTAAAAGTAGAAATTCACTCAGAATAAACATAACATTTAGCATAAAGGAAGATTATGTAAAGTGTTTAGTCTTAAATCAATATATCGGACAACTAATTAAATGAATAATTTTGGTGTGTTTTATTTGCAGGTTTAGCAACTAAATTTATGCAGAAACTTTTTCTAATTGTCCCTCCTTCCGGGAAGACAGAATAGGAATACAGATTACTCAGCAATAAAAAACAATGCAAATCTGTTATGAAATGTGATCTACAGCAAGTCCATATTTTGAATTGTATTGTTTAGTATAAAATGTGTAGGTTGCATCTTGCATGAACATAAGAACATCGACATTATCTTCCCATGTATGTACTATCATATATCATAATGAACATTGCATTTATTCTTTTCTCAACGGCATTATCTATTAACAGTTGTACTTAGGTTATTATGTGATTTAAACCAAATAGTATATAACATATTGTGTTTTGCTTTGTCACAATAACTTTGCATGATCCTTAAAACAATTATATAACACCGATTATTCACGCGACAAGTTGTGCAAATCTTTCTTGTAAGAATTATCCCGAAGACGCTCCAATAGTAACTACCAAGAAAATTAAATGACACGTTTTGAACTGCAACAGTAAGAGATAGCTCCTATAAAATGGTTTCAATTTATATAAACAAATTGCTTTACCATATTAGATTTATTTTGAACTAATTCCGTGATTAAATATTTACATTAGCTTTAATTGCATGGGGTAGATAATACTTAGTCAATTACGGACATATAGCTGAAACCTTACTTGATTCAAACGTAAAACCTATAAACATCTTTATCTTATTTGTCTGTGTCGTGAGCATGACATATTTATACCATTTATCTTCCCTTTTCATATGTGTATGTACCCAACTATTACGTAAGTAGGTTCTAAATTGGAAGTTGACCTTAACTTTTTACATTGAAAAGAAAGAGTCGGTAACCATATTTTCCCAGAAAATAAACCACCATATCATCACAGTCTTTATCTTACAGAAAGAGTCTACCTTTGTTGTACATACGACACATTTTAATCGACACAAAATAGTCACAATCTAACATAAGTATTTTGACATGATGTTACATTGTTTTACTTTGAATTGTTTGTTTACAGTGGCGGATCCAGAAATTATCAAAAAGGGGGCCCACTGACTGTCTAAGAGGGGGGCTACTCCAGTCATGCCTGATTGACTCCCTAAATGAACAACAAAAAGGGATGGACAACCCTCTAAATATACTACAATTGTGGCCCATTGAGTCGATGGGTTGAAAATTTTGAATGATCACCTCTTCAGCGGGCCATACTTATAATATAATATTTTAATAATTGATAGATATATAATTGCTCTCCATCGATATTGTAATTTTCATAAGAATGCATCGAAGTTATCCGGATTTTGAAGGCTTATTTGCACTATTAAGCATGACATTTTATGTTTTATTATTGAATCTTATGTTTTTGTTTTTGTTTTTGTTTTTGTTATATCATTATTATTGTTAAAGTGTTTTTGTCATTTAATATAACCATTTGCGAATCATATTTATATTTTTATGATAATAAAGTTATTTGATTTTGTTACACGATGAATGTTTCATTGTTATCATTCGTAAGTACGAAAGCCGAGAAGGATCATTCAAAATTCAAAACTCAAAAATCCTACATTAATCTATCATGATTCCCTACGCTTACGAAAGCCAAAAAAAGATCGCACTTTACACTTTAGTATACTACTGAAAGCTATTTTAGAAAGTTTGTTAAGAACACGAACCCATTGAAACAAGGCAAAGGGTCCGTTACACCTTCATAGGGATACATCCAACTTTACCATTTGAAACCCTTGGTAACATAGCGTCCTTGCAAGTAGCAACCTTCTATCAAGAAAATAGGAAAGAAACCCGAGCCCTATACTACTACAGCTGGAAAGTCGCTTCACTGAAATGGAACGTTCACAATGGAAAAATTGAAATCATTGCTTTTTCGTAAAGTTTAAATATGCATGAAATATTTACCATTGGAGGTTAAGCAATCCACAACAAATCTCTTATAATAACCTAGTTTTCCAAGAATTCGTGTTCAGTTTTTGACGATTTTTCTTTATGTTATTTGGGAGTTACGATCTATGAGTGACGAAAGATGATACTTTTGGCATTACTTTATATGTAATTCCAATTATCACGAAAGCGTATTAGGGTCATCCTTTTTTTTTTTTTTTTTTTTTTCAAATTGTCGACTTTAATCTTGGAATTATCAACTTTAATCTAGCAATTTCCAACTTTAATCTTAGAATTATCAATTTTAATCTGGGTGGAGGGGTTAACTTCGATTTTTTGGGTAGGGTGTGCTATGTTTGTCTAAAACAATATACCCATTTTTATATAATATTAACTAATATATAGTACCTATATTTATATATTAAAATTGTGACCCGCCATGACATTTCCAGGCTTATGGAGGTGGAACGTCATTGTTAGAAAAATTATAAACATGATAAACATCGAGATTCAATGAAATACGTATGACTTCTTTTTTGCGGACGCCGAACTATACATTGGCATGTCAGTTAACACTTAACTGCCAGTAGTCTGTTGTTATGTATTATTGTCATTTTGTTTATTTTCTTTGGTTACATCTTCTGACATCAGACTCGGACTTCTCTTGAACTTAATTTTAAATGTGCGTATTTTTATGCGTTTACTTTTCTACATTGGCTAGAGGTATAGGGGGAGGGTTGAGATCTCATAAACAAATATGTTTAACCCCGCCGCATTTTTGCGCCTGTCCCAAGACAGGAGCCTCTGGCCTTTGTTAGTCTTGTATTATTTTAATTTAGTTTCTTGTGTACAAATTGGAAATTAGCATGGCGTTCATTATCAATGAACTCAGTAGTATATATGTGTTTAGGGGCCAGCTGAGGGACGCCTCCAGGTGCGTGAATTTCTCGCTACATTGAAGACTGTTGGTGACCTTCTACTGTTGTTTTTTTCTATGGTCGGTTGTTGTCTCTTTGACATATTCCACATTTCCATTCTCAATTTTATATTATCTATAAGTTTTGAAGAAGTTTTACTTTATCTTTTGAAGTGAAAAATATTTGAATCTACATTTTAAATTGATACACAAAAAAAATCAAAATTCTCTGCTCTATAGATTTTAGTTCATAAATGGAGTCTGCAATATATCCATCACAAATGCACCGTATCAAATTCATATATCAAAACACTTAGTTATAAACTGTTTCGCGTCGCATACTATGTATAGAGACATGCATAATAAATCTCAAATAAAAGAATGAATTCTTAAAGCTTTCTTTGACAAATTTTAAACTAACTTCATTTCAAAAAGTTTAAATCACATGTTCTAAAATAGAGCTACAAAAAACAAAAACAAAATGCTCTGCTCTATAGATTTTCTTTCATAAATGGAGTCTGAAATATATCCATAATAAATGCACCATATCAAATGCATTTATGAGAACACCAAGACTAATAAACTGTTACGCGTCCCATAATTTGTTAGAGACATGCATGATAAATCTAAATTAAAAGACAAATTAAAAAAAAAAAGGAATTCTTAAAGCTTAATTTGACAAATTTTAAACTAACTTCGTTTCAACAAGTTTAAATAACATGTTCTAAAATAGAGATAAGAATTGTTTGTATTGTAGTAAATTTAATTCTTTGAAATTTCATTCAAATACGCTATTGAACATAACTAAGAGCCAATAAATACAATAATTTTGTATTTTATAAATTAGTGCCTTCAATAAAAAAAAAAGTCGTCATAGAACAGTCTCATTTTCATACCGGTATTTGAAATGACTCGTTTCATTGCTATTACAAAAAATATGTCATAAGAACAGTGTACGTATAGGAGCCAGGGGCAAAAAGGGGACAACACTATGACCCCTCCCATTTTAAGACAAAAATTGAAACTAAAAAATGAAACTGAAAGACAACAATCACTAAATTTAAGATTATTACACTACATAGAAAATAGTTTTTTTTTCTTGTCTCTTTCAGAAGTTTGCCTCCCCCTTTTCTACACACAAACTTTTTTCAAACTTTAATATCTATTCTTATAAATGGCATATTTCTATACGAAGGTATACACAGACAGACGTGCCGCCGGAATAATCTCAGCTACAGTGGATGGGGCATTCATTTTAACGCTTGTCCGTCTGTACGTCCGTACGTATTTATGGGAAAATTTACAACTTGGAAGTTTCCGCAATTTAACATTATGTTGCCTCAAACAAATACTATGAAACTTAGTCACAATGCTAATTACCACCAAACTGAGATCAATTTAAAATTTGGCTGGCATCACTTTCACCGTCCAAGCCCATTTATAAATGGAAAAAATGTTAAATTTGTCGTCTACGCGCTCTAACTTTATTTGCTTCAACCAAATGTTATGAAAGTTACATACAATGCTTATTACCACTTCAACAATGAGCAAACCCCATACCACATAGCAAATCATATAAAACCCCGATGTCATTATATGAAAAAGAGGACTGCTTCAAATGCCATCAGCACCACTGAACCAAAATGTACATATGATCCATATGCGGATAATAAGCATGTTCCAGAGAGGTATACAGCCGATAAAAACATAAATTAAAGCTGGTACTCCAGGAAAATATTCGCATAGGAGTATTTTCACCTAATTTGACACAAAGCTTCTTCTTTTTATCTTTATTATACACAAAGTTTCCGTAGCCTGTTGTACTCGTCGTTAAATTGCTATTTTAGGAGGGAAATGATAACTTTATTTGGAAATGTAATTTTTTAGTGCAAATATTTTTTATTGTTACTACCAGAAAGTTTTCTGGTGAATTTTTAACTTATAGTGTCTTTGCTAAAACAGAACCAACATGAAAGATCAAGTTTTCAGTGTTTACTTAAAAGGTAATATTTTGACACTAGATTTCCCAATGCCAGCAATGAAAAAATCCGAAAACCCTTGGTAAAATTGATATCCAGGAACATTGCAAAACATTTTCACCAGGTTAAAAGGCGGTTGTCGGGTTAAAGAAATAACAGAAATAAATTAATAAATAATCATTTAAAAAAAAACAGTTGAAATTTTATATTACAATCAAATATAGTATGTCAAAACTATGTAAGTATCCTCTACAATGAAAGAAAATTTGTCTTTTCGGACACAATACGAAATGCTTAATTTCTTTCAGCATAAAACTCTCAATGTGTTCCCTGTGTGGATAAAAAAAACAACGCTTCGATCTCCATTCTTCGCCTGCCTATTCTCTAATTTTACATTCTCATTCACTACACCGAAAAGTGGACGACGTGTTTTTTGTGTTGTATAAATGAGGATGGTGCACATTCTGTATGTGCCTGTCCGAAGTCAGGAGCCTGTAATTCTGTGGTTGTCTTTTTTTGCTGTATATCAAATTTGTTTTTTCGTCTGAATTATTTTACATTTGTCATTTCGGGGCCTTTTATAGATGGCTATGTGATATGGGTTTTACTCATTGATGTAGGCCGTACGTTGACATATAGTTGTTAATTTCTTAGTCATTTTAGTCTCTTGTGAAGAGTTGTGTCATTGGCTTTCGTACGTAAGAATATTTAATCCATCACATCATTAAGGCCTCTTGTGTTATTCGGAATTCTCCCGATTCCATAAAAGAAGTCTAAAGGATTTTCCCCTTGCGCAAAATCTCCTCACCATTTCTGAACACCTGAGATAACTCCCGATTGTTGGTGGGGTTCGTGTTGCTCGTCTTTTGTTTTCTAAGTAGTGGTTTGTATACAGTTGTATTTTTGTTAAATTCTGTTTTATTTGGAAAGGCGTTGAATCTTATTTTAGACTTGTACAAAGTTTGCATGTCGCTTTGGTATATTTTGCCCACATGTTTTAAAACATCTTTTTAAATATTCGAAAACCATTGTCTTTTTGTGAGGAACATTTTTATCAAATTGAAAACATGAGTTCCCTTAAAAAGGGATATTCGAGCGAGCAATCAAAAATTTGTGTTTATATATCACCTAGATCTAGTGTGTAATTTTTTCTCCAAAATTTCAATATAATAAATTAAGCCAATGATGGTAAAGTTAGAAAAGATGCCTTAAGTGAAGGAAGGGGAATAACTGAAATTAATATTTAAGTTAAAATTACATTCAATAATTTAATTTGCATATCTTATACAGTTTCCCATTATAAAGCCTACTAGTAAATAAATCTGTCTTTTAGGTTCATTCCATGTCACCATTTAATATTATAGATAGTTTATCAGCTTCTATGATTAGCTTCTCAGTTGCATGTCGTTTCTATATAATTTATTTTTTAAACAACAAAATCCAATCAATTTACCTACAAAAATATATCTACACATATTTTGCTTAAATATCCTTCATAAGAGGGACGAAAGATACCAGAGGGACAGTCAAACTCCTAGATTGACAATAAACTGACAAAGCCATGGCTACAAATAAAAAGACAAACAGACAAATAATATAATAGAAGACACAACATAGGAAACTAAAGACTAAGCAACACGAACCCCACCAAAATCTGGGGATGATCCAGGTGCTCCGGGAGGGTAAGTAGATCCTGCTCCACATGATGCACCCGTCGCGTTCTTATGTTAAAACAAATCCGGTAAATATTCTAATTCGGTAGGTCACATTCGTGAAAGGGGAAGGGTATTGTAGTAACGACATAAGGAACAAATCCGATATCATCTGTGAAACGGTTATTCCATAACGGTCAGCCAACTCGTGATGGCGTTCGTAAAATTTACGAAGGGATGATGTCAACTTCACCATTTCGAACTCTTAGTTTGATAGCTGCCTTGTGAGGCAGACTCAACTGTATCTGTAGTATCCTTTATCTCTAGTTCGATGGGATATATTCGTTCAACATAGTCACCAAATTTTGTATTATTTAGTGAGAGAATATCATCTAAATAGCGGAACGTGCAGTTAAAGGATATTGCTAACTTCTTATCTTTCTTCCTTGGAAGTTCCTGTATGAAGTCAGCCTCATAATAATAAAGAAACAAGTCGGCAAGAATATGGGCACAATTGGTTTCCATTTGAATTCCGACAGTATTTTGAAAACACGTCCTCTAAACGTAACAAATTTGTCAATCAAGAAATTAAGCATCTTGATACTGACAGTTTCAAAGAATTCTTTGTTTGAATCAGAGTGATTTTTTACAAAGTAGGATTTATCCCTCCCCAAGACAAGATACTTGTTTCTACGTTGGTCATTCTTTTTAATGAAACAAAATAATACCAAATCTTTCAATTTGTTTTTAAGTTTGGAATTGGGGATACTTGTGTAACGTGTAGAAAAGTCAAATGGTTTAATAACATTGCAAGATGAGATAGTCTTAGATTGTATGTACTCCATAAAATCTTTGGATTTTTTTAGTATCCACATCTGATTCACGCCAATTCTAAAATAGGCAGTTTCACAATAACTTTGGAGCCCGGCTTTAATTGCTGATAAAATAGATGTTAATAATTTAGAAAGAGGTTTTGTGGAGCACTTAGAAGACCGTTGTTTGTAATAGTTCAGTCGATTTGTGAAACAATTGTTCAGGTTGTGGTAAAAGCATTTGCAGAGTGTTAGTTGAGGTCATAACTAACATTATAGCTATGGACCCAATTCAGAAAATTAAAATGGCGGCTCTGGGCGGCCATTTTGAAATCATCTCCAAAACATTAATAAAAATTATTAAAATAATATGAAAAATATAGTACCTTACCAATTTTGATTACCTTTCGTATATTTTAATGACAAAGGCCGTCAACTAAGGACAATTGAAGTATTAGTGGCCATCTTGAATAGTGGCCATTTTGAAAGCGTAATTTTTCAATATAGCATTATTCGCTATTCTAAATTGTTATTTGAATTTCTACTAAGTTTTTTTATGCATTTACAACTAGTTTTGCTAATAATTTAATTATGACTGTTGCTACATGTATTCATATAGGATATTTTCACCAAGTGCTTAAATAAGGCATGCATATTTTGACAAAATAATTGTATGTAAAGAAATACATAAATTCTTTTACTTGCAGTTTGGCATGTAAGGCTAAGTTGCTTTTTATCACACAAAAAAAAATGCGTTATGACCACTCTATGTCGAAAAGGAAAAATAGGTAGGTATTGAAATCACTGGAGCTGAAATACCCTACAAACAAATAGACTGGAAAGAATTCCGAAACGCCAAGAGAGGACACGTGAGGATTTACAATGCAAAGCAAATACAAAAAGAGCAGATGTAAACATTTGAGATGGTAATCAGTCATTTTTTGTAAGCATACAACTGTTCCAAGTTGATGAAGGCCATGTAATGGTAAAAACACTCCAGAATCACAAGGCAAAAGGTACTGATCCTGTTAAAGCAAATATTCAGATCAAAATATATTTTGTCAGGAAAAACTGAAAAAGTCTAAGATGAGTCACTGATTGAAAATACCAGTAAAACAACCAGACAAAGTTGTGATGAATCAACAAGAACAATTATTGCAGGGATTTTTTTTATTCTTTGTTGTGATGAAGTATCTGACTATCATCACGAAGCATCGATAATTATGATCGACAATAGAGTACGTGACTGTCACTTGAACTACTAACCATCGTTCTTTTAGCCAAACTCAGTGCTGGGGATTAATATTTCTGGAGCAGATGACATGCTCAATGTTTGTTAAAACTGCACGACAAGGCAATTGGAAAGAACTCAAAGAGACAGAAGGAAAGTCAGGAATTCGTTATCCATGAAATGGGACTTTCCAAAATGATAGAAAACAGTGATGGCTCACAGTCTGGAACATATGTTGTTTTAATATTTGACATTGCTGATATCCGTAAATTGTACAGTAAACGTTCTTAGAAAATATGAGTTGTCATGGAAAGAATGATTAAGACAACACTTCTGAAAAATGCAATACTAGCTGCCATAGATGATATGCAAGCACAAATGAAAGGTTTCTCATGATTTTCAATTAAATTGTTGGGGAAGTTCAAAAACAGGCCATGTCTTATAGTCGTGATGGTGAAGGCCTCTTCATAGTCAAAGTAGCTAGAATAATTTGCTTGCTACTATAAAAAGGTTTACAGGGACATTCAATGTAGGCTTTCAAAATGAATCAGTTCAACAAATATTGAGACATGTTAATTGCTCTCTATTTAAAGACTGATAAGTTGCAGTTGTATCCTTTCAACGACGAGTTTCACAATTGAACTATTATATTTGTGAAATGATTAGTGTTGTCTGCCAATCTTCGATGATACTGGACTGTCTCGATGTTGGGCCATCCTTCATCATTCTTTAAAAGTTATCCCACGAGGACGCGGTGTGTCTCCGGCCATCGGGATGATCTTACAATGACACACCAAGTCCGAATGGGATAACTATTTTACATCCCAGCTGTTTTAGATTAGACGAAAAACTATTAACAGTTCATAAAATCTAGTTTAAAACGCCAATAAACCGTTATTATATACTTTATATATTACTATATGATGTATACCATTTATGACCCCCGAACACGATGAGTAGATATCAAACAATGTCAACTCGTCCCACTGGCCAATCGGCCCAGAATATATCGCCACAGTATAAAAAAAATCGGCTTATTCTTGTTTACCGACTCGCCCCCCTTTTGAAAATGTGTAAAATCAAATTGAACAATCAGTCTGACAACTCCCTTAATAACGAAAAGAGTTTAAACCCCACTGAATATAGGTCTACCAACTCGTTCCACTTATAAAAATATCTTGCTTCCTTTAAGTATGTTAAATTACTGATAGTTCGTATTCAGTTGGCCTGGTGAAGTGGTATGTGTCGTTGCTTGATATGCTAAAGGTCTTGAGTTCGAATCCCAGAATAGAACTTGATTTTTTCTACGTGAATTTTGATAATCAATTATAAGTTTTATAGTGGATTTGACATTCCCGCCAAATGTTACAGAACAAAGGAAAGCATGCATAACAAAGAAACTCTTGCTTATAAGCTTGCAGATACTATAGTAGCTACATTCCAATTTTGTGAGATGCGTTGTATTAGTTCTTCCTTCCATGAAAACTCCAAGTTGTCCAAGGCGTTAACTGTACAATTTTGCGTGACCTGCAAGCTTGGATAATGGTACAATATCTCTTCCAGACATCTGCCGTCAATGTTTTTTTTTTTTTTTTTTTTTGGAAAGCACAACTCCAAGGATAAAATATTCCTGGTTTTTTTTTCTGTATCTTTCATCCTGCCTATTTGCTATGTTGTCAAGTTTTATCACTCATTAAGCAAAATACTTGTGTTTTAACTTCTCCAGCACTAACTTCGGGTAAGAGAACATTGTCTTTTAGTACAGGTGCACAGGCATGCCCTATATAAAAATGTTGATGCATCATGGAGATCTTCAGATACGATACATCAACACAGAAAAAAATACACTGCAGTCATAGTTTTGTTGATCCAGTACCACTTTACAGTGTCTGGTTGCTTATTGTTTTCTTTCAAGTGGCAACTTATCCTAAACATCAGATGTATGTTTTCACTTTTACTGATGAAAAATCTTGAGATCTGAAAATTTGTTTGACAGGAATTGTGTCATTTTGCCTTGTGATTCTGGAGTGCTTCTGCAGTTCCATAGCCTTCATGCACCTGTTTCTAATTTAGCGAAAGGAAGACCAATGCAAGCCCCAACATCTTTGTATGCTTGCATCAAAGGAGTGATTGCAAGCTCAAATGTCTATGTCTGTTCTATGTGTATCTGCTTGGCCTTGCAAACCCTCACATGTCCTCTCTTGCCGTTTCACACATTCCTTCTAGTCTATTCGTCAATGAGGTTCTTCTGCATATCTGGCTCAAGTGTTTTCGAAATCTACAATTTTGATCCTTTCCAACAACAACTTTCGGTCATAAATTAAATCATATATACGTAATTTCTGTTTTAAAAAGTTACTTAGGCAAACGAGTAAGTAACAGAAATTCTGATACAAATATCTTTATTTCGTAAACATGTGCATGCCTTATCTGACCACTATGTGAATATCCAAAATGATATATTGGAAATTCGTGTTTTCAAAATGGTCATCATTCAAGATGGCTACAAAATCAGATGTCCTCAGATGACAGTCCTTGTCATCTGTGATGAATATACCATATGACTATATAGGAACCTTCCTGCAGCAAGCTCTTAACTAATTAGTCAAAGTGAACACGGTTACCAAGGAAATGCAAATGTGTAAAGGCAGTATTAAGTTACTATTTACCGGATTTGTAATCACTTAAGCAACACGACGGGTGCCACATGTGGAGCAGGATCTGCTTACCCTTCCGGAGCACCTGAGATCACCCTGGTTTTTGGTGGGGTTCGTGTTGTTTATTCTTTGGTTTTCTATGTTGTGTCGTGTGTGCTATTGTTTTTCTGTTTGTCTTTTTTATTTTTAGCCATGGCGTTGTCAGTTTGTTTTAGATTTATGAGTTTGACTGTCCCTTTGGTATCTTTCGTCCCTCTTTTTTTTGTACTTCTCTGTGTAAATGTGGAGGACAATGTGATAGAATATGATAGACAGATACAGCTATTGTGTGGTTTTACAATACATGTACAACTCATTTGGTGTGAGATATTTTAACGTCAATTGAGTTGATTTTCTTATAACATTACTTGTATGATTTGAAACTCATTATGTCTGCAATCAAGGTTTTTCAAAGTTGTTTCAAATGAACAATATCAACAAAACGAATTATCATGTAATCAGCCATATTTTTTTGCTTTATTTGTACTTGTAAACTAAATTTTCCTTTTGTAAACTAAATTCTCCTGCCATTCTATGCTGAACAAGCAGTAGTATGAATATTACTTTTAGCGTAAAAATTAATTTTATGATCCTTTTGGTGGTCCTCGTTGTAACTATGTCGATTACTTTTGAACATTAGAGACAATGATTCAGATTTTAACAACTAAAGTTTCAAGTGTTGGATGCAGACAGAGATGGGTCCGATTACTTTCAATGTAATTGATTAAATTACAATTACTTTGTCATTTGTACGATTAAATTAAATTAATGATTACACCATTTCTGAAAGTATCTGATTAAATTAATGATTACATTGGCAAAGTAATCATGATTACATCTGATTACAATGAATTTAAAAACAAAACATTTTGAATGATGTGAATGAATAACGTTCAATAACACTATAGCATTTTTGAGAAAGTATTTTAATTGGTTCAATTATAAAATGATAACTTCAAATTAAACTTCATTTATTTAAATAAACACCAAATTTCACTACATATATACACATTACATTTTATCACCAATTATCTCTGAATTATTTTGAATTAAATTTAATAAAGATAAATCGTAAAGAAGAGTTTTTTGTTTGTCTTCTGACCTCTTTCATAATTTATATGTATTCCAAGTTGCAGTTTATGGAAGTTTAAGTATGGATGAAATAAAGTTACCAGTTAAAACTATGTTAAATTTGAATAGAAGTGTTTAATCAAATTGTAAACAATATGTAAGTATTAAAAATCATTGCATTTTACATGTCCAGTCCAATACAAAAAATTTAAACAACATATTTGTCTTTCTTTTAATTTAGTTTGTGCTAATTAGATAAATTTTCATGTCTGATTTATTTTTTATCATATATATTTCCCTACAGCTATACTCAATTTGTAATTGCAATAAAAACAAACCTTAATTAGTCTCCTACCTGTCAATTCAAAGTTGATAAAAATCACAAAAATTAACAAAAGATTATAATTCAGGGTTAAAGAAAAGTATTACTTGAATATATAACAGTTATTATCAAATATTGATATGAAGATCATTATAAAACGATGAATATACATGTATGTAAAATATCTTTTACCAAGATAAAAGATATATAATTGTATTATATGTCTCTCCTTAGGCTTATGATGACTTTTCAATACTGTAACAGTTTATTTTTTACTGAAGTAGACATGCTTAAAGTAACCAAATAATTTTAGTATGTTTAAAATGTATCAAATATGAATAACAAAGAGGTTCATTTAATGACGAAAACACAATTTTAGATTTTTTTCATTGTAATCAGAATGTAATCAAAAAGTAATCATGATTACAGGGTATTTTGAAAAGTAAATGATTAAATTAAATTACATGTAATCATATTTTTGGCTGATTAATGATTACACTGATTACTTAAAAATTGTAATCAATTACAGCTGATTAATGATTACAATTACAATTACCCCAAGTCTGGTTGGATGTGAACTTCTAGATAAAAACAATAATGTTCATTGTCAAGAAATGTAAAGTAGATTGTACCTGCTACAAAACAGAAGAAAAAACTCGGAAAATGGGGGTGGGGTCGGGTCTTTCGCTTTTTGTCCTGCTTATATAGCTCATACAGATACATTTGTATATTTTCAACAATGTACATATAATGTAGATATATTTTTTTATCGAATTATGACTTTAGAGCTCTACCTATTTGCCTTAAAAATTTAAAGATTTTTCAAGATGGCCGCCATTCAATATGGGTAACATTTTCAAAACTTTCGTTCAACAAGGCAATTGGAATCAGTACTGTTATTCTATTTACCAGGTTTCATGTCAATATCTTCTCTAATATAATTTTCATGATTTTTTTTTAATTTATAGAGATCAAATGTCCGCCATTTTAAAAACGGCCGCTTCTTCCGCCAATTTCGACTTTCAGAGTGGGTCCATAGCTTAAAATGTTGTCTATGACATATTCTTCTACATGCCAAATTTCATGCTTTTACCACAATCTGAGCAATTTTGTCAAAAATCTGCACAAATCGACTTGACTACAAATAAGGAGAAATGATCCTTACACCAATAATATAACCTCGAACAAATATGTTTACATAACAGTGCTTAATAAAAATAAAAAAAAAAAACACCTGTTAACTAACTTATTCACGGTTTGTGACATTAACGAATCCGACTTATCACGGGAGTTTTATTTCCTCTGTGCAACAAGATGGATGCCACTTCAAGAACACCTGTTTTTTTCCCAGCAATTCGTTTGGCTTCATCTTTGGTTTTTCGAACAATTTCTATTGCTTTTCAGTATAATTGCTTATGTTTTTTTTCTGTTGGTCAAGGTTATGTCTGTCTTTAATTTTTTGACTTGTGGTTTTAATTATCCCCTTGGAATCTTTTTCATTGGCACTCATACCACATCTTCTTATATGCAATTAATCCACCATTTTCGACAATATAATTGCCTGTACCAAGTCAGGAATATAAAAGCTGTTGTCCATTCATTTGATGTGTTTGAGCATTTCATTTTTTCATTTGATTAGTGACTTTCCATTTTGATCAACGTATTCGTCACATAAAACAATAAAATCTAATCTATACTTCACGTATTAGCAATTAGCAATCCTTAACTAATAAGGTGAATCAGCTGATCATTATAATGTAAACAACAACAAGAAATTGAAATTGGCATAATGTTTTCGTTAATACAATGATATATTGCCTACATACTTAAATTCAAGATAATGTACAATGAAAATAAGAATGAGATACACCCCGTTTCTCATATTCAACATTGTACTGAAAAAATATCCCCAAAACTTTTACATTAATCCCAATTAACCCTTCTGACGATTTGTTTTTGCACTCGTTGAAGCAGAATTTATTCAGAACCTTCTAAAAGACAAAAAAAAAAAGCACCTTGCAAAATTCTTTAATTTTACTTTCCGATATATTGATGATGTTCTATCATTGAATAACCCATATTGCAGCCAAAACTTACATCTCATATTTACCAGGGAACTTGAAATTAAAGGAATACTACTGGTACCAGAAGGATTTCTTCATACCTTGATCTTTTCCTCAATATTGACACAGATGGACGACTTCACACGAATGTTTATGATGAACGGGACGATTTCAACTTCCCAATTATCAATTTCCCATTTCTCAGCAGTAACATACCATCTGCCCCTTCGTATGGTGTTTACATATCTCAATTGATACGTTATTCTCGTTCTTGGTCACTATACGGACTACATATACAGGAGTGTGCTCCTTATGCAGAAACTGCTCCAACAAAGTTATGAGGAGGACAGATGAAAATGACACTCTGTAAAATTTACGGACACCACCACGAATTGGTTGATCCATACGTAAGAGGGGCCTGACTGTCTAAGAGGGGGCGCTCAAGTCATGCTTCAGTGATTCCATAAATAATCAACAAAATATTACCACCAAAGGTGTAATTGGACAATGCTCTAAATCGGCGTCTGTTTTGTAAAATAAAACAATTATGGCCTATTGAGTCGGTGCATTACCCTCACTCGGGTTGACAATTTTGGATATTCACCTCCTCAGCAGTTCAAGGTTGTATAAGATTTGGATAACTTATAGATAGATAATTGCTCTCCAAAGAAATGGTAATTTTTGTAAGAATACATTGAAGTCATCAAAATTTTGAAGGCTTATTCGCACTATTAAGCGTGAAATTTTATGTTTTATTATTGCATCTTATGTTTTTGTTTTTGTTATATCATTATTATTGTTAAAGGTTTTGTTTTGTCATTTAATATAACCATTTGCGAATTGTCTTTATATATTTTTGTGATAATAAAGTTATTTGATTTAGTTACACGATGAATGTTTCATTATTATTATTTGTTTTAATATTTAGTTCATTAACACATTAAGGCCGCACTAGTTATTCACAGTCCCCCTTACTCCATTATAGAGGTGTCTAAAGGATTTTATTTTTGCACGACATCAGCGTTTATAACACCTGAATTTACTCGCGGTTTTTGCTGGAGTTCGTGTGGCTCAGTCTGTTTAGTTTTCTAAGTTGTGTTTTTTGGTCTATTCTTGTTTTGCCAAGGAGTTGCCAGTTTTGTTACATTTGTGAGTTTGAATGTCGCTTTGGTATATTTCAACTCACTGTTGAGAGCGACAATATGTATTATGTTCCACCTAATGGTATTATGTTGGTTGGTCTGTGCGTCCGTTCATCCGTTCATTCGCCTGTCCCGCTTCAGGTTAAAGTTTTTAATCAAGGCAGTTGTTGATGACGTTGACTTTTAATTAACTTGCAACTTAGTACACATGTTTCCTATATTATGATCTTTCTAATCTATATGTCAAATTATGATTTTGATCCATAATTTCACGGTTTATGAACATAGAAAATGATATTGCAAGTTGTCAGGGTTAAGTTTTTGGTCACGGTAGTTTTTGATTCAGTTGAAATCTAATCAACTTGAAACTTAGTACACATGTTTCATATGATATAATCTTTCTAATTTTAATGATCCTAACACATGTATAGGATTGATTTAAGTTTATTTATTATAAAGGTATTGATGAATATGGGATAGCGAGCCATTTTTCGTTTTGAATATCGACATCTCTCTTGTGCAGTTAAATATGAAATATAGGAAGGTGTCAATTTACATTTTGATTTAACCAAATCGGAATAAGTATCTCACGAAAGAGAAGAATGTTATAGTAGTAAAGAGTTTGAGAATATTTGTTTTAAATAATATTTAATCAATCATTATAAAGCTAACAAAAATTAGTAATGTAGCAAAAATAAAAAATACGAACTCCAAGGAAACTTCAAAAGGGAAGTTCTTTATCAAATGGCAAAATCAAACCCTGAAACACATCAAGCAAAAAGACAACTGCTATACTCCAGACTTGGAAATGTTTTTCTTTATATGGAAGATGGTGGATTATACTAGGTGATATATAGCTGGTTTTGAAACGGTATAAATCGCATAGTTTTCAATTACATTAGCAACAATGTGTGACCAAAACAAACCCAGACCTTATAGATAAAAGTGTCAAAATTGAGGTACAGCAGTCAACACTAACTTTTTATCGGAATAACTATAAAAACAAATGACACTTTCAACAAAGAAAAACAAAATGGCATAAAGACACGGTATAGACAAAGAGCATAAGCAAAGATGAAAGACAAGAGTACAAATAAATTATTATAAACTCATCATAGATACCAGATACTAAATTTAGTATATACACCAGACGCGTTTCATCTACAAAAGACTCATCAGTGACTATAGCACAATAACACAATGACGAGATGTATAATTGCCGAGCCACTTCAAAAGAATATCAACAAAAATGGATTAACCAGTAATGGTTAAAAATATACAAATACAAAAAACACTATGGCATTTGTGAAATCATCAACAAGGTCTTAATTGGTTCCTATGTTTATTTTTATTCGAAAAAGTACGAGACGTTCTGTGTTCATCAACTTGACACTGGAAAAGTCTGAATAGCATCTGCAAGCTTTTAAAACTTTAGATCCTCTCGTTTGTCAGAGATTCTAGTACTGACCTGATCATTAATGTCAAATTCGAGGTAAAAGTCTAAAAATTAGGCAGAAGAAGCTGTTCCTGTTGTTTCTTCAATTTTTAGTTCTGGAGGATATATATTAATGGAAATCGATCAGAAATTTTTGGACTTTAATGAAAAGAACATCATCAATAAATCTGAGTGTGAATTCAAATGATATGTTTTTTTAATGCTTTTGTTTTTGACAATTTGCCTACAGACAAATACGAAGCACACTGAAAACAGAATTTTACCGATGATCTTATCTCGTTAATTGATTAGGAAGAGACAAATCACGGTAACAAAAGAAAACTGAGGAAATTGTGTGACGTCACAAAGAAGCGAAATCAAGGTATTCGACACTGTAAAGTCTCCTGCAATGAATGTATTAACCGCAATACGAATTCACATTCTTTCAAAATGCACAACAGATAATGGGACATTATCGGTAAAATTACAGATCTAATGACTATAACTTTCTTTATAATATTATTTTAGATGGAAATAAAAACTTTCCTGGTTAGTATATCAATCAACTATGACAGTATTTGTTCTTTATAGATTAGAACAGTATCAGATAAGTAATTTTGATGATGACCGTAAAACGTCTGTGTTGATATCAGTCGTTCGTCGTCATTTCTCTGTTGAATCAGTTTTTGTTTAAGGAGCACACTCATGTAAATGTATACAGTCCAAATAGCATGCACAATTGAAGCTGGTTCACTGAGATATGTAGTCATCATTCGATAGAGTATAGTTTATGTTATAGATTATGTTACTATTGAGAAAATTAAAACAATTAAATGACAATTAGAAAAAAAAAAAAAACTTGAGGCAGCATCGGAACCTCATGGGTCACGTCTGTCGTTTCTTTACCCTCTGCATAGTTCATTGATCCATAATGTCTTAAAATATCATAACCCGCACATCTCTAGAATACAAATAGAATATTGTTTTTACCAAACAGACTTTTTTATTCATATGTGTCGTTCAAAATCGTAAATAGCTATACAAATAAACAAAAACTCTTAAAATAAAAATTACCATATATTTGATTCCATTTTTACTTCATTGTATCCTAATCTTGTGCAACAGTGGCGTAGTTTGCCTTCTGCTTAAACCGTGGCAGGGCTTCCGGGGGGAGGGGGAGTGCAGCACCCTGAAGCTCTAGAGGTTTTAACAATTTGAAGAAGAAAAATTCATGGTGACCTTCTGCTGTTGTCTGTTCTATGGTCGGATTGTTGTCTCTTTGACAAATTCCCCATTTCCATTCTCAATTTTATTAAAAATAATAGTTGCTGTTTAATTTATTTCATCATAAAAACGTAAATATGTCTTACATTAAGTTTATACTACCGATTTATTAGTTTATTACAGGTACCTGCACAATTTTCAATGTTCAGATGAATGCATAAATAAGGTGAATAATGAACAAGATTGAAAAAAGAAATACTCATGGCTGTTCACCAATATTATTTGAGAAAATATGATTGTTCTTTCAGGCTAGTTAAACAGATATCGAAAATGAAACTTATTTATAAGTGTAATAAAATTTGATTATTTCACATGACAAGTATTTTCAATTTTATTGATGATTTATATCTCATACTATACAAGTACTTGTGCTATGGTTTTGGCACTTTAGTATTGTATTTACCAAAAAGAGGAAGTTTTAGTTGCAAATAATAAGTTTCGATTTACGTAAAAATTCATTTTTTTCAATTTGATTTTAACTGGAGTTGTATTAATGAATAGGCAAATATACTGTAAGTAAAATAAAGGCAACAGTAGTATACCGATGTTCAAAAATCATAATCTTATTCATTTTCAGATGTGTGCTCTTTTATAACACATTGAACATTTAAAATGCTAAAATGTACACTTATTATTTGAATAAAATTATGAATACTGTTAATATTCGAATATCTCATTTAGAAAACAATTCTGAAATTAATAATAGGAACCATGATATTCCTATTTCTAGAATAAAAAATAAACTCAAGGTACTCGCAGAGCGGTTTGTGTTGGTACCGGCAGACAAGGCAGCCAATAATGTAGTGGTGGTGTGACGCAAATACTACACGGAAGTTCTTCAAAACGAAATTATCAATTCCTCTACATTCAGGTCCGTGTGCACCACAGAGAGTCAAATCTTTAACAAGCATACCACTACCACTACCCAGCTTATATCATCATTCGAACATTTGAAAGTCCCTAACATGTACTGGTTACCAAAATTACACAAAAAAAACATTTAAATTCCGTTTTATCTCTGCATCTAGTAAGTGTTGACTACTAATCTATCAGTGCTTCTAACTACCTCATTTACTACTAGCAAAGAACTGGTTATAAACTTTTGTAATAAAGCTTATGAAAATAATGGTATTAATTATTTTTGGAGTGTTAAAAATTCCTTAGAGGTTTTAGATAAAATACATGCTTTTGATGGTCCTTATAATTCTGTTGACAGTTATGATTTTACTACTTTGTACACTACACTTCCACACAATGTTATAAAGAAAAAGTTTATTTGATAAAATGGTCTTTCGAAAAATCTCAATGTAATTTTATTTGCTGTAACTCGTTTAAAGCCTTTTTCTGTAACGAAAAAGGAAAGTATGCTAGATACACTTACTGGAAATTTGAGGATATGATTGAAGCTTTAAATTTTCTGCTAGATAACATTTATGTACGTTTCGGCGATAAAGTGTATCGTCAGGTAGTAGGTATTCCTATGGGCACTTACTGTGCCCCTTTAATAGCAGATTTATTTCTATATTGCTATGAATCACAGTTTATGACCAAACTCAGTAAAGACCCATCATTGTTAAATTTGGTTGATACATTCCAAAATACCTACCGTTATCTTGATGATATTTTTTCGTTGAATAATCCAGAGTTCTCTTAATATACTTCTGAAATTTACCCAAAAGAACTTACTTTAACTAAATCTAACATAAACAGCAGCAGTTGTTCTTTTCTAGATTTAGACATTTCAATTTCTAACAGGAAACTACATACTAAAATTTAACGATGTTTCATTTCCTATTGTTAATTTTCTTTTTTAGACGTCGATGTGTCTTTGGCTCCATCATACGGTGTTTATATATCTCAACTCGTTCGGTATGCCCGTGTGTGTTCTGATGTCATAGATTTTAACGAACGTAATCAATGCATCACTGGGAAATTATTGTGTCAGGGATTTCGATACCATAAATTACTTAAAACTTTTACTAAATTCTTTCATAGATACAAAGATTTGATTAGTAAATTTGGCTGTACCTGTAGAAAACTAATTAAAAATGGTATTTCACATCCTAAATTTTACGGTAATATTGTACTAAAAGCGAGGAAATCACTATGTGATCCATGTAAACTCATCGAACCTTTAAACAAACTTATAAGTAAGGGTTATCGTACCAATATTGTAATTAGATCTCTGAATATAGTTAACATTGGCACTTATATCGATTTTGTCATTAAGCAATTAAAACAAAACTAAATTGTATCTTCTTTTGAGGCGGGGTGTATAGAGACACAAACACGTTAATTTTTATCTCTAAAGAAGTTGCTCCTCACTATCCTACTACCTGTCGATACATTTATTTTTGGCATTGCACAAGTCATGTCTTCTCTGACTGTTCATGACGTTAAAATACTAAATCCCTGGGATGTGTTTTAGTTGATTTTAGTCTCTGATGCATGATTTTTTATTATTAATTGTTTTTGGTTTTTAACTAGCTGTCAGTAACTGCGAGTACTCTCAAATCGTTATTTTCTTGTTAATTCGACCTGTTGATACTTTTTATAATGTTTTTTTTTGTTATTTTATATTTATATGGATCTTGTCTATATATTAGCTTTGATTATTTGGAATATCTTCTAATGTTCACTTCTTCGTACTACATTTGTATGAATATTAAGATTATTCTCCTTAAATCTGTACATGGAAGTTTTAGCTATTTCTAATTGTATAGTTTTATTGTTGATATGCAACCAATTTGTATCTAGTGTTAAATTATGTATTTATATGACATAACTTTCTTGATATTTCCTAATAAATGGAAGAATTTTATACACATAAGTAGTATACCTAAAACGACAAAGTTATTTTTCATTTACCTGTAGATATTATAAAAACGTTGTTTTTTTTCAAAAGTGATTATTTTCGAAGGGTTAAATATTTCGCGGTGGTGCTTTGCCATGGCTTTGTTTGGACTTTTTTGTTTGCTTTTTGGTCTTGTATGTTTGTCCCTTGAATTTTATTAACTGTGCATTTGTATTCAGGTATCGCAGATCAAATTTATTCGTTCATAGTGTGCTAATATACGTTTTTTTATTGAGTTAAGCCTTCCAATTGATATTTTATCGTGTGGATTTCTATGTTGTGATGTTATGCAATTGTTGCAGAAAAAGGGAGAAGGTTTGGTACCATTAAAACGTTTAATCCCGCTGCAAATCTTTGCCTCTGTCCTAAGTCAGGAATCTGATGTACAGTAGTTGTCGTTTGTTTATGTTATGTATACGTGTTTCTCGTTTCTCGTCTTTTATATAGATTAGACTGTTGGTTTTCCCGTTTGAATGGTTTTACACTAGTAATTTTGGGGTCCTTTATAGCTTTTTGTTCGGTGTGAGCCAAGGCTCCGTGTTGAAGGCCGTACATTGACCTATAATGGTTTACTTTTATAAATTGTTATTTGGATGAAGAGTTGTCTCATTGGCACTCACACCACATCTTCCTATATCTACTTATTAAATCTGTCACCGTTCAATGTCTTGTGTTGACTGCCTATTCATACAAGAGAGCATCATATTTTGTCTAGTTATACGAATGCAGATAACATATATAACAATTTCTTCGAAAGTAATGGTTAATCAAAAAGGAAAAATGGAAATTGCCTGGATAAAGAAAAGTAAACTTTCATGTCACATTTTCGAAGAAACATCATTCTATCCTTAATTCGTATGAAATTATCACAAGTCATCGTACTTGGAAACTAGGGGCGAAAGATACCAAACTCATACATACTGTCAACGCCATGGCAAAAAAATAAATAGACAAACATACAAATAATAGTACACAAGACACAACATAGAAAACTAAAGAATAAGCAACACGAACCTCACCAAAAACTAGGGCTGATCTCAAGGGTAAGGCTCTGTTATGATAAGCAGATCCTACTCCACATGTGTCACCTGTATTGTTGCACATGTTATTAGAAACCCAGCCTATAATCGCTCGTTTTGATAGACCTAAACAAGATGAGGTTTTCATTGGCCTTGGTTTTTTCAATGGAAGACATTTTTTATCAAGCTGCTAACGATTTATAAAATAAAAAGAAACATACACAATCATTTTTATTTCACCATATTATTCTATTAAAAGGTTCATTCTAATTTACTAAATTGGGAAAATGTTATTTTTTATTATTTACATTTTACAGATACATGTAGTCTACAAAATTCATATTTGTATTTTTTTCTCCATATCAGATATTGCATAGAAATGCGAATGACAGAACATTTAAATTCATAATGGTTGATATCTGTTGTGTCTGAAAGACTTTACTGAAATGTAAAATGTTTGAAGATAGCAAACCATAGCTTTTATTACATTTTGTGTGTCTGAAGATCTTTTCAAGATTAACTTCATCTAGAATAGTTATTAAAAGTACCAGGATTATATTTAGTACGCCAGACGCGCGTTTCGTCTACATAAGACTCATCAATGACGCTCATATCAAAATAGTTATAAAGCCAAACAAGTACAAAGGTGAAGAGCATTGAGGATCCAAAGACAATTACAATCAAAACCAAGGAGTAAAAAGACTCACACAACCAAAGGACATTTACATCAACAGTTATAAATAATAATTTAGAAACAACACGAACTCCACTAAAAACCGGGAGTGAAATCAGGTGCTCCGGAAGGGTAAGCATTTCCTGCACCGAATATAAAATTCCATTCTCTAAAACTCATCGTATTATGAAAACGAATCAAGAGGTGAAAAATATGAAGAAACGTTAGAAGTGACCGAGCAAGCTTAATGACCTAAAGTAATCTAAAATATTGCAGAATTCATGTTACTAGTATTTGCATAACAAAATAAATTAGCTATTTTTAATTATATATATTTTAGATGATATTGTATCTTGTCAAAGTGTTTCCATTTTTACATCAAGAGAAGTTAATTATCAGGAAGGCAAACTTAGACTTGCATGTAATCATTCCCAAGCGCCAATGCGGTATTCTTTAACTCGCATCACACTCTAAAAAAATACATCAACTGGTTTTCAGGACATCGTTATGGTTTATCTAAATATCAGTGCTTTGAGAAATGAAACAGTTTGGACTCAGCAAGGATGGCAACATCGTGCCACTATTAATAAGGAATATGTACAACCACTTGCCTATTCTGGAATTGAGTCTGACATCCGGCCTGGGAATGTTTTATGTTCAGATGAAGGAAACATTTCGTTGAAGCGCTATCTATCGATTTTGTAAATACGAATACATCAATAGAAAGAGAAACCGTTGGAACTGTGGAATTATTAGGTATACAATTAAGAGAAGATATTAAGGGAAATGAAAAAAAATATTTAAATAAGTTGAGTATCAAAGACGCTCTAAGATTTCAAATTATTCTTTCTGGAGATCAGGAGATAAAATCTTTCGAATCACCGATTATCATTCAGAAAATGTCTGTACTCAGTCAGTTTTTCTTTCTTGTTCCTTGGATTGATAGCTCTTTATTTTTTCAGTGTATATGGACTTTCCCTTTTGGAATTATCCTGGGAGTTCGGTTCTGTATTTTTCCTATACAATTTTGGAGCTATTTGTTACAATTCATTCCAACTAAGGCATTGTAAGATCCATATTATTTTATAGATCATAGAAGTACTGGAACATGATGCAAACTTATTATTAAATTATATAGCTGTGTTCGGCATATGTCGATGAGACAGTATTTTAAACAAACGTTGAAGACGTCTACAGATTAACATATGGTCTCACATAAAATGTTTAACCCGACTTACGTTTGCGCCTGTCTGAAGTCAAGAGCCTCTGGCCTATGTTAGTCTAGTTTGATTTTTCATCTTAGTTAATTTATATTTCGGAGTTTAGTATGACGTCCATTATCACTGAACTAGTACAAATGTTTGTAAAGGAGCCAGCTGAAGCAATCCTGCTGTGAGATTTCCTCGCTGTGTTGAAGACCCATTGGTTGTCTTCGGCTGTTTTCTGCTCTTAGGTCGGGTTATTGACTCTTTGGCACATTCCTCAATTCCATTTTCAATTGTATTCCTTAATATATAGTCGTCAAAGCAATAGTACAAGGTGTCTATCGCCTTAGGCCTAAAACTATCAAATTATTTCTCAACAGCAAATTCTTCAAATGACGTATTACAATGATTCAGATATGATCATTGACTACTTCGTTCATCACATGAACATGTGTCGGGGATATATAAGTTGTTTTAGATACGTACCCTTCATTTTAATTTTCAGGACTGACAAAAGGTAATAAAAGAGCATAAATAAAATCAGAAAAAAACACTTCAGGTAGATGTCTTCTTCCTCCATCTTGGATTTGGAAATACCATAAAACAAGTCTAGATCTTTAATTGAATGTGCAAATTTTAAGAGTACAGTCCTTGGATTGTGTAAAACTATCCACTAACACCATACACCATTACACCATACACCATACACCATTACACCATACACCTTGTACCATTACACCATACACGTTACACCTTTGCATAATACACCTTACACATTACACCATACACCATTCCCCAATCTATCTACACGATCCGAAATTACCCATAATGCAATTAAATTTCAAAAGTTAAGATTATTATTATTGTTTATGTTTACAATCCGAAAAATTAAAATAAAAAGAACTTCGTTTTCAACCAATGAAATGTCGTACACCATTCATTCACACCATTCCCGATCGCACGTTACACAATGACACCATTCCTCATACACCATTCCCCATCCACGTCTTTTTGGGAAGTTTTACACCATCCAAGGGCTGTAGTAGGTAATTCATGTGTAAGAACTTTCATTTCAGTATAGAAAATGACATGTTTTATCATATTTATGGTTGTGTTTTACAAAAAAACAGAAAACTTTTGTTTATTTTTTTTTCCAACTTTGCCACATAAGGGTAGTCAACAAAAATGCAAGGGCAGATAAATCAGATTAAGGTACTTTTACAATAGAATTACAAATCATTAAATTGAGAATGGATATGGGAAAAATGTCAAAGAGACAACCCGACCACAGAGCAGAAAACATCACAAGGTTTCTAAAAAAAACGTATGTCTGTTTATTTGCTTGTTTATTTGACCAGCTGCTAAGTAATGGTAAATTTATTGGTCTACAACACATGCATTAGATTATTCTTGTACCAAGAGTGTTATTTCAATTGATAACCATCCGTGTAGCCTTGAGTGATAGAAACAAAACTATGTCTTAAATATGCCATGTTGACTTACAATATAGCAATATTCAATCATCCATAAGATGTAAGCGGTTTTTTTTCTCAAAGCAATGGCATTTGCCTTTCATCTTCTCATGTAATTTGTAACTTTATTCCTCTATTCATATTGTAAACCTGGATATGTTTGATGGCTCATTTGAAGCTAATACATTTTTCATATATTTAGTAAAATTTCGGGGTAAGAAGTGCAATTCTTTTTTCCCTTAATTTAGCACAACCAGAAAAGACTTAAGTGATGCGTCATCTTGAGGTAAAAAATCCATTTTTTCACACAATTTATTCTTTTAAATATCACCAGCCCAGTAGTCAGCACTTCGATGTTGACATGAATATCAATTATGTGGTCATTTCTATAAATTGCCTGTTTACAAAACTTTGAATTTTTCGAAAAACTAAGGATTTTCTTGTCCCAGGAATAGATTACCTTAGACGTATTTGGCACAACGTTTTGGAATTTTGGATCCTCAGTGCTCTTCAACTTTGTACTTGTTTGGCTTTATAACTATTTTGATATGAGCGTCACTGATGAGTCTTATGAAGACGAAACGCGCGTCTGGCGTACTGAATTATAATCCTGGTACTTTTCATAACTATTTACACCACTGGGTCGATGCCACTGCTGGTGGACGTTTCGTCCCAGAGGGTATCACCAGCCCAGTAGTCAGCACTTCGGTGTTGACATAAATATCAATTATGTGGTCATTTTTATAAATTTCCTGTTTACAAAACTTTGAATTTTTCGAAAAACTAAGGATTTTCTTGTCCCAGGAATAGATAACCTTAGCCGTATTTGGTACAACTGTTTGGAATTTTGGATCCTCAATGCTCTTCAACGTTGTACTTGTTTGGCTTTATAACTATTTTGATATGAGCGTTACTGATGAGTCGTATGTAGACGAAACCTGCGTCTGGCGTACTAAATTATAATCCTAGTACTTTTGATAACTATTTACACCACTGGGTCGATGCCACTGCTGGTGGACGTTTCGTCCCCGAGGGTTTCACCAGCCCAGTAGACAGCACTTTGGTGTTGACATGAATATCAAGTATGTGGTCAATTTTATAAATTTTCTGTTTACAAAACTTTGAATTTTTCGAAAAAGTGAGGATTTTCTTGTCCCAGGAATAGATTACCTTTGCCGTATTTGGCACATTTTTTTGGAATTTTGGATCCTCAATGCTCTTCAACGTTGTACTTGTTTGGCTTTATAACTATTTTGATATGAGCGTTACTGATGAGTCGTATGTAGACGAAACCTGCGTCTGGCGTACTAAATTATAATCCTAGTACTTTTGATAACTATTTACACCACTGGGTCGATGCCACTCCTTGTGGACGTTTCGTCCCCGAGGGTATCACCAGCCCAGTAGTCAGCACTTCGGTGTTGACATAAATATCAATTATGTGGTCATTTTTATAAATAAGTACTATTAGTTCTTTGCATATACTTAACCATACTTTTTACACCTTTATTTATTGGTATCTACTCATCAAATTAGCACAAATGGTTAAGCGCAGGCACTTGTTTGAACGTTGAAACATATCCAATATCACAACACAGAGATTTTGTTTAGGCACTACTTTTGAACCCATGTACAGCTCATCTCAATGCGGTTAAAGACTTACCGTTTGAATTAGTATCGCAAACATGATTTTTTATTTATATTCATAGGGATAATTATGAGCATAAGTGATATAAAAAAACAAAATTTCAAAAACATTTAAAGGGATAATTCGCGAATTTTTACTTTTCAGCTAATTATGTCCATAATACCATAAAAAACATATTCACCAAGTTTTATCTGGATATGAACAGCAATAAAGGAGAAAATTAAGAATTAATAATTTTATTTCTTCGAACTTCCTGACTTATGTGACGTATTTTAAGTCTTTAAGCATGCCGGGAGTGGAAATAATCTCATTTTAAATCTTAATCGTTAATCATCTTATAACGCTATTTAAAGCGCATAGACGACGTTTGGTGTAGCTATTAACCAACTAATAATTAAGATGGAACAGCGCTCAGCTTGAAAGTAGAATGTACGATTTATATTTTAATATTTTCTGAAATGATTATAGTGATACAAGTAAATCATATAAAATATTTTTTTATGATTTTTTTTTTCCGACGGATATTTTGAACTAAAACGTATAACTGGTAGTGTTTTAAACATGCATGTTTGTACTTTTTACCTTTTACGTCAGGCTAGTAAATATGTGCTGCTAGTACATTTGTAGTGTGTAAATACGGCCCCGCAAATACAATGTGTATTGTACTTTGACACATAGTGACTACCTGTTGAATGCGTGGTTAAAATCAAGTTAATTAAAAGATTAGCATTTTGTTTCTTTTGATCTTTACTCCGTGAATTTAAGCCGTCACGGTTCACTTTTCTAGGTGTGAACAACATTTCGTATGAATGATAAACGGGGGAATCTTTATATTTTCCATGAGCTCAGTTCAATTAAATATATTATTGACGCTGAATATTTTTTGTTAAAAAAAAAGAAATACTGAATTAATTTAATTGAATAAATTTATGAATAATGATGTCCCTATAAACACGAGTAAATGAATTAAAAATTCTAAATATGAATCGGTGACCTTGAATTTTTGAAATAGATAGTAATTACCAATTGCAGTTATATAAGTGGGTCGTTCAAAGCGATCTTATTCTTCTTTTTTTTTTTTAAATATTCAGGAAATAATGTCCTTATCAAAATAATTTAATTCTCACCACGTACTAATTCTTCAGCTATTTGAACGAAAATATCAAAAATGTTAACAGAAAATTTTCAACTTTGTCTTACTGGAAGGGAGGGAGAGCTCCAGACGTACTTAGTAACAGACAAAGCAGGCTTATGGCTTATCGTCAGTTTGTGTGTTGGGTCAGGAAAGGTCAACCACTTGGCAAGAAACACAGAATTATCATACCGGCTTGTGTAGTAAACATAATTAGAAAAGAGTTTCCATCGTTGGATGGGGTATACGAATGATTCAAAGAATGTGAAAGTGACACTTCAGACTGAATAGTTCTAAAATTATTTAAACGGTTTACCAATACAGTTTTTCACCGAATGTTTCAGATTCATTTCATTATTTGTGTATTAATAAACCTATTTATGAATTATTTCACTTTGAGGTCTAATTTTATAGATTGCATGTTGTATTAACATGAAGGTTTGGTCTACCACAGTACCACGGAGCGTTGATATGATTTGACCCGAGATCCTCCCGAGATGTTGTTGGGGTTCTTGTTGTGCAACCTTAACCAGTTTTCAATGATGTGTTTTTTATCTCTTTGTTTGTCTTTCGATCGTTTATTGGTTATTTTTTGCTATGACGTTGTCAGTGTGTTTTTTAATACTGAATATGACTATCCGTTTTGGTACCTTCTGCCTTTTTACAAACAAGACCATGAAACTGAATATTGGAAATGTATCATGCTACTACAAAAGAAAATGCACTGATGAATTGTCCTAGAAGCATACTTTATGAGAATAATAATGGTCTATAAGCAGTTACATTTATTTCATGTTTGAAGCGGTGCATTTTTTAAAATTTAATTTGACTTTTACCAAGAAATGCATTGTAGCAAAGGGGAAGAGTAATTGTGGTCTAGTGTCAGATACTCGAAAATAATGGAATTTAACAGAAAAGGAAACAAAAAACAGACTTTGGCAAAAATGTAGAGGGCTTTTGATACCTTTTCTCCAGACATAAAATCTTTTACAATAAATCATCCTACAACAGCTTAAAAGCTTGAAATGCCAGCGATTTCGCGGGAGTGTTTTAGTGTTCTCAAAATCTTATATTGATAAAAATGACACTCCTTTAAATAATTGAATGTACATGTACAGAAGACAAACGATTACCGCATGTTCATCTTCGTGTCATAATTGCGCATGCTTGTCTCTTCACATACAAGTAAACGCAAATTTTCTAATAGGCAAAATATTTTGTAAATGTGCCCGCTCATATCGGAAATAGGACAAGAAAGTATGAAAGATAGTCATCCGTATTCTCTCGGTTAAATTCTCTAGGATTTACTCCAAACAATGTTGTAAAATGATGCAGTATGTTTTTTTTCTTCTTTAATTATTCATCACAACTCTAGACCGCATAACGTAAATTAAACATTTGCTAAGCAAACAAAACAAGCTGACAAAACATTATTGTGTACAAAAGCATTGGCGGATCCAGGGGGAGTGGTTCCGGGTGTTGGAACCCCCGTTTTTTTTTTTTGCCGATCAATGCATTTGAAGTGGGACATATATTTGGAACCCCCCTTTTTTAATATGGCTGGATCCGCCCCCGAAAAGTAAAATTGAAATTTGAAAAAAAAAATCATTTTACATGGTACAGTACCAGATAATCTTCTACACATGAATTTTGAAACAGAAGTCAAAATTAATAATTTAAGGTCTTATTATTTCTGTCTTTGCACATGTCAGAATTAATCAGCCTGTAGATATAAATTTTAAACTCTTAATTTCATGTTTTGACGGCTTTGTGTATTTCAATCAGGTTAGGGACATACATTGTTAACAGGATGTATAATACACCTGACAGCATTTTCGATGGTACTTTTACCTGTGCACACCTGGGTCAAACAGCTGGGAAGCGATGCATGTACCTGAATTGCGTAATGTCACCAGTTTATTAGCCCGCAGGAAGTCACTAGAATACCCGAATGTGACACTATTACATGACCTCTGGCAATAATTCAAAAGATCGACGGTTTTCATATTAGAAGTACCCGAAATGAATAAAATCTATTACATAAAAAAGATTTTTTTTTTTGGCAAGCATTTCGAAAAGTCTAAAGCCGCTACAGATAAGAATATATTAATGCTTTTACAACTTCCAAATTAGTGTCCGCCCCACTATATGTATTCCTATCTTTTATCTTGTTATCATGAATTTAGATCTGAAAGAAAAAATACTCCTACTACGATTGACCATAAATCATTACAAACTTCGCTTGCCTAGCTGTCGACATTTTATATCCCGAAACTGCTCAGCCTTAACTTGTAGGACTACGCAACTGCGTTGACCTAGTAGACAGCTATAAAGCATAACAAGGGGGCGGTAAGATCTATTAAGTTTCCACACGAATCGGGGAAGACATATGCTCCCATCTACCTATCACCTCTTCAACCTTTTATATGGCACAATATGGAAAAGGAGAGGGGGGGGGGGGGGGTAAACAGCATCTGTAATTATACTACATGTAAATAAATAAAGTCTTATTTTTAAACCATTATTATATTAAACAAATGACCCTTTAAATGTTTTACGTAATTTTTTATGTATACTAGGTTTTTTTTGCACCTATAAAATATATACTTCATTGAACTTGTGAATTTACGACAGAAAGTCACAGAACAAAACGTCATAATTCAGTTTCGAGTTTATTTTTCTTTAAACGAGAAAACGTAAATATATTAATTCTTTTTTGGTTTGTTCTTGAAATATTATTTTTAAACCAAGTTTTAAACAGAATTTATTAAATAAATATCAATGACATCAAATAATTGTTATAAAATCAAAATGCCAAAGTGGCTAGGTACCTTAAATGGCTTCATTGTCCCTAGAAATATATATCCTTTGCATGATTGAAATCAAATATCTTTTTATTTTTAAGGCTTGTAAACATCATGTTCATAAACTTAAAATGTAATAAATGTAATAAATAATATAATATTTGAAGATGTTTTTCCTATATATATTCAACATTTTTTTTGTCTGTGACTTTTTATCCGTGTACTAAACTTCTACTTGTAAACAACAAAATCTGTTACTAATGCATGAATGCAGAAATACTGAACTATATTAATCTGACAATTTCCTTTCAACCAGGCTTGGAACGAAATAGCAATAAAAACATTCATGAGAAAAAAATCATAATTACTATCAAATTTCCATCGAAACAAGATGCTTCAAAATGGTCTGCACACACTTTCTTGAACTTGTTGTGAGTTGGTTTGTGTTATGTTGAGGTTAATCATCCACGTCTGGTACAACTCTTTTTTTTTGCAGGATCTTGGAAAGTGTAAGCTTATGCCATGTGAACTTCGATTGAACATCCGTACGCTTGACAAGTCATTTTGATACTGAATATACGATATGCCATGCTTGTTTTTTGGCTTTGTGGTTTTCAGATATTTTATTCAAATATACTCATCACGTGACAATTTGTATCGGAGATGCCGTCAAAATGGCGATAAGTCGAGCAGTGATAGTGGGATTTTAATTTTTATTTTAATCACTCATCTAGAAGAATTGAACAATAATTTTAATGAATATATGATTATTTATATCAAATAAACATAATATAAAATTTTCATTTTTTTGCGAAGTTTCCCTTTAAAAATTGTTTAAAAATACTTCCATCTTCGATTTTTCTGTGTTCCTTATTTAACATAATATAAATTGCATAACAATATCTTTCGAAAAATAATGAATAACACAATGTTGACTGCTGTATCCCTTTTTGACATTTTTACTTGATATGTCTGTTCGTTTTGTCACACATCGTTGTCAATATAATGGAATTATATGTGACTGTCATTCAAATAAAAGGTTTAGCTATCTATAAAACGAGGTCAAATTCACCATTGTCTACCTACAAAAATGTTGATACCAAGTCGGAAATATGACAGTTGTTATCCATTTGTTTGATGTGTTTGAGCTTTTGATTTTGCCATTTAATTAGGGACTTTCCGTTTCTATTTTTACTCGGTGATCGGTATTTTTGTTATTCAAATTTTTGTTGGGAGTTCAATGTATACTTTTAGAGACTATTCAGTTTTAAAAAAGATTAAAGGAATAATAATTCAATACCATACTTGCGAACATATAGTCTTATGTATATGACTTTTTTAATCAGTCCTATTTACCTTGAATTGGCTTTCGATGACATAGAGTGATCACGGATCTGTACGTAGTGTATTTCCTGGCAATCGTATGGGTAGAGTTTTTTTCAACTGAGTTTTATATGTCTTATTTTGTCTACTCTTTTGCCAATATCGCTGGTCAAGCTGATTATTATGCGCCTGTTAATATATTAGCCTCTGCAACATTCTGTATGAACCTGTCCAATGAATTAACAATGTCTTCGGCTGAATTGTGAGAACTTTAAAATGCTAAAAACAAGGAGTGGAGTACAAATTGAAACTTTCACTACAAAACATGTTTTGCAAGAAAAACAATAGATAGTCTTTTTTGACTATTTGGTATATGTTAGAAGATCAAGATTCCTACACTAGTTTAATAATGGAATATGTTATCCTAAATAGTTGGATAAAATATTTCATTAATAGTGCTTGCTGTTTATGTTCTGTCTCTGTAAAACACATCCCGCTAACATGTTTAAACCCGCCACAATATGTATGTTTGTGCCTGTCCCAAGTCTGGAGCCTGTTATTCAGTGGTTGTCGTTTGTTTATGTGTAACATATTTGTTTTTCGTTCATTTTTTAAAATTAAATTAGGTCATTAGTTTTCTCGTTTGAATTGTTTTACATTGTCATTTCGGCACCTTTTATAGCTGACTATGCGGTATGGGCTTTGCTAATTGTTTAAGGCCGAACGGTGACCTATAGTTGTTAATTTCTGTGTCATTTTGGTCTCTTGTGGAGAGTTGTCTCATTGGCAATCATACCGCATCTTCTCCTATATAATTAAGATATTGTTACCACTCTTAAATGCAGTAAATGTTATAGTTATTATATAATTTACAGCGCAACAAAGAACAAATTTTAACACTTGTCCTTTCACATGATTCTACTTTAAAAAGGAGGGTTTAAATGTATATCATTGAAAACCCTTTATCAATGACAAATGCATTTTAATTTTTTAAGTTAACATTATGACATCACACGTATTATAAAGTCATAAAAAAACGACTGATTAAAATGATGATAAACACAGTTTATAGTGTTACATACATGAAAGTTGATTAAACTGCCTTGCTATATAGTATCAATATCATAACAGTTTTCATATCATCATAATTTCAACATCCTGGCTTTAATTTCAATTGCAAAAATACTATAAATAAACAATTTAGTGCTTGCTTGATAACACGAAATGCTTTCAAGTATTTCTGAACTTTTTAAAACCACTAATTTGTCGCAGATTTCACTCGAATGATATGTCTGAAGGTTAAATAAGACAAACACCAAAACGATCCAGGTTAGTGTTATCATTTCATTTAGAAACAAACTGTATAGCCGAGAGAAGAAAAAAAATCCAACATATTCTTGAAATATTCATCATAATTAAAGAGACATACTTCTCCCTTGTCGCTTTTCAACATTCTTATAACCCTGTTTCATGAGTGGAGTAGCAATCAGTAGTTGCTTCGTAGCTAGTCACTAGTTCTCTTTAACATAATGTGACGGCCGCGAAATAACTTTGGATATTATGCACAAAGTAAAATCACAAAAATTCTAAACTCGGAGGAATATTCAAAACGGAAAGTCCTTCATCAAACGGCAGATTCAAAGGCTCAAACACATCAAATGAATGGACAACAACTGCCATATTCGTTACTCGGTACAGGCATATTCTTATGTAGAATTTTTTTTTATTAAACCTGGTTTTATAGCTAGCCAAACTTCCTGCTTGTATGACAGTCGTATAAAATTCCGTTATATTGACAACCAACAAAGGCACACAGACGAAGCACATTTGCAAAAACGAAAGACAAGAATACAGAAAGTATTAAAGAACAATAACACAATAACGGGATTTATAAGTACAGAGTCACGCCATATGTAAACAGGAAACACAAAAAGGCATACAGAGAAAGCATATTATAAAAAATGAAAGACAAGAATACAAAAATTATCATAGAACAATAACACAATGACGGGATGTATAAGTACCGAGCCAAGTCAAATGGAAATCTCCATTACAACAGACTAAACAGTAAAAGTAATATTCATAAAGACAAATAAAATGATACCACAATCACGTTCTGAAGATGACGAACAACGTCAGTACCCAGAAATTATACTTCACGACAACTATTATTTGTGAAATTGATACGGAATATTTACCAACATGGTCTTGGTACCTTCTGCTGTGGACAAGAAGTTTTTTGACATACCAATGGCTCGTCAACCTTTTAAACAGACACTGATGACGTTTTACAAAGTCAGAGAAGTTGGTGCATGCTCTAGAATAACGAATAAATTGGGAAATGTATATCCCATATGCTGGTGAAATTGGTATATTGTTACTAAGGATGGGCAAAGATATCCTTGTAAAATGCATAATTCTATTTCATGAATACGTGATATAAGTCTTATTTTTTAGTTCAAACGGTAACATGTTTATGCATACAAGCACTAAGTTCTTTGGAATAGTCAAGAGAAATTTTCTTGAATATTCGTTTTTAAACATAAAAACCTCCAAAAATAAAAAGTATCAATTATGTTATTGTATATTATTTCTTACATCATACAAACATGTATACTTACAGAAAGCCTATCAAAATTTGTTTTCTAGAGATGAGAATTGTTTTTAAAAAATTGACTTAAAGTCCCATAAGTTCTATTCTATACTTATATAGTAAAGTACACATATTTTGGGGATATTGTATAAGATCGTCTTTACTTGCATTTTCCTTGAATACAAGTGAATGCAATCATCCCGAAAACACGTAGTCCGAGTTAAAAGACAGTGCAAACAACTGTATACCATAAAGTTAAGTAATGACAGTTTGATTTCAGTAACAAAGAGGATTTTAATATCAGATATCAAAACTTGTATATTAATGTCTATGATATAGATGTTGTTGTCTGCCAGTATTTTGTTTTGTCTTTTATTTCAAATTATGTTTTTCTAACTAAACAAGACGAATTAAAATAAAGTGATAAATATTTTTATTTTCATGTCTGAAGTACGTCAAGTGAATAGATAATCAGTCCAATTTTTTCGTTTTGAATGTTTTGCAATTGCATGAATCGAGATGATCAAATTGAGATTTTGTACCTCTTATAAAGATCACGAATCCCGTAAAGGGGGTTTCCTTCTTTAAATTTAGTTTTCATACATCACTCAGTTCTACTATCTGTACATGTACTTAAAACATCAGCCAATGAATTGTCTACCCTCAAATGTTTTACAGTATGTACTATGAGCCGCGACAAAAACACAAGTATCCCATAAGGTCTATGAAACATATTAAAACAGAGCTGAAAAATATATGGATTTAAATCAAATCGTAGAAGACCAATATCTTAACCCTTTATAACCAACTTTGATTATGTTTTGTTATTGAATTATTTTCACGTGATGTTAATCTGGCATCTTTTAATGTTGTAATGAAATGAATGGATAACGGCTGTCTATTACTGACGTGGAACAGACTTTTTTTTTATGAAGACCTGGTTTTATAGTTAGCTAAACCTCTGACTTGTATAGCAGCTGCAACTAATTCCATTGTATTGACAACGATGTGATAACATACATCGATATTGTCATCTACAACCTGAAATATTTCTAAATTTGTAATCTTTTCGAATTTCGTATCTCTACATTCAAGCCGTTCAGCTACAAGGAACATGTACCAATTCCTATACAATGATAGGAGATAGACGCCCACATCATGACATTCGAACATGCGTTTCTTTTTACCTTGTGAACTATATATTTTTTTTTGTAAAAATTCATCGAGCTATGTGGTTTTTTTTTGGTGTTTTTTTTAACAGTATCTGTTAGATATCTGGGTTCCAAATGGTAAACGTTGGTGGCTCTTTTTTTTTTAGGTTAACTTATAAAAATCTACTGCTTGATGAAAGATTGTTCTTTTCTCCTTTTTTAAAACAACTCGCATATACAATTATCTATAAACAAGTGTAAAAAAATGGAGATATAGCTAGCTATGAATTCAGATCTAACTCGCAATTTTCTGCGGAAAATGTCTGTTGTAAATAAGAATTATGACTGTTGTTTTCAATTCGTTTTATCTATAAATCCTTTGCTTTCATAAATTTGGCTTTATGGGTTCTTAACGAAGAACCTTGGAAAGCGCTTCGAATGCATGGAAATCGTTCATCCAAGTTCTTTAATCCATTGTTCAACATAAATTCGTTTTAAAAAGATAAAGGAGTACATTTTTATATGGTAGTGTCTTTTTACAGAACTCTTTTTGCGGTATATTTAAGGGAGGACATTGCGTCATGTACCAGTCACTTCGCTCCTGTCAGTATTTGAAAGAGTTCGTTTTGCTCCGTTTTTAATTTTCTATGTTGTGTTTTGTGTTTTGTGTTTTGTGTTTTGTGTTTTGTTGTTTGTCTTTTTGTCATTTTCTGTAAAAGCCATGGCGTAGTGAGGTTTTTTTTCTCAACTTATGGATGTTTGAATGTTCCTTTGATATCTTCGCCTCTCGTTTGTCAACATATAGATTAGTGTAAGCCGACAATGAGAAAACTTAACGTAAATCAAATACAAAATTATATCCAATTAGCACAATTGTAAAAATTAAAGAATCTAATATCATTAACTCGTAACAAAGGTCACTGGTATTAAAGAGATAATCGTAACTGGAATTACGACTATCCAAATATGGCGACGGCAGCTAAAGGTCAAATCTTTACAGTCATTTTTCTCAAATGTAGCATGTTTTTGTCAATAGTTACTCAGCTGCAAGGTTTTCTTTACTATTACATCATATTTAAATCGTAACGGTGCACTGAAATTGTCTAAGCGCTTTGAAAATTGCCGTTGAAAAATCCGGGATGATAATCGTAACTCGGAAAAAAAATAATCTTAATTATGGTATTGCAAAATGAAAAGATAATCGTAACTGGAAAGTGTTTTATTGATATTGACACTAAAAACGTATATCTGATAGCATATGATGAAATTATGGCGATGAATTAATTACGAAACGTTCCAACATCTTATGACATTTCTTTTTATGCATATTATAATAGTTCTAATGAAAACAGCTGCATACTAGTATATCACAAGATTGGAAGGTGAAGCTCAGATTGGATATGGGGAAAACACGAACTATGTAAATATACAGAAATTGAGTTCATTGGCAAACATGGATTTGTATTCTTATATAGTTTGGCCAAAAGCCCGAAAATCAAGAAATAAAATTGATGTGGCTTTAAATTTTCGTACAAGAAATACATATTCAAACAATGACTGCAACGTTGAGAAAAAAATAACGCATATTCCGCTATATTAGAAACAAACTAATTCATAAATACTTGGTATATGAAAAGTATGCTGCATACATATGCATGGAAGATATTGTAGAGAAAAATATTGAAGGTACTAAACAAGGAACATTTTTGTACTTGCATACTTGTCATATAATTAGTACTTTTCTGTTAAATGAAAACACAAATTAGCCTTACCTAATTGTCATGCATTTTTCTGAAGCACACAATATTTGTTTTAAAATCTATTAAAATCTTTGTAATTAAACCAGTTCCGACTGTGATGATCTTTATGTTATGCCTTCTGATGTAATTTATCAATATACATATATATCATATATATTTGTGTTGTGTTCAGTCCGTCAAATGCTTCGTAAGACTATAGGTAAGGCTGATAAAACAAAAAACAAAAGTAACAATAAGCAAAAGTAACAATAAACAAAAGTAACAATAAACAATAGTAACAATAACTATTCTAGACCCTTTACCATCCACACTGTTTAAAGAAACCTCCTAAAATACATGGGTTTGATCAAAACATTTGAATTTAATTTTTAAAATCATATATTATATCAGTATAAAATAGAAAGAAAGTAAATCCAAGGGAAAAATATGGACTGCTATATGTATTGAAATATAAGGAAAAGGGAAATATGAACACTCATATCTGTCGATAAAAGTATCAACTGATAACTCCGATAATGCAGTTATAACGTTATTGATGGAAACTTTTGTTCATTTCGCGCAGAATTTGAGTATTAACGTAATATTGGAGGCAAAACATATGACATATGAAAATATGGTACATTGTATACGTGACTTTCATTTTGAGCAATGCATTGAAAGGATTGCACTTTTGGGATATGGGATATAGCTAATCCACCCTTTTTCTCCCCCCCCCCCCAAAAAAAAAAACTTAAAACGCGCACACAACATTGAAACTTTTAAGAAAAAAAAGAAAAATATCTACTTCCCACAATAACTGACTCGACAGCTGCTTCATTTTCCATATACTATCCATACATGTATGTACTTTAACAGGTACATGTAAATATTAAAAGGTTATGCATATTCTTGTCAGTTATAAATAGAGATATATAAGTAAATTTGTCCTAGATATTAGCCTGTAAGTTTCTTCATTTATTTTTATATGCGTTAATGTCATCGTTAAATTGGACATTTGCATTTTTAACACACAAAAAACCATTGAAATGCTAAAAAGACACATTTATTATGTTTCAGTTACTATTATCCGATAAAGAAATTACGATTATCAAAGAAGAAAAATGTTATAGAGTTAACGATTCTCATCCCGGATTTTTCAACGGCAATTTACAAAGCGCTTAGACAATTCAGTGCACCGTTACGATTCAAATATGATGAAATAGTAAAGAAAAACCTAGCAGCTGAGTAACTATTGACAAAAACATGCTACCTTTGAGAAATATGACTGTAAAGATTTGACCTGTATCTGCCGTCGCCATATTGGGATAGTCGTAATTCCAGTTACGATTATCTCTTTAATACCAGTTAAAGGTGATCAATCGATTAACAGAATATTCTCTAAATCATGATAAAAATTAGATGACGATGTAGCCTGTATCTTAATAAGTTGTGAATGATTTAGATAAAAACTACACACGATCTGCTATCAACACAATATTTCCAAATTACAAAAAGACATATAAAATGTTCCAAACCTAGGACAATAAAATGATACATAAGTATATAACATGATATATCGTTTGCAATGCTAGTACTTTGGTAATGCAATGCTGTTTTATTTTTTATTTTCAGTCTGTTCATCAGATATGAAGACAATTTTAATAGCTTGCCTTGCTATTCTGATGGCATTGATAATAATAGGATTTACCATCTCAGTACTGTTGATAAAAAGAGGTGAGTTAATTTGTATCAATTTACGTATTCTAAGTTCCACAAACTGTGCACACTGTAAATTTGAAGATTCATGTAATTTGGACGATCACTATAAGAATAAGAAGATGTGGTATGATTGGGTTTGATTCGATTTAATTTGATTTTTAACGCCACTTTTAAGCACCGCTATTGGCTATTCCGTGGCGGCTAGATTAAACTGGTGGAGGAAGCCGGAGCGCAATAGAAAACCACTGACTTTCGATAAGGAAACTGATAATCATAGTCAATTAAAATTGGGGTCGAGTGAAACCGCAAGAGCGGGGTTCAAACTCACAATCTCAGTGTTGACTGACAAGTGATTACATGAGGCCCATCGTCATGATTGGAATTCAGACAATTCTCCACCAGAGACCAAATGACATAGATGTTAAGAAGTATATGTAACGGTAAACAACTTTCGAATTCGGCACTGTCCTGTTATCTTATGTGGCAATGCATATGTTATTACGTCCAAGTCGAGCCGAGTGATCAAGGGTCAGACAGTGTAACTAATTTATTAAAACAAGAGACCTCGAAATTGGTGCAAATTATGTTTCCTTCAAATTTCGTCTGTCCCTCTGTTCGTTATGTGAAATATTTTAAAAACAATACATATTTTGTTTAACTTGTGAATTGAGCAATAAAGCATTTAAACCTATGATGGCGGAAAAAGGCCCTGGAAGAAATACTCTATAACTCGTTACAACAACATGGTATTTTGTTTCCTGCAAGATATAATCTTGTACCCATAACATAGTATATTGTTCATACAAGATTATGCCTTGTACTTACAAGAAGGTGTGCTTAATCACACAAAATAATGCCATATACCAATAGTATATAATTTACTACCTCATGATATTTTCTTGTACATACTCAAGTTTTTAAATATTATTAGTGTGCAACATATAAAATAGACACCCAAAGCTTAATCAACATTACAGTTTCCTGGCTTTGGACTGGCATCCACAGACTGTGACGGAGTTAAATATGTTTACTAGTGCCTAACACTACCATTTACCTGCAACGATAAAAATCAGTTACATACCATGGTCCTAGCTTCCAATATGAACCCATTAGTGGCAATTACCGTAAGCGATTTTGTTTTTTTTAAGATTAAATTTAAATTTTTACTATATATAGCAGTTTGGTTTTACAAATATTTGGTTCGACTGTATTTATAAATGTTATAAATAAACAGATACCAAATAGTTTTGTGTATTTCCAGGTTTAATTGTTATAAAGTGGAGAAAAGAAAGGTAAGATCTTAATTTTAACATATATTCCCTGCCAATAAAAAACAATTATTATAGTTATCAAAGGTAGCAGGATTATAATTCAGTACGCCAGACGCGCATTTCGTCTATATATATAAGACTCATCATCAAATTACATAGAATAAATATGAAGGGCATTCGAAATTGAACAACAAATTCTATCAACTTGGTTAATTTTTTATGTGTCTTCATATACAATGTTTTTGTTGTTGTGGTACTGGAAATGTTGTTTTAGGGGAAGGTACCGTCACTTTCAGTGATGTTTGCTATATCATTAGGGACAGGTTTTTTGATAGATTGTGAAAGTTGTTGTGTGTTGGAGAACTAGTTTTCCTTTTAATTTAGACCTGATGGTGACGTTCCACTTCGCAACAGTTGATAGACTAGTGATCACTGAAGGTGAGATACCTAACCCTTTTGTCCATTGAGGCCTTAGGGTCCTAATATAATGTGGGTTCCTAGTTTATGTTTATGTTTTGTTTACCAGTATAAATATTAAATGCATTATTATTCCTAAGGGATTTGTGAATTAACAAGAGAAAAAAACGAAAAGCCGAAATCATCTAATTTTAGATTATCAATATTTTGCAGACTGAATGGCGATGCAAAGGCGAAGACAAAAACAGAGCATGTGTATGATACAACAACAGATTATCATATATACTATACAGCCAGAAGGCTGATCCTTTTTCTTCATTTGATTAATTACAGTGATATTTGAATATACAATTATTTTTGTAAATAAATACTAGTACATTGCAAACATAGTACATTATATATATTCATTATCAAATTATAATCTTTTTGTACCACAGCTAAATCAGCATGATGACCTTGTCCTGTTGCTATTTCATCTTTCAGGGGTCAGGACCAATACATAATCAGACAGTAAATAGTTTTATATTTTTACGTAACAAGATGACAAATTACTCTTTTCCACTTAATATTGGTTCGGTTTACATGCTTACACGCAATTATTGCTTCAAGTTGTTAATGATAAAGTAGGTCACTGCAGCATATTTGATAACATTATTTAATTTAGCAAATATGCTGAAGTGACCGACCAAATCTTTAACAAAGTTGTGAATGAGATACAAACTCGAACCACTGTAACAAAAATATTGTTCAAGTCTCTGACACTAAAAATAAGTTGATTTTAAATTAGTCGCAACAGTAGCAAAGCGATGTCCAAATCTTATCAATATCCTGATAATGTACCGAGCTGGTAACCTTGCCATATTCTATCTTAACTGGCATGTTTTCACCTTGATAGCCCCTATACTCTGTAGTATGGATCTTGTTCAATAAAGCATATGTGGCTGAGGGATTTGTTATTCAAAACCAACTTTGAGAATAAACTGAAAACGTCACTTTTCATTCCAGTAAGGTGTAGTCGGTAGATCACTCGTATGCTTATTAAGCACATGCTGATATAGCATCATTAGCTTGTGATATGGTACGTTAGTAGGTAATCAATTTGTCCAAAAGTAAGACCGTTTATAGACAATTTGAAATGTAGAATTGCTAAAAATAAACATTCCTGATTTAAAATAGACAAGATGGGCACTTTCATAACCATTGTTAAATTACACTTACATACACAAATGATTTTCTCAAAAAAGATCTAATATCAAAATAATTCTTCTCGTTGTAACTTGATTTAAATAACTATTATCAGAAAGTTTATTTTTCATTGGTTTTATATCATCGCCTTTATACTGCGCCTTTATACTGAAGTAGTATTAAACTATAAGCTAAAAGACTAGAATGTACATTTCGTTCTACATATAAAAAATGAAGATGTGGTATATCGCCAATGAGACAACTCTCCACAAGAGACCAAATGAAACAGAAATTTACAACAATAGGTCACAATTAGGCCTTCAACAATGACCAAAGTCCATTACGCATAGTTAGCTATACCTAATCATATCCGTGAATAAAGGTCGGGATGGGGTGTTTATATAATGGTAAATAGTAATTGACTGAAAATATAGAATAATGAGGTGCTAAAATGTTCAGAATAGAAGACAGTTGGGTACTAAAATATAAAGAATGGCAAAAACTGCGGTTTTAAAATATATAGGATGTATAAACCAATAGGGTGCTAAAAAAACATGCTATTGGCGTTTGCTTTACGCTTCATCAGTGCAAAGAGGCTTCAAAAATAAAAAATACAGGTATAAAGGAATAAAATGAGACCTTAATGAATTAAAGAATAATCCAAAAATTATGAATTAATAGACAACTTTCAAGCAAGTTTCACTGCCATCAAAAACGTTGGTTTAAATGAACATCATTCGTGTGTTAAGGGACGTCGTCACTTCTGTTCCTATGTGGATCGATTGGAAGAAAAAAATATTATGCTGTATATGTTCTTCTTTGTGACATATCTGTTTTATAGTGATTAAGGCCGTGTTCACTCCAAACGCCATGTACAGTAAACATGTTAAATGTAATGTACACTGGTTTCACATTAAATTTGTTCACATCTATACACCTTGTTTAATTATCTGTACATAAGAGACCAGGGACTTTTTAAACTAGCATATACTTAGTTTAGAAAGTGTCTGTTTCAACGAATGGGAGTGTTTATCTACTAATTAGGCATTAACCATAATGTTCTCGTACGAGGAGAGACGTTAAAAAAATGACCCAACAGCTGATTCAGACGGTAACGAATTTCCGATATTATAAAAGATTCACAATACAAAGGGAACTTCCTCTGCTTAATGGAACCCTAAATAAATGTGATAATTAAGCTTTATTCAAAATTGTCGAAAGCAAAGTTTCATATGTGTTCTCGTACGAATACTGAAAAACAAACGGACGGCCACACGAAAAAAAATATACTGAAACGGTTCACTTTCGATCAAAAATCCGAAAAATGACAGATACATCACGTATCATGATAACACTGTTATAACTGTAAACTTGTGCTGTTTATAGTATAAATTCAAGTTCTTCGTGTACATATTGTCAATATTTCATTTTATTACTTCAAAAAAAAAATTGGTGTAAAAAATTCAGGAGAGGCAGTTGCCTCCCCTGCCTCATAGGTAGTTACGGCCCTGATTTTAATGGATCTGAGATACTAGACAAACAATACAATTTACCTCACACTTTTTTAGTAATGCATTTATGAGTGAATCGTGTTTTTGAGTAAAGACCAGTGGCAAATATTTCCGTGTACGTGTACGTCCAGTCGATTCGGGAAGAACTTTTCAAATGAATTATGTATTCGGTGATGACGATACTTTGAGTCTTAAAAAGAGTTAATAAAGCTACCTAAAGTTTATAACAAATTAATATATCAAGTTTAGACAAATATTTCTGTAAAGAACTTTATTAATAATTGTTATAAATTTCAATTTTATTCAAAAATCGTTTCTTCCTTTAATATATATGGTAAAAATTATGTTTTA